>CM018680.1:39383783-40100254 GCA_009363875.1 Mikania micrantha | reverse complement strand
TTTGCTTAACATATTGCTATTACATTGATTTTAGATAATACAAACTGTTTATTATCGCTTATCTTTGTATGCATGCTTGTATGATCATTATATGATAGGGATAATCAGATGAACAATATAAATATCTTATTAGTTCATCAACATATTATAATAACATAGTTGTAAGATTCTATCTATAACACTTAGTTATTCTTACATAAACAACATTGGAACATCAAAGGCAAACATATGAATGTTATAAAGATATTATATAATTGTAATAACATTCAACACAAGAGTTAAGTAAGTGTAATAGGATAAATCCTTTTAAACACTTAGCTTTACAACTCAAACACATATTACAAGAGATCATGGAACAAGGAATGATAATCATGATAATGTAACTTCATGATAACAACATCATTCACTCAAGTAATTAACATAATGTAATAAGACAAGTTCTTATTTAACTTTGTTAATAACACGGGAACATATGACAATGAGAACAATAACACAGATGAACACAATTACAATTACAATTAGTTACTATTGACCTGTTGTATTATATCACTTCAATCATGTGCCATTTATACAAGTTGATCATGTAAATCCCTATAATTCACTGACCAGTTAGTTTGACGTGACTAAACCGACGATAGCATAGTGGTACCATAGGTTTGACAAACCTCTAGCTTGTAGGGCTAGTATGTTGATCGTATTGATTCATTGGCCGGTAACGTATGACCGGTGACAGGGCGATTTCAAGTCAGGTTCTGGAAAGCGACACATGGTGATATTAATCTGCAGTGACAAGTAATAATCCATCGTTTCTTGTGTCTAGTAGACTGAGTAACTTATATTCTCATGTCATATTGCTAGTAACTAATTGATGAGGTCCATGGGTTTACAAAGTGGTAGAGGTAAATCGGATGCATTGAAATCTGATTACGTGAGGATTTCAATGGATTCCTTTTAGACTCTATGCACTATAGTTCAAGAACAAATTACAAGTGGTTAACTAACACTCTTAATATTTAAAAGTGAAACAACAGTTAACCCCACAAGTAATAGAATAATATAAGGCCAAATTAAATTAATCTAAATTCCTTAATACTTCGAGGGATTATCAATACTTCGGTTTGATAACTAAACCCCTCATATTATATTATTCTACATATGATATAACAGATGAATACATATCAGACAGGTTGAAGAATTTGGAAATGGATATATTTAGTTGTATCGCAAGTAGTGTGGAACTTGACTGAGCATGTGGTGGGATGGCGTCTGGGCTTGTCCCTTTCGTATGCCCTATATATAAGCATGCTTGATCAGGTGATACCCTACTTGTACATATAACTAAGGAGAGGCCATTGGGTGGAAACAGGTGAATCAATTATTATACGTATCAAGTATGACTTTGTGACTGTGTGTGAACAATTCAAAGTTTTCAATATTCAAACTTATGAACTCACCAACCTAGTGTTGACTTTGTTTAAATGCATGTTTTCTCATGTGATGGACAGGTGTTGTTACATATATGCAAGGACTAGCTAGAGGACTTTTAGAAGACCTAGCTACTTTTGGATATTGCATACTTTTGATGACTAAACAATGAATCATCTTTTGTATATCTTGTACATATACAAGATATAGTTACATTGATTCTTTTTGGTAGATTTACTTGATTAAATTATGAACGATACATTGTAATTTAATCTTGTAATTCTATATCATGAATGTGTTAGCATTTCTCATTTATTTATCATGTGCTATGTAAACAATCTGATCAATTGATTATCACTCAAGATATCGCGCCCCGGGAACCTTCTGCCCGACGGGAAAACCCGATCCGTTCCCGCCGGCCGGGGTGTGACAGATTGGTATCAGAGCCATGGTTATAGAGAAATATAGGTCATATTACTTAAACGGTTTGGCCTAGACTATTACCTAGGGACCCTCATATAGAGATCATGTGACATAGGATTCTAATTGCATGTGTCTTCTGCATCTGATCACTGCACTAACCGATTTTATTTTCGGTTATGATCAGAATGCCGCCGAGAAGACCACCAGCTCTATTGCCACCACCACCACAGGATTCTGCTCCTTGTTCTTCTACACCGACACCGCCTGACTCTCCTATACAACCACCTCAACCTCCTCCTCCACCACCACCAGTTCATCAGCTGGATCCCGCTACCATTGCACTGGCCACACTGTTGACCAGTCAGCTGAGGGATGTAATCCCAGAGATGATGAACCGGATCAACACCAATAACAGCAACAACATTGCCAACTCATCTGGGGAAGGCAGTGGAAACACTCGAAACCATCAAGAATACTCCAACAAAAACTTTGTAGGTTGCAAGCCACCGAGTTTTAGTGGCAGCGAGGGAGCCGTTGGATTGATCCAATGGATCGAAAAGATGGAAACAACTTTGGAGATTAGCAACTGCCCGGAACAGTATAGGGTAAAGTATGCTACGGGGTCGTTTCACAAACGTGCGTTAACTTGGTGGAACGCTTAGGTTACTACCAGAGGCAGGGATGAGGCCCTGGCAATGCCGTGGGATGACTTCAAGACGTCGTTGCGGGCAGAATTTTGCCCAAGAAATGAAATCAAAAAGGTTGAGACTGAATTACTCAACCTGGTTATGATCGGTGCTGGGCATCTAGCCTACACCACTAGATTTCATGAGCTGGCATCTTTGGCACCGGATATAGTGCCCACTGTGGAAAAGAGAATCGAGCGGTACATCAGGGGATTGCGTTGCCGGACTGTATGCAAGGTTTTATCCTTGCTGCTCACCCCACTACCATGGAAATGGCTGTTACACTGTCATCAACAATGACAGACGTGATGGTTGCCTCTGGGGCAATCAAGAAAGAGGCTGACTCAGCCAAAGCTGGAACTTCTAAGAAGCCGAACAAATGCCCGGCTAAGAAACGAAAGGTGGCTAGAAACTTTGCTACCACCACTCAAGCCCCAATGCTCAATCAACCACCCCCACTACAAATCAGAAAGCCCTACACTGGCACAGCACCTTTGTGCAACACTTGCCAGTATCATCATGAACCAAACACCCAGTGCAAGCAATGCACAAACTGTGGAAAGTTTGGTCACTGGGCCAACCACTGCAGGAGCACGGGAGCTCCGAACAGAAACAACAATGCAGCTACTACTACTGCTGCTGATCATAGGTCTTGCTACAACTGTGGCGAGCCTGGACACTTTTCTCGGGATTGTCCCAAGAGAAATCAACAAAGGGCTCAAGCACCAAGAGGACGAGCCTTCCAGATTGGAGCAGCTGCTGCTCGATAGGACCCGAACGTAATCACGGGTACATTTCTCTTATCTGACTTCTATGCATCCATATTATTTGACACTGGTGCGGATCAGAGTTTTATCTCATCCGACTTTGCATGCCATCTTAATTATGTTAAGGAATTGTTAGACTCCCCTTACACTATTGAGATAGCAAATGGCAAACAGATAACAGTTGACACAGTATTTAGGAATTGCCTACTAACACTTGGTGATCACACATTTTCCATCGACTTGATACCGATGGAGCTGGGCAGTTTCGACATCATCATCGGAATGCATTGGTTATCTCTTAACCGAGTTATGTTCATCTGTTCCGATAAACTATAACGCATTCCAGTGGAGAACAATGAAATCTTGGAGATTCGTGGAGACCAAGCGAAACGCAGTGTCAAGATAATATCGTGCATGAAGGCTCGCAAGTACCTCAGAAAAAAATGCGTTGCATTTTTAGCTCACGTAATCGAGAAAGACAAGAAGAAAATCAAGATTCAAGACGTGCCAATTGTGAAAGATTTTGCGGACGTGTTTCCGGATGATTTACCGGGACTGCCACCCGAAAGATCGGTGCAGTTTCGAATTGATTTGATTCCGGGAGCCACTCCTGTAGCTAAGTCTCCTTACAGACTCGCACCATCAGAAATGCAGGAGTTGTCCAACCAACTACAAGAACTACTTGACAAAGGATTCATCCGACCGAGCTTTTCCCCGTGGGGAGCTCCTGTTCTTTTTGTTAAGAAGAAGGATGGATCGTTCAGGATGTGAATCGATTATAGAGAGCTCAACAAGCTCACTATCAAGAATCGGTACCCGCTACCGAGGATTGATGATCTGTTTGATCAATTACAGGGAGCACAGTACTTTTCAAAGATAGACCTGCGTTCAGGTTATCACCAGCTCTGGATACAAGAGGAAGACATACCAAAGACGGCCTTTCGTACCCGATATGGTCACTACGAATTTATGGTGATGCCATTCAGATTGACGAACGCACCAGCTGTGTTCATGGATTTGATGAACCGGGTGTGCAAGCCGTACTTAGAGCAGTTTGTTATCGTTTTTATTGATGATATACTGATTTATTCCAAGAACGAGAAGGAACATGAGCAACACCTCAAGACAGTCTTGGAACTTCTGAAGAAGGAATGACTCTATGCCAAATTCTCCAAGTGTGAATTTTGGTTGAGAGAAGTTCAGTTCTTGGGTCACGTGATTAACAGTGATGGTATTCATGTGGATCCAGCCAAGATTAAAGCAATCAAGAACTGGGATGTGCCTACAACACCAACAGAGATCCGATCATTTTTGGGATTGGCAGGCTATTATAGGGGGTTCATCTCGAATTTCTCTAAGATAGCCTTGCCTCTCACCAAGCTCACACTGAAGTCTGAACCTTTTGTGTGGACACATAAACAAGAGGAGGCATTCCAGACACTGAAACAAAGATTGTGCAATGCTCCAATCTTAACACTCCCAGAGGGCAATAATGACTTTGTGGTTTATTGTGATGCTTCCCATAAGGGACTCGGATGTGTTTTGATGCAACGAGACAAAGTCATTGCTTATGCCTCAAGACAACTGAAGATACACGAGAAGAATTACACGACGCATGATCTCGAACTGGGAACTGTTGTGTTTGCTTTAAAGATTTGGAGACACTACCTGTATGGTACCAAATGCACTATCTTCACAAATCACAAGAGCCTACAACACATATTTGATCAAAAGGAGCCTAACATGAGACAGAGACGTTGGGTTGAGCTCCTGAACAATTACGATTGTGTGATCAAATACCATCCGGGCAAAGCAAATGTTGTTGCAGATGCTTTGAGTCGGAAGGAAAGGGTCAAACCCTTACGCGTTCGCGCAATGGGAATGACTGTGCAAACAAGTTTGAAAGATCAAATCATACGAGCACAACAAGATGTAGTGGCAAGAGACAATTTGAAACAAGTGCTCGACTGTGGAGCCGAGAAACATTTTGTGACAAAACAAGATGGAGTTATCTATTATCTGGATCGTGTATGGATTCCAGCAGTAGATGAACTTCGAACACTCATACTTGACGAGGCACACAAGACACGTTACTCAGTTCATCCTGGTGTCGATAAGATATACCAACATCTTAGGTCATTTTATTGGTGGCCGGGTATGAAGAAAGACATTGCCACTTATGTTGGAAAATGTATTGCATGTGCCAAAGTCAAAGCAGAACACCAGAAACCTTCGGGTTTGCTGGAACAACCGGAGATACCACAATGGAAGTGGGAACAAATAGCTATGGATTTCATTACCAAGCTACCCCACACTTCCAGCGGATATGATACTATTTGGGTCATCATTGATAGATTGACCAAGTCCGCTCATTTCTTGCCGATCAGAGAAACATACAAGATGGAAAAGCTAGCAAGACTATACGTTGATGAAATAGTAGTAAGGCACGGTGTGCCATTATCTATTATTTCAGACTGGGACAGTCGATTTACTTCGCGGTTCTTGCAATCACTGCAACAATCCTTAGGGACAAGTGATAATTTGAGCACCGCTTATCATCCACAAACGGATGGACATAGCGAGCGAACCATTCAAACCCTAGAGGATATGTTGAGAACATGTATCCTAGACTTTGGTGGAAGTTGGGACACACACTTGCCTCTCATTGAGTTCTCCTACAACAATAGCTACCACAGCAGCATTGGATGTGCTCCGTTTGAAGCACTTTATGGTAGAAAATGTCGGTCTCCAATTTGTTGGACCGAAGTGGGAGACAACAGGATTACTGGGCCTGAACTTATTAGGAAACTACTGATAAGATAGCCCAGATACAACAACGATTACAAGCAACACGTAGCCGTCAAAAGAGTTACGCAGACAAATGGCGCAAGCCTTTGGAATTCGATGTGGGTGACCGAGTCATGTTGAAAGTGTCCCCATGGAAATGCGTAGTTCGTTTTGGGGCTAAGGGCAAGCTAGCACCTAGGTATGTCGGACCGCTTGAGATTACTCAACGTATAGGTCCTGTGGCATACAGACTCAAACTCCCTGATGAACTCAGTGGAGTACACGATGTGTTTCCTGTATTAAATCTCATGAGGTGCTTAGCAGACGAATCATTGATCATACCATTGGAAGAAATACAAGTTGATGAGCAATTACACTTCATTGAAGAACCTGTAGAGATTATGGAACGTGAAGTTAAGAAACTCTGTTCGAGAATTAAAGCCCGACTTTGCTGCTTAAATTTCGGGACGAAATTTCTCTAACAAGGGGAGACTGTGACATCCAGTACCAGATCGTCCGGCAAATCCGTACGGTATGTGTACTTCCACTATTTACTGTGTGTAAATACATGTATGTGAACAGTGTTTGTGTTAACAGAAATCAAAATACAAGAAACAGTTGTACGTATTTATGTGTAAACTTAAATACTATAAGTACAACACGCACGATAAACAATAGTTGTTAGTATTTAGGTGAAAACCTAAGTACAGTTAAAACAACGAATCAAGAGAAACATCAGAGTTCAAGTAAATAACAAGAACAAGTCGGTTGCGATCTGATATCCATAGATGACAGGAATCAGATGGCCAACAAATCAGTACGAAAACAATGTGAAAACAGGAAGTTTAGTTGAGTCCGTCAATGAGGAAATACAATTCAAACACAAATGCAGTGTTATTTCAGAATAACAAACTGACAGTGTGTTTGAGTGGGTGACGATTCACACAAACATATCTGTGAGTTTGGAGTTCTGAAATAATGACTGAAAAGTAGAAAACAAGAGTCGGAAAGCAAAACCATCGTCGTGTTCGTTCGGGTGACGATTCGAACAAATACGCGCGAAGGCGACGCATTCTGACGAAACGAAAATGAAAACGACACGAACGACAATAATTTAAGAAAATAAAACATTTTAATGTTTTACAATTTTGAAACTCATCAAAATTAAATAAAGAAACTATTTTAAATAAATCCGTGAAAACGCGCGTTACGTTCCGGAAATGTAACGAAAACGCGAACCGAACAACAAAAAACAAACCCGAACTCACTCGAGGTATAAATACCTTGAATGAGCTCCTTTTTATTCATTTCTCACTTCTTCTTCCCCACACCAAACACTAATCCCAGTTTCAAGCCCCCACCACCATTATTGAAGCTTAAAACCTTTATATCTTGGTCATTTCTCCACCAAATCGTCTCATTTTTGAACCTAAACGAAGCTCTCATCGTCCTCTACTCGAAAGTACAAAGGATCCGTCCTAACAGCCGTGTAATCGAAGGTAATCTGAGCTTGAATATGTCGAAAATTAGGGTTTTCACCCTTTGTTTCGACCACCACCTCCAAACCGGTTTCACACCTTCTCCTTTGAGTCCTATACCCGAAAACACACCCCTTGCGTAACACCACCATGGAACAACACCTAATACTTTGGCTACAACCTGGTTCGAAACCCTTAGACCACCTTAACCTGCTACCTACCGAATGAGTTTTGATGGCCGAATGGGAAGAGTATAACCATGGCCGACCGAATCAATCAGCCTGTCGAATGGCCCCATTCGACCACCACACCCATTCGCTCGGGTGTGATCTCATTCGCACGCCATGCTATTCGGCCCTTCAGTCGTAGATGCATGCTATTCGCCGACCACTCCATTTGATCACCGTTATTCGGCCATCAGCTCACATTCGGCCAGAAAGTTATTCGCCGAAGCAGTTATTCGATGAAGCAAGCCCAGTTGGCTTAGGCCCACTTAACTGTCTTGGCGCAAGCACCATAGATTGGTTTAGGAGCTCCTGTTCAACCCTAATGGGATTAAAACACCCCAAGAGATCCCAACTGGCCCAAGGAATTTAATTGATTCGGCCCAACAGCAATTATTCGGCCCACACAATCATTCAGCCCATTCAGTTGGCCCATGGTTTGTTCGGCCCAGTTATACGGCCCATAGCTTACCTCGTGCAGCCCAAGTGTTATTAGGCCCTGGAAACTTGGCCCACACAACTACCTTCGGCCCAATGAAGTTTCGGCCCACAAAGTTCACGAGCTAATCAAGCATCTTAAACAAACTTAATTATAATAACTTGCATGGAATTACTGACCTAATCTACTACAAAGGTGGCGATAATTGGGTGTTAGTTTCATAAAGTTTAAAAATGTTGTGTTTTGGGTTAAGTAACAAGTGATTTCAAAAAATGAGGCAAAGGAATGATGAACATGCAAATTCTTTTACAAAATACTAATGCTTGTGCATCTATGACCTAGAGTCTAGATTTGTTTTTAAAAACTATAAGGTTAACAAGAATATACAACATGATAAGGTCAAAACAAAGTTAAACACAAGACAAGTAACAAGATATGCTAATATTAATATGAATTAGATAAGTGTTAGTAAAAAACTAGAACAATTGAACGAAGGGCCGAACAATGACCGAGACTTACGATTGTTAGCCAAAGGTTATGGCTAACACATACACACACACACACACAAACCCCTATCAACTTACACTTACAAATTATAAAAAATGTGAAATCAATACAGGATCGAGAAAACAAACTCAAGTACAAACAAGAGAGCGTGCATTCTCGTTTAAGCTAAGTCAACCCTCAACAACAACAAGGTGAGTTCATATGCCCCTTTTACTTTAATCTTAACTGCTTTTAAACTCTCGGGACTGAGAAACATGATTTACTTTATTTGTTTAAAAGTTTGCTTAACATATTGCTATTACATTGATTTTAGATAATACAAACTGTTTATTATCGCTTATCTTTGTATGCATGCTCGTATGATCATTATATGACAGGGATAATCAGATGAACAATATAATATATCTTATTAGTTCATCAACATATTAGAATAACATAGTTGTAAGATTCTATCATATAGCACTTAGTTATTCTTACATAAACAAACATTGGAACAATCATAGGCAAACATATGAATGTTATAAAGATATTATATATCTGTGTAATAACATTCGACACAAGAGTTAAGTAAGTGTAATAGGATAAATATTTTTAACACTTAGCTTTACAACTCAACACATATTACAAGAGATCATGGAACAAGGAATGATAATCATGATAATGTAACTTCATGATAACAACATCATTCACTCAAGTAATTAACATAATGTAATAAGACAAGTTCTTATTTAACTTTGTTAGTAACACGGAGAACATATGACAATGAGAACAATAACACAGATGAACACAATTACAATTAGTTACTATTGACTTGTTGTATTATATCACTTCAATCATGTGCCATTTATACAAGTTGATCATGTAAGTCCCTATAATTCGCTGACCAGTTAGTTTGATGTTACTAAACCGACGATAGCATAGTGGTACCATAGGTTTGACAAACCTCTAGCTTGTAGGGCTAGTATGTTGATCGTATTGATTCCTTGGCCGATAACGTATTACCGGTGATAGGGCGATTTCAAGTCAGGTTCTGGAAAGCAACACATGGTGATATTAATCTGCAGTGACAAGTAATTAATCCATCGTTTCTTGTTGTCTAGTAGACTGAGTAATTTATATTCTCATGTCATATTGCTAGTAACTAATCGATGAGGTCCATGGGTTTACAAAGTGGTAGAGGTAAATCGGATGCATTGAAATATGATTACGTGAGGATTTCAATGGATTCCTTTTAGGCTCTATACACTATAGTTCAAGAACAAATTACAAGTGGTTAACTAACACTCTTAATATTTAAAAGTGAAACAACAGTTAACCCCACAAGTAATGGAATAATATAAGGGCCAGATTAAATTAATCTAAATTCCTTAATACTTCGAGGGATTATCAATACTTCGGTTTGATAACTAAACCCCTCATATTATATTATTCTACATATGATATAACAGATGAATACATATCAGACAGGTTGAAGAATTTGGAAATGGATATCTTTAGTTGTATCACAAGTAGTGTGGAACTTGACTGAGCATGTGGTGGGATGGCGTCTGGGCTTGACCCTTTCGTATGCCCTATATATAAGCATGCTTGATCAAGTGATACCCTACTTGTACGTATAATTAAGGAGAGACCATTGGGTGGAAACAGGTGAATCAATTATTATACGTATCAAGTATGACTTTGTGACTGTGTGTGAACAATTCAAGGTTTTCAATATTCAAACTTATGAACTCACCAACCTAGTGTTGACTTTGTTTAAATGTATGTTTTCTCAGGTGATGAACAGGTGTAGTTACATATATGCAAGGACTAGCTAGAGGACTTTTAGAAGACCTAGCTACTTTTGTATATTGCATACTTTTGATGACTAAACAATGAATCATCTTTTGTATATCTTGTACATATACAAGATATAGTTACATTGATTCTTTTTGGTAGATTTACTTGATTAAATTATGAACGATACATTGTAATTTAATCTTGTAATTCTATATCATGAATGTGTTATCATTTTTCATTTATTTATCATGTGCTATGTAAACAATCTGATCAATTGATTATCACTCAAGATATCACGCCTCGGGAACCTTCCGCCTGATGGGAAAACCCGATCCGTTCCCGCTGGCCCGGGGTGTGACAATTGACTTCTTGTCTTTCTCCACAACGTGAGCTAGGAATGCGATGCACTATTTCCTTAGACACTTGCGTGTCTTCATGCAGGATGTTATCCAGACACTGTGATTTGCTTGATCTCAATGAATTTCCAAGATCTGATTGTTCTCCACCGGAATACGTAGTAGCTTTTCGGAACAGACGAATTCAACTCTGTTAAGAGATAACCAGTCCATTCCGACGATGATATCGAAACTGCCCAGGTCCATCGGTATCAAATCGATGGAAAATGTGTGATCACCAAGTGTTAGTGAGCAGTTCCTAAGTATTGTGTCAAATGTTATATGTTTGCCGTTTGCTATCTCAATAGTATAAGGGGAGTCCAAAGATTCCACCACATGATTAAGATTGCATGCAAATTCGGATGAGATAAAACTCTGATTCGCACCAGTGTTAAATAATATAGATACATAGAAGTCAGATAGGAGAAATATACCCGTGACCACATTCGGGTCTTGTCGAGCAGCAGCTGCTCCAACGTGAAAGGCTTGCCCTCTAGCTCCTTGAGCCCTCAGTTGGTTTTTCTTTGGACAATCCCGAGAGAAGTGTCCAGGCTCGCCAAAGTTATAGCAAGACCTGTTGTCAGCAGCAGATGTAGTAGCTGCATTGTTGTTCCTATTCTGGGTTCATGTGCTTCTACATTGAGCGGCCCAATGACCAAGCTTACCACAGTTGTTGCATTGCCTGCACTGGGAAGTTGGTGGATGATGATACTTACAGATGTTGCACAATGGTGCGGTGCCAGTGTAAGGCCGCTTGATATGTAGTGGTGGTGGTTGGTTAGCCATCGGTGTTTGAGTGGTCGCAGCAAAGTTCTTGACCACTTTCTGTTTCTTAGTCGGGCGTTTATCCGGCTTTCTTGAACTTCCAACCCTTGTTGTTCCAGTTTCTTTCTTCAATGCCCCAGAGGCAACCATCACGTCTGTCAGTGTTGATGACAGAGTAACAGCCATCTCTAAGGTAGTAGGGTGAGCAGAGATCACATGACCTTGAATACAAGTCGGCAGTCCACCGACATATCGCTCGATGCGTTTCTCCAGTGTCGGCACTATATCCGGTGCCAAGGTAGCCAGCTCATGAAATATGGTGGTGTAGGCCAGATGCCCAGCACCGATCATGACAAGGTTGAGTAGCTCAGTTTCAACCTTCTTCAGTGCATTCCTTGGGCAAAACTCTGCCCTCAACATAGTCTTGAAGTCTTCCCAAGGCATAGACAGAGCCTCGTCTCTTCCCTTGACTTGTACTTGAGCGTTCCACCAAGTCAGTGCTCGTTTGTTTAACGAGCTAGGAGCATACTTCACATTATACTTGTTAGGACAGTCACTGATATCAAGAGTTGTCTCCATCTTCCTAATCCATTGGATCAAGCCGACGGCTCCCTCATTGCCACTGAATGTAGGTGGCTTGCATCCCACAAAATTTTTGTAGGAATAGTCTTGTTGATGTCTGGTGTTGCCACTGCCTTCACCAGATGAGTGGCCAGTGTGGTTGCCACTCTTGGAGTTAATCATGTTCATCATGTCGGGAATTAATTCCCTCAGTTGACTGGTCAGCAGTGTGGCCATTGCGATCGTAGCAGGATCCAAGTCATGGTTGGGTGGTGGCGGAGGAGGAGGTAGATGAGGAGATGCAGGTGGTTTAGGTGTTGAGGAGTGAGGGGATTGCGGTGGCGGTGGTAGCAAAGGAATCCTATGCAAATAGAAAATCGAATTAGTGCAGTGATAGAATGCAGAAGATGTACGCAAATAGAATCCTATGTCTTATGTTCTCTACATGAGGGTCCCTAGGTTATAGTCTAGGACAAACTGTTTAAGTAATATGACCTATAATTCTCTATAACCATGGCTCTGATACCAATCTGTCACACCCCGAGCCGGCGGGATGGATCGACTTTCCCATCAGGCGGAAGGTTCTCGGGGCGCGATATCGTTTCATAATCGAAATGATCAGATTGTTTACATAGAACATGATATATAAATGAGAAATGCTAACATGACATTGATATAGAATTACAAAGTTAAATTACAATGTTATGTTCATAATTTAACTAAGTAAATCTATCCGAAAGAATCATTGAAATCTCTATCTTGTAACTGTACAAGATCTACAAAAGATGATTCACCGTTTTGTCATTCAAAAGTATGCTCAACACAAAATGAAGCTAGGTCTTCTAAAAGTCCTCTAGCTTAATCCCTGAATACTGGTGACTAAACCTGTTCGTCACCTGAGAAAACATGCATTTAAACAAAGTCAACACTAGGTTGGTGAGTTCATAAGTTTAGTAATTGAAAATCATTGATTTGTTATTATACACAGTCACAATGTCATACACAAATCCTGTTAATGTTTGTTTCATCCGTCTCACACAATGGCCTTTCCATAGTTATATTTACAAGTGGTATTTCACCCTATTAGTTATGCTTATATATAGGGCATACGTATGGGAACAAACCTCAGCCGACATCCCACCACATACCTAATAGAACTCCACACCACTTGCAATACAACTATAGATACCCATTTCCATCTTACATGTGTTCTACCCGTTTGATATTCACCCATAAGATTGTGTTCATCGCCGAGTGTGTTATATATAGAATAATAGAATATAAGGGTTTAAAGTTATCAAAACCGAAGTGTTGATGAACCCCCAATGTTTTTAAGGAAAATAGATTTATCAAATCTTATCCTTGTTATTATTCTCTTGTTGTGGGGTTAACCGTCAGTCACTGCAAATAATAGAAGTGTTAGTTAACCGATTGATATTATTCTTATCTTGAAGTGCATAGAGCCTAAAAGGAATCCATTGTGATTCACACGTAATCAGATCACAATGCATCCGATTTACGTCTATCACTTTTGTGTTCTCATAGCCTTCAACGAAACTACTACCAGTAATGTGACATGAGCGAAAATCAATTCCTGAGTCTACTAGTCAATAGAATCGAAGGATTAATTACCATTAGTTACTGTAGATTAATATCACCATGTGTCGTTTACCAAACCTGACTGATGTCGCCCTGTCACCGGTCATACGTTACCGGCCAATGATAAATACGATCAACGTACCGACCTCACTCGCCGGCGGTTTGTCAAACCTATGGTACCACTACGTTATCGTCGGTTTAGTCCACTAAATTAACTGGTAAAGGATTCGCTGATGAGGGACTTGCAATTTGAACTTGAATACATGGCACATGATTGTTGTGATATAATACAGACAGTTTAATAGTAATCAATTGTTGTTGTGTTCACCATAGTCATCATCTCAAGGTTGTTTGTTCTCAGTGTTATGTGTTCTAGTAGTCTTTAACAAGGTGTTATAAGAACTTGTCTTATTACACGATATTAGTAAATGTGTGAATGACTTTGTTACCATGAAGTTACGTTATCAAGCTTATCATTCTTGTTATCCCGTAGCCTTCACCCAGTTGTAACTACCGTGTTGTAAGAGCTAGTCTTACTACACCTAGTTAGCTCAGGTGGTGACTGATGTCATGAACTCATGTGGACATGATCATCATTCTTGTTCTCATTAATTTTTGTCTTGTGTTATCCCATAGTCTTCACCGAGTTGAAAACATAGTGTTATAAGAACTTGTCTTATTACACTTAGCTAACTCTGGTGGTGAATGATATTGTGAAGTTATATTATCATCATATCATTCTTGTTAGTTGTCCGTGTTATCTCTTGATTATCCCGTTGTTTATTCAAGTAAGAATAATAAGATGTTATAAGATATAATCTTACAACTAGAATTATTCTATTGTGTTGATGATTCATGACACTATATTATGATGTTTCATCCTAGATATCTCAGTTATGTTATGATCACGCAAGCATACATACAATGATAAACGATAATAAAGTCAAACAATAAAATCTAAATCATAGTATAATCAATATGTTGTACTAAAAATTTTAAATAAATAAAAGATTTAGCATGTTTCTCAGCCCCGGAATTTGAAATCAGTTAAGATTAGAAAAGGGGCGTATGAACTCACCTTGTAGCTGATGTGTTTGACTAATTACTAACAATAATGCACACGCTCTTTGTTGTTCTTGGTGTTGTTTTTCACGATCCTGTATTGATTTCATGATGTTTCTAACTTATAAGTATAAGTTATAGAGATTTGTGTGTGTGTGTTAGCCCAAAAGTTGGCTAACACTTAAAGGTCGTTGTTGCTCTTTGATCCCCGTTCACTTGTGGTGGTATATGCTATCACTTAACCAACTAGGTTAACTTTGTGTGTCATGTTGTTAATGTTTCGTGTTTAACTTGACATAAACTTATATTATATTGTGAAAGTTTGAACCCAATATGATTTCTAAGTTTAAAACTTAGGTTTATTGTTTATATACTTTTATAGCATTCATGTAAGCCCTTACATGATTCTCTTGTTTAGAAAGTATCTATATACATAACAATTTCCAAAATCCTTTACTTAACATTCCTCAGAAAAATTGGGGATGCTAGTAAGTTGACTAAATAGAATATTCCACCACCTTTGTAGTATCTATAGTTAGTATCCAAATCCCATGCATGTTATCCATTAAAGTTGGTTTCAAGTGTTTGTGTTCAAAGTAAACCATATGGCCGAATAAGGAACTAGGCCGACCGGTGGAGGCTCGGGCGAATGGTCCTTGGCCGAATGTGGCATGCTAGACCGAATGGTGATACCCTAGGCCGAATGTAGGTGTGCTGAGCCGGATGAGGGCATGGAGAGAATGAGGCTAAGTCCTCAGCCGAATGGGTACCTTCGGTCTTGAACTCCTTCGGACCTTGGCCCTTCGGCCGAAGCAGCCTGGATGAACAGCCATACGGCCCCCCTTGGCCTTTCGGCAGAGCTGAGGGTGTTCATTCGGCCAGCGCGACCCAACCATCCTTCTCACCACTTCTTGGTTCTAAGCTCCACGTCTTGCATTACCCAAGTCCCTAAGATATTCTACTGTGATTTATCTAAGGGTTTGTGGTGGTTTAAGCCGGTTTTGAAGAGGGTTCGACCAAAGGGTTACAAAAACCCTAAAATCCGAAACTTGTAGACCATATACCTCGATTTTCATTGGTTTTTGCTCCCGATCGGCTGTCCTTTCGTGTAGAGGATGATTATAGCTTCGATTTGACACCAAGTTTGCAAGATTTCATCAAGTATTGAAGGAGATCTAAGTGTTTGAAGTTTGAATTTCTAGAAAGAGAGAGGAATCCGGGATTAGGGTTTTAGAGAGAGAGAATGGAGGTGATGAATGTGGTAGATGGCCTCACTTAGGCTTTATATACCCCGCGGGTATTCGGGTTCGTTTCGGTTGCTTGGTTTTCGACTTCGTTACGTTTCCGGCGCGTAACACGCGTATTTTACAAATTTTAAATAAATGGTTTTAATTTAACCTTTTGAAAGTGGTTATTCCTAGTAAGTCTTCTAAATTTATTTTTCTTAAATTATTTTATCGAAAACGTTTATTTTAAAGGTTTCGTCAGATCGCGTCACCTTCGCGCGTATTCCTTCGAATCGTCACCCAAACAAACACGACAAGGGTTTCACTTTCTGATTTTTGTTTTCTACTTTTCAGTCATCATCTCAGAACGTTAAACTCACACATATGTTTGTGTGAATCGTCATCCACGCAAACACACTGTCAGTTTGTTATTCTGAAACGATACCGAAGTTATGTGTTGTATTGTACTTCCTCACTGACAGACTCAACTAACTTGCCTATTTTAACATTGATATCACAAAATTCTCATTGTATTGTCGGTCATCTGATTCCAGTCATCTGTGGATATCAGATCGCAACCGTTGTGTTTTTGTCATTTGTTTACACATTGTTGTTTCTCATTAGTTGTTGTATTTAATGTATTTAAGTTTTCACCTAAATACATACAGCTGTTGTTTGTTTTCTGATTTCTGTTGTCACACAACTGTTTACACATTGTATTTACACATAGTAAATAGGGAAAGTACACGTACCGTACAGACTTGCCGAACGATCAGGTACTGGTTGTCAGAATTCTCTTAAACAATATCATTTATCTTTTGTAAAGAAGATCTCCAGATACCTAAAAGGTACTTTTGCACTAGGTATCTAGTATCCTGCTAATCAACCTTGTAAGCTTGTAGCTTTTTCAAATAGTGGTTATGTTGGATGCTTTCTCACTAGAAAATCAACTTCAGGAGGATGTCAATTCTTTGCAAATTGTTTGGTATCCTGGAAAAGCAAGAGACAAACTTTCGTTTCAAACTCAACTGCCGAAGCAGAATACCTTGCTGCAACTCTTTGCACAGCACAAGTCCTATGGCTTCAATATCAGTTATCGGACTTTGGAATAACTGAAATAAAAACTTCACTTCTGATAGATAGTGAAACAGCTAAAAATATAATAAAAAATCTTGTCTATCACTCTAAAACCAAACACATAGAAATAAGACATCACTTCATAAGAGACTGTTATGAAAAGGAACTAATTGTTCTTGAATATGTCTCAACAATTGATCAAGTTGCAGATATCTTTACAGAACCTTTAGACTCAGCCACCATTAACAAATTTGTTACAAAGTTAGGCATGATAAACTTGAGTTAAAACTGCAACCTATGAGTCAAAAACCTTTTGTTCTAAAATTTTAAATTATTTTCTTTTATTGTAATTCTCATCACTATATTAATGGTTAATACATTAGTTAACTAACAACGTATCAAAAGGATATAACCATTGATTGAATTGCTTCCGCTAAAACTTCTGTGGTTATATCTAACTAATGATAAACCAATATAAAATATATCAGTTGTTGTATTTTACTACTCTTATCTATCAGTAATTGAAATCTATCCATTGGTAGATTCACTTTCATGTTTCAAGAATATACTAGTAGCCCTTAGTGGTTGTTAGCTTCTGATGTTTAGATACTTTACCACTTGCCACTCTCTCCCTCTCTCAATAATTTATCCGATATATATATATGTCGTTCCTATTTCCGTCTTTTTCTTCATCCGCACTTGCCCTATTCTTTTCCAGCAAAACTCATTAGTTCTTCTTGATCACATTGCTAAACTTAATCCCTGATAAAAAATGGTGAGTTCAAGCTTAAGGATAGATGTTTGCGACGAATGTCGTCTGGCTCGATGCAATTACTCTAATCAAGTCGTCTGAGCTTTGTTCTTAAGGTGATTTAGAATGAAGGCATCAAACCAGGCTTCATTCCTATCAAATATATGTCCAAGTCTTTACAAAATGTTTGACGGATTATGGTATTTTTTTCATTTTGTTGTCTCTCTCACTGTTACTTTTTTTACCGTTGTTAACTTTTACAGGTTTTTGACCTAATCGTATAATCCGCCGATTTGTTATAAGTACTACTACTCTTTCCATGTAGATCCACTCTTGATTTTATAACAACTACACATTCTTTGTATTCTTCTTTCGAACTCTTCAAACCGCTAAAACTTTCATCTTTTTTCTTCTTCGTTTTAGAATTGCTTTTGTTACCTTGAAACACAAAATCGTTCATAACCTAATCGCATATCTCACTAGATCATCTGAGTATCCTTAGTATGATGAGATGATCGGTCTATTGTCAAGTTTGTTTGTTAACACTACACTAACCGTAAACCCTAACATCTCAGCCACTGCCTTGAATCAATTTTTTGCAAACTCTTCTCTAGTGACCAAAGATGATTTTGTTGAAAGCATCACATCTGTGGTTGCCAAACAACGAGTTACCATAACCCCTTAACTGATTTCTTCTACTTTGATTCTTCTTGATATCGATTCCCCCATACACTTTTACTGTAGGTCTTCTTCACGCTGAGTTTATTGAGTGTGATTACCATGGAGACCTAAAGAAGGAAACTTTGTACAAAGCTTTCTTTCAACCCAAGTACAAGTTCATATACCACACAATTATTCAATGCTTGTCATAAAAGAAAACAAGTTGGGGAGAAATGCCTTACGATGTGCAATATGTCATGTATGCACTTCTTACCAACAAAAAGGAAAAGTTATCTCATATCATCTTTGATCATCTCGTGCACCACCAAAGGGCTCCCAAATTTCTAATATTCCCTAGGTTAGTGATGACTTGTCTGTTCCATCAAATAAATATTGTGTGTCACACTGCCCCTCTCTCACATACAAAGGCAATTGACAAACAGACCTTTTCTTGGCTAAACTCTGATGCAAAGACATTGGATGATACCGAGAACATAGTCGTTCATGGTAAACCCACATCCACAACTTCTTCCACCTACAAAGGTGCCGACCAAACGGAAGCCAACATCAAAACCCCCTCTAAACTTACTTCCAAAAAGGCCAAAAATACTGTTCAGTAAGATAAGATCCCTGAAAAAGTCATTGTCCCAATTGGACAACTGGATCCACTTGAAACATCATCTTAGGTAAATCCAGTATCTCAAAACCAAGCCAGCTCCTAATCAATCCTCTCAACAGAATGATGTTGTACTCCAAAGGGAACCCACATCAACTGCTGAAGTATCAATTGATACTCAGTAAGTAGTCCACTCTCGCATTGACACTTCTACTTGTGAAACCCAGACCTTCCATGACACTATAGACCAAATTCTCCATGAGATTGATACAAGTTTTAGGATTGGTAGTTCTCCTCTCTCTCATAATACTAAGGAGAAGCCCCTTTAAACTACTATCCTAAATGTACAATCTTCACCTATTGGATATGAGGATGAGGTCAGGGTAACTAGTCCATCTAGACTCCCAAACCATATAGTTGGAGCATCCACATCATGTGCTAGCCCAAGTGGCTTTCACATAGATGGATCAGGCAACAAGACTCCACCTATGGCAATAATCGATGAAGTGAATCACACTGAGGCTAGAAATCCCCAATACCAAGAAGAAGGGGTACATGACACTGCTGAGATCGACTCGGGTCATGCTGAAACTGACATTCCTGTTAGGGATTTGGATGATATCCTAACACGGATTGACGAATGAAAAAATAAAATTGAGAAATTGACGGCTTCTGTTCAAAGTCTTCAAACCAATGTGGATACACTCACTGAGTTAGTCACAAAGGTATTGAATGAAAAAGTCCTGCACACCTAGTCCAACCCAATGCAGGCATCTTTATCTGAAGATCCCCCAAACACTATAGCCACCTCAAATACTCCTACCCTTGATCCTCCTAATTTACAAGCAGTGTTAAACCCTCTGCTTACCACCCATCTCACTTCTCTATTTCAAACCTTCACCCAAAGTCTTCTTCACTCTCAGAAGGTAGAAATGGATCTACTGAAAGGTTTAGTAGATTCAAAAATTAAGTCACTCAAACATGAAATGTCCAATCACACTCTCTAACTTATTTCCATAACAAGAATAGCTCATTCTCCCCCTTGGTTCAAAGAACATGCTGATGAAACCAAAAAAGAAGGAGAATGATAAGCTACTATCACTTGCTCAACAGGCCAAGAAAGCTACTGATGAAGCTGAAAGGCAGATATTGAAGCACATAAAGCTTAAGAATCAAGAAGCCCTTCTCAAAGTTGCTCTGGATCAACAGTTTCAAACTGAAACTACCATAGCCAGTCTGGCACAAAAGAAAAAGGAAGTTGCCTTGCAAGTAGACACCGGTAGTTCTGGCACTACCATAAAACCAAAACTCAAGGCCATAGAGTCTGCTCCTACCATACATATAAGTGGCATCCAAATAACCACCGAAACCACCCAAATAAGTACTGAACCCATCCAAATAACCAATGAACCCACCTAAATAATTATTGAACCCCAAAAAGCTTCCGAACTTCAAACAACTTCCAACCCTGCCCAAAAAACTATTGCCACCTCCACCATTCAAATAAATTCCAACCCTACCTCTCCAGAACATACCAGGGCACCCATACCTACAAGAATGCAATCTCCCACTTTCTCACCTCAATCTACATCCCAAACCCTTCTGAATCTTTTAAAGATCCCCCCCCCAAAACCTCAACCTGAAATAAAGCATTCTTTCTCTTAAAGAAAGAAAGCTATGGCAAAGAGACCCAAGCCAACCTTGACCAAATCCTCTAAACCTCTAGCCTCAAATAAAGAGCCTAATTCTAACTCTGATGATAACAGACCCATATAATCACTAAAATCCAGAAAAAGGAAGCTAGTGATTGATGATGATTAGGATATTTCTCCTTCTTCTCCTCCCATCATAATCCCCTCTTCAATAAATCCAGTTGCCAATGCAACTGAGAAGATTCAGCCTTCTGTTGAAAGGAAATCCTTCTCTCCTAAGAGAAAGTTTCCCACAGATAAAGAACTTGAACAAGTGAAGACAGTGGATAAAGAAAAAGAGAGAAAGATCTTAGCTGATCTTCAAGCCTCAAGGATAACTAGAGAAGCTCTTGTTAAAGCTTATCAAGATAAGATCAATGGGATGGATCTTCAACAACAAAAGGATTTTGAAGCTAAAAGGGAGAAAATAATAAAATTCCTGCTGGATGAACGAAAGTATAATGAGCCCTTCATAAACTGGGACATCACAAGTTTAAGGAATGAAGCTGATCAACTCACTGCCAGACTTAGGGCAGATCCTGGTAGATTAAGAAAAGCAGAGGAGAGAAGAAGAATAAAACACATCCTAATCCAAAATGGATGGGATGCTAAGAATGCTATCTCAAGATGGAAGGATGCACTCCTATACAAGGAATGGTCCAAGTTCAAAAATGAGAACAAGGACCATCCTGAGCTTTGGTTGGATTCATCTTTCGACGCCACCCTCCACAAATCCTCAACTCCAATAAAATGTCAGGAAGCCACCACAAAAATCTCTGTGGATCGAATAATAAGTGGAGTTGTTTCGGAAGAACTACAGCCTAAGACTTTTCCTCCCAATCCACCAACTTCCAAATAATCTAGCCCTCAAAAGGAGCCAAATCCCCCTTCCAACAAATACAAGCATGTATCCTAAGAGTATTCATGAATTAGAAGATAGTTCTTCAATGACTCCACCAATTCTATTGTGATATAAAGGTACAGCGGCTCCGAAATCTCTTACAAAGATTGGTATTCCATCCTAGAGCTATCCGATACAGACCTAAGGAGAATACTACTACTTAATCTTTAAAATTACTTGGGAAATTTTCAAGTGAAAGATTTCGTGCGCGATCTAAAAGGACACTTGCGCTTGAAATTCTCAGAGTAAATGGTATTGGCTTCATCAGTCTAGAGGTAGATTGTTGAAAAATAAGGACTGATGAGCCATAACCGTCCTTCTCTTGTTCTTTCCGATCTTCCGAATAACATCGGAAGACATTCTTCTGGATGACAACGGAAGACTTCCCTAAGAAAATAATATTAGAATACCTTCCCTTTCCAACAACAGAAGTTCCTCTAAGAGAATAACTTCGGAAGACTTGTTTCAGAATCATCTCATCGGAAGCTCTACATTAAAAAGACAACCATGGAAAGGAAAACATGGAAAAGACTGTGAAGCATGCTATGGATAATAACTACCGAAGACCACGACTGAAGAACCACTTAAGGCTTTAGTCTTAGGCTTTTTCTTATCAATTGTTGTTGACTTTTGTTCATAGCTTGTACGTCGGTCGTATGTATTTGAGTCTGTAATGTCAGTATCTTGTCTTATTATTCTTTTTCCTCTTTGTATTAAATGTTAGGTATTTATACCCAAATATTCACTGAATTATATGGATTTGTTTTCCCACCTTTACTTGTATCTTGGTTGTGTTTTCAAAATAAATACAAGACTTAGTGAACAAGCTAGGCACCAGATTCTTGACTTGAGAGGGAGCCTTAGCCTTGTTCTTGTATTTTGAGTCTAGCAATTGAATATGAAAACAAGTGTTCACGATCCAACATTATTAGCTTTCTCTTGAAAAATACTGTGTTGTCGGGTCTTATATTCGATTCAACAATATAGGATGTTTCAGAAGTTCTTAATATGCTTATGACCAGAAAGATATCGCCGAGAGTTTCTTATGTCAAATTCGATTAACGGCGATTGTTTTATTCAATTACCATTTAAGCTTTGACCTTGGTTTCGGTTTTAGGTTTAATTCAGTTTGAATTCGGGTGAGGAAGTAGGAGAAAAGGAAGAATTGAGATTTGGTAGAAAATACCCTCAAATTTTTATGTTTTCACGATTTGTGTTTAAGTTTCATGTACTCAAGATCCTATTTCTGTTAATTATCATTTATTCCTTCAAACTTTGTATTTTTATTATTTTATGCCAAAATTTTGTTATAGGAATTTATATATATTAATAGTAATTATTTGTAACATAAATTTATGATTCTAAATTTTTATATAGAATCTTATTATAATACGTTTTTTGTTATTTAACTCAAACTTTGAAAATATATCAAAGTCTATAACTCTTTTTAATATTCATATATTTTTATAAGTATATATATATATATATATATATAAAGACCAAATAAAAATTTATTATGTCTAAGAAGGCTAAAAAGGATTTTTAAGACCTTCAAAACCGACCCAAACGAACTCTAAATAATCTCATTTAGATGGCGATGTAATCGTCTCATCGAACACTACAACATTAATTTTTAAGTTTTAGGTTTAACAAGAAGTTTAGATTTTATATTTTACTTTAATAATCTTTATTTTGTATAAATTTATATATCCACACACACGCACATATGATTATATTTAATAATTATTAAATATCTTTACTAATGTGTATATAATTATGTATACATATATGTTTATACATGTTTTTAGAATAAACATTAAATTAAAGAATTCCCTCAACTTCTGTTTATTATATTTGCTGCACGATTACAATTTGAAATTAACAGCAAAAATTCGTAAAGGCTATAGTCTCAGTCCGGTTCGTTGGTGGAACTTTGTCAACATTTTGATGCATGTGTATCAAAGGCATCAATTCTTGAACAATATGCAGTTAGTAATATTTCTTAATTAAGGTAGTAAATCGTCGATATTTCTTAAGGTAGTAATCTAACAATTGGAGGTCCTGTAAAGATGTTTCGATCAAAGACATTACAGGAAGCTTTTCATTTGGCAAATATTCAAGATGCAACTAGAAAATCTATGGGATTATCTTCTGCTAGTAAGGATACTCATAGTAATTCTTTTCTTAATAAGGTTCATCGTGCCATTAACCCACCTATTAGTGTACCTCAACTGCCGTTATTACCATCTCCTCCAGTCTCACCAAGAGAATGACTAATAATAAAAAACTCACTAGTAAAGAAATTGAAGGAAACGTGCGAGAAGGAGTGTTTTTGGTGCCCAGAAAAGTTTACTTTGAGCCA
Organism: Mikania micrantha; assembly: GCA_009363875.1. Lineage (NCBI taxonomy): Eukaryota > Viridiplantae > Streptophyta > Magnoliopsida > Asterales > Asteraceae > Mikania > Mikania micrantha. The sequence continues at coordinate 40,076,073 of CM018680.1, read as the reverse complement.
TAATTGTGCTAAGAAGTAGTTATTTGTGTTTGAAGTTAAAGATACTGAGGATGAAGCTGAAAAGGAAGGTGAAGATTTAGGTGACAACTTAAAATTTTTGTTTCCAAACATTAGCGACAACAACCAAATTTCGGGACGAAATTTATTTCGATAAGGGGATGATGTGACACCTGGCAATTTCAGGTAAATTGAAACGCTTACAAATTACTTTATCACATTCATGTTCCTTGCATTGAACTTAATAGGATTAATTAAGTGAGTCAATCGCAAACAAAATTGCGAAACGATAATTAAGGGAATTATCCGATTGTACATTACACATTGATTATGGTTAATCAAGTGTGTCAAATGTTTGACAAAGTCAAGCACAAACAATCATGAATCGGCAATTCAAGGAATTATCGAATCACATGCTTGTCATGTTACACGAACGTTGGTGAACTAACAAAACAAAAAATCGAACAAATGAATGTGCCTTATACGTGCTTACATGTTATCATGAAAGAAAATACTTAACGAAAGAACAATACAAATCGAACACGAGAAAAACCGAACAAACAGAATCAAAATTCTGATAACTAAACCCATCGCGGTGTGCCACCAAGCCTAGCGAAACACGTCGCAGTACGCGACGGGTCTGGCAGGACATTTGAACTCAGCCAAAACTTGTGGCGGTATGCTACAATGGATAGAATTTCTTCGGCCGTACACAAAGAATCCAGAGTTCGGGACTCAACTAATTTGTCTGTTGCGGTACGCCAAGAAGCTTGGAGCTTTCCTTGGCGGTACGTGATGAGCCCAGACTCCATAACTCTATAGATACAACCTCATTCTCCGCATCAGGTTCTTTTAACTCTCCTGCTATTTTCCTGCAATCCTTGCGACCAAGAATTCCGGTAAACACCCTCCCGACCCCTGTTAACTCACCCTTAGTCCATTTCCTTGCACTTAGTGGTGTCCTTGGACCATTGAAGCTTCAAGAAGGTGTTGGAATACCTTGGAAACCATAATCTCCCTTGTATTCAAGTGAAGAAGCCTCACTAGCCATCATCCAAGCTTTGTAACTTATGTTACAGACGAATCTAAGCCATCAAAACACTATGTGACAATCCGACTTTTCGGATTAACCTTGTTAACTGAAGATGGTGAGATCACAGGCCCAACAGAGCCAATGTAGGCCCAACAGAGCCAATGTAGGTCAATAGAGCCAAAGTAGGCTCAACAGAACTAATGAAGGCCCAATAAAGACAAAGTAGGCCCAATAAGCCCAAGGGTGGCCCAGTAAGCTCAAGATAGGCCCAGTGAACTTGATGGAGGCCCAATTGGATCAATCAAGCCAAATGATGTTTCAATTGGCCGATAAATGACAAATTGGTATTCCGGATTAACTCCATTAATTTCTGAATTATCACAAAAATTGCATGATGATTAACTGCAATGGTTATGATAAAACAAAACAATTATGTAATCATTTAATTGTAAAGTTTTATCATGGAAATTCCTAATTTTGACTATTATGGGTCAAAATTCGTGTTATATATCAATTGAACTTGAAATTGATATTAAATTCCTATAATTAATCGAGATTAGTATTCCTAACCGTTGTGATTATGATGATTATCAATGATCAATCAGTTATTAGGACATTAATGTTCGAAAATAAAGCAATGTTAGTCCAAAAGATGAAACCGTCGCCCTTACCTTTAGATTACTTACAATTCGATTACAATTATCACAATTGAGATTACAGAACTCATCATCGGCTCCATTAGAACCATTTGCACACAGCAATTCGAAGAAACAAGCGGGAGATAAGAGATTTTGATCTAGGGTCGGCCGAAGAACAACCTAGAATTTGATCTACATCAATTCGACAGCTAACCAGGTAGGAATTCATTTCCCTATAATCTAAATATACCGACTAAGTAAATCCCCATGATAATTCTGAGTTCTATCATCGATTTGTTAGAATTCGATTAACTAGTGTACATGTCAAAGGTGTTTTGGGGGTTTTGATCGGGATGAGTTTAAAAATGAAATTAAATGGTATGATAAGTTTCATAAAGTTCCGATCAAACAGATTCTTATAACAATTTCATTTGGAAACATCGAATTCTATGATTTCGATATTAGGGTTCATGTTAAGAAACTGATTTGGGGATTTAGTAGCGAATGAGTTGAATAATCAAATTAAATGTTGTGGTTAGTTTTAGAGAGTTCCGATGAAGCTAAGACATGAATCAATTTCATTTCAATATAACGAATTGATTAAGAACACGATCTAGGGTTCTTGTGTTAGACAATGTTGGGGGATTCGGCTGTGGGGAGTTTAATAATCAAATTAAATGGTGTTTGCAGGTTCAGAAATCACCGACTATCAATAACCATATATCAATTTCATGATATTATTACAAATCGTTAGGTTTTGAATGGGGGATTTAAGAACTTGAGTTCGAATAGGTGCATGAACGAATTACTAAGATAAACTGATTAAGTTTGAAAGTAAAACCAATAGCAGGATCGTTTGAATATGTAGAACAATAATTTTATAGTTTTAGGATTGATGGGGTTCGAATCCATGACCAATTTAGAGGTTCATGCTTCGGCTATAGAAAACATGGGGGAACCGACCTATTAGGAGTTAAAAGATTTTATTCCTAAGTTCTAATGCGATACCCTAGCGGGCTGAACTGGTAAGACGCGTGTGTATGGTGTGAGGGGTCGCGGGTTCGAGCCTTAGGGCTGCCGGTTTTGGTAATTTCAAATCCTTTTTGAATTTAGCCCATAACTCTTTCGTCCTAACTCCGTTTCGATCCGTTCGAGTTGCGTTGGAAACGTAACGAGAATACGAACACATTAGAATGATAAAATTCATATTTTAATCCGAAAACGAAATCGCGTATAATTATGTTTAATTAAATAAAATCGTATAAGATTTTATTTAAACGATTTCAAAAGCACGCGTACTTTCGTATGCACATTCTTAACACTCTAACATACGTGTGTTGACACGTATGTGATTTCAAGCACAAAACGACATCTCGAATAACACTATGTTATTATTAAACCACAGATTCTTCGTAGGAGGATTTCCTATACGAGCTTTTAGTGTGTGATCATTCTGCAATCATCAAAGGTGCGTACACGGCCCCTTTCTTATTTTAAACTGTTTTGGGGGAGAAAACATGTGCAACAAACTATTTTTAGATACATATCACTTGCATGAGTTAGCTGTTTACATTATGTGACAACATAACAACTGAAAGTCCTTACACACCTCGAACCGTTTAGTTTGCTGTAACGCAAAGCGTGGTAGTTGGAAATAGATCTATTAGGTTTGACAAACCTCACCTGGTAGATGGGATCTACGCAGGTGTTTGACTGACCAAACACATTTTACTATTGTTGTGCTAGACAATAGTGGCAAGGCAAAAACATGCTATAGCCTGGCAATTCGTCAGCTTCGGTGTCGACCACTTATGTAAATAGTTTATATGACTAGCTATCATGACTGTGCATGTGTGATTATGTTATCTACAACCTGATATTCAAACTGTTGTTTTAAACATTGTGAATGCTTAAAACCTGTGTTATGCACCAACCTTTGTGTTGACTTGATTTACATGTTTTCTCAGGACGCTAAGGCGCGCATTAAAGCCGGCATGGACTAGGAGATAGAGTCGCATGCATTTTAAACATTTTGGATATTTGAATTTGAACATTTGGAACTTTGTATTGTATTTCTCATATTACAACTGTTACTGGTTTTATAACGCTTCCGCAACTTTTTGAAAACTCTGATATTATGTTTTTAAGACTAAAGTATGATTTGAAATTCATATAGAGGTCTTCGTTATGTCTAATGATCTGAGATCCTGGTTTGTCACGTTCCCAAACGGTATGATTCCGTTAGTTGGAAATTGGGGGTGTGACACACTAGTAAGGTAGTTTTAAACGTTTATTTATACTTAAAACACACATTCATGTATGTATACCCACATGCTACTCCAAATACTCCACATGCACAAATTTTTTATGATTCTTATATGATTGTTGGTGTATTATTACTGATTAGAATTCTAGAAATGATCTATGTTGAGTTTTGTTTACAAAATGTGAAGATTTGTGACACTTCTTATAAAAGGAAACTTTGTATATCAATATGATGTTCAAGATGAGTTCTATGCTTGATATATGATCCTAAATGATGATTTATACTTGTTAATGAGTTTTCTAACATGTTTGGCTAGATAGATTTCTGTGAAAACACGACTTATGTTAGTAAGTTACTATTTAATTTACAGCAAATTTTAGAATCAATAGATTTGGTTATGATGATTTAACTTGGTTTGATGACATATTAATGTTGGAATATGTTTAGGAATCTCATAGCAATATATTTGAAACTTTGGTTTGTTGAAAACGGATTTTTAAACAAGTACCTTCCAAATAAGGAAACTTTATTTGTGAAAAATACTAAGTATCATTATAGGATGACTGCAATTCTTGCATACATGTTAAAGGTGTTCTAAGAACATGCTAGAAGTATTAACTTGATGAAATTGGATTTCATGGTTAAACTTTCCAAAAAAAATAAACTTTCCATAACATAGAAACTTTCGTAAATGGAAATTTCTGTGATTATCATACGTGACTTACATGAATGATGCTATGAGTAGAATCATAGGGAGTATGATATGTGCTACTTACGTGTTATGACCAATATGACACACAAACAAACTATAACACAATAAAAGTGTCAACACCGGTTCGTCGAGTCAACACAAACCCTCGGTTGAGCACACAGACCCTTGGAGTTGTATGGGATACAACGAAACATCAAAAGAAAACAAACACATACTTATGAACCTATATGATTATAGGTGACAATTAGCAGGTGCTAGAAAACATTTGCAAACACAAAACCAGGAACTACACTATCAGGTGAGTTCACGGCCCCCTTTCACTCTTTTAGACCCTTAGGGGAGAAAACATGCATACAAACTCTTTTGAATACAACAAACATTTTTTGGATACATATTCACATGCTTTTATCACATATATATATATGTGTGTGTGTGTGTGGCACACATCACATCAAAGTACTCATAAACATACATCGAACCGTTAATAACGCGGGGCGCACAGGGTGGTGATTCTGGATTGTGCTATTTGGGCTTGACAAGCCCCATCCGTCGCGCCTGGGTGGCCCACCAATCGTGGTCACGCCTCAAGGGACGGGGATCCTGGGTGCGACAATTTACACTCTCAAGAGGGGTTGGAACCTAAGACATCTACCCATGCTTTAACTAAAATTGCATCATTTTCCACTATGAAGGTAATTGGTTCAATAGGAAATAAAAAATTAAGAAATTTTAATTGATTCAGGCACCACTTATAATTTTTTGAACAAGGAATTGGCTTTTTGATTGAATTGTTTACAAAGCCTATTGAAAGTATGATAGTGGGAGTGGCTAATGGATCTGTAATTAAATTCGCTTCCTATTGTCCCAATTTTAATGGTTTACGGCTTTACGCAAAACGTGTAGTTTACTACTGATGTTTTAGTGTTACCTTTGGATAACTATGATATGGTCCTTGGTATTCAACGGCTACTTACTTTAGTAGCTATTGTTTGGAACTTAAAGGATCTTACTATGATGCTTACTATTAAAGGTACGTACTCAATGTAACTTGAAGGGTATTCATAATAATGACATGTCATTGTGTTCAGCAAATTTCAAGCATACTCTTACTACGCAAGTCAATAATATAGTTGAAGATCACCTGTGCAGCCTTCAATTACAAACAGGTAAGGCAGATTTTTAGCATGGGTAAGGCAGATTTTCAAAATGAGGCTAAAGCTTCTGTGAATTTGTTGATTAAGAAAATGAAGTACTTGTTGGTTGAATTTAATGATGTGTTTAAGACTCCTTCATCATTGCCTCTCAAGAGATCTTTTGATCAGAGAATATTGTTAAAGGATGAAAATCAAGTGGTCAATTTATAGCCTTACGTGTATCCATTTACTCAAAAAGATGTTCTAGAAAAGCTTACTAAAGAACTTATGGATACATGGGTAGCCAGAGGAAGTACTAGTCCTTTTGCAGCACGGGGGATTTTCGTAAAGGAAAAAATGGGTCTTTGAGGTTTTGTATAGATTATATAAAAATGAATGATGTAACTATAAGAAATAAACATCCTATTCCTTTGATGGAAGAGTTATTTGATGAATTGGGAGATGTATTAGTGTTTTCTAAACTAGATTTAAGATCCGAATATCATCAGATATTGATGCAAGAGGAAGATATCAAGAAGACATCATTTGTAAATCATGAGGGATTGTTTGAATTTGTAGTAGTGCCTTCTGGCCCTACAAATGCCCTTGCCGCATTTCAGGCATTGATGAATGCAACATTGTAACCTTTAGGGTTTTCTAGTATTAGATTTTGACTTGTAATTGTGGTAGATTTTAAATAAACGAAATTTCGAGATATTTTAGTTGATTTTCTTTGTAAACAAATTATGCATGGAAATGCAAAAATTATATATAAACATGTACAATAAATTTTACTAAGATTTAGTAAAGGAATTAAGTCATAATAAAGTAAATGATGCAATAAAATTTTTATAACACTTCAACAAACAAATATATGTATAACAATATAAGTTGAAGAAATTTTAATATATTAAATATGAATTTTATTTGAATAAAAAATATAAGAGAAATATTAATTTGTAAAATTTTATAAGATTTTTAAATTTTAAAACACTCAATGGTAATTTTCATAAACTTTTTATAAAAGCTTATACATAAAATGTCAAAATTAAAGTTATAACTTCTACTTTTGCAAACTGTGATCAGCATCAGAAACATTTTAAAACCAAAATTATTCGAAAATTGAAATTCAAAGGAGTTGAATTGACGAACCTTGAAACTCTTTTCCCTTCCCAAAACGATCAGAGGTTTAAATCCCTTCTGAATCGGTTTCAATCCAAAATCCCTTGTGAATAGTTACCTTTTATTTTACGTATGTAACGGGTTAAGGTGTAGACATGTGGTATAGACATTGATTAGTTTTAAATGACCAAATTTTATAAAAACATTGTTTAATATTTTTTGTAATTTGATTTTAAATATTGTAATTGGTTAGGTGTTTATGAATGATTTGTTAGAATTATTTAAATGGATGTTGTAAATATTAAAACTTTAACATAGCAACACGAGCTTTTGAACTATCAAACTCGGGCTTCCACGTATTCTACCGTCAGTGGGGTGTGACAAGCATTGAAGTAGTTTTTGAGTAAATTTTTTCTGATATTTTTTGAAAATATATTGGTGTTCAACAGCTCGTGGGATTTACATGTAATGCATTTTAAAGCAGGTGTTAAATGTGTTGAGAAAGGAGCAATTATATGACAGACAATCAAAGTGTTCCTTAGGAAGTTCTGTAGAGAAATATTTGGATCATGTTATATCCAATAAATATGTTTCAACTGATCCAAAAAAGTTTATTGCTATTTAAGATTGGCCTATTCTGGCTGATATCAAACAGTTGAGGATATTTGGGTCTTATATAATACTATAAAAAATTTATTAAATCTTATGAAATTTTATCTAAGCCATTAACTGATTTGTTGAGGAAGGATTATTTTATGCGAAACGACAATACTAATAAGGCTTTTATTCAATTAAAGGAAGTATTGGAATCCCCACCGGTATTAGCATTACCAAATTTTACAAAACCTTTCATTTTGGAAACTGATGCATCTGGCAAGGGTATTGGTGCAGTTTTGTTGGAAGAAGGTTGTCCTTTAGCTTTTATGAGTAAAGCTTTATCAGCTAGACAACAAGCATTAACTGTGCATTAAAAGGAGTTACTAGCCAGGGGCGAAGGATTGTTCAGACCGGGGGGGGGGGGGGGGGGGGGCGACCGCCCCCCCTGTTTTTTCGCGTAGTAGTGTATATTTCCCTACACGTAGTGTAAAATTTTTTTAAAATCTCTAATTCGCCCCCCCTGGAATTTTTTTTTTATTTCGCCCCCCGTGAGATCCTCGTCAAGCTTTGCCACTGTTACTAGCTATTATCTTTGCTATGAAGTATTGGCATCACTATTGGGCGAGGGTCATTTTATAATAAGAACATATTAGAAAAGCTTAAAGCATTTATTAGATCAAATGATAACTACTCCTTTACAACAAGTGTGGTTGACTAAGTTGATGGGGTATGATTTTGAAATAGTATACAAGAAAGGAAGAGATAATAGAGCTGCTCATGCTTCATCTAGAGTGTGATTCCCTTCTCTATGGCATTTACTTTGAATAGTTTTGATCCCGTTATTTGGCAGAGAATACAAGCTTCTTGGTCTACAGACAGTACTTTACATGCTATTTTGCAGGAGTTAAAGACTCGTAAATTTCACCAAAAATATTCATGGAATGGACAATTTTTGTTAAAAAAAAAAAAGTAAAGGTAATGGTAGGTAATGATTTATCACTTCAAGGATATATTATTTCACTTTGTCATTCGGGTGCAACCAGTGGAAATTCGGGAGTACATGAAATAATTCAAAGATTCTGCTCATTATTTATGTGGAAAGGAATTTACAACAAGTTAGAAACTATATCAAAAGATGTACTGTTTGTTACAAAGCTAAGTATGAGACAGTAGCTTCTCTCCTGTTACTTCAACTATTAACAGTCCCTACTCAAATTTTTTCTGATATTTACATGGATTTTATAATTTTTTTTTTTTGGTTTTGTAGCTGCTACAATTCTTGCCATAACACGTAAAACGATCAATATGGATCCAATTACAATAGAAAGGCAGGTAAGCGAGCAACAAACTGCGCCGCCACCCCTTTTGAATGGCAAATCCGATCCTACTGAAAACAAAGTTAGCGTTCTTCGGTGTCGATGAATTACTGTGCACGACCTGCTGAACTCTTTTTAGAAATGTAGCAGCATCGGGGGCAAGAGACCCAAAAGTATCGAAAGCAAACGGAATGAAGGCATGTTGATTCTCGGCACACGCCTTCTCGTGCTTAGCAATTTTTCCCAATTCTGCCTTTAACACGGCCTGCCTAGCGACAAACCCGGTGTCCCTAAGCCCAACAAGGGGGGACACCCCAGTAAGGTCTACACAAGCATGCTTCCCCCTGCCCATCCAAACACAAGAATGTCCGCTGGTCGAAGAGTAGACCTTCCCTCACACGGATCTAACAAGAAATTCACGGGAGCCACTTTTTTGCCGAGATTCCCGCCCGTTTTAACACATTACAAAGGACATCCCTGACCAAATCATGTCTGTATTTAAACCCTGGGAGTTCTTTGCAATGAACCGCATGTTCACCGAATTTATCTAAACAAACTTTACGGCAGATCGGGCAGGGCTCATCCACTGGGAACAAGGGGATCATTAAACGGTATTTAAGAATAGCCCGGTACTCCACTGCTGACATGTGTTGGCCTAATCCTTCGATTGGGATGACAGTCAGAAAGTCTTGAGCATGCGGAGTCTGAAGACCTAACACCGCTTTTTGGCGAGTTGACAGACTGAATTTTTCTCCCAAACTTTGGACGGTTTTACTATAAAGGGTAGTCGCCAGAACATTTTGGGCTTTAGGAGGGGCGGTGTCCTTATTAGTGAACCCGCCAAGATCAAGATCGGGAATCGAGTTGTGCACACAGTCCAACGCACACCCAAAATCGGGATCTAACCCATCAACACTACAATTACGCAAAATGTGATCCTGTAACTTTCAAGATTGTGCTCTCGAGGCTACGAAAGCATAGGTAGAAACATCCTCCGCTGAATATAAGCCTAAACCACCAAAACAAATGGGGAGAGAGGCCAGTCTCTATTGAAAATCCCCAAAAAACGGACCCCCACATACCACAATATCCTCAATCGCCGCTCTGAGCCCTTTGTCAAAAACATAGACAGCAATTTAATGAACGTAGGCTGGCATGTTCGAAGACCGAACAACAACTTAGCCACTCCCATACAAGAGCGAAGCAAGAGAAGCTCACATTGAGGGTCACGCAGGCGGGTGAGACATCTCATCAGATCCACTGCCTTTGAGGCTCTATGAATAGCTAAACTACTAATAAAATCAGCGTCTCGGCTAACTGCCCCTCCAAGGAGTTTGACCCCTACCTCCGGTCTTCCAATCCCAACAGGAAATAAACCACTCTTTGTCTTTACCCCATTGCATGATGGCCAAAATACTTCAGTCTTTTTAATATTAAGCTCAAGCCCCAAACTTGGCCCCTTGGATCGAATAATCTCCAATGCCTTAGCTACTTCAGTGGCGTCTCCTATAATCGTGCCATCATCTAAGTACCAAGCATGGAAAAGTAGCTTACAATCATCCCTCACCCGATGAATGAGAGGGTGTAAAGCTAAAGCAAAGAGAAGGGGTCCTAAAGGATCGCCTTGTTGAACCCCGGTAGTTGACTGAATACAATCATTCCCTACATATAGTCTAGCCGGTTGCCCGTAAAGAAAATTAACCCATAGAGAAATAGACGGGCATCTAGCACGAACCTCCTGTAGGAGTGTGGTTCTATCCACCAGGTTGAAGGCATTAGAAAAATCTACTGTGAGTAAAGCCAACGACCCATCAGAGTGGAACATGTTAAGAAATCTATTCGCGCTATGAAGCACCGCCTCTGCACCACTCGGAATCCCCACTCCGAATTGAAAATCACCAAGGTATTTGGCCATCTCGTTCCCAACACTCTTCATCGCCACTTTGGATACGAGCCTTCTCCATATCGCGCCAACGGCAATTGGCCTAATCCCATTGTCGGGCTTCAGCAGTGGCGTTAGGGGGGCAGAAGCCACAAACTCCGCCAAAGCAACAGGGCATCTACCACCTAACCACAAGTTAACCACCTCAGTGATAGCTTTAAGTAACCCCACAGCAATCGCAGATCCTTCCCCACATAGGGCATCCAAAATATGTGGGGCCCTCAAACCATCTATCCCACAAGAAGTCCCTTTGGGAAAAGATTTAATACACCCTAGAACACTTTCAATGTCCACAACCAAAGGGGGCTTCGAGAGCAGGTCCCCAGGCAAGGCAGGCGGGGGCAAGATAGGGTGCTTATCAAGCAATGCTTTCATAGTAGCGCCACCATGAGGAGCAACACCCGAAGAGCACAAAACTTTAACCGCAGCCGTGAAGTGTCCGTCTGCAACTTTTCGAATACACTGTTTAGCATTGAGGGCCCCCTCGAATGATCACCCCTGAGAGAGGCCTCATTAGCACTTGAGTCCATATCCATCGGTTGCTTAAAGAGCGACTGGATAAGGTCAACACATCCGCTGCCATCACCCCAAATTGCCAAGGCCCGCTGAATAGAAATGCATTGTAAGGACTTCCTATTCCCCGACCTACGCTCTTGTCGGTTGGAAGGCTTGACAAGTTGTAATGTGCAACATGGTAATATCAAAAGTCTAACCCACGCTTCAATGGAGTCTGGCATAAGCGCCACTTTGCCCAATGAAACAGATAGGGCCTGAGCAAATGCCATGCGACAACTATGAGGGATGCTTTTTACTGTCTTTAAAGGAAGTGCGAAAATACGGTCAAGGAGGGTCGCATCCAAAACTAATCCGCCCGAAACATCTACATCTATTGCAAGTTGTGGCCTCGGGATCCGCACAAGGAAGTCTTCCACCCCTCCCGAATCAACCTTGAACTTCATAACTTTGTCAACATGGTGGCAAGCCCGACTGAGAGAGAGTGTAAAGACATGCACTCACCACACAACCAATAATTGGAAATCTTTAGAGCATCAGCCAATGCGACAAAAAGATCCCAATCCCTGGTTACCGCATCCCGCATGGCACATTTCCGCTCATCCGAACATAGGTGTAGACGCTTAATATGTGCCACCAACCTTTGGATCCCCTTAGACCCAACCAATCCATCCGGGCAACAATGAAATCCCCTAAACGGACACGGCCAAAAGCCTTCTAAACAACCAGTGACCACCTCCCCCGAAGGTAAACTACTGACAATCCGAGCCCCGATCATAATACCACACAATCAAAAGCGCCCAAAAAAACAACAAACTCGAGCTGAGTTTTGGATGTAAAAACCAACAAAAAAAGGGAAGGAAGAGCAACCGCTAGTTGCCCTACCCTCCATAACCCCAAAAACTCCGCTTAAATCATTGGGGCATTTTATCGAACATCTGGTGGGCAGACTCAAAACTCAGCTGTGAGGGACAGACTTACTAAGTATAGCAATTTTATTCCTTTATCTCATCTTTATTATGCAACCATGGTTGCTCAGGTTTTCCTTGATAATATATTTATATTACGTATTTGGCCTAATACAATAGATTCTGATCGAGATCCTATTTTTATAAGTCAATTTTGGAAGGAGTTTACAGTTTTACAGGGTATCCAATTGGCTTTATCAATTTCTCATCACTCATAGACAAACGGTCAAACAGAAGTTATTAATCGATGTCTGGAATCATATCTGAGATATATAGTGATGGATAAGCCCAATACATGGGTTAAATGGCTATCATATCTGAGGTGTACAGTGATAGATAGTCCATTTTAGGCATTATATGGGTATCCTCATCCTTTGTTTGTTTCTTATATTCCTAATGATATGAGAGTAGCTTTGGTTAATGAATTGATGATTGATAGGAAAGCTACTATTCAGTTATTATGTTTTTCATTGTTAAGGCTCAAAATCGTATGAAGCAAAAAACGGATAAGCAATGAAGTGAAAGAGAATTTCAAATGCGTGATCATGTATACATGTTAAGTTGCATCATTATGGTCAGTCAAATTTCCTTGAGTATTTTAATATATTGGGTCCTAAATTCTTTGGACCATTTTTATTCACTAAGTGAATTGGCTTGGTTGCTTATAGAATGGATTTGCCTCAGTGTTCTGGTGCATCATGTGTATTTTATGTGTGATTACTCAAGCTGCTTGGGGTGATGTTTCTCAGTATATTCCTACACCTACTCTACCAATATTTTTGTTTAAATCTTTACAAGTACTAAACAGAAGAATGATTCGTAGAGGTAATAGAGCATTAGTGGAGACGTTAATTCAGTGGCATCGTTTACCCATTACAAATGCAATTTGAGAGAATTTGGAAGATTTACAAATTCGTTTTCCTAATTTAGTTTTTTGAGTTGTTTTTGGGGTCAAAAACATTATTATAGGACGAAGTATTGATATGTTGTAATAGGATAAGGATAAAAACTGTAAATGTAAGAAGTACAAGGGTAGATAGGCTGTTAGCCGTTAATATACCGCTATATGTTGTTATAAAATATATTTTTTTTATAATTATATACTATTAATGAATAAACTGGAGCTCAGACTTTGATCGAGCTTTCTAGCTACTTCTCTTTGCAATTCTTTCACAATTATTATTATCAGTGGTAAACCCTCAAATCCCCCTAATATCCATCTAACCAACAGGAACATGCAAACCTGACAGCAAGCAACCGGGTTGATGGTATCAAAGGAATATCGTCTTAAGTGGAAATTGAGCTAGCTAGAGACTGACCTTTAAGTTATTTCTTCTTCGATTTAACACTATATCACTTTCTTTTAAGGTTTGAAATTCCTAGAATTTGTTGATGTAGAACTTGGTTTGTTTACTTGACATTATAAAATAATTATCAGTGAAAAGAAAAAAAAAATATTTTATCAGAAGAAACTTAAATTTTAACGAACTAAAACATAATTTTTGAGACGCAAACAAAAATTTCTTAAATGGAAAAGTGAATCTTTACACCATGAGTACAAAATTATAGAAGTTTGACAAGGAAAAAGTAAATAATATTTTATTTAAAAAGGTTTTTTCTTCAAAGTATAAAAAAGTCTAATTCAACTCCCCGACAGAAAATATGATGATTCCCTCGCCGATTCAGGATTAAAACAAACCCACCAACTTTTCTTTAAGCTCTAATTTGAATTATTTTTAGTTTAATATACTTTTATTGTATCTTTTGCTTTCAAGAAGAAAAATTTCGATACTTTTGCATAAATAGCTAAAAAATTATTACTACCGGACTTTTCACAACACAGGTTTGTTAGTACAGCTCTTTTATAGAAAAAAATAAGATCTATGTTATTTGTTAAGGTTTTTAAAATCATATGGCCTTAATCGTTTTAGATAAATTGACTTTTTGTATATAAGATATTATATTTATTGTAAAATTTCTGGTTGTTTTAATATTCTTAATTAATCTACAGTGTACAGAAATGGCGAACTATCAAAGTTCTGGGTTAGAGAGTATGATATTCAATGTTTTCAGAACCAGACCGGACTTTGAACCGGACGTCTTACTCGTTACCGGTTGGACCGGTTAAACCGGATTCACAAACCGGGCGACATAATAAATATATAAAAAATTTTAAAAAAATTATATAATTATAATCACATTTAAACAAATATTATTACTATTCACACAAACATAATGATTTTTTAAAAAAATACAAGGTTTGATTGTAATGTTATATTTTTTGGATTTTGGTTCAAAAAAAAGAAAAAAAACTTGTTTCTCATCCCACATAGGTTCACATCTATTTACCTTTATAACTTCTCATCCCACATTGGTGAGAGTACAAGAAATATTCATCACCTCCCTATAAAAAGAAGAGAGAAAGGCACCATTTGTATGAAAAAGCTACCATTTCAACCACTTGTTTAATTTTAATGGTTTATTTTTTAGATTTTAGTTTTATTTTTTAAATAACTAAAACCGGTCCGACCAGTGGTCTGGTTCCCGGTCCGACCGGTCACCCGGATGAGTCGGCCGGCTCTCTTCTGAACGGGTCAAATGCTTATTTTGGGCCGATTCCCGGTCTGGTCTGGTTCAAACAACATTGATGATATTAGAGAGTGTGAGAGTGGTTAGTTGCAAAATAATCCTTATGACATTAGGGTGAAACTCAGTGGCGAAGCTTGACCATAATCTTAGTGGGGCAAAATAATTTTTTTTCCAGGGTGTGTCCCGTCGGGCGGAAATGGTCCCGGGGCGCGATATCAGGAATGATAATCATGATGATCAGATTGTTTACAATGCACATGATATATAATGAGAAGATGCTAAATAAAATAGAATTACAAAGTTAAATTACATCAGTTTCGTTCATAATTTAACAATGTATATCTATTATCAACATCATCGTTCATTTATCTTGTATCTGCACAAGATATACAAAATAATTTGTATAATGATGTTCGAAAATATGCAAGTCCAAAATACTAGGTCATCTATCTGGCATCCTAGTCTAAAAGCATAACTTCTTACTCAGACCTGTTCGTCACCTGAGAAGTCATGCAAAAAGATCAAGTCAACATATGGTTGGTGAGTTCATATAATTTTGTTTTAAAAATGAATTTGAATAAACCTGTTCGAATGCAACCTTAACCTCACCATTAACCACCTATACCATCTACTTCAGTATGCTTATATATAGGGCATATGTAGGGTCAAGCTTACCGCCAGCCCAGCCACCGTCTCACCACATACCAAACCACATGATAGACTGTTCCTGGTGACAATTAAGCGTTTCATCACATACCTTTGTTTCACAACGTTTGAATAACCTGAAAATCTGCTAGCATTGATCACCCGAAATGACAACCTTAACCTCATCAACAACCACCTATGATATCCAATCAAGTATGCTTATATATAGGGCATATGTAGGGTCAAGCTTACCGCCAGCCTAGCCACCGTCCCACCACATACCGAACCGTATAACAAATTGTTGTTAATGATAATTAATTGTTTCATTCCACACCATCGACATATTAGATTTTGAGTTCCACAAATTGAAATTCTACCGATTTCTTGAGTTCATCACGCATTCATGATCAACCATAGTATTTGTTGAAACATGATATTAAATGCTTAATTAAATAAATAAATAAACATTTAATACAACTAAGACATGATTTTTGGGCCTTATTTGACTCAATCAATTAGTCTTAGTTGTTGGTGGTGTCCAGGTTGTATCGTCTCACACGTGGCTTATATCAGGCTTGACCCAAATGAGTCTACATGTATGTGTCGGGACTTTCATGATGTGCCCATATCAGCTTGACCTTCAGGTCTACTGTACATGTCGGGACTTTAGGATATCCTAGATCTTTGTTCACCATTGTTCTCTTAAATTCGTTTGATTGTTTGATTTATGTCCATATAGCTTGATTATAAAAGTCTGTTATTTATGCCCGGACTTTCCGTGTGTTAACACGTGGTCTCGATCTGCATACAACTGACATCCACCTTGAATAGTTCTTTATTTATTTCATTAGTTATTTGATTCACACATGGATATAATTTTTTTGATTTTGATCCTTAGACTTCCTTGAACACAACACTAAGTTTAGACTATTTGAATTAGATCCTTAGTTTTCTTGAACACAACACTGAATTTAGACTCTTTGGGTTTGATTATTAGTTTTCTTGAACACGCACACTAAATTTAGACTCTTTGAATTAGAGCTTTGATATATAATTCTTGGTCCTTAAAAAAAAGCATTGTCTTACTCATAAAGAGTAATTAATTCATTTAATGAACCTTTAAATAGTTTACCTAGACAGGAGTCTATGATACAATGATGTATATAAAACATACAAGAAGAAAAAGCATTTATGTAAAACATATTTTAAGAGAATAATTTACGCATGCTTCTCAGCCCCGCGTTTGTAAAACAAAAATGTTTAGAAAATGGGCAATGAACTCACCTGTGTTGCTATGTAATGATTCACACAAATATACGCTCTCGTTACTTGTAGATTATGAATCTTCAGCACCTGAGTTGTTTTAAGGAGACTCGAATTGTCGCACCCCGGCCCTCCCGTCCCGGACGGGGGCGCGACCCGACTGATCTTGCAGGATCGCAGTCTCCGGTCACACAGCTTGCGAGACCTATATGTCTGATTTCATACGTACATCCAACATTTTGGATAAAACAGTTTAGTAAAATCAGAGTTGCGGAAGTAAAGTATAAGTTATCCAAAACAGATTTAAAATTCATGATCAGCGAAAGCATTCATAAAACGGTTTTCAAAACAGAAAATAAGGTTACAGTTTGCGGAAGCGTTAAAAGGTGTTTAATATTACATAACATGTCAAATAGATAAATGTTCTCAAAATATCCTAAGACACTTAAGCAGATGCATGCAACTCCAGCCTAGCATCCTAATCCTTGTGCGCGTGCCCTAGTTACCTGAGAAAACATGCGAGTAAAAGGTCAACACAAAGGTTGGTGAGAGCACAGGTTTATCATAAGCAGTAAACATTCAATGTTTAAAGTAACAATTGTGATTTACATATCATTACAATGCAGTATCGATTGATAGCTAGTCAATACAATTATATTATATGCGGGGTCGTACCGAAGCTGACAGTTGTGCCTCCCGCCATGTCCATCACAAGACAATGGCAAAGTATTGGTCAATATTGCACCCATTCCAACCTCCAGTCGGGTTGGCCTCCAAGGCGCGATGGGTGGGGCTTGTCAGGCCCAAATAGTACTATTCAAGATTACCACGCTAGGCGCTACGCGGTACTAACGGTCCGTGGAGTATCGCGAGGACTTTTAGTTGTGATGTGGTCCACACATATACATATAGTGATAGAGCATGTCCATATGCAAATAAAATGAGTTGTTCATAAAACAGTTTATCATGGAATATTTTTCCCCCAAAGGTTTGAAAAGTAAAAGGGGCAGTGAACTCACCTGTTACAGCAGTCCCGGTGTGTTTGTGTGTTCGCGTCTCGCAAAAGCTAGCACCTGCTAGTATGCACCTATAACCATATAGGTGTGAGTATGTGTTTCGTGGTGTGTTGTAATCCATACAACTCCAAGCGTCGGTGTGCTCAACCGAGTGTGTGTGTTGACTAGTGAGACTCGACGAATCGTTGGTGACACAATTGTTGTGTTATGACCGTCCAATGTGTCATAAGTAGAAGTAGGACACTTACATGCATCCTATGACCCTAATCGTACAAGTTACCATTTTTATAAAGTTTCCGATTTAGGAAAGTGTGGTTAAGAAATTCCATTTCATAAAGTTAACACTTCTAATGTGTTTGTAAAATACGTTTAAACCCTTAAAACATGTCGTTTGCGCATAAATCACCGTTTATGCCGTTTTTCCCAAATAAAGTTTCCTTATTCGGAAAGTATCCGTTTAAAAACTCGTTTTCACAAATCAAAGTTTCCAATATGCTTGGAAATCATTCTTAAGCATATTCCAATGCTCAAAGTTCATCAAAACGTTTTAAAACATCAAAAGCCCTCTTTTGATTTACAAAAGTTTCCTTATTCAGCAAGTTTATACGAAACCATGTTTTTGACAAAATCAAATATCCAAATGTGTTTCTAAACACTCCAATATACATTTAACAACATCTAGACATGTCTAACATGTCTAGATCATCACAAATCCAAGACTTGCACATTAAAGTTTCCTTTTATGGCAAGTGTACCAAAATCATTATCAAATCAACCAATAACCCAACAAAACTTAAATCTAACATTTCTAAACTATAAAATCAATGATCTATGACAATAACACATCAAATCACCAACACATTCATGCACAATAACCGTATGGAGTTGCATGCGGGTTTTTAACCCTTGCATGTACGATCTAACACTATGTAAACGTTTAGAACTACCTTAGAAGCACCTTGATGATGAGATTGAAACTGATTTGAGGCTACAAGTGGCTGATGGGGGTTCCCTTGCTTGTTGATGGCCTCCAAGAACTCCCTTTGAGCTTCAATGGCTTCAAGATGCTCCAAGATGATCCAAATGTTGATTCCAGAAGCTTAGTGGGTTGGTTTTCAGTGTTTTTGGTCGAGAGGGTAAGTGAGAGTACGGAGGAGATGAGAGAAAGCCGAACAAATGAATTGGGGGTGGTTTAAATAAAAATTTCGATCTGCATGGCCTTCGCGTACCGCGAAGGCCGATCAAAAATGTTTATCGCGTACCGCGATGGGATTCGGGAGTCTCGACTCCCGGTTTTCTTCGCGTGCAGCGAAGCCTTTTGCCAAGGGACCGTCGCGTACCGCAATGGGTCCATTTTCATGTTTTTCGATTACGATGATTCGATTTCGCTCGTACTCGATTCCTAACGTTTATCCTAACATTTAATGCATGTTTAGCACATAATCATATAATAACATATAAGTTTGATTGATCACCAACGTTCGTGAGACTCGTGTGTGTGTTTCGATAATTTCTCGAATTATCTTCGATAGTTTGTGTTCGTTGCTACGAACCGTTTGCATGCTTGATTAACCATAATCAACATGCATTTGCACAATCCAATTGTGTTTGTGTTTGTGTTTGCCACACTTGGTTTCCAAAACCAATGTGCAATGTACGATTCGATAATTCCTCGAACTATCGTTTCACAGTTGTGTGTGTTCATGTAACGACCCGATTTAGCTTATTATTAAAATAATTGATATGTGATATAATTTTAAGTTAATTGGTGTTGTTATGTGTTAATTAGTAGGTCAATTGATTAATTACTAAGTAAGTCTTAGTAAATGTAAATTTGAAAGTTGAGGGGGGCTAAAGTGCCAAATGATGAAAGTTTAATTAAAAGGGGGTTATATGGGGAAATCTTGGTCAAATAAGTCAAAATCAGATTTTTGACTTGGGAGAAGGGGAGGTCGACGTTCAAGAGGAGAAAAAGAAGGGTTTTATGATTTTGGACCAAAATCCACCTACTAAACTCTTTCTGATCATAAATGCAAGTGTAGATTGGTGTTCCTCTTGTGATTTCACAACTAAAGGTATGTGATTTCATTTGTGTGGGTGAATTTTCGTGGGTTTACATATGGGTGTGATTAGATGATGATAAAATTTGAATCTTAGATGTTTGATGGTAGTTTAGCACATGTATTGTGTTTAGTGAAGTGATAATCAACTAATATAACCATTTTATATGTAATCTCTTGTAAAAACCTAGATATGGGTGTTGGGGGATTTCATGGGTTATGAGTTCTTTGACTTTACAAAGTCAATATTGGGTGTATATGAATGGGAGTTGTTTGGTTTTAAATGTGTAATGATTTTGAATGAGAAACCATAAATAAGGGTTTCATAATTAGTATGATATAAATGGGAATGTTGACATTTTAGAATGTTGATGATTAGGGTGATATATGATCATGCACATAAGGTGTTTGAAGAAATGCTTTTAACAATTTTATTACTCAAATGATTGGAGGTTTGGTTGAAATTGGGGGAAATGCTTCATAAACTCAACTAAAGGGTTGAATAGTGAAGTATAACTTAACTTTAATTGTTGAACGCAATTAGAATGTGAATTGGTGAAGTGGGAGAGTTTGACTATCATAAAGTCAAATATGTTGATAATGGGTCAAGGGGTTGTATGCTTGTTTCTTGTATGATGTTCCTAGATTGAATGTGTATGTGTGATAATATGATCTAGGAGGTGGAAGTACCAACCAAAGACCCGGTAAAGAGAAAATTGAACCAAGTGGAACTAAGGACCAAGGTGAGTAACCTATCCATGAATAAGCAACCATAAGACTTATTCATGTTTGAAATGTTTGAATTGGTTGCATTACAAAATGTGTTGTTTTGTAGAAGTTGAATGTTATGTGGTGTGTATACATGAATGTAATTGATGTCAATTTATGATAGGAGTTAATTGACATGTTTCATGTTGGTGATCCACATTCGTGTGGAATATGAGGTAAAACCATTTGGTGATGGTATTTAGGTGATGATCCACATTCGTGTGGAAGAAATTATAAGTCCATGTTGAATGGCAAGGAAGATGATTCACATTCGTGTGAAAGTTGATGTAATATGACTATTGAATGTCATGGGGAATGATTCGCATTCGTGCGAAGGGAATTGATTAAAGATGGTAATGGTTTGGGAAAAACAAACCATTAGGTGATTATGTGAAATTATATGTTGAGGGTCACCAAGATAGGTTTGGGGACTTAAAAACATGTTTAAATGGTGTCATGGAGTTGATTTTTGTGTGAAAGAATGTCCGGGAATGATCCGGATCGATTCTGGAAGTGAAAACGCGAAAATTGGAGCTGCAGACCTGCAATGGGCGTACCATACGCCCAGATTGGGCGTATCATACGCCGGGAACCTTACCCTACGGCCAGGAGTTTCTGCCTACGCTGGATTTTGGGCGTAGGATACGCTGGTCGGGTTGGGCGTATGATACGCCGGGGGTGGGCGTACCATACGCCGAGAATGGAATTTTTTTGATTTTGCTTCCGTTTAATTCGGTTAAGCACGGGGAGGTTAAGGGGTTAACTCACTTAGTCCTTTTGGACTAACACTTGATTGTTTGTGGTTGTTTCAGGTCAAAGGTAGGCTCGGCTACGACTCAGAACGAATCAGACGGTTAAAAGGATCGAACCATGCTTTTGTAAAGATTAAGTCTATGGATTGTAAAGTTTAAAACTACACTTTTAACGTATTTAACATGTTTTGTAAATGATGAACAAGTCTAGTTAGTCATGATAAAGTGTTAAATGATTTTAGTTGAATTGTAAGGGTTTTAAAACCCGTGAATCTGGGACCTAAATTTTGTAAATTCCGCAATTATGTTAAACGTTTTGTTATGAGAATTGGGGTGTCACAGTTCAACTCATCCAATTAAACATAATTAAATGAAATGCGACAAGTATGAATGTGAAATGTAAAGAATGTAAGAGTCGCAATTTACCTGAAATTGCCGGGTGTCACACGAATACTATAAGTATTTATAGTTGACGTATCTATGGTTTTGGTCTCTGTGTGCAACTATGTTTCATACGTTACTAGTGTGTTTCTATGTATCTCTATCTAGTCTACCCTGATTATCCCTTTTCCCCGTCGATGTCACAACTAAACCTTACTTATATAAGGTCTAGTTCATTACATTCATGGTCTTTTTGGATAAAACATTTTTAATAAAACTCATTTTCAGTTAAATCTTTACGTTAGAAATCATTTCATTTATTTTAAAACATTCTAATTAAAGTTGTTCATAAATCATTTCCTTTTTTATTAAACATAAATTAATTTAAGCAATTTATAAGTTAACTTGTTAGACTTAGGTTAATCTCATTCGACTAACTCTAA
Organism: Mikania micrantha; assembly: GCA_009363875.1. NCBI lineage: Eukaryota > Viridiplantae > Streptophyta > Magnoliopsida > Asterales > Asteraceae > Mikania > Mikania micrantha. The sequence goes on along the minus strand of CM018680.1, from coordinate 40,053,919 downwards.
GTCCGTTGTTAGATCTTTGTTTTCCATGGTTCGTTGATCGTTCTTGCGTACAACTTAACTTAGAACAATTGAACTATCTAACTTAGTTGTATGTTTGTATGACATCTTTAAGTATGGGGTGTTAACAATGTGGTCACACCGATATACTTAGATGTTTTCTTGATTAATGATTACTCCTCAACTCGTTTTCCTTTTGTTCTTGGTAAAACTCAACAATTGTCCCATTATATATGTTTACAAGTTCATAAAGATTTTATTGTTGTAAAAACTTAATAGTTTTGAAACACCGAATTGATGATTATACACATAACCCTTAGGTTTATTGTGAAATGTCACCAACTTCTTCTAAGCTTTTCTTCATGTATTTACAAGTACTAATTCTCACAGAACTTTAGTTTGTGTTAACATGTTTAATAAAATTTGTGTTTGCCCCCTTTTATTATTGAAAATGAATCACTCCATTATACATGCAACTCCATAAACCCTAATAGATTTTTCCCCATGCATGCATGTACTATGAGAAAGAGGTTAGTCATTCCCATGAAATTCCATTCGTGTGGTACCCTTTCCCGATCATACAAAGCATGCTATGCGAATGGGGATGCTAGGCCGAAGCAAAGTGGTCATGAGAATAGTAACCATGCTAATGGGTTGAACCATGCGAATCAGTTAGATCCATGCGAATATGGTTGCATGCGAAGGGACGCAGTCGGCCGAATGTGGCTGCATGCGAATGTATTGGTTTCGTGTGAATGGTGCTTGACCGAAGGAAGAGGCATCAGGCGAATGGGGTTATTCGGCCAGGGCCATTCGGTCGTGGGTTCAGTCGGCTTTGGGGTCGGGTCACTCGCACCTTGGCCATTCGGCCTGCAGCCATTCGGCTGTTCGAACTCACATGTGCAGGCCCCTTTTTGCCGAGCCTTATGACCAACTCATGGAGCATCGCATGTTCCTACCTCATTCCTAAGTGTTTTCATGTAGTTTCCCTAAGGTTTAAGTGGGTTAGAACCGGTTGGAGAGGTGGTTCGAACAAAGGGTTTGAAAACCCTAAAAACGGACTTTTGAACTCGTTTTTACCTCGATTTGGACGGTTCTAAGCTCGGATTGCTTGTACTTTCGTGATCTACGTGTTGTTGTGGTCGTTCTGACACCAAAATGGCTTGATTTGGTGAAGGAATGAGAGATATAGGGTTTGGTTTTCTAGAGAGAGAAAATTTAGAGAGAGAGAAACGATTTTGGTGGTGATGGAGTTGGTAGGTGGGTACGTGGAGATATGGCATTTAATGCCATATTAATGGCATTCTAATACACGGTGTGTCCGGTCTCGCTCGGTTTCGCGTAAATACGTCGGTTTCGTTTTTTTTCGTAACGTTTCGTTACGATTTTAAAAATAGAATTTATTAAATTAAATTAGGTGGTAATTCCTAGTAAATTAACTAGGTATCTTCTGTTTATTTTAAATTTCTGAAAATGTTAACTTTACCTGTTTAAATCGAATCGTATAGTCGTCGCGCGTATTCGTTCGAATCGTCACCCGTACGAATACGACGATAACTACACTTTTCAATATGGTTTTCTAATTATTAGACATCATTCAGAACGTTAAATTTTCAGATATATTTGTACAGATCGTCACCTATACGAATAATCCGTCAATTTAGAATTCACGTAACGACATCCGTTGTTATCTTGTTCTGTTAAACCTCACATATGTTTATACATAATAATGTCCTAACTAACAATCACGTGATGATTCTGTGTCGTCAGATAAATTCCTGACTGTTGAACCTTTGTTTTGAATCGTGTTTCTGAAATGAATGCGTAATGGTATTGTGTCAAACATAAAATGATAATGATATACATGTAGCGCACATAGTTTGTACCTAAGTCACTGTGCAAGTTACTATGTAGATCACTGTTCCGGTTACGTTTCCGAAACTGATGTTACACTACGCCCATGGGTGAAAGCATTTTCTTTATATAGTGGAGGTGACATGAACTTTTTTTTTTTTTTTAAAAGCTCTTGTTTGCAATAATATAAGGCTTCAAGGTTGGTGTGTTTGTGTTTGTAGGTTGATGAAAATGGTGAGAAGAACAAGATGTTTCTTCTGGTTTTTATGAAGATGAATTGATAAGTGTATTTATAAAGTTATTATAGGTTTTATAAGATTGAATGCGAAGTGATGAATAATCTTGTATCTTTCTAGTGGTGAACATGAACGTAATAGAGTGTTCGTGTCTCTTATTGAATTCTTTTTTTTTCATCACAACTTTTGTATCACATTAAATGTCACATGACAACTTTTTTTTATGTGATATTTTGTTATAATTTGTTATTTTATGGATTTTAGATGATATTTATGTGTTAAAATTCACTAATATTACTACTGATATTTTCCTAAAAATATTATTGCATAAATTCGTTAATTAGAGACCGCAAAAATACTGGTTGATTGTCTTATTCTTATTGATTACTAGCGGCTAATGATCATGCATGTGAACCATTCATTTATTTAAATCTAACTAGTATTTTTTTTTGAACGGCCAACTAATCAACTGCCGGGTACTCCGTACGCAGCCCTCAATGGTTAAAGGATGCCCGAGCTGGCCACTAGTCTAAACGGACGGAGCCCCTAGCTCACCAGTCAACAATTCCCAGGGAAAACCCGACCCAAACACCCGCCCAAAGGCACGGCAGTGAAAGGCCGGTAAAACCGGGTTGGATCAAGAATCAAACCCAAAACCTGGGTCTTCTATCACTTCCCCCATATCTCCATCTTACCACTAGGACAAGTCATCATTGGTAAAATTAACTAGTATTACTTATTGATATTTTATTGTTAATGAACCAAACGTTTAGTCAACCGTTCGTTGATCATTTAGTTAAAATTTCGTCTATGTTCGTTTATTTAGTAAATAAACAAATATAAACAATTTATTTTGTTCATTTAACTAAACGAACGAACATGAACACACGTCTCATTCGATCATTTATGTTTGTGAACGTTCGTTCATTTTCGTTCGTTTATGTTCGTTTATGTTTGTTCATTCGAGTTTGTTTACATTCATTCGTATATTTTTATTAATAAATCAATTCATTTATTTTAATAAATTAGTTCGTTTATTTTATTAAATTGGTGATATATTCATCTTCTTTATAAATTAACATGCTTGTGGCATTTTTCTTTTACCCAAATTTAATGAATTTGTTAATTGAAATGGACTAATATCAATGTAAATTCTGAACCCACATGTTCGTTCATGTTTGTTTAACTATATGTGTTTAATTATGTATGTTTTTGTTTCTTTAGTTATATGTGTTTATGTTTGTTAAGTTACGTTCATTTATGTATGTATACTTATGTTTGTGAACTGTTCGTTTATACTATTAACAAATGAACATTAATGAACACGAACACAATAAGTTTCTTAACGAACGAACGGAAACAACAAAACCCCATTCGTTTAAATGTTCGTATTCGATCTTTCGATCGGTTAAATTTACACAAACGAACACGAAATGTCATGTTCGTGTTCGTTCGGTTGATTTACATACCTATGCATGTCCATGCCTGGCTTGGTCTTGCTTGCTAAGGCTTATTTCTGTAACAATTACGAATTTTCGATTTTTAATTTTGTAAAATCCTAAAGGCATTATGAGAATCACATCATTTTACAAGCATTTTATTTTAAATGTATATGTATACATATCTATGTATATATGTGAATATATATTGACACTTCAACTTAAATTTATAAAGATTAAATTTAAAAGAAGTACTAAATGTTGTAAAACTAAATAATAATAATAATAATAATAATAATAATAATAATAATAATAATAATAATAATAAAAATAATGTGTACCTAAATAGAACATTTAGGTGATTATAAGAACTAGTATATATCAGTGTTGTAAAAATCGACCTACGCCTAGGCGGCGCCTAGGCACTAGGCGCCCACCAACCTTGTCGATTTTGCCCTAGGCAGTTCCTAGGCGCTAGGCGGGGCCTAGGTGGGGTCTAGTCGGCCTAGGCGGCCTACTGGGATTTTTATTTTTTTTGACTTTTTTGAAGTTTTTTGACTTTTTTCGGGTAAAAATAGACCAATTTTATGATTATTTAGATATTTTTCAACCAAAAATTCTTAATATGTCTCTAAAACATCTAATCCAGCCGCTTAACATCGAAATTCATTTCTAAACTTTGAACTTGATGTATAAGTTTGAACTTTGAAGTACTTGATTTAGTATATTTAAGTTTATTTTTAAAATTATTTGAGTTATTATATTAAATTTTTGATATTGATATGTGTATATAATAAATATTTGTAAAATTACGTATAAAAATTCCAATCCGCCTAGCGCCGATTAATCCTTAGGTGGTACCTCGCCGCCCGACTAGCGCCTAGCGACTTTTACAACCATGGTATATATATACTAATAATAATAAATAATAATAATAAAGCTATATAAACTTTATTTAATAATAAGTTATTAAACCTTGTTAAATAATATGCTTTATAAACTTTATAAAAGGTTTAAAACATAAAACTAATGGGTTATATAACTACAAGTGATATTTCTGTCAAAACCAAAACTATATATGTGAGTGGGAGAAGTTCTGGACAAAAGGCGACAAGTGTAATCCCTAGAGTTTTTCTATGTCGATTTTTAATTGTAATCGTGTTTGAAATTATAATAAATCAAAGTTTTTTGTATTATTTGAAACAATTATATTCATTTATACGCACAAAGAATATATTCGACAAACAATTAGACTTACTACATGTACATAATTAAAATAATAATAACAACAATATTAAACAATTCATTTCAAAAGAAATTTTAAGTAAAAAAAGAGCATTTTAAATATATATATATATACACACACACATAGACACATATTTATTTAGATGTGTTACAAAAATATTTTCTTAAAATATATAAAATTATATGAATAAAAGAATAAATCTTATAAATAAATATATTAAATAAATAAAAAAATCTATTTACTTATATAAAGCTAAAAATATAAATAAAAGGTTTTATAACTTTTAAAAATGGTTTTATAAACTTTTAAATATAAAATATCAAAAGTGAAAGAGGCTGAAACTAAAATTCTATTATATTTATATGTGAGTGATAAGCAAATTTAAATCAGAAGGTAAAATATCATAAAAATAGAGGGACTAAATCTATAAAATCCAAAAATAACACCATTCCTTCTTCACCCAATATCCTAAACCATTGACCCAATGGATCCTTCCGGATCCAATTCACAAGCCGATTGAGTATCCGGTGAACTCGCATGTTTAATAGCTCGATCTTCAGTGTTTTGGCAAGGATTCAATCTCATTAACATCGTTTAATCATCAATTATTCGGAAATCAAAGCTATAAACAAGAAAAATCGTCCTCCAAATATACAATGGTTACCAAAATTCAAATTCGAATCAATCCACTATAAAAACCGAATAAAACGATTACAAATCCTTCCTACACTCCATTCGAAACTGTCTATACCATCTAAACTCGGTCATAAGCTCTCTAACGATTGGCTTGAAGCCAAGAACGGCCAACACCCTTCATTCACTCGAACTCCATCAATTCAAAACAAATATAGGTAACTTCGAATGCCACTCTAATCTGTTTCAGGTGTAGATCGAAAGCCCCATGATTCCCAATTCGCATGATTTCAATATTGATCGAATTTGATGGAAACCCAATCCAGGGTTCATACGGGAAAGGGGCCGATTTTAGGATCTGTTTAACTTTAAAATGGTTCGGGGTTAATCAATGAACCCTCCCCCAGCCCAGCGGTTAAGTCGCTAGGGTTGGGGAGAGGGAACCCGGGTTCTAATCTTGTAGTCGAGCTCCTGAACCGGGTTTCATTCCTTTTTAGCCATTTTCATCCTAATTCTTTTTATATAAAATTTCTTAAAAATCCTAAATTAAATTTTTTAATATTCTGTGATAAATAAATTTAATTCAGAAAATTGTAAAAATTAGTTTGCTACTTAAACTAGTTATTTACACTTAATAATTCAATCTAAAATTATTTTAAACTTAAATGATTATATTAGAAACTATAATTATTCGTTTATTATTAGTAGTATTAATATTTTTAGCAGGTAATTTTATAAAGAACAATATGTGCATATTTAAATTGTCCTTTTATCATAATAAAATAACTTATAAAATACAAATATACTATTATAAACCATTTTTCAAACACCCTATTTATGTAACTTTAGTTGTTTTAAAAGACAAATTTGTTGTTTTAAATCTAAGAATTATTTTAAAACTATTAAACAAAATAAAACATTATTATTAGCATAAAATTTTTTCAAAATAAAATAAAGCAATTATACACAAAAGCTAAAGGTTTTTGCTTTTAAAGTAAACATTAATCTTTTATAATAAATATACAAATTTTAATACAAAGATTTATTTAAAAAATTTATTCTATTAATGATTTTAAATCAAAATCATTTAAACATTAAACAATGAAATAAAAACAAAAAGGATGGAAATAGGTTACTTCAAACATCATGTGATATTCAAATGTTATTCAAAATCAATTAAGGATATTTATTTATTTGATAAATAATTAAATAAATATTCCTAAATGAAAAACCATTCAAACTTAGTTACACATCAATTAGGACTTCTATAGTCTGCCATAGAATCTAGGATGCAAAAACATGAACTAAGTATAGACCAAGAATTCTATTTTCCTTTAGGTTAAGGTGTGCAAGCACAACTTTGCAAATCCTAGGCAACGATTCAATTGACAAAGTTAGGACATCAAGTGAGTAAATCTATACTCCCTCTTTTACATTTTGTACTTTAGGGATGTTACATATGCTAGTATTCAAAAATTAAGTTACTCTAGAGCCAAATTATATAGATGCAATGCTTTTAGTCTATTTGGTATGAATTCATGTGCTATGTGATTCTATTTGCTTTTGTGATGCTACGATATTCTATGTTATTCGATACCGAGTAGCCTAAGGTGTGCTAGATTGTCACACCCCGAGCCGGCAGGCCGGATCGAATGTCCCATCGGGCGGAATGGTCCCGGGGCATGATATCGAGATGATAATCGGAATGTTCAGATTGTAAACATAGCATGACATTTGAGTATAATTAAAGCACAATGATAATTAACTAGAAGTTTCAAAGTTAAATTACAACCGTCATGTTTGATAATTTAACCAATCAAACATATCCAATAGAATCATAACTCGGTAATCTTGTGATCGTACAAGATATCAAATGATTCACCCTCCACAACAAAATATGTGCTTCCAACAGTTACTAGGTCCACTATTCTGGCATCCTAGTATGCATCTGGCAAATCTTAATCTAATCTTGTACGTCACCTGAGAAAGCATGTAATAAAACAAAATCAACACATGGTTGGTGAGTTCATATAGTTTTGTTATTGAAAAATGAATTTGAACAAACCTGCCCAAGTGACAACCTTAACCTCACCAACAACCACCTATAGTATCCATCCAAGTATGCTTATATATAGGGCATACGTAGGGTCAAGCTTACCGCCAGCCGAGCCACCAGCCCACCACATACCGGACCACATAGTATATTGTTGTTAATGATAATTAAGCGTTTCACCCCACACACTGAACTGAAAACCTTGAGTAATCTGAAAATGTTAACCTCTGAACTATCTGTAAATGTTATCCTTTGTACAATCTGAAAATGACTACCTTTGAACACCCGAAATGACAACCTTAACCTCACTAACAACCACCTATGATATCTAGCCAAGTATGCTTATACATAGGGCATACATAGGGTCAGGCTTACCGCCAGCCCAGCCGCCAGCCCACCACATACCGAACCACATAACATATTGTTGTTAATGATAATTAAGCGTTTCACTCTCAACCAACATCACACACATACGACAACCATGGCAAACATAGATAGTATTTAATTAAAATGCTTAAATAAATGAATAAATAAACATTTAATTAAAATCTAAGTCGTAATGATTGGGCCTTGGTCAACTCGAGTAGACTATTATAACAATCAAAGGTTCTTAGTAATTGGTGGTGTCCAGTCTATATCATCTCACACGTGGCCCATATCAAGCTTGACCCAAAAGGGTCTACTTGTATGTGTCGGAACTTTATGATGTGCCCATATCAGCATGACTGTTGGACTAAAAGAACCAATGAGCCTGATCAGAAAAATCTCTAAGTCTCACAACACTTACAACAACTGAAGAAGAACACAACGGCTGACATTCACTTTGCAGAAGTTACAAGATCTGAAGTTATATACAACAGCTGAAGTGTAAGTCTTCAGATGTTGTGGTGTTTCGTTTTGTCTTCAGTAGTTTTCATTCAGTACTTGTAAAAAGTCTGATGAGTATTTTACTCATCAGACGTTGTAGTCTTAATTAAGTAGTTTTATGTCTTCAGTAGTTGTAAGAGAATGTCTTCAGATGTTGTAGACATTCTCAGTAGTTTAGTTAAATCAGTAGTTATCTTTTGTCTGTTAGGTGTCAACATCATGTGACATCATCAGACGTCACTGTTTCTATATAAGGGCAGTTGACATTTTGTATTGGTAACAAAGTTAGTGCGATTGAATGAATTATTTCTTTTGCAGAATTTCTCTTTCTATAACAAACTTGTTCTTTACTGTTTGATTGAATTTACTTTGTTCTTGCTAATATTGAGCTAATTCATCTTTGAATTCCGCTGCTATAATCTATTATTGATCAAATGAGAACATCTGATCCTACAATTGGTATCAGAGCTGGTTAATCATTGATCGATTAAACAATTGATCTCTGAAACTGCTCAAATTTTGTTCTCTAAGTTGATCGAATTAGCCGATTAGTAAGAATTTGTTATAGATTGAAGTTTTCTGTTAACTTCTGTTGATTTGTCTTTCAATATCAATCTGTTTTGAATCAATTGATTGAAATTTGCATTAATTCGTGTGAAATTGTTTGAATCTGTGATCATGACAACTCCAAACAATGATCCGCACAATACAGGCTCCGCAACCAAGCCTCTGATGCTTGTTCGGAGTGAGTACAACATTTGGCAACGCAGAATGCTACATCACCTGTCGATTAACAGTGCAGGATGTTGGAAATCTGTAGTGCATGGTCCGTATAAACCCATGATCACTGATCTTGAAACTAAAATCATGATTCCGAAACCTTCTGATATGTATTCGGATGAGGATATTAAACTGTTTGAAATTGATGCGAAAGCTCATGGTATTCTGGCCATGGCTTTGCCGAATGAGATTTATTCAGGCTTAATGCATCATGATACTGCTCATGATCTCTGGGTTGCACTGAAAGAACAATTCGGTGGAACCGATGAGGTTTTAGCAAACACTAGAGAAATCCTTGCTCAGCAGTATGAGACCTTTTCTCATAGAAATGGTGAATCATTGACTCAACAATTTGAGCGGTTCTCATGTTTGATTTCTGAATTGAAAATGGTTAAACAGGAATATACTAATAGTCAGATGAATAAAAGATTTCTCAGATCATTGCCTGAGAGATGGGACACATATACAATTGTCCTACGCTCTAATGCTAATTTAGAAAATCTATCTCTCACCCAACTCCATGGGAAACTCTTAACTTTTGAGAGAGAGGTAGAACAGAAGAGAAAACTGTCTTCATCTGGAAAACTTGCTGATGATTTTGTTCCTGGTAACACTGCATTGATTGGTCAAGAGTCAGAGTTTAATGGGTCTGAATGTTCTTATGATGAACATATTGATTTTTCTACTAACAATACTGAACATGCTTTTGTGGGAGTTGATGGTAATGCAGGAAATTATGGTGATAATTTGTGTTTTGTGATGGATGACTTGAAAGGAATCCCAGATGATGATCTAGAGGAAATGGACATTTTGAGTCAAATGGCATTAATCAACATCAGATCTCAAAAGTTCTACAAAAGAACAGGAAGAAAATTCCCTGGATTATCTGGCAAAACCAAAGTTGGTTTTGACAAAGGGAAGTTGAGATGCCATAAGTGTCACAGGCTTGGTCATTTTGCTAGAGAGTGAAAATCTACTGGATCTAGCTCTTCTGCACCTTTTGTGACTTTTCCAAGCAATAACACATCAAACAAAGGACAACAATCTTCTGGAACCAGTCAACAACAATTTTATCCAGCCCACTTTGTTCCACAAAATCCTATGCCATATCCATATCCTTGCTTTTACATGCCTCAACCTACTCACACTCCAGCATTAATTCCTCCACAATCACCTGCTCTTCCTGATCCTAGCAAATCTCAAACCAATCAACAATCTCAACAACAACAGCATCAGAGTTTCTTTACTCCTGGAGTAGTTGATTGGAGTAGTCTACCTGATGACTTATCTGACTTCAACATGCAGCCTTACTCTGAAGCTGGTCCACATGGTGGAGACAATCCATTTGCAAATCTTGCATTGATGGCTATTGATTCAACTGACAATTCTTGTCCCTCTTCTTCAACATCACAGGTATCTTCTGAATCAAAAGCAAAGTTATGTTCAGAGTCATGCATTTCAGCATTTGCTTCCATTAGGGAAATAAATGTAGAATTGATTAATGAGAAATTTGAATTAGAAAAGGCCGTGGCTAAAAACAAAACTGAGTTTGAAAAAGCTTTAAATGACAAAGAGTCTGAAATTTATAAACTCAAATGTTTGTTATCTGATGAAAAAGCTAGAGTGGAAGTCATGCTTGTGAAGCATAATGATCTGAAGCAAACACTTGCAGCAACACAAGTCAATTGTGAAAAATGGGTTGAGTCCTGTAAGGGGTTTGAAATGTTGTTAAACAAACAGTCAGCTTCAAATGTTAAGTTTGGAATTGGTTACAATCACACTGCCCCCCCTGCTGATTATAAACCAAAATGTTTTGACTGTGAGTCTGATGGGGAAAGTGTATATCAATCCACCAAATCTTCAGAAATGTCTGATTCTGTAGACATATCTGAGGAAGAGTCAAATGATTGCAGTGTTGAGTCTGAAAATGTTGAGATTGAGACATATTCTTATTCAATTGGGTGTACAAATGTCATTCAGAATGACACATGTCAGGATAGTGTCTTAGTTGAGATTGATCCTGATGAAAAAGTTTCAAATGTTTTAAATTTACACCTGATTGAGTCAGATGGGGATGGAATTGGAGAAAATGATGCACGGCTTCTGATAAGTCAGAGTCACTCATCAGCAGTTGTGGAAAAAGTTGATATTGCAACAACTGCTGATGATGAATGTGTTGATCGACAAGTGCTGAAGAATAACTCTTCAGAAGTTGTCAACACATCAGTTGTTGTCAAATTGGCTACAAATACTGATGCTTCAGATGTTCTGAAGAACAAACAATCTATATCTAAGTCATCAGTACTTGTAGACACTCACAAGGAAAAGAAAAAGAGGGTGCCTTGTGAAATTTGTAGGTTGTTTAATCATTCCACTGATGAATGCTGGTACAGAAAAGGTTCTAAATTCAACAAAATAAAGCATAAAAACAAGAACATACTCAAAATGAAAAATGAATTTAGTTCCAAGTTTGTACCTGAATCATCAGTAGTTTCAAAATCTGGAAAATCCTCACAAGAAAATAAATCAAATACATCCAAGAAAGGAAAAGGGATTGTTCCAGATTCAGAGAAACAACACTTGAAAGTTTCTTCATCAAATAAAGACACTAAGATGATACAACACAAAAATAAAAAATCAAGTTCTGATGTGTCTGATGAAATCAAAATTTTGACTCAAAACCATAATCAACTGATGCTAATGATGCAACAACTGCTAGGAAAAGTTAATCTAGCAGAGGCATCTGTTGGTTCATTTCACAAGAAGAAATCAAAATCAAAAGTCAAGGCAAAATCTTCTGATAAGACTACTTCAAGTGTTGCTTCAACTGAAAATGTTACTTCTGTTTCATCATGTGTTAACAGACCCAAAACCAAAATGGTTTGGGTCCAAAAGTCTAACTAAGTGTGTTGATGTATGCAGGGTCCTTCAGCATGCCAAAATAGCATCTGGTATGTTGATAGTGGAGGATCCATGCATATGACTGGGAGCAGATCTCTCCTTCATAACTATTTTACTGGAAGGAAAGGATTTGTGTCCTTTGGAAATGATGCTAAGGGTTACATTATAGGGAAAGGTGTTGTGACAAATGGTGAGATTAGGTTTGATGATGTAAATCATGTTGAGAATCTTAAGTATAATCTTCTGAGTGTTAGTCAAATGTGTGATAAGGGTCATATTTCTCTTTTCACCAAGCAAGACTGTAGGATCTTATCTTCTGATGTGTTGCCTCTGATTGGCAAAGTCTTAGATGAGTATACACTCCTTAAGGCTAACAGAGTGGGAAAGGTATATGCCTTTGATTTATCAAAGAAAATCTCTATTAAGGGTCATCCTTGTCTATTCTCTAAGGCTTCTTTCAAGGAATCCAATCTGTGGCATAGAAGATTAGGTCATGTGAATATCAAAAACATGAATCAATTGGTGAAACATGGATTGGTTAGAGGTCTTCCCTTAAAGGATTTTAGTTGTGATGAGAATTGCACTGCATGCTTGAAAGGAAAGCAACACAAAGTCTCTTTTCCTCCAATTGGAGATTCCAAATCCACTGGTTGTTTGAACATGTTGCACATGGATTTGTTTGGGCCAGTTCAGATAATGTCTATGGCAAAGAAGAAGTATTGTCTAGTTATTGTAGATGACTACTCAAGGTTTGTCTGGACTTTCTTCTTGCACTCAAAAGGTGAGGTTGCCAAGGCTATTATGAACTTTGTGTTGTATGTTGAAAAGCAATATTCTATTCCTGTCAAGTGTGTAAGGAGTGATAATGGCACAGAATTTAGAAATCACATTTTGGATGAATTTTATTTGTCAAAGGGAATTCAGAGGCAGTACAGTATTCCCAGAACTCCTGAACAAAATGGAGTTGTAGAAAGGAAAAATAGGACTTTGATTGAAGCTGCCAGAACAATGCTTGCTGATTCTGGTTTGCCACTGACCTTCTGGGCAGAAGCTGTTAACACAGCTTGCTATGTGCAAAACAGGGTTCTGGTAAATCAAAGATGGTTGAAAACTCCATATGAAATACTTCACTCTCTAACCCCTTTGATTTCCTTCTTCAGAGCTTTTGGGTGTCCATGTTATATCCTCAACACCAAAGATCAACTTACTAAATTTGATTCCAAAGTTGATGCAGGTTATTTTGTTGGCTATTCTTCAACTTGCAAGGCTTATAGAGTGTTCAATTGTAGAACAAAGATTGTTGAAGAAACTCTTCATGTTAAATTCAATGAATGTCCCAAAGATTCCATTCCTCAAAATCCTGCTGAGATGTTTGATCTTAACATCTTGCAACATGAATTCCCAGTTGAGCCTATTGGTGAAGCAGATGAGGTACTTACAGCAGTTCCACCAAAAGCTTCTACAGAAACCACACAAGGAAGTCAAGATGATGAAGATGAAAGTACTCATTTATTCAGATTCAGTGATAATCTGCCTATATCTGCCAAATCTGATGCTCTTCCTGCTCCAGCTGTTCCACTCAATACCAATGCTGATGAAATTCTAGCATCTTCTCAATCATTTGAAATTCCTGCTGCTTTGTTCCCTGAATCTTCATCAACTGCAGCATCTGGACCTCCAGCAAACACTTGCACTGATCTTATTCCATATCAAGAACTGAAGGATCATCCATTATCTCAAGTTCTTGGTGACATTTCTGCTGGTGTTTCAACAAGAAGTCAACTATCAAATTTTTGTCTCTATGCTCTATTTGTCAGTCAACAAGAGCCAAAGAACTATCACACAGCACTTAGAGACAATGGCTGGGTGGAGGCAATGCAGTTGGAGTTGTTGCAGTTCAAGAAGCAACAAGTTTGGGAGCTGGTTTCTCTACCTCCAGGTAAGTGTGCAATAGGCACAAAATGGGTGTTTAGGAATAAAACAGATGAAAATGGTCAAATAATTAAGAACAAGGCTAGACTGGTTGTACAAGGGTTCTCTCAGGAAGAAGGTATTGATTATGATGAAACTTTTGCCCCTGTAGCCAGACTAGAAGCAATTAGGTTGTTCTTAGCATATGCTGCCTTACACAAACTTAAAGTTTTTCAAATGGATGTCAAAAGTGCTTTCTTATATGGTAAAATAAAAGAGGAAGTGTATGTGTGCCAACCACCAGGCTTTGAGGACAATAAACATCCTGATTGGGTGTACAAGCTTGATAAAGCTCTTTATGGGCTGAAACAAGCACCTAGAGCCTGGTATGACACTCTATCCACTTTTCTCCTCAAAAATAACTTCACTAGAGGCTCCATTGATAAAACTTTATTCATAAAGAATGTAGGACAGCATAAGCTACTTGTTCAAATTTATGTTGATGACATTATATTTGCTTCATCTGATCCAAAGTTGTGTGCTGATTTCACTGAGTTAATGACCAAAAATTTTGAAATGAGTGCCATGGGGGAATTACAGTTTTTCTTGGGTCTTCAAATCAAACAAAATCCTGATGGAATTTTTATTCACCAATCCAAATACACAAAAGAGTTGTTAAAGAAATTTGACTTGCAAAACTGTAAACCATGTTCTAACCCCATGAGCAGCACCACACAACTTGATGCTGATTTGAAAGGTAACTCAGTTGATGAAACTCTTTATAGATGTATGATTGGTTCCTTGATGTATCTGACTGCATCTAGGCCAGACATTATGTTTGCTACATGTGTTTGTGCTAGATTTCAGGCTGCACCTAAAGAATCTCACTTGATTGCTGTTAAAAGAATTTTCAGATACTTACAGGGTACTCAATCACTGGGAATATGGTATTCCACTGGACATTCCTGCAAGCTGGTTGCTTTTTCTGATAGTGACTATGCAGGATGCAAACTTTCAAGAAAATCTACATCTGGTGGGTGTCAGTTTTTAGGAAACTGTCTGGTTTCTTGGCAATGTAAGAAACAAACATCTGTGGCCACTTCCACTGCTGAAGCCGAGTACATTGCTGCTGCAAGTTGTACTTCACAAATTCTCTGGCTTCAAACTCAACTATTGGATTATGGCATCAAAGAGTCTAAGACACCATTGTTAATGGATAGTGCCTCAGCTCTTTGTATTGTCAAGAATCCAGTTCAGCACTCTAGGACCAAACATATTGAGATCAGACATCATTTTATAAGAGATTGTTTTGAAAAGGGTCTGATTGATCCAAAGTTTGTTCCTAGTGCTGATGAGCTTGCAGACATCTTTACTAAGCCTTTAGACACCTCCACTTTTCAAAATTTAGTTCTTAGGCTTGGTATGCTGCAACTTGAATAGATTGGTTTTTTCAATAAATAAACTTTAAATTTTACAAAAAATCCAAAAATATTCAATTTTTAATAAAATTTTTTTTCTTTATTACCTTGAAATTTTTGATATTTTCAGTAAATCCTGATAAATATCAGAAGTACTGATTCAAGGAAAGCTTTGACCTTTACCAATACTCTAAGTTACAAGTACTGATGGGTGTTGGTTCACTAAGTACTGAAGGTCACACATTTCTCACAAATACTGATGAACAACTTCTGTTCACAAGTTCTGATGAACAACTTTTTCACAAAGTCTGATGACCAAAATGTTCACAAGTTCTGATGAACAACTTTTTCACAAAATCTGATGACCAAAATGTTCACAAGTTCTGATGAACATATTTTTCACAAAGTCTGATGAGCAACTGCTGAAAACAACTGATGAGCAATATCTGTCGACAACATCTGATGAGTAACTTTACTCTTCAGATGTTTCAACCTCTGTTGTTTTCCCTATTTAACTCAAACCTTCTTCAGTTGTTTCATTATCAATTCCTCAGAACTTTCAACCTTTTTCAAAAACCTATCTTCCCTCTCAAGTCTTTGCATCCATGGCGACCATGAACCTGAAACCTCGTCATAACTCCGTCGCTTATCTTACAAAATCCTCTTTCTGGTCCAAGTTTGATGAAGCAGTTGACTTAATGAATGCATCACAATTCCAAACCGCCTTTCTCATAAATCCAACACTTCATGTCGAATCCATTCATCAATTCTGGATGAATGTAGAACTCATCAATGTTGGCACTGGTGTGATATCTCTTCGTTCAACAGTAAATGGTCATAATGTGCACATCAGCCCAGCTGAACTAAGGGAGGTTCTCCACCTTGATGATGCGAACTTGGTCACGCAATTCCCAAAGAACTTAACTGACCTCTGTTTCACAAGTCATGAATACCAAGGTGATTTAAGCGATTCAACTCTATACAAGAAGCATTTCAATGATCCGGAGCGCCTCATATTTCACATGATCAACATTTGCTTGGCTCCGAAATCTTCTTCATGGGACCAGATGTCCTCTAGGTGGCAACAGGTATTGTATTCAATTCTGGAATCTCAAAAACTAAATTTTTCACAAATTTTGTTTTCAGAATTAACTGAACATGCTGCTAAGCCTGTTTCTTCTAGATGGCTACTTTATCCACGATTTATCATGGCCATCATAGAAAAACAGTTACAGCACAGTGGCCTTGTTGGTCAGGGGATATCTGCTCCAGCAGTTCTGTTGGAGGTATATTCCCGACACAACTCAAACCTCACTCTCAAAGAGGCTGCCCGAAAGCTAAAACCCAAGCATAGGGAACCCACAGTCTCCACTTCCAAATACAAATCTAAAGTCCCCACCAACCCTCACTCCAAAAAGCCCAAAAAGGCTGCTCAGGGAAATGAGTCCCCTGAGTCTGCCCATGCTTCACCAAGGCATGAAATGGCCACTGGAAGTAGTCAACCAGTGGTCCATCAGACTCCACCAGCTCAAACCGCCCAGGCTTCCTCTCAACAGGAACCTGGTGCAACCATTGAAGGGGCAGACACATTTCTAGAACCTCTTTCATTTGAAAAGGTTTCTATTGAACAGCACCAATCTCCCCGGGTGCACTCTGTTTCACAGCCAAATCCTATGGAAACCACCCAACAAAGCCCAACTTTTGTCATTGAACATATCCTGGATCAGTTGAACACTCCTATCCCCACCCAGACACCTATCACTACTGGGATTAGCTCCAACATTGAGGGGGAGGATCAAAGTGTCTCTGATAACCCACAGGATTTTGACTACCAAATCAGATCTCTTAGTGTGGAAAGAGAGATTCTGATATCTGACAGGGCTGCTACTTCTTCACCTCCATCATTTGGAGTGATTGATAGTAGTAACATAGCTAAGACCCTGTCAGAGGCAACAACTGATGAAGGGATTAACCCTGAGGTTGGAAGTCCCCAGTTCCAAGAAAAAGGGGCACCTGATCATGTTGAGCCACACTCAACTCAGGTAGATCCCGATACTCTCAGGAGGTCAGATGATTTAGCCAAGGCTAATGATGACCAAAGGACCCTTGCTGATGTTCTGCAACAGAACAAACTCCTTGAGGCTGAGGTCTGTAGGCTCAATGAGCTACTCACCAAGATGTCCAAGGACAAAAGTCCATCTTCCCCTATTACCCCACAGATGGCACCTTCTAATCTTGAAGGTCACACAAACACTTCCACCTCTACTCCACAATTTAACAAGCCACCAGCCTCTGCTTCAGGCACTAATCCTTTGGGTTCCAGCCCCCCAGAGGCATTAGCTGCTGCCCTTCTCACTGTTATACCTCTCATCACTCCCTTACTAAAGAACATCATCACCCAAGCCCTTGATGAGAGGCTACCCTCACAATCTCAAATCCAGCAAATGGTAGATGATGCTGTGACTGCCAAGCTTACTTCTCTTTACACTCCTTCTTCCCCTGCAGCCAAAAAGGGGGAGTTAGGAACAGACTCAGTCACAGCTTCAGCTTCTAAAAGGCAAAGAAATGAAGATGAAGATATTGCTTCTGAATGGTCTCCAGCTATTCAAGTTACATACAAGAGACAAAAGAAGAATAAACCTGCTGAGGTTGATACTGTTGCTGAGGAGGAGGTTGAGCAAGTTAATATAGAGAATGTGGAAAAGGAAATTGAAGAAATTGGTGATAAAGAAGTTGAGGACAATGTTGAGAAAGTAACAGCAGAAGAGGTTACAACCTCTGAATCACAAGAAATTGAACAAGAGGAAATGCAAGCACAAAAAGATCAAATTCAGATGGGTGAAGTTGAGCAAGATATTGGAATTGATATATCTGATGTTCAAAAGTAAGTAACTCCTTTCACCAAATTATCTACTCAAGTTGCTGATGTTGGTGCTCCTCCCAAGAAAAGGAGATTCTTAAGGATTCAAGAAGAGGAGGAATCTGATGAGGAAGACAGGCTTCCTATCTCCACTGTAATTAAAGCAAAAGTTCAAAAGCCTGAATCATCAAAAACTGGTTCAGAACTGGTTGTTCAAAAGAAGAAAGTAACCTTACCTGCCAACTATGTGCCTGAAAAGCCTCTGGTGTGTGGACAACATCCAAAGATTACACCAGAATCTCAAAGGTTGGCAGTGAAAGTTAAGCTTGAAGAGGAAGAGAACCAGAAAAAGCATGATGAGCACATCTTAAGAATGGTTGACAAGGAATATCCTCAGACATCAACCATTATAGCAATGAAGAAAGAAGCCCAAAGGTTGTATGCTCTGAGGTTCACATATCAGTATAGGAAGGAACAGATTAGGATGTGGCCTGATCCAAGAATCATTAACAGGTCCACAAGAGAGAGGCTCCAGCTGCTTATGCCAGAAGGATCAAGAAGGTATTAAGTGTTGATATTATGTTAGGGTCTGTACTTGATCCTTGGGAGATAATTAGTGATTTTAAGAGTGTGTACAACTCTGGTTTGAAAGCTCCAAAGTTCATAGAAAACAAGATGATCAAGAAAGGATTAGTGTACAGAAAGCTGGAAGGAGTTAAGCAAAATGAGCTTCCCTTATTTCTGGAAGGGAAGCATCCAGATGAATTTGTTTACAGAGAGATAACCAGAGTGGAGCTACATGATAGGACAACGGCCAGGTACTTATCTGAGTATTATGGACCTGAGTCATTCTTTGAAGGTGAACCTGAAAGGCTGAATCCAGAAGAGAAGGTAATTTTGCTTGAAGCCTATGTCAGGGAGTCATTCAGGTTATTATATGATCAATAGCTTCAATGAGAGGGGTTAATGCTCATAGTCCATTTCCCCAATGGAGTTCCCTCTCATATTTTGTCTGTTAGATTTTTAGAAGCTGTTGATTATCAGGCATACACTTAAACTAGTCATTTTGATACTGATCTCAAAGAAAAAGACAAATCATTCTGCCTGGGATAAAAATAAGTGAGACAATCAATAAATTAGAGGTTTTTGGCTGCATTGGTTCAGGGGGAGTTTGTTGGACTAAAAGAACCAATGAGCCTGATCAGAAAAATCTCTAAGTCTCACAACACTTACAACAACTGAAGAAGAACACAACGGCTGACATTCACTTTGCAGAAGTTACAAGATCTGAAGTTATATACAACAGCTGAAGTGTAAGTCTTCAGATGTTGTGGTGTTTCGTTTTGTCTTCAGTAGTTTTCATTCAGTACTTGTAAAAAGTCTGATGAGTATTTTACTCATCAGAC
Source organism: Mikania micrantha (assembly GCA_009363875.1). NCBI lineage: Eukaryota > Viridiplantae > Streptophyta > Magnoliopsida > Asterales > Asteraceae > Mikania > Mikania micrantha. Next base: position 40,034,318 of record CM018680.1, on the reverse strand, counting down.
GTTGTAGTCTTAATTAAGTAGTTTTATGTATTCAGTAGTTGTAAGAGAATGTCTTCAGATGTTGTAGACATTCTCAGTAGTTTAGTTAAATCAGTAGTTATCTTTTGTCTGTTAGGTGTCAACATCATGTGACATCATCAGACGTCACTGTTTCTATATAAGGGCAGTTGACATTTTGTATTGGTAACAAAGTTAGTGCGATTGAATGAATTATTTCTTTTGCAGAATTTCTCTTTCTATAACAAACTTGTTCTTTACTGTTTGATTGAATTTACTTTGTTCTTGCTAATATTGAGCTAATTCATCTTTGAATTCCGCTGCTATAATCTATTATTGATCAAATGAGAACATCTGATCCTACAATGACCCTCCAGGTCTACTGTATGTGTCGGGACTTTAGGATATCCATTGATTAATGTTTCTCTCTGTTTCCTTGAATTTTGTTTGATAGTTTACTTGTTTGATTGTTTGATTGTTGCCCATATCAGCATGACCCTCAAGGTTTACTGTATATGTCGGGACTTTCGGTTGTTTTACACGTGGTCTTGATCGACATACGACTGACAACCACCTAGAATTGTTCATTGAAAATAGATCTTTGAAAATAGTTCTTTAAAAATAAATCTTTGAAAATAGTTCTTTGAAAATAGATCTTTGAAAATAGTTCTTTGAAAATAGATCTTTAAAAATAGTTCATTATGAAACCTGAAATAAGTTTACCTAGACATAATCTAGGGTAACAATTATACATATGAAACATATAAAATGTAATAGCATTTAAGTAAAATATAATCCATGGAAAATAATTTACACATGCTTATCTGCCCCGCATTTGTAAAACAAAAATGTTTAGAAAAGGGGCAATGAACTCACCTTTGTTGTAGCTCTTATGATTCAACTAAGAAAATATGCGTGCTCGTCTTTTGTAAACTAGGTATCTTGAGCACCTGTGTTGATTTATTATGGTTCGAATACTATAAGTATTTATGTTTTGACGTATATAGGGTTTAGGTCTCGGCGTGCAACAATGTGTCCTATATACTTACTAGTGTGTTACTAGAATTCTCTAATTATTCTATGTTATATACCCTCTATGAACCTTTATCCGTTAGTTAATAACAACTAAACCTTATTTATATAAGGTTTGTACTAATAACATACATGACATTTTAAATAAACCATCATTTATAAAATCCTCTTTAGGTTGTAAAATATTAAATTTAGAAATCCACTAAATTACTTTTGAAAAGATTTTAATAATACAATTTATAAAACATTTTATTTTAATAAAAACATAAGTTATTTTTATGAAAATTATAAGTTAAACTTGTTAGAGCTTAAGTTAATCTTACTTGATTAACTCCAAGTCCCTCATTAGATCTTTATTACAACGTTGATCTGTGTGTATACCTTACATTAGATCATTCAAATTTGAACAATCTAAATTGGTCATACAATGGCATGAAACTATTAAGTATTAAGTGTTGACTCATATAGTCAACTCATTCATACTTAGTTTCTTTGACCCCAATATTCTCTCTTAGTGCTTTAGTCTGTTTGGTACTCTCAATGTACTTAGCTTATTTGTTTCCACAAAACCTTTGTATTTGCATCCCTTCGGCTAACATACTAAGTTTTATCTAATTAACTATCATTGATCCTTAACCTTTATATCAGTCACAACCCATGGGTGATAGTCCCATTTGATGACTAAACTTGAATTGATATGTTTAAAATGATTCAGGTATATTGAATGTGGAAAACTATTAGGTTTGATGATCCTATAATCGGCTAACAATTCAAAATAGTCAACTTGGACCATTTTTTATGTTAACAATTTTACTTTGTATTTCATTAAGAAATCCTAGGTGTTTTAAGCCCAATTGATTACATGAAACACTTGTTTAAGTGTTATATTAGTTTAGAAAAGATTTTAGTGTGAAAAACTTAGTTTCGATGAACAACACAATCGGTTTAAACACTTAGAAATCCTAATGGCTCACAATCGACTAACCCATGTTCAAACAGCCCTCAGATCTCATTTCTTGATGGTTTGAGCTGGTTCCAAGTTCAAATCTCTTGGAAAATGATCAGGTGTTAGTATCAACAGCCCCCAACTCAATACCTACAGCCATGGTTTGTATATTATCGATGGAACAGCCACTAACCTGCCAGCACTATGGGTTCAACGGTTTCACTTTGGGCAGCCTTTAGGCAATCAATACATCCATCTACCTAGGTGCTAACCATTCCCAGCTCTTCTAATCTTTAACCCCTGATGTTTCTTGAGTTCCTAGACAAAATAGGTGCAAATACTAAGCCGTTAGAGGGTCCAAAACCGACTGAAAACGCTGCTGTTCGTCGGAACAGTGACAACATCACAACAGCCCCTTTTGAACTCGATTTTTGGCAATATCCAGCTCCAAATTGATTCCCATCTGTTCTAAACTTCAATATGATGTGTTCCTAAGATTCCTAACTCGTTTTGGTTCAAGATCCTAGGGTTTTACAGCTCAAAAATCGATTGAAATTGCTGCTGGTCGTTCAAGAACTTACCAAATAGGGGCATGCACTAAATCAGCTCGTTTGAGCTCATTTTTGGTCCGTTTTTGGTGATTCAAAGCTCTATTTCTTCATATATTCACGATCTACATGTTTCTAGAGTTTTTTAGTGTTAATCCTAACTTATTAGAAGTGATAAAGACGATTTAGAAGCTTACCTTACCGAAATAGTGAAAAACCCTCTTCTGCCGTATCTTCTTTCTAAAACTACAACCAACTCGGTACGTTTCAGCTCTGATCAGGTGTACTACTTTGTTCCTCTCGTTCTCACGGTCGTTTTGAGTACTGAATCATCGAATTTGGTGGAGAAACGAAGAAGTTATGATGATTTGAAGTTGGAAATGGGAGGTGAGGTGTGGTGGACGGAATTCTTGAAGAAGAAGGAGTTGTGGCTGAAAAATGAGGGGGAAAAAGAAAGGGTGAGAGCTTTTATAGCCCGGGTATGTTCGGGTGTGTTCGGTCTTGCTCGGTTTCGTTTTCACATGTCGTTTTTCGTAGTTTTTCGTAACCTTACGTAACTTAATAAGAATGGAAATGTTGAAACTTCTTAAATTAGTAATTCCTAATAAATTAATTAAATATCTTTTATTTATTTTTAAAATTTCAAAAACGTTTATTTTCATTGTTTCATCGGATCGTATCGTTTTCGCGCGTATTCAAACGAACCGTCATCCGTTCGAACACGACGAACACGTTAGTTCCAATTTGGTTTTCTAATTATAAGATACTGTTCAGAACGTTAAACTTACAAATATATTCATTTAACGACATCCGTTGTGGTTTTAGTTTGGATTTCCTCATGTACGTTTATACATAATAAGGTCCTAACTAACATTCGTACATAGTATCTTGTCCTAGTTTAACATGTTTAGACATATTAGTATTGTGTCTGCGTATGTTGTTGGTCAGTTTTGAGTTTCTGCACTGTTAACATTAGTTGTTTCATATAATATTAACACAGAATATTACACGAATCCTTTCCGTACCAGTATCTACAGTACTTTCCTACTGTTCAGAACTACTGTTCCAGCACTGATGTTACAGTCTCCCCTTGTTAAAGAAATTTCTTCCCGAAATTTAAAATCGGTATCGGGTATGACTTTTTTTACGCCTAGGGAAATGGGTTTGATTCATATTTTATGTCTTCTAAAATACTGTTTTTGCCTGAACTTAAATATCCATATCGATAGTGTGATAGCTGGTGCATTATAGCTACGAGGGTAAGCGTCGGTTCTAATCCCAATAAAGGTGCTTGAACCAGTTTATTATACCTCTTTAGAATTTCTGCCTCTCATTAGTTCTAACTGTTCTTCTTCGAATGGTAGTCTACTTGTAAGTTCATCAAATTCCTCAAATCACTAAACCTGCTTTGGATTCCTACTCTCTTTGTAACCTCTTTTACCCTCTCGAAATCACACACTTCCTGCAATTTCCTAGGAAGTTATACAGACTTAGTGCAACCACAAATTTAACTGATATCATCAGTTACAAGAATAAATGTTTTAGATTATCACAGACCATGGTTGTGGTTATGCCCAATCCGATTACTTAGTCCCTAATATAGTTCCCTCTTATCATGGAAATGGAGAGGGAGTTTGATCATACAGGTATCGTTGACCCATATGCTCTGGTGTCTAGTAGGAGTATAGGATGGGAGCTTGGTAACCTAACCATAGCTATCGTTTCCTACTCATATAAGATCATCTCATGTTGTCTTCACAACTCTAGGTTTCTAGATTGTTATATCTCAACCCCTAGACCACACAGAGTGTATCCAAGTTCATGTCATTACAATCCTAGGTATACTAACCACCTCTGAATATGTTTCCAGATTCTGGTGTATACCCTAAATGTCTAAGGGAATTACCAAAGAACATGGTAATTTACCCTATGACAAGTGTACAGATTTCCCTTGGTGGCGAATCTAAGCACATCTCTAAGAACGAATATGTCATTATTTATCATCCTTATTACACACGTATTTACCTCACATCATCCATCACCAGAGGTTAGCAACTTTGCCAGCTTTGGTCAGATGATGGTGGTGTGTACTCCATTATCTCAGGGAATGTTGGGGTTTAAATACCCAATATTCAATGTTACAAGACAATGAAGTAAAATGACAAGTAGCTGACACTGTTACAAACATTGAATCATAAGAAGAGTACAACTAATACAAAGTCAACAACCACGGAATCATGAGTCTTCAGAAGTCCTCAATTCTTCCGAGGTTGAGATAGTTATATAGAAGTTCAGTGGTTATTCTTTCGGAAGTTGTTCGTCGGGAGCTGATTAAACAATAGTTATTATTTAATCAGAGGTTGTCTTCCAAAACATTGGTTGTCTTCCAAAGCATTGGTGGTCTTCCGAAGCATTGGTTGTCTTCCGAAGCATTGGTTGTCTTCTGAAGAGATCAGGTCCAACTATTATCTTCCGAAGTCAAGGGGGTCCGCGGTAGTTCTTTTGCGAATCTTCCGTTGTTGAGCTTCCAATGCTGAAGTTCAATAATTCTGCATTCGAAATAGAAAGTATCCGCTGTTGGTCAATCCACGGTTTTATTCATTTGTCTGGCTTCAGTGGTTTTGCTCATCATTCCTTACTTTCCAACACTATGTTTGAAATAACGGTCTACCCACTTAACTCGCCATTTCCTACAAACTATAGTGTGCTAATCTGTATAATTATCTAATGCTGATATTATAACAGGCATACACATACCACTGAATCCTACTAGACATGTAAAGGAAATTTCCCAAGCAAATTTTCAGGAATTACATCCGTAGTCTACGGGTAACTAAGACTAAATGATTTAAGACTAACCAATTCTCAATTTATTTAAGGATTTCCTAACTCGTTCTTAAGTCTGTTTCTTTATCGAATTTCCATATGTAATAGTGGTCTATTCCTATAAAGCTTTCCTCTTAACTACGATGGTGATTTCTAATTAGGTAATAAACAATAATCATCCCCCTTCTTTAATTTAATAGGCAGCTAATTAATCTAAAGCTTCCTTATCCTACTATTCCTAAACTAAAACAGAATATTCAGTTTAACTATCATACCATTCAATAACTTAAATATACCAAATAACTATGGAGTCATCGGACTCCGAGCGTACTCCAGGAGCTGGTAAAGCAAGCAGTTCGTCAGTGACCGTTGTGACTGTTGGAGGCATCCTCCTAGGGCAGTTCCTTGCGAAATGTCCGAGCATTCCGCATGTGTAGAAGCGGTGGTTGTGTTGAGGAGTAGTAGATCCTGTTTCCATCTTGGAATAATCTGACACGTTTGAATCCAATGTTCGTATTTTCCGCAATTCGGGCAGTATTTACACGACTTATCCTCATTGTGATGGAAACCACACCTATACATAAAGGATATTTACCAGTGTATTGATGATGAACAGTGGCTACCGGTGCTTTGCATTGTTGCATCCAGTGACCTGTTTTCCCACAGCGTGTGCATTGTACGCATGGGAGTTCAGCTCAGTGATAGTAGTGACAAGCCGGACAAAGAGGGGCCTTTCCCTCATAGTGTACACTAACCCTTGTAGTCAAATCTGGTAAGATTTGACTGATTGGTGTAGCTTCAGTGGTTCACAGTTCTTTTTCACCTTTTTGCAGGATGATGTTTAGGTTTCTTTCTGGGTTCTCCTTCCTCCTATTCCTGATTCCTGGCATAGTTTTGTGGGAAGCTTCTAGCATACTCCTCACTATACCTGATCTGATTGATGATTCTAGGGAGAATCGCCACCAACTGTTCGATGATCAGGGTTGCCAGTGCAACAGTTGTTGGATACGTCTCTTGTGGAGGAGGATGAGGTGGTGATGGTTGTCGTCTTAGTGGCATTTTGATCTTAAATGAAGAGTAATTGGTTAGTACTCATGATCAAATGCCAAAACATATGCATTTCATTTCCCTAAGTCCTACGTTCTTTACATGAGGTCCCTAAGTTATAGTCTAGGCCAAACCATTGTAAATAAATGACCTATATTTTCTATAACCTTGAGCTCTGATACCAATCTGTCACACCCCGAGCCTGCGGGCCGGATCGAATGTCCCGTCGGGCAGAATGGTCACTGTGCATGATATTAGGATGATAATCGGAGTGATCAGATTGTAAACATAGCACAACATTTGAGAATAACTAAAGCACAATGATAATTAACTAGAAGTTTCAAAGTTAAATTACAACAGTCATGTTTGATAATTTAACCAAGCAAACATATCCAATAGAATCATAAGTCGGTTATCTTGTGATCATACAAGATATCAAATGATACACCGTCCACAACAAAATATATGCTTCCAACAGTTACTAGGTCCACTATTCTGGCATCCTAGTATGCATCCTGCAAATCTTAATCTAATCCTGTACGTCACCTGAGAAACCATGTAATAAAAAAAATCAACACATGGTGGGTGAGTTCATATAGTTTTGTTATTGAAAAATGAATTTGTATAAACCTGCCCAAGTGACAACCTTAACCTCACCAACAACCACCTATACTATCCAGCCAAGTATGCTTATATATAGGGCATACGTAGGGTCAAGCTTACAGCCAGCTCAACCGCCAGCCCACCACATACCGGACCACATAGTATATTGTTGTTAATGATAATTAAGCGTTTCACCCCAAACACTGAACTGAAAACCTTGAATAATCTGAAAATGTTAACCTCTGAACCAAATGTAAAAGTTATCCTTTGTACTATCTGAAAATGACTACCTTTGAACACCCAAAATGACAACCTTAACCTCACTGACAATCAAATATGTTATCCAGCCAAGTATGCTAATATATAGGGCATACGTAGGGTCAGGCTTACCGCCAGCCCACCACATACCGAACCACATAACATATTGTTGTTAATGATAATTAAGCGTTTCACTCTCAACCAACATCACAAACATATGATAACGATGGCAAACATATATGGTAGTTAATTAAAATGCTTAAATAAATGAATAAATAAACATTTAATTAAAATCTAAGTCCTAATAATTGGGCCTTGGTCAACTCGAGTAGACTAGTATAACAATCAAAGGTTCTCAGTTATTGGTGGTATCCAATCTATATCATCTCACACGTGGCCCATATCAAGCTTGACCCAAAAGGGTCTACTTGTATCTGTCGGGACTTTATGATGTGCCCATATTTGCTGACCCTCCAGGTCTACTGTATGTATCGGGACTTTAGGATATCCATTGATTAATGTTTCCATCTGTTTCCTTGAATTTTGTTTGATTGTTTACTTGTTTGATTGTTGCCCATATCAGCATGACCCTCAAGGTCTACTGTATGTGTCAGGACTTTCGATTGTTTTACACGTGGTCTTGATCGATATACGACTGACATCTACCTGGAATTGTTCATTGAAAATAGATCTTTAAAAATAGTTCTTTGAAAATAGATCTTTGAAAATAGTTTTTAGAAAAAGATCTTTGAAAATAGTTCTTTCAAAATAGTTCTTTGAAAATAATTCTTTGAAAATAGATCTTTAAAAATAGTTCTTTATGAAACTTGAAATAAGTTTACCTAGACATAATCTAGTGTAACAATTATACATATGAAACATATAAAATGTAATAGCATTTAAGTAAAATATAATCCAAGAAAAATAATTTACACATGCTTATCAGCCCCGCATTTATAAAACAAAAATGTTTAGAAAAGGGGCAAAAAACTCACCTGTGTTGTAGCTCTTATGATTCAACTAAGAAAATATGCGCGCTCATCTTTTGTAAACTAGGTATCTTCAGCACCTGTGTTGATTTATTATGGTTCGAATACTATAAGTATTTATATTTTGACGTATATAGGGTTTAGGTCTCGGCGTGCAACTATGTGTCCTATATACTTACTAGTGTGTTACTAGACTTCTCTAATTATTCTATGTTATATACCTTCTATGAACCTTTATCCATTAGTTAATAACAACTAAACCTTATTTATATAAGGTTTTTACTAATAACATACATGACATTTTAAATAAACCATCATTTATAAAATCCTCTTTAGGTTGTAAAATATTAAATTTAGAAATCCTCTAAATTACTTTTGAAAAGATTTTAATAATACAATTTATAAAACATTTTATTTTAATAAAAACATAAGTTATTTTTATGAAAATTATAAGTTAAACTTGTTAGAGCTTAAGTTAATCTTACTTGATTAACTCCAAGTCCCTCATTAGATCTTTATTACAACGTTGATCTGTGTGTATACCTTACATCAGATCATTCAAATTTGAACAATTTAAGTTGGTCATACACTGGCATGAAACTATTAAGTGTTGGCTCATATAGTGAACTCATTCATACTTAGTTTCTTTGACCCCAATGTTCTCCCTTAGTGCTTTGGTGCGTTTGGCACTCTCAATGTACTTAGCTTATTTGTTTCCACAAAACCTTTGTATTTGCATCCCTTCGGCTAACATACTAAGTTTTATCTAATTAACTATCATTGATCCTTAACCTTTATATCAGTCACAACCCATGGGTGATAGTCCCATTTGATGACTAAACTTGAATTGATATGTTTAAAATGATTCAGGTATATTGAATGTGGAAAACTATTAGGTTTGATGATCCTATAATCGGCTAACAATTCAAAATAGTCAACTTGGACCATTTTTGATGTTAACAATTTTACTTTGTATTTCATTAAGAAATCCTAGGTGTTTTAAGCCCAATTGATTACATGAAACACTTGTTTAAGTGTTATATTAGTTTAGAAAAGATTTTAGTGTGAAAAAATTAGTTTCGATGTACAACACAACCGATTTAAACACTTAGAAATCCTAATGGCTCACAATCGACTAACCCATGTTCAAACAGCCTTCATGATCTCATTTCTTGATGGTTTGAGCTGGTTCCAAGTTCAAATCACTTGGAAAATGATCAGGTGTTAGTATCAACAGCCCCTAACTCAATACCAACAGCCATGGTTTGTCTATTATCAATGAAACAGCGACTAACAAGCCAGCACTATGGGTTCAACAGTTTCACTTTGGGCAGCCTTTTGGCCATCAATACAGCCATCTACCTAGGTTCTAATGTAACATCAGTGCCGGAACCGTCACCGGAACAGTGATCTCTGGAGTACATGAACAGTAAAACAGGTATGAATCATATACATTTCAGTACGTTTCAGATTCATATCATTTATCATTGTCATTTTGTGTTATCATAGAACAAACTCAGAAACAATTAACAGAAACACAGTTCATAACAATGGTTCTTGAGTCAGATAATAATCTGGCAACACCGAACCATCATTGGTTTATTTGTTAAGATTTTATTATGTATAAACGTATGTGAGGCTTTACAGAACAAAACACACGAATATCGTTATGTGAATGCTAAATTGACGGGTTATTCGTATAGGTGACGATCTGTACGAATAAACCTGAAAGTTTAACGTTCTGAATGATATTCTATAATTAGAAAACAATATTGAAAAGTATAGTTATCGTCGTGATCGTACGAGTGACGATTCGAACAAATACGCGCGACAACCGTACATTTCGATTTAAACAGTTAAGTAATATTTTAAATTTAATAAATGAGAAGATATTAGTTAATTTATTAGGAATCACAACCTTGAATAATTAAATGATTCTAATTTCATAATCGTGTCGTTTCGTCGCGAAAACTACGCGAACCAGTACTTTACGCGAAACCGAACGAGACCGAGCAACCGGATATTTTCCTAAACATTTAATGAGCCATTAAGGCTTCAACAACCACCACCAAGACCCAATCCCCCTCTCATTTTCGTCTACCTCCTTTCTCTCTCTACAAGGATTGTTCTCTCAACTTCTCTCTACAAGATCTTAGCCATTTCTCAGCGGATTCGAGTGTTCTCAGAAGCAATACGTTCCTCTTGCTGCGTAGATCAAGGAAGTACAACTTATTCGAGTTTTCATCCACAAAATCTGAGGTATATTACTATTTTTATCGCGGGTTGTGTTAGCCATTACATGAGCACACACGAAAGTAGGGTTAGAACGATTTTAGGGTTTTCTCTTGATTAATCGAGTTCACATGGGAGTATACAAGATGTGTGCATAATTATTAACCATCAGGGATCGAGTTGGTGTGGAAGGAATTGTAGGTTCGTGGAAATCATCATCGGCCGAACCCTATGTCCTTGGCCGAACCTTGGTTGGGCTGGAAGATAAGGAACGAACCTAGCATCTCTCTGCAACGAACCCTGCAACCCTCTGACTCACGAACCCTGATGCCTGCTGCGAACCTGGGCACACTGCCACGAACCTGTTGCCAGCACCTAACCACCGAACCTTGCATGTTCAGGACCTGGCCGAACCTGTAGTTTGAGGAGCGAACCATACAAACTCACGAACCCTCAAACCAAATTAGTAGCCGAACCTAGGCTTAATCTCGTGACTAACGAACCTTAGGCCAACTGCATGCATGTGGCCGAACCCTTGGCTAGATTAGATAGGTTCGCTGCCATCACCTTAGGCAGATACAAACCGAACCCTAACTCTCATGAAAACTTGAGAATACAACGAACCTATGAACCTTGTTATTGGTTATATGGATACTTGAAAACAAAATGGGAAAAACTAGGGTTTTAGAGTGGAAAATGTAACAATATGGTGCCATGCAACAATATGTATTCGTGCATGTAGGTACGTGAGTGTGCGTGAGAAGCTAAGCCCATAATAAACATGCATGGGTTCAGTTAATGATGCGTCTGCATGGAATAGGTGAGTACATAGGACTAATACAAGTAGTCGTGATAAAAAATGAAGCCAAGTGTGGGTAGAATTTCTATAACTAAGGTTAATTACACACATTAACAACTTAAAGTGAGTTGTTAACATGAATAACTTGGACGTCTATATCATGTGGTTCAAACATTTTTGATTACGATGAGGTAAGAATCAAGAGTGTTATTGGGCTTAAATGGGCCCAATGGGACTTGATTAAGTCCATCAAATGTTAAACACTTAATTAAATTTAGATAATGATGTTTTAATATTGAAATGAAAATGTGTGAATGTTTTCAATTAAAATCTTGTTTAATTTGAATATATAATTGTCATTGGGTTCTTTTAAATTAGTTAGTTATAAAAGTTGAACGTAATATCATCAATTGGGATTTTGTTGTAAAATAGACAATATAATTGTCAGGATTTGCTCTAAAAACAAAGGAAACGCTGCCGAAATTTTCTAAAATATAAAAGTAAGTTATTATAATAAGCATGGGATTGGGATCAAAAAGGGTAACTAGGATAGATTAGATCTTAGTTACACTTAGTACTAAGACACTTAGTTGCACACACAACAAGACTCAAACCTTAGGCACAACGACTACTACGCGTACTTATTATATTCGAATTCTTATAAAATAACTCAGGAACCGAAGAAACTTAGCTTACATACAGGAGCGCGCATTTTGTGTTAGATCAAATTACATAGCAGCACAGGTGAGTTCATTGCCCCTTTTCTAACATTTTGTTTTTAAAACGCGGGGCTGAGAAGCATGCGTAAACTGTTTAATAAGTTGTTTACTTAAATGCTTTTAATTTTATATGTTTACATATATATAAGAATGTTATCCTAGACCATGTCTAGGAAGATTTTATGCAGGTTTACTAACTGATTTACTTATAAATTAAGTAAATAATCAGATTTAAACTAAAAGATTTCAGCAGATCAAAACATTTCAAAAGAATCACATCAAACATTTTGACAAAACAAGTGTGGGAGTTCAAGGAATCAAACTAATCATTTTGACAAATCAAATGGGTGAATTCAATGAATCAAATGAAACATTTTGGTGAAACAAGTGTGGGACTTCAACAAATCAAACAAAACAATCTTTGCAAAGACAATATTCAATGTTCTCCAAATCAGGTGTTTGTTGAATTATGAATCAAGTGTACATTTGATCAATGAATCTAGTATTCTATGATCAACGAATCAAGTACATCTTGTAACAGAATCAGACGAATCAATAAATCATTTTCAAGGGAAAACCTGGGAAATATCAGAGATAACATATGCCAAAACAGACGAAACAAAAAACCCTACATTTCAAGAAGTCCTAGCTAGAGCGTTTGATTTGTAGGTCATGTGTTTGAGGATATTTACAGATTCCCTAAATACTAAGTACCTAGATTGACAGACTAGTCTACTCGAGTATGACCAATGCCCCAATCAATAGGACTTAGATTTTATTAAATGTTCATTTATTTATTTAATTAAGCATTTATAAATGTTTATACAATTACTGTAGTTGATCATAATGTGTGATGAACTTGTGAAATCAACATGGATTTCAAATGATTGTAATGACAGGGACAACAAACAGAGGAACTTATGGAATTGTGTTAAGGGTAAAAATGCTTAATTATCATTAACAACAGTGTCATATACGGATTAGTATGTGGTGGGACGGTGGCTGGGCGGGCGGTAAGTTCGACCCTACATATGCCCTATATATAAGCATACCGATTCGGATATTACATGTGGTGTTAATGAGGTTAGGGTCTTTATCAAAGGAGGTTTTCAAATCATTTTCAATTACTAAAAACTATATGAACTCACCAACCATGTGTTGACTTGATCTTTTTGCATGACTTCTCAGGTGACGAACAGGTTAATTAAGAAGTAATTTCCTTTGGACTAGGACTTCAGATAGGAGACTTAGTATTTTGGACCTGCATACTTTTGAAGACATCATTATACAATTTATTTTGTATATCTTGTGTAAATACAAGATAGGTATTTTGTGATGTTTACAATAGATTTACATTGTTAAATTATAAACGATACTGATGTAATTTAACTTTGTAATTCTATTATCTTAGCATTTCTCAGTTATATCATGTGCAATGTAAACAATCTGATCACTTTCGATTATCACTCACGATATCGCGCCTCGGAAACCTTCCGCCCGACGGGGACTTCGATCCTACCCCGCCGGCTCGGGGTGTGAATTATTGGTATCAGAGCCATGGTTATAGAGAAATATAGGTCACTTATTTAAACGGTTTGGCCTAGACTATAACCTAGGGACCCTGCATATAGAGAAACAGGACTTAGGAGTTTCTTGCATACTGTCTTCTATATTTGATCATCTCACTAACCAATAACTTTATTGGTTACGATCAGAATGCCGCCGAGAAGACAGCCTCCCTTGTTACCTCTACCACCACAAGATTTGGCTCCACACTCCTCCACACCATCACCAAATGACTCACCACCTCCTCCACCTCCTCCTCCCCCTCCTCCATTTATTACTCAAGCATCTGGTTCAAGCACAACACCGACTCTGGATCCTGCTACTATCGCTCTGGTGACGTTACTGAGTAGCCAGATGACGAATCAGATGAAAGAAGCCATACCGGAGATGTTCCTTCGTCTTCGTAATGAGATCCTCAATACTGGCAACACATCAGGAGAAGCCAGTGGAAATACTGGAGATTCATCTCATTACTCCTACAAGTCCTTTGTAGGATGTAAACCACCCAGTTTTAGTGGGTCTGAAGGCACCGTTTGATTAACCCAATGGATTGAGAAGATCGAGGCAACATTGGATCTTTGCAGCTGCCCCGAACACCACAAGGTCCGTTACTCAGCGGGAACACTCAACAAACGGGCTCTGACCTGGTGGAACGGTCAGATCAACGCCCGAGGAAGAGAGGAAGCTATGGCAATGTCATGGGAAGACTTCAAGACACTGCTGCGAACAGAATTCTGCCCCAAGAATGAGCTGCAAAAGTTGGAGGTTGAACTATCCAACCATGTGATGAAGGGGGCTGATCACATGGGCTACACTACTGGCTACCACGAGCTAGTTGCTTTGGTGCCAGACATGGTACCGACTTTAGAGAAGAGAATAGACAGATATGTGGGTGGACTCCCCGCCTGCATTCAGGGCATGGTTGTTTCAGCCAACCCTACTACTGTTGAATCTGCAGTGAGATTGTCTGGGAAACTCACTAATCTCTTGGTAGCCTCTGGAGTTCTAAAGAAGGAGGCTGAACCCAGTAAGAACAAAGCTGAGCCTTCCAAGAAACCCCACCACCATCAGAAGAAGAAGCAGAAGACAATCAAGAACTACACAGTGGCCACACCTCTTCAACAAGTAGCAGCAGCACCACAGAACCCCAACCGCAAACCTTACACTGGCACGTTTCCTCTGTGTGCCAAGTGTCAGTATCATCACCCTGCTGACACTCCCTGCAAGCAATGCACGGGATGTGGAAGAAAGGGCCATTGGGTCCAGTACTGCCGGATGACACCTAACCAAGCAATCAACAATGCTGCTTTGGCTCTCCCTCCACCAGCAAATCAGCACAATGGTGGATGCTATAATTGTGGCGAACAAGGCCACTTTGCGAAGAACTGCCCAAAGAAGGCACAACCAGCAGTCCAAGCACCACGTGGACGAGCATTCGCTATCGGAGCACCAGCTGCACGCCAGGACCCAAATGTGGTCACTGGTACGTTTCTCTTACATGACTTTTATGCATCTGTTCTATTTGATACTGGTGAGGATCAGAGTTTTATCTCTACCGACTTTGCATGCCAACTAGATTCCATAGAGGAACAGTTAGACTCCCCTTACATTATAGAAGTAGCTAACGGGAAACAGATCACAGCTAGTATAGTTTATAGAAACTGCCCATTGACACTTAATGATTATACATTTACCATCGATTTGATACCGATGGAGTTGGGTAGTTTTGACATCATTGTGGGAATGGATTGGCTTTCCTTTAATTGAGTGGAAGTCATCTGTTCCGAAAAGCTGCTTCGTATTCCATTGCCGAGTGATCGAGTATTGGAAGTTAAAGGGGAACAAGCAAAACGCAGTGTCAAAATCATCTCTTGCATAAAGGCGCGTAAGTGTCTACAGAAGCAGTGCGTGGCGTTTTTGGCTCATGTGGTGGAAAAGGAGAAAGAGAAGAAAAAGATTCAAGATGTACCGGTAGTAAAAGAATACCCTGAAGTGTTTCCTGAAGACCTACTAGGTTTGCCACCTGTGCGACCGGTAGAGTTTCGTATTGACTTAATTCCTGGAGCAACCCCAGTTGCTAAATCTCCTTACAGGTTAGCACCTTCAGAGATGCAGGAATTGTCTAATCAGTTACAGGAGTTACTTGACAAGGGTTTCATCAGACCGAGCTACTCACCTTGGGGAGCCCCGGTCTTGTTCGTGAAAAAGAAAGACGGATCGTTCAGAATGTGCATAGATTACAGAGAGCTGAACAAATTAACCATCAAGAATCGGTATCCTTTGTCGAGGATTGATGATTTGTTTGACCAACTGCAAGGAGCTCAATACTTCTCAAAGATTGACTTGCGGTCTAGATATCATCAGCTGAGAGTTCAAGATGAAGACATACCGAAAACGGCCTTCCGAACAAGATACGGGCATTATGAATTTATGGTGATGCCCTTCGGATTGACAAATGCACCAGCGGTTTTCATGGATCTCATGAACCGAGTGTGCAAGCCGTACTTGGATCAGTTTGTCATTGTCTTTATTGATGACATACTGATTTATTCCAAGACCAAAACAGAACATGAGCAACACCTTAGAAAGATCTTGGAGCTGTTGAAAGAAGAGAAACTCTATGCCAAATTCTCCAAATGTGAATTCTGGCTAAGAGAAGTTCAATTTCTAGGTCATGTGGTCAACAGCGAGGGAATTCATGTAGACCCTGCCAAGATCGAGGCGATAAAGAATTGGGACACTCCGAAGACACCGACGGAGATACAGTCTTTTCTAGGATTGACAGGTTATTACAGAAGGTTTATCTCAAACTTTTCTAAAATAGCTTTGCCTCTCACTAAGTTAACTCAGAAGAGTGAACCGTTTGTCTGGGAGCAGAAACAAGAAAATGCTTTCCAGACCTTGAAACAGAAATTATGTGATGCTCCAATCCTATCTCTCCCAGAAGGCTGTGATGATTTTGTTGTATAATGTGATGCTTCCCATCAGGGACTCGGTTGCGTGTTAATGCAACGGGACAAAGTCATAGCCTATGCATCAAGACAGTTAAAAGTTCATGAGAAGAACTACACTACTCATGATCTTGAACTGGGAGCAGTAATCTTTGCCTTGAAGATTTGGAGACATTACTTATATGGCACCAAGTGTACCATATTTACTGATCACAAAAGTCTGCAACACATCTTTGATCAGAAGGAGCTCAACATGCGACAACGCCGTTGGGTTGAACTTCTAAATGATTATGATTGTGTAATTAAGTACCATCCGGGAAAGGCGAACGTTGTAGCTGATGCCTTGAGCCGGAAGGAATGGGTCAAACCCCTACGTGTTAGAGCAATGGGGATAACCGTGCAGACCAGCTTAAGTGACAAGATTATGCAGGTACAACAAGAAACAGTCAATCGAGGAAGCTTGAAGAAAGAACTTGATTGTGGAGCAGAAAAACACTTTGAGACCAAGCCTGACGGAATGATCTACTATCGGGAACGTATATGGATCTCGGTGGTAGATGAATTGAGGAAACTTATCTTCGATGAGGCACACAAAACTAAATACTCTGTTCATCCGGGTGCTGATAAGATGTACCAAGACCTGCGTGGATTTTATTGGTGGCCTGGAATGAAGAAAGACATAGCCGAATACGTCGGTCAATGTCTAACGTGTGCGAAAGTAAAGGCGGAACATCAGAGACCGTCTGGTTTACTGGAACAGCCTGAGATTCCGCTCTGGAAGTGGGAACAAATAGCTAGGGCTTTCATTACCAAGCTACCCCACACTTCCAGTGGTCATGATACAATTTGGGTAATCATTGATCGTTTAACCAAATCTGCACATTTCTTGCCCATGCGTGAGAACTTCACCATGGATAAACTGGCAAGATTATACATCAACGAGATAGTGGTACGCCACGGTGTTCCATTGTCTATTATTTCTGATCGAGATAGCAGATTCACATCCAGGTTCTGGCAGTCACTGCAAAAGTCTCTAGGGACACAGTTAAATCTGAGTACAGCTTATCATCCACAAACGGATGGTCAAAGCGAACGTACTATCCAGACCCTAGAGGACATGCTGAGGACCTGTGTATTGGACTTCGGTGGAAATTGGGACTCCCATTTGCCACTGATTGAATTCTCCTACAATAACAGTTACCAAAGCAGTATTGGATGTGCACCATTCGAGGCTCTTTATGGCCGGAAATGTCGATCACCGATCTGTTGGACTGAAGTTGGAGACAATCGAATAACCGGGCCAGAACTAATTCAAGAAACCACTGAAAAGATAGCTCAGATTCAAAGAAGACTACAAGCAACAAGGAGCAGACAAAAGAGCTACGCCGACAAACGGCGCAAGCCGTTGGAATTCCAAGTGGGAGATCGTGTGATGTTGAAGGTATCCCCATGGAAAGGCGTTGTACGCTTTGGAAAGAAAGGCAAATTAGCACCACGATACGTGGGACCGTTCGAGATCATCGAGCGTATTGGTCCTGTGGCTTATCGACTGAGATTACCAGATGAACTCAGTGGTGTGCATGACGTGTTTCACGTCTCAAACCTAAAGAAATGACTTGCTGACGAGTCTCTCGTCATTCCAATCGAAGAGATTCAGGTCGATGAACAGTTACATTTCATTGAAGAATCTTTAGAGATTATGGATCGCAAGGTTAAACAACTGAGGCGAAGCCGTATTCCTATTGTAAAGGTTCAATGGAATTCAAGACGTGGGCCCGAATTCACTTGGGAACGTGAAGATCACATGAAGTTAAAGTATCCCCAACTGTTTGAAGAGGAAGCTATACCTGATAACAACTTCTCTAACAAGGGGAGACTGTAACATCAGTGCCGGAACCGTCACCGGAACAGTGATCTATGCAGTACATGAACAGTAAAACAGGTACGAATCATATACATTTCAGTACGTTTCAGATTCATATCATTTATCATTGTCATTTTGTGTTATCATAGAACAAACTCAGAAACAATTAACAGAAACACAGTTCATAACAATGGTTCTTGAGTCAGATAATAATCTGGCAACACAGAACCATCATTGGTTTATTTGTTAGGATTTTATTATGTATAAACGTATGTGAGGCTTTACAGAACAAAACACACGAATATCGTTATGTGAATGCTAAATTGACGGGTTATTCGTATAGGTGACGATCTGTACGAATAAATCTGAAAGTTTAACGTTCTGAATGATATTCTATAATTAGAAAACAATATTGAAAAGTAGAAAACAATATTCGAACAAATACGCGCGACAACCGTACATTTCGATTTAAACAGTTAAGTAATATTTTAAATTTAATAAATGAGAAGATATTAGTTAATTTATTAGGAATCACAACCTTGAATAATTAAATGATTCTAATTTTATAATCGTGTCGTTTCGTCGCGAAAACTACGCGAACCAGTACTTTACGCGAAACCGAACGAGACCGAGCAACCGGATATTTTCCTAAACATTTAATGAGCCATTAAGGCTCCAACAACCACCACCAAGACCCAATTCCCCTCTCATTTTCGTCTACCTCCTTTCTCTCTCTACAAGGATTGTTCTCTCAACTTCTCTCTACAAGATCTTAGCCATTTCTCAGCGGATTCGAGTGTTCTCAGAAGCAATACGTTCCTCTTGCTGCGTAGATCAAGGAAGTACAACTTATTCGAGTTTTCATCCACAAAATCTGAGGTATATTACTGTTTTTATCGCGGGTTGTGTTAGCCATTACATGAGCACACACGAAAGTAGGGTTAGAACGATTTTAGGGTTTTCTCTTGATTAATCGAGTTCACATGGGAGTATACAAGATGTGTGCATAATTATTAACCATCAGGGATCGAGTTGGTGTGGAAGGAATTGCAGGTTCGTGGAAATCATCATCGGCCGAACCCTATGTCCTTGGCCGAACCTTGGTTGGGCTGGAAGATAAGGAACGAACCTAGCATCTCTCTGCAACGAACCCTGCAACCCTCTGACTCACGAACCCTGATGCCTGCTGCGAACCTGGGCACACTGCCACGAACCTGTTGCCAGCACCTAACCACCGAACCTTGCATGTTCAAGACCTGGCCGAACCTGTAGTTTGAGGAGCGGAGCATACAAACTCACGAACCCTCAAACCAAATTAGTAGCCGAACCTAGGCTTAATCTCGTGACTAACGAACCTTAGGCCAACTGCATGCATGTGGCCGAACCCTTGGCTAGATTAGATAGGTTCGCTGCCATCACCTTAGGCAGATACAAACCGAACCCTAACTCTCATGAAAACTTGAGAATACAACGAACCTATGAACCTTGTTATTGGTTATATGGATACTTGAAAACAAAATGGGAAAAGACTAGGGTTTTAGAGTGGAAAATGTAACAATATGGTGCCATGCAACAATATGTATTCATGCATGTAGGTACGTGAGTGTGCGTGAGAAGCTAAGCCCATAATAAACATGCATGGGTTCAGTTAATGATGCGTCTGCATGGAATAGGTGAGTACATAGGACTAATACAAGTAGTCGTGATAAAAAATGAAGCCAAGTGTGGGTAGAATTTCTATAACTAAGGTTAATTACACACAATAACAACTTAAAGTGAGTTGTTAACATGAATAACTTGGACGTCTATATCATGTGGTTCAAACATTTTTGATTACGATGAGGTAAGAATCAAGAGTGTTATTGGGCTTAAATGGGCCCAATGGGACTTGATTAAGTCCATCAAATGATAAACACTTAATTAAATTTAGATAATGATGTTTTAATATTGAAATGAAAATGTGTGAATGTTTTCAATTAAAATCTTGTTTAATTTGAATATATAATTGTCATTGGGTTCTTTTAAATTAGTTAGTTATAAAAGTTGAACGTAATATCATCAATTGGGATTTTGTTGTAAAATAGACAATATAATTGTCAGGATTTGCTCTAAAAACAAAGGAAACGCTGCCGAAATTTTCTAAAATATAAAAGTAAGTTATTATAATAAGCATGGGATTGGGATCAAAAAGGGTAACTAGGATAGATTAGATCTTAGTTACACTTAGTACTAAGACACTTAGTTGCACACACAACAAGACTCAAACCTTAGGCACAACGACTACTACGCGTACTTATTATATTCGAATTCTTATAAAATAACTCAGGAACCGAAGAAACTTAGCTTAAATACAGGAGCGTGCATTTTGTGTTAGATCAAATTACATAGCAGCACATGTGAGTTCATTGCCCCTTTTCTAACATTTTGTTTTTAAAACGCGGGGCTGAGAAGCATGCGTAAACTGTTTAATAAGTTGTTTACTTAAATGCTTTTAATTTTATATGTTTACATATATATAAGAATGTTATCCTAGACCATGTCTAGGAATATTTTATGCAGGTTTACTAACTGATTTACTTATAAATTAAGTAAATAATCAGATTTAAACTAAAAGATTTCAGCAGATCAAAACATTTTAAAAGAATCACATCAAACATTTTGACAAAACAAGTGTGGGAGTTCAAGGAATCAAACTAATCATTTTGACAAATCAAATGGGTGAATTCAATGAATCAAATGAAACATTTTGGTGAAACAAGTGTGGGACTTCAACAAATCAAACAAAACAATCTTTGCTAAGACAATATTCAATGTTCTCCAAATCAGGTGTTTGTTGAACTATGAATCAAGTGTACATTTGATCAATGAATCTAGTATTCTATGATCAACGAATCAAGTACATCTTGTAAGAGAATCAGACGAATCAATAAATCATTTTCAAGGGAAAACCTGGGAAATATCAGAGATAACATATGCCAAAACAAACGAAACAAAAAACCCTACATTTCAAGAAGTCCTAGCTAGACCGTTTGATTTGTAGGTCATGTGTTTGAGGATATTTACAGATTCCCTAAATACTAAGTACCTAGATTGACAGACTAGTCTACTCGAGTATGACCAAAGGCCCCAATCAATAGGACTTAGATTTTATTAAATGTTTATTTATTTATTTAATTAAGCATTTATAACTGTTTATACAATTACTGTAGTTGATCATAATGTGTGATGAACTTGTGAAATCAACATGGATTTCAAATGATTGTAATGACAGGGACAACAAAATGAGGAACTTATGGAATTGTGTTAAGGGTAAAAATGCTTAATTATCATTAACAACAGTGTCATATACGGATTAGTATGTGGTGGGACGGTGGCTGGGCAGGCGGTAAGTTCGACCCTACATATGCCCTATATATAAGCATACCGATTCGGATATTACATGTGGTGTTAATGAGGCTAGGGTCTTTACCAAAGGAGGTTTTCAAATCATTTTCAATTACTAAAAACTATATGAACTCACCAACCATGTGTTGACTTGATCTTTTTGCATGACTTCTCAGGTGACGAATAGGTTAATTAAGAAGTCATTTCCTTTGGACTAGGACTTCAGATAGGAGACTTAGTATTTTGGACCTGCATACTTTTGAAGACATCATTATACAATTTATTTAGTATATCTTGTGTAAATACAAGATAGTTATTTTATGATGTTTACAATAGATTTACATTGTTAAATTATAAAAAATACTGATGTAATTTAACTTTGTAATTCTATTATCTTAGCATTTCTCAGTTATATCATGTGCAATGTAATAACCCACCTCTTATACCAACAACGCGTTTTGGGGCTTAATGGTAGTGGATGAGAGGAGAACTCCACAGTTAAGCGTGCTCAGGTGACAGCAATCCAGGATGGTGACCCCCTGGGAAGTTTTCACCCGAGCGACCAAAAGCAAAGCCGTTAGCTATAATTTGGCAAAGCGGACAATATTGCTGGTAAAAACAAGGCGGGGGTGTTACAGAATGGTATCAGAGCCACCCTGGTCGCACTCGATCCGAGTGTGCTCAGCGGGGACGCTGAGGCCTTAAGGGGGGTGGAATTCCTCTCCCAGGATACTCGGGCTAATCCCACATCGGTCAGTGGACTGGGGAGATCTTGGTTCATATGTAATAACCCGCCTCTTATACCAACAACGCGTTTTGGGGCTTAATGGTAGTGGATGAGAGGAGAACTCCACAGTTAAGCGTGCTCAGGTGACAGCAATCCAGGATGGGTGACCCCCAGGAAGTTTTCACCCGAGCGACCAAAAGCAAAGCCGTTAGCTATAATTTGGCAAAGCGGACAATATTGCTGGTAAAAACAAGGCGGGGGTGTTACATCTAACCATTCCCAACCCTTCTAATATTTAAAACCTGATGTTTCTTGAGTTCTTAGACAAAATCGGTGCAAATACTAAGCCGTTAGAGGGTCCAAAACCGACTGAAAACGTTGTTGTTCGTCGGAACAGTGACAACATCACAACAGCCCCTTTTGAACTCGATTTTTGTCAATATCCAACTCCAAATCGATTCCCAAACTTAATATAACGTGTTCCAAAGATTCCTAACTCGTTTTGGTGCAAGATCCTAGGCTTTTACAGCTCAAAAATCAACTGAAATTGCTGCTGGTCGTTCAAGAACTTACCAAACAGGGGCAGGCACTAAATCAGCTCATTTGAGCTCATTTTTGGTCCGTTTTTGGTGATTCAAAGCTCTATTTCTTCATATCTTCACGATCTACATGTTTCTAGATTCGTGTTAGTGTTATCCTAACTGATTTGAAGTGATAAAGACGATTTAGAAGCTTACCTTACCAGAATAGTGAAAAACCCTCTTCTGTCGTATCTTCTTTCTAAATCTGCAACCAACTCGGTCCGTTTCTACTCCGATCAGTTGTACTACTTTTTTCCTCTAGTTCTCACGGTAGTTTTGACTACTAGATCATCAAATTTGGTGGAGAAACGAAGAAGTTATGATGATTCGAAATTGGAAATGGGAGGTGAGGTGTGGTGGACGGGATTCTTAAAGAAGAAGGAGTTGTGGCTGAAAAAATGAGGGGGAAAAGAAAGGGTGAGGGATTTTATACCCCGGGTATGTTCGGGTGTGTTTGGTCTCGCTCGGTTTCGGTTTTACGCGTCGTTTTTCGTAACCTTACGTAACTTAATAAGAATGGAAATGTTGAGACTTCTAAAATTAGTAATTCCTAATAAATTAACTAAATATCTTTTATTTATTTTTAAAATTTCAAAAACGTTTATTTTTATTGTTTCATCGGATCGTGTCGTTTTCTTGCGTATTCAAACGAATCGTCACCCATTCGAACACGACGAACACGTTACTTTCCAATATGGTTTTCTAATTATAAGATACCGTTCAGAACGTTAAACTTACAAATATATTCATGCAAATCGTCACTCAAACGAATATACCGTATGTTTAATATTCATTTAACGACATCCGTTATGGTTTTAGTTTGGATTTTCTCACGTACGTTTATACGTTATAAGGTCCTAACTAACGTTCGTACATAGTATCTTGTCCTAGTTTAACTTGTTTAGACATATTAGTATTGTGTATGCGTATGTTGTTGGTCGGTTTTGAGTTTCTGCACTGCTAACATTAGTTGTTTCATATAATATTAACACAGAATATTACACGAACCCTTTCCGTACCAGTATCTACAATACTTTCCTACTGTTCAGAACTACTGTTCCGGCACTGATGTTACATAGATACCACCTTCGCTTTGACTTAGGTCAAATGTGATAAAAGGGCGAAAAGTACAACTATGGGCATACTTGTGAAAATACTTAGCTTTGTGCTTTGTATTGGAACGAGTTTGGAGACGATATAAACCATGGCAGACTTGTAGACATACTAAGCTTTCTAGCTAAGTATTGATACGAGTTTGGAGATGAGATATTCTATAAACTTAATTGCAAACTAATAGGATATGCATGCTAGAGTTTAAACTTTGTAGCCTAACTGAATTGCATCAGTTTTCTTACTCATACTATATAAACTGTATGGGTTACTCACCAATTGCGCAAATAGTTGACAAAAATCTTTATTTTGCATATGTAACAGGTTAGATGGATGCTTTCAAGGAAGACATAAGATAGGTTTATGTTAGTAGACCTAGATTTAAATTTTAAAACAATGTTAGACTATATTTTTTATGTATTTTGGTTTTTGAACTATGTAAGAATGGTTGTTTTGGTTTGAATGCATTTATGTTTGTTTATTGAATTATTTAAATACAATTGCTTAATTATTGAAACTTATAACATAGCACCATGAGTAATGAAAAATCTAACTCACGCCCCAACGTATTCCGTCGTTGGTTGGGGTGTGACAGATTGGTATCAGAGCCATGATTACAGGGATTTAGATTATTAAAAAATGGTAGCCTAGACTATAACTAAGCTTACCCAAATATGAGTTATCTCATGTTGCTACTTGTTTATTACTTGTTAAGTGCTATGTGCTATATTATAATTGTTATACCATGATTTCTTGTTATGTTATTTATATTAAACTGTTACCATAGAGGAAAGCCTTAGTTGTTAATGCCATAGAGGAAAGATATAGTTGTTAATATGCCTTTACCTAAACTTAGTTAAGAATTCCTTAGACTAATATTGCTTATTATTTTGGGATTTACTTAGCTTAAGTAATTGCCTTAGAACTTTGCTTTAAGTTAAATCCATTCTAAACTCACATACGCGCAAACAATCGATAGTTGATAAGATTCAAACTCATTAGGCTTAATGCCTAATATTCCTTAGAGAAGTTAGGTTTGGGAAATTCCAATATTGATTTTAAGATCACGTTAGAATTAGGGTAATGAGGTGGATATGTAGTAACTGGAAGGGTGTGGTACCGGTAGTTAGAATTCCTATCTAGGAAAGCTATTCGTATAAATCCCCGAGGTACTGTGGGACCAGTCTAGTTTTTCTGGGGACTTCTGATGAGAGTATGATCACTTATAGGCCAAAGCATATCACACCAAACATCTTACAAGCCATTAATTCTAATATGTCACAAGGTATTTTAAATACCATTCCTTATCTTTTAAATAAAGTCAATTAATTTGTTTATGTGTTTTTATATTCCATGACATATTATCTATGATTAGTAATAATTACTTATTGTTATATCTAAGATAATACAAATGTCACAAATGATATCTATAACTCGAATTAATTACACCTGATCACGTGTGATGTTTAATAACCCAACCGAACTTAAAACCCAATCTTTAACCCCAATTTGTCTCTCTCATTCACCAAAATCAAATTAAACACACCAGAAGCTTCACGACACTCCTCTGAATTTCCCAAAAGCATCAGTTCGTTTTCAGGACCCCCTAATTGCTCACTTCAAACTCATGAACAATCGAAACTATTTCGAACTCGAACTCACCTTCTGTGTACAATTATAGGTAATTTCTAGGCTCATTAGACTTGTATTCAAGCGTAGATACAAATCCCTAAGGTTTTAAGGGCTCACGATCGAGCATCGGGTCGAATTCGAACAGATTAAATCCTAGGGTTTTTGGTTTTCAGAGCTGGAAAGAACATCAGACCCATGATAAGTATTATTTAGTTTTTAAGGATGTCAATGAGTCCCCCACCCAGCCCAACGGTTAAAGCGCTTGGGCTAGAGGGGGCAGACGCAAGTTCGAGGCCCAGGGTGAGTGATTAAAACCGGTTTTTGCCTTAATCTCTCTTTCTTTTACATTTTTACCATAAAATTTTTATAAAAAATATTTACTGATTTTATAAACATTCTTGTAACTTTATAAACTTCCAGAAAATAAAATTTTGATAAATTATTATTTTAAACTTGTTAAACTTATGTAAATGATTTAAATAATTATTTTAACTTATAAAAATCATCATAAAATATAAAAAATATATATAACTTTTAAAATTATTTTTAAAACAGTTCTTATTATTCTGAAAATATTCAGAATTATTATATATATAATATTTAGTATTAACAAAGGTTTATAAAGTTATTAGTTTTAAACAACATACAAAATATATTTTAATGTAATATAACTTTCTGCAATTATTTAAATCATATATATATATATACATATCTATGTATGTATGTATGTATATATATAACTACAAGATTTGCTTATTCAAACTTGGTATAATTTTTGTATATTCTAAAGTATTCTTTAAAAATTTATGTTATCTTTTATTTAATAAATTATTAATATTGAATTGAAGCCTTAAGTTAATAAAAATGATTAGTTCAAAAACTATTGTTTGAACTTATAAAATATTTTATTTATAACACATTATTAACTAAGGAGAATTACTTTTAATGTCTTTAAAAGTTTTATGCAATATAAGTCAAATAAACCAAACACAAAACTTTAGTAGTTTAAGCTTGCCTTATGCTTTAGTATTATAAATTACTTAGAAACTCATAGATACGTTCTTATATACATGTTCAAAATAGGTTGACAAGTGTTGTTATTGCATAACTAGCTCAAGTTGTATTTTGGAATTGCTTAGCAACACAAGTGAGTTTTCATATTCCCTTTTTAGTTTTATATTATTTTGGGACTTTCATATCCTTATTGAAAAACTTAACCACTTGTATCCTTTAAATCTTATGCAAAATAGGAAATGCCTATCTAGTTGAAATGCTATCATGTGATGAGCTTTCCTTTTATACTTGTTTGTTTATGTGCTTTGTTGAATATACATGCTACTTGTAATAGTAAACATAAACGTATTCTAGTACTTGGCTTCCTAACAGAGTTGTGCTCTCTTCACTTGTTAATCCCGTGTCTAAAAGGACCAATACACCATTATATACATACTTGTTCATATATATGCATAACTTTCATACTTGTAGTCATTTGAGTTTGCATACTTTTATACTTATGCTATCAAAAATATGACTACTCACAAACTATTCAATTACCTGACCTTTACTTTATATGCGTGACAGGTAAAGTGAAGAATTATGTGATAAACCTATGAAGAATGGACCTAGATAGTTTATTAATGACTTATGTTTTAATTCTTAAATTTGTATTTGACTTTGAAGTTGTATTGTAATGTTTGTGCTCGACTTGAAATTTGGTAATTTAAATTATGAAACTTTAAATTAATATCATGAGCTTTTGAAAATATTTCACATATCATGCCTTTGTATATTCCGCCATCAGTCGGGGTGTGACAATTTTCTTTTGGCACCAATTGAATTTAGGGGCATCTATTTTGAACACTCCTTATGTTTTGGTCTTGGTCCTTCTTGTGCCTATATACACTTAAATCGCGTCTTGGCCACCTAGCTAGCATGACTTTAATCCTACAAAATGGTATGTACGTTCTATCGAGTCGCAACTAGGGTGCATACCATGACCTAGAGATGAGGGCATTAAGTCATCAAATGTTTGTGTCATGATTAGGTCATTAGGAGCGTTACGCATCAAGCATAATATAAAATAAAATGATTCTTAAAATTATAAATTCGTTAGTTGATGTAAAATGACTAAAATGTTATTACAAGGACCAAAAGTGTCATTTAGATGTAATTGAAGAACCGAAATAATTTCCATTCCTTGTTAACAACAATGCTTGCTTTTGTCCCTTAGCCCAGACGTTATTACATTGATGAATTCCAAGCTCAAAATTGTTTTCACCTCCTCCTCTCTCTCTCTCTACATTCCTTTCTCTCTCTACAAGCTTTTTCTCTCTCAAGAATCCTCGCTTTCAATCCTTCCGATCGACATTTACAGAACAATCGGTAACCAGTTTCCAATTCAATTCACATTTATCCACATTCGCAATGGTAAATTCAATGTCGAATTCATCAATTCAGTTGGTTTTGTATACATGTGTGTTTTTACTGTCTGTGTTCTTCGCAACCATGAATTGAATCTAAAGCTTCGACAATGCAGCAGCAACTGGTGCCGCCATGGCTGGAGAATCTTCTCAGAACGGCGTTCTTTTCGGTCTGCCGGACTCACGGAGCCGCTGCGAGAAGTGAATGCAACATGTTTTGTTTGGAATGCAATGGCGATGCATTCTGCTTCTATTGCCGATCTTCCCGCCATAAAGATCATCAAGTGATTCAGGTTAATGATTAAACGTTTCTCGTGCTTTAATTGGTTGTACTCACGAAATGTTGAATCCATTGATTTCACCGATGCATAGAATCAATAGGATCACATTTACGTACATTGTTCGATTCTTTCTATGTATGTATATATGTTGTTCACTTCAAATCGTGTTTTGTGCAATATTTTGTTGAGAATTGATGCAAATGCAGATCAGAAGATCATCATATCACGATGTGGTAAGGGTTTCAGAGATCGAAAAAGTGTTGAACATCAATGGAGTTCAAACGTACGTGATAAACAGTGCAAGAGTATTGTTTATAAACGAAAGGCCACAGCCTAAATCAGGGAAAGCAGTTTCTCACATATGTGAAATTTGTGGGAGGAGCCTTTTGGATGCACTTCGATTTTGCTCACTTGGCTGTAAGGTTAGCATAATCCCTTCATTTATTGCTCTTAATTATTATTTAATACCTAATTTTGCTTTAACTATCACCTTTGCTTCACATTGTTGACAATACAACTCACCCATATGAATTGGCATGTACCATATGATAATGACCTCATCTTGCATGTCATTTACATGTTAAACAAATTAAAAACCAACCCATCATCCACCAAATGTATATTTAATCAACACCAAATATAATGATCTATTTACACTAATTTGCTTTTATCCATATGATAATTAATTATTGTACCACATAATGTCATTTTTATATATCAATATATATATATATATATATATATATATATATATATATATATATATAATATAACAAAAATCTTAGCTAGAAGGAATGCATTACCTTTTGGGACGTCTTTATCTTATAATAATTTTATTTATATAACTTAATTCAAACCCCTTACCAAATGAATCACATGCGTCTATATCATCATTTATCTATCACTATTATTCACAACCTACATTAATGATAACATAATGGCAATCACCATCATGAATTCATGATAGATGGAAATCGACCCTTTTAAAATTTACAAAAGTGTGACTAATTTCAAGATAAATAAAATTATTTAAAGAAATGTGTTCAACTCATAGTGTATATTATTATTATTATTATTATTATTATTATTATTATTATTATTATTATTATTATAAGTTTAAGGTTTCTTAACATGTATTTTATTTATTATATATTGAAATTTCTTTTATGAAAAAAAAAAGAATATATATTATTTTGATTTGGGTCTATTTATTTTAATTTTTAAACTAAAAGGTTGTAGGAATAAAAAGAAATGGAAACACAAGCTTTATGTTAGAGGAGATCTCATCATCATCAACAAGAATAGGGGAAGAAGAATTGCGTGAAGGCTCACAACAAGACATTTACCCGCCCACACCTCCTTCAACTTCCTCCACTAGGAGAAGAAAGGGGATTCCTCATAGGGCTCCTTTTGGATCATAATACATATAATATATATATATATATATATATATATATATATATATATATTATAAATTACTCAACTATCCTTCTATTCCTCCTACTTTATACTACTCATCAACATTGACAATTTGTTTCACCAAATACACACACACCTTGGGCATTCCTTCCCAAAGCCTTTCTAGGCTATCATTTATTTGTTTCTATTTATGTTAAAGATGCTCAAAATCATTTAATGTTGGTACATGATGAAAATTAAACTCTCTTAGACTTTGTAAATCTTGATAAATAACTCGATTATTTTGCATGTGTTGTTAATAAAGATTTGATGACTCCTAGAATTAAGCTTTAGTGAGAAATTCTAGGTGCTTTGACTAATTTTTGACATGTAAGATTGATTTGGCCGAGATTGATACTAGTAAAAGAGTTTGTGATAAAATTATATAGAACAGAGGTCGTCATTAGACTAGAACTGTTTAGTTGACATCCACTAATAGGTGTTTTTTTAATATTTGATCACGGTTCGCAATTCTTAACATGTTTGCGATATGATTAAAATTGTTTAATTAAATTTACATCGTGTAAGTTTATAGCTAGTTTTATAAAATTAATATAATTAGAAGGCTAGAATTTATTATTTCTTTTTCTTGATACATGAAACACAAATACATACATACAAACACATACATATATATAGACAAACATTAGATACATAGTAATTAAACGAGTCATTTTTATATTTAATACTTATGTTAATCGCATCATCTTTAACCATGATGAAACTTCTGTTGCGAGTACTATGTTTGGTTCACCCACCATGCTGATAATAAAATTTGTTAAATTAACAACTCATTTTGGTTTACATTTAGGACTAATTTAACCGAGATTAAAATAGTATAAGAGCTAGTTGTGAAATTATTTTATAGAGA
This sequence comes from Mikania micrantha, assembly GCA_009363875.1. Classification (NCBI taxonomy): domain Eukaryota; kingdom Viridiplantae; phylum Streptophyta; class Magnoliopsida; order Asterales; family Asteraceae; genus Mikania; species Mikania micrantha. The sequence goes on along the minus strand of CM018680.1, from coordinate 40,003,477 downwards.
GGTTGTCATGAAACTTTAACCTTTTAGTTGACATGTAATAGTTTGGTTCATCTAATAAAATAAATTTAATTCGTTAAGCTAACAAAAACAAATAAGGATGTTTAATACCCTTAGGTTGCCACATTGTTGCATAAAAAACACAAACTCTTAATTGTTGAAGCTATAAACCAATAATGCCTAATTGTTATTTCTAGATGAATGGTATATACATGCAATTAAGAAAGTGAAGCAAAATTTAGGTGGAGTTCATTTTTAAATTTTCATTGGCCCCCCAACCCACATGGGCCGTTTACAAAAAAGAAACCTTTTTTTGTTAATTTATTTTTTTAATTACATATATACAAAGCAAAAGTTGGGTAAAAGTCATGTTTCTTTGATGGAACCGAGTTTGGTTGGCTCCATGACTTGGAATCTATTTCTAAAATTATTCTTTTCCTTTTCCTTTAAAGCTAATTTCATTTTTTTTTTTTCAAATGAGTTGTATTTTACACCACTAATAAAATTGCTAACACCATTCATAATAATTATATATCGGGAATGGTTCAATTGTTAACCATTTCTTATTACGATAACCGAATAACTACATCTTATTACTTTGGGGCCTACATTAGAGTAAATTTAAATGTGTTTGTTTTTTCTTCTTTTTTAATTAATGTAAATGAGGCTCACATTAATTACATTAATTTTTTTACATTTTTTATTCTATATTTTTGTATTGGATTTTTTGTGTTAGATATTTTTGTTTTTATGTACTGTAATTTTGTGTTTTTCCATTGGATTTTTATTTTTTTTTGCTCTTATTTTTGATTTTTTGTATTGAATTTTTTGTTTGTTATTGTACTAGAGTTTATTTTTTGTGCTATATATTTTTTATATTGAATTTTTGTTTTTATATTTATAAAATATCACATGTCAAACTCTATTGGTTTCAACTTTTCTTATGCAAAATTCTCCCCACCCCCCCCCCACACACATATATATATATATAGTTTGTATCTTTTAAAAAGATGATGTTACAGATAAATCCTTAAACCTTATCTGTGTCATCCATTTGAAACTCTCAAACAATATAAATGCCATCCATTTGAAATCTTAAAAATAAGAGAGAATTACATATATTTCCCCTTAACTCACAAAATTACATATTTCTCCAAGGTACAAATTTTTAATGCACAATGTTGATTACTTTTAAAGCATGATTTGAGAAAATATGTAATTTTGTAAGTTAGCAATGAGATATATGTAAATGCCACCAAAAATAAAAATGTAGTTTACATTAAAGTCAAATAAAAGCTTATGGTTTGAATAAACAAATCAATTTTAATGTGGTTTAATGTGTACCACATGTTTATTTTCAAGATTTCAAATAGATGAGTCATATAAGGTTTATGAGTTTTCTCTTTAATAACATGTTTTCATTGGAAACAAACCCTATACACACACACACACACATATATGTATGAGTTTTCGCTACATTAATTTTAAAGTTTACCCATTTAATCAAAACTACGTAGGTTGTTTTGCTGAGTTTTGTACCTAAGTTAGGTGTCTAACAACTGAATATTCATTTTCCATATATATATATATATATGACTGGCTCAAATAAGAACACACCTTAATTGAGGAAACCTGATTAACTCCCGCAAAATGCAGCCAAATCTTTATTTTTTTCATTATCTATATTTTACGTGTACGATAATATGTTATTTTATGTGTTTGTGCAAATTTATTGCCGTTTAAGATTTTACGTCAGTGCAAGTGTCGTAACAATAAATAAATAATTACAGGGCAACACAAACTTATACTTGTTTTAAATTATAAACTCTTTTGAATTAACAAAAACACAAAAAAAAAAAACACCTCCTATATTTGTATAATAAATGTCATGAAAAAAATTCAAAGATTTGGGTTGATTTTGTCAAAGTTAATGGATTACCGCATTTAAGCTGGGTTAACAACCGATCCTTACCATATATATATATATATATATATATATATATATATATATATATATATATATATATATATATATATATATATATATAGGGGAAACATTAAATTAGAAGCGATTATTGCCTAAGAAGAGTAATAACTAATAAAAGTTAGACATATGACAATGCTTAAGAAGGGATTTTTGTATTGGATTCATTTTTGTTCTGTATTTTTTTGTACTATATTTTTTGTACAGGATTTTTGTTTTTTTTTTTTCCTGTATTTTTGTTTTTTGTAATGTAATTTTATTTTTTTGTGTTGGATTTTTGAATTTTTTACACTAAATTTTGTCTTTCGTACTGGATTTTTGTTTTTATATTATTACTTATTAGCATGCCACATGTCAAATTTTTATTGCTTCTTACTACTTTTAGACAAAAATCTTTTCTCTCTGGATCCAACCTCTATGTATATGTATACTAGGTTAGTATCCCATGTATTACACGGATTACATAAAGAAATATAACGAATAATTATTAACGAAAATTTAGAAAAAAACAACATGATTTTTAATATAAAATAAGATTACAATTTCGTATGATTTAATATGTTAAGTATTAAAACAATAATATTATTTCTTTAAACACTAACTTTTTTTTATAATTTGTTTTTCTTTAAACACAGTGTTTCAAATAATTGTTTTTAAAAATTTTATAATCTATAATAATTTTCTTAAAAAAAGTGTGTATTTAATATTAATATATTTTAATGTATTAAAAAAAATTTATTTTAAAAATGTCTTAAAAGTATATTTAATAGGAGAGAGAGGAGGGAAATAAAGGTTGAGAAGTTATAAAAACATGACATGTGCAACTTAAAAACTTTATTTATTAGTATAGGTAGATGTATATATAATTTTGAGATTTAGATGGACATATCAACTGAAGGCCTTTGAAAACTCTTTAAAAACCTACATTTGTTTATTATAGTAAATTGAAAGATAAATATATATCTCTATATATACATATATATAGGGGCCGGTTATTGTACAAAGAAAATTAACGTGAGAAGCGTACGAAGCCACCAGAATACGCCATGTGTAATTTGGGTAAGGGGTATGATGGTCCGTGTAAAATCACGGACCGCGTTATATAAAAATCACGGACCCTTGTTTAACAGGCATAATCAAGGACCAACTGAATAATCACGGACTACTAATTACGGACCATGTGTAACAAATCACGGACCACGTATAAAAATCAAAATAACTAAGGGCAAACTGAATAATCACGGACCAATTATCATGTAATAATGTAAAAATCACGTACCAACTGATAATTACGGACCAATAATCACGGACCAATTAAAAAAACGAAAGAAAACCGTAGCAATATTATACTCAAATTAAAGATAATAAAATTCTCTAATTTATGGTGCAATTTTTTTTAAAAAACGATTAACCGGTTAAAACTTATTCGATTTATAAAAAAATAGTGGAACTTGATTTACCCACAAAAAAAGTCAACAAATGCATGCTATTACTTTTTTGCACTTCAAGTTTTAATTCACGCAGTTTTTAAATGAAAAGTAGAGACCACTAAATCTTAACCGTTGATTAATTTGATCAAGGGCTAGAAATACTTCCTATCCTTCTCACGTTAAACTCCCTTTGTATTGGATCCGTCTCCTATATATATATATATAGGGTAAGGTTCCCCTAAAAAGTCTATTTTGCCTAAGAAGGCTAAGAAGGATTTTCAAAAACTCGAAAACCGACTCAAACAAAACCCAATTGAATTCATTTTTGCATCATTGGAACCGGCTTGTCGAACCCTAAAACCCAAACCTTAAATCATAAACAATAAACCTTAATACTAAAACCAAAACTTTAAAAACAAATCTTTAACATAAAGATAAAACTTAAAAGCTAAAAATCAAACCCTAAAACCTAAAATTTAAATCTTGTTGTTAAAACGAAAACTTAAAAACTAAAATTGTAGGGTTCAATAAAACGGTTCCAATGCCATCAAAATGAGTTGAATCGGAGTTCGTTTGGGTCGGTTTTGGAGATTTTAAAAATCCTTTTTAGCCTTCTTAGGCAAAACATACTTTTTATTTGATCTTTCCCCTATATATATATATTTCCATTCCATTTGTATGTGGAACATGGTGCCTTTCGTGACATTGTGACAGTGAGAAACGATGTTTTAAAAAATTTTATGGGATCAAAAAGATCATTAAGCTTGTTCGGCCGTTCGGCTATGCTTATTCAATCCAATTTTGAATTAGTCAGAATTATATATGTGTATGATCTTTCTATTATTTACGAGGTAATTTGATTCTTAAATTCAATCCGAATGCTCTGACAAGCCCAATTAGGGTCCTGCATAGGACGCATCAAAAAGGTTTCGGATAACAATGTTTAGAAACATGCCCCCTTCTTCTAGTAGCGATCATGCAAGAAGGATTCAACAATTTAACTGTAGATTGGGGACCAATATTTGAATTTTTATTATACATTAATTGCATGCTTTAATAAACAGAGACGTTATAAAAAGTTAGGTATTCGATTCGTTTATTATTATAAACTAAAGTTAATGAATGAATTATACGTATACAAGAAAATAATATGCCAAACTAGAATAAGGACTTTTCAATCTAATTTCAAGATTCTTAATAATTAATTTTAATTAATAATGGACGACTAATATATATATATATATATATATATATATATATATATATATATATATATATATATATATAGGGAGGTATTCTATTAAGAACCATTTTTATGCTAGGAACTTGAGAACTACATAATACACTTGTACATTATGCTTTAAGTTTTGTACATAGAGTGGTTATTTAAAAGGGTAAAATAGTAACTTCTCATACTTTAAGGTTAAATTACTTTTATACCCCTAATAACATATGGTTTAAAATTAGTTCCTTTAGTTCTTTCATATTTAGTGGTTCTCAATAGAATAAGTCCATATATATATATATATATATATATATATATATATATATATATATATATATATATCACTTCGAAAAGGTATTTTTGGAACACCAATAGGCATGCATAACTTTATTGACCTGGTCAGGAAAAAAGAAGTAACTCTACTTTTTTATAATATATATACATATACGGTTGGATCTACTATGAAAAGATTTTTGTCTAGAAAGAGTGAGAAGCAATATAAGTTTAACTTGTGCAAATGCTAAAAATAAAAAAAAAATCTATTACAAAAAACAAAATACAATACAAAAAATCAAAAAATATATATAGCACAAAAAAAATCTATTACAAAAAATTAAAAATACAGTACAAAAAAGTCTAGTAGAATAAAATAAAAATACAGTACAAAATATAAAATTACAATACAAAAAAAGAATCTAGTAAAGAAAATAAAAATTTAGTAAAAAAAAAGATGTTATACCTAAATTATTATATCACATGTCAAAATTTATTAGTTCTTATTCTTTTTATACAAAAATCTCTTTTTATTTTATCCTTCTTGTGCATATATATATAGGAGGTGGATCCAATACAAATGGTTTTTAACGTGAGAAGGTAGGAAAAAATCTGAGCCATTGATCAAATAAATGAATGGTTAAAATCTAGTGGTCCCCACATTTTATCTAAAACTTGCGTGAATTAGAGCTGGAAGGGCAAATAATGAATAACCTACATTTGTTGACTTTTTTTTATGGTTAAATCAAGTTCCACTTTTTTTTTTTAAAAATCGAATTACTTTTAAACGGTTAATAGTTTTTTTAAAAAAATTACACCATAAAATAGAGAATTTTATTATCTTTAATTTGAATATAGTATTGTTATAGTTTTTTTGATTTTTTTTACGTATTCCGTGATTTTAATGTTTGGTACGTGATTATGCAGTTGTTCCTTTGATTTTGCATGTTAAATGACGGTCTGTGATTTTCATATAACGTGGTACGTGATTTAGTGGTACGTAATTATGCAGCTGGTTATTGATAACGTGTGTTAAATTACGGTCTATAATTTTCTAATCACGGTCTGTAATTATATATGGATGATATTGCCCCTTACCCTGATGACACATGTCAAAAGCCGGTGGCTTCCTACGCTTAGTACGTTCCATACCCTTTGTATTATAACTGCCCTATATATATATATATATTTCTATTATTAGAAAACAAATCATACATCCCTTATCAACCAGCTACCTTGGGCCATGCTTAGATCTAGACCCAACCACCCCAAAACAATACTCGTTGCATCATATGCCCACATCGAGCCAATTTTACAACATTTTATAATATTCGTATAACGATGGCCTTAAACTTTTATATATTAGCTTTTTTTATCGCAACGAGCAGAATTAGATTCGGTCAAATGGGTCCATCGAGTCTCCTTCAGTCGAAATTCTTGCAAATTTTAACATTTTAATTAATTAATTTATTTATTTTTTAATAAAAGCATTTCATATAATACAACTAGCAAGAAACGAATCAGTTAAACATAATTAAGCTTACAAATGCATTAGAGGGTATATTATTTGAACTGTATATAAATAAACTATATAATGAGATCTAAGGTGCATATTGTTATGTGGAGCAAGTCTAAGGGAGGAGGGGGCAGTATCAAGTTCCTCCTTAGGGTAGTTCTGGGTCTTCAAGTAAACAACGCCGTTGCCTTAGTTTTTGTAATCAGCTCACAAACTCTGACAAATCTTGCTAATTAAAGGAATCAAAATCGAAATTGAAAGAGAGAAATAAGGGGTGGGTTGTTGGTGGATCGTGGCAATCTATTTGGCTTTAGGTATAAATCTATTAACAAGGAACGTTAAAGAAATGAATTCAACTTTCGAGTCACAATAAGTAACCAATGACATCTAAAGGCTTGTATAACATTCCACACTTACAAGGACACTCTTGTGCGTGATCAATTGCCTTGCTAAATTTGAATTTAAGGTAGCATGTTAGAAAAAATCGATCATTTTAAATAATTTGGTAAGTTTCTATAAACTTTCGGAAAAATATATTATTATGTTATGTTTTTACTAGTGATCAATATTCGATTTAGACTAAACACAATTTACATAATAAACTAGAAAGCAAAATAACCTTTGATTACCAAACACCTAAACAGAAATAATTGCAAACATAAATTAAAGACTTAACAATAAGATGTTCATTAGGATTATGATGCAGCTCTTATACCTATATATTATAATGATGGTGTAAGAATATACCTAGATAAGTGAAATTTGAGTTGGTGACAATTATGGTGTAAGAATATACTTGATTGAAATTCATGGGTCTCTCCTGTATAAGATAATATGTTAGAAACCTGTGTATTATATCACACCACGACCGATAGCGGAATATGTCGGGGCGTGAGTTTGAATATTCATTAGCTTGTAGTGCTATTTTAACGTTTAAATATTTAATGCATTATTAATAACAACTCAAAGATTTGATTTATTAAGTACATACATTCACTCAATCACAATCCATAACATTTCATTACAATAGTCTTAACATTCAAATTACATTTGAAATACTAAACATTTCACGTTTATTAACTTAATGACATATGTCATTAATGAAAGGATACTAGATTAGGCACTTTCTGTTGGAAATTCTAGTAACCTTTTCAAGTTTTTAAATCAAAGTTAATTAATCATATGAATTAATAATATTAGCTTTCACAAAATCTTATTAATCAACCGGATCAGATTTGACATAGTGAAAGCGATTTGGTTACCAAAACCTTTTGATTCATAATCAAAATCAATTCTTAAAACATAATCCAGTTACGAAACAATTAAAAAACAAAAACAATAAAACAGAACCACATGATGTTTAGAAATCGACCTTCGCGAATAGAATCCATATCCACATGATGGATTAGGCAATAGTCTCTCTAGTAACTAAATACAATCACTTCACGGCTTGAACCATGACTCCACTACTGCTTGACTTTAGCCTAATGGATCGATCGTGACTCCTTGTCCCACGCGCGGCCTGGCGCAGCACTGCGTGCCGCCTGGGCATGGCTTGTGTGTAGCCTTGACGAGGCCTGTGGTGGCTAGGTGATGTGCGGCTGATGGGTGTGGCATGGCTAGGAGGGAGAGAGGGGATAGATGAAGGTTTTCTCAAAACCCTAGATCTAGAAATCACATTTCTTCATCCTCAAATATGAGGTGAACATGTTTATTTATAATAAACATATTTACATTCTAAACCCTGTAACATTTAAAGTAAAATCATTTAGTAATTAACTCGTTTAATTACTTAAACCCTATGAACCTCTTAACCGTTAATTGATTAACTCTAGTACTAGACCGTCTGACAAGGAGCACAATATTTTTCCAAGATTGATTTGCGTTCAAGATATCATCAGCTCAGAGTTCAAGAAGAAGACATACCTAAAACGGCTTTCCGAACCAGATATGGGCGTTATGAGTTTATGGTGATGCCTGTCGGATTGACAAATGCACCAGCAGTTTTCATGGATCTCATGACCGAGTGTGCAAGCAGTATCTGGATCAATTTGTCATTGTTTTATCGATGACATACTGATTTATTCCAAGAGTAAAGCTGAACACGAGCAACACCTCAGGAAGATCTTGGAGCTGTTGAAGAAAGAACAACTATATGCCAAATTCTCTAAGTTTGAATTTTGGCTAAGGGAAGTTCAGTTTTTGGGCCATGTAGTCAACAGTGAAGGAATAAATGTAGACTCCGCCATGATCGAGGCAATCAAGAACTGGGATTCTCAGGCAACACTGACGGAGATACAGTCTTTTTTGGGACTAGCGGGTTACTATAGAAGATTTATTTCAAACTTTTCTAAGATAGCTTTGCCACTCACCAAGTTAACTCAGAAAAGTGAGCCGTTTGTTTGGGAGCAGAAACAAGAAGATGCTTTCCAGACATTAAAACTGAAGATATGTGATGCTCCAATCTTATCTCTCCCAGAGGGTACAGACGACTTTGTAGTGTATTGTGACGCTTCCTATCAGGGACTCGACTGTGTATTAATGCAGCGAGACAAAGTTAACGCGTATGCATGACAGTTGAAGATTCATGAGAAGAACTACACAACTCAAGATCTAGAATTGGGAGCAGTAGTCTTCGCATTGAAGATTTGGAGACATTACTTGTATGACACTAAGTGTACCATATTCACTGATCACAAAACTCTACAACATATATTTGATCAGAAGGAACTCAACATGCGACAACGTCGTTGGGTTGAACTACTGAATGATTATGACTGTGAGATTAAGTATCATCCGGGCAAAGCAAATGTCGTGGCATACGCTTTGAGCTGGAAGGAACAGGTCAAACCCCTGCGCGTTAGAGTAATGGGAATGACTATGAAAACGAGCTTACGCGACAAGATTATTCAAACTCAACAGGAATCAGTGGAATGGGACAATCTGAATAAAGAACTTGACTGTGGAGCATAATGACAATTTGAGACTAAATCAGATGGAGTTATCTACTATCAGGATCGCCTGTGGATTCTTGCAGTAGATGAACTGAGGAAACTTATTTTTGATGAAGCACACAAGACCAGATACTCAGTACACTCGGGCGCTGATAAAATGTACCAAGATTTACGGGGATTTTATTGGTGGCCGGGAATGAAGAAAGATATAGCCGAGTATGTCGGTCAATGTTTGATGTGTGCGAAAGTTAAAACGGAACACCAGAAATCGTCTGGTTTACTGGAACAGCCCGAGATTCCGCTATGGAAGTGGGAACAAATAGCTATAGATTTCATTAACAAGCTACCTTGCACTTCCAGTGGTCATGACACGATATGGGTTATCGTTGATAGATTAACCAAATCTGCTCATTGCTTACCGATGCGTGAAACTTTGACGATGGATAAACTGGCGAGTTTATACATCAATGAGATAGTGGTGCGTCACGGAGTGCCATTGTCTATAATTTCTGATCGAGATAGTAGATTCATGTCAAGATTTTGGCAGTCGTTGCAGAAATCGCTAGGGACGAACTTGAACTTGAGTACAACTTACCATCCATAGACGGACATTCAAAGCGAACGTACTATACAGGCCCTAGAGGACATGTTGCGAACACTTGTTTTGGATTTCGGTAGAAACTGGGACTCCCATTTGCCACTGATCGAATTCTCCTATAATAACAGTTACCATAATAGCATCGGATGCGCCCCATTCGAGGCTCTTTATGGTCGAAAATGTCGGTCACCAATTTGTTGGACTGAAGTAGGAGATAACCGAATAACTGGGCCTGAGCTTATTCAGGAAACCACATATAAGATCGCCCAGATACAACAAAAGTTACAAGTAGCCCGAAGCAGACAAAAGAGCTACACCGACAAACGGCCCAAGCCTTTGGAATTCCAAGTGGGAGATCAGGTTATGTTGAAGGTATCCCCATGGAAGGGTGTAGTTCGCTTCAGAAAGAAAGGCAAGTTAGCACCACGATAAGTCGAGCCTTTCATAATCATTCAACAAATTGGTCCTGTTGCGTATAGGCTGAGATTACCAGATGAACTCAGCGGTGTGCATGGCGTGTTTCATGTCTGGAACCTGAAGAAAGGCTTGGCAGACGAAAACACTTGTCATACCGGTTGTGGAAATTCAAGTAGACGAACAATTGCACTTCATTGAAGAACCTTTGGAGATTATGGATCGCGAGGTTAAGCAAATGAAGCGAAGCCGTATTCCAATCGTTAAGGTTCTATGGAATTCAAAGCGCGAACCAGAGTTTACTTGGGAACACGAGGATCACATGAAGTCCAAGTATCCCCATCTGTTTGCAGAGGAAGCCGTACCTGAAAACGATTCTTAAATTTCAGGACGAAATTACTCTAACAAGGGGAGACTGTAACATGAGTGCCTGAACCATAGTCAGAATAGTAACGTGTATAGTAGATCAGGTACGGACTATGTGTATTACATGCTGTTGGAAAATAAGGACTGATGAGCAAAACCACTGATACCAAACACTTGAATAAAACCGCGGAATGACAAGCCGCGGATGCTACTCTTCCGATTGAAGAACTGCTTCAGCATCGGAAGATCAACAACGGAAGATTTTCCAAAAAGAACTGCCACTGAACTTACTTAACTCAGAAGACACTAGCTGATCATGACATCTTCGGAAGACAACCATTGCTTCGGAAGAAGTCAAATGACTTGGAAGACAACCTCCTATTCAAAAATAATTGTTTGTTTAATCAGCTTCCGATGATCATCTTCCGAAAGAATAACCACTGAACATTAGCACAACTACTTCAACCTCGGAAGACCTGAAGACTCCTGAAGACTCTTGTTTCCGTTGTTGTTGACTTTGTATTTGTACTAGTCTGTTGATTCAGTGTCAGTAACAATGTCAGCTATTTGTCTTATTATTTCTTGTCTTGTATCTCAGAATGTTTGGGTATTTAAGTCCCAACATTCTCTGAATAAAATAAATTACTTCCCCCAAAATTCCTTGTGCTTTCTATCTGTTCTCTTCTCTCTTTTTAAGCAAGAAAACTAAACAACGAAAATAACCTTGTGCAAAACTTTAGAGGGAGCTAAAACCAAAGCTTTGACTAAGTGTCTAAAGCCTTGTTCCTGGTGAAACGGCTACTCCTCGAGGTTTCTGTAGTTCAACAATTGGTATCAGAGCCTTGCCTTAGTCTTGGTTTAACCATCAAGACTAAAACTCAAAGCTCTCACTGATATCTTGTTGTTTAGTTTTCTGTGTTCAGTCACTTATGTCTTTCTATTTTCTCTAAATCTGCAGGAGTTTGGTTTTTAAACTAAACTCTGTTCAAAAATCATTCTAACAAATCACTTTGAGAACTCATCACTCGTTGATTTGCTCATAACTGTTTGTGAACCAATGGCAGAAAAATTCACCCTAGACCCTCATAACACCGGTTCTACCACAAAGCCATCAATCTTGGTTAGGCACCAATATAACATTTGGCAGAGACGGATATTATACTTCCTGTCCAATAATCATACAGGATGTTAGAAGTCTGTCATGTTCAGACCGCATAAACCAACAGTCCTGAACACGGAGACCGGAGACCATGTCTCGAAAGATCCTCGAAACTACACCGAAGAAGACTACAAGAAGTTAGAGCTTGATGCAAAGGCACATGCCCAACTGGCTATGGCCCTTCCTAATGAAATATACTCTGGTCTTCTTCACCACGAGTTTGCTAAAGACTTGTGGGATGCTCTAAAAGAGCAATTTGGTGGTACTGAAGATGTTGTGGCTAATACCAGGGAGATATTAGCTAAACAATACGAGACATTCTCCCAACTAAATAATGAGTCACTGACTCAGCAGTTTGAACGATTCACTTCTCTCTTAAGTGAATTAAAACTAGCTGGTCAAGTGTACCCCCTGTCTCTGTTCTGAATCGCTTCTTAAGATCTCTGCTTGAAAAATGGGAAACTTATTCCATTGTCATGAGATCTTCTCCAGACTTTGGCAAACTCTCACTTACCCAACTCCATAGTAAGTTGCTCACCTTTGAGTGAGAGATTGAACAGAAACGAAAACTAATAAAGTCTGGTAAATCAACTGAAGAGTATTTTCAAGGGAACACGACTCTTCTCAGTCATAACTCTGAGACAAATGATCAAGATTATGATGAATACATAGACATAACTACTGGCATCACTTCTTCTTCTTCTTGTGATGACCACTCTCCTATTTCTGATCATTTGTGCTTTATCATGGATGATCTCCATCAAGTTCCAAGCGATGACTTTGAAGAGATGGACATTCTTCACCAACTGGCCCTCTTGAGCATAAGAACGAATAAGTTCTACAAGAGGACCGGAAGGAAATTTCCTGGTATTCATGGGAAAACCAGGTTCAGCCTAAGTAACGCTAAGGTCCAATGCTATTGATGTCATGGCAATGGACACTTTGCCAGGGAATGCAAAAATGCTCCCAACTCAAATTCTTCACCGTATGTGACTTTCCCTAACTCACAATCACATACCTCTTCTGCACCTTTTCTTCTTCTTCTTCTTCTTCTTCTTCTTCTTCTTCTTCTTCCTCATCTTTCAGAAGGCACAACAATTCTCAGGAGTCAGCACACATTGTACAGACCCCTCCTCCTACCAATGTACAATTTGTACAAGCTGCCAATGGTAGCACGTATCAACTTACTCCTGCCCCTCTTCAAATTGTTGCACCATCCCCTTCTCAAATAAATGTACCAGGCCCTGCTATCCAGTCCCCTTCTTCTATTCAACCGGCTCTTTTCACCCAAGAGTACGTAGATGTCACACCCCGAGCCGGCAGGGTTGGATCGGAGTCCCCGTCGGGTGAAAGGTTCCCGGGACGCGATATCGTGAATGATAATCGGAATGATCAGATTGTTTACATTGCACATGATATAAATGAGAAATGCTAAATAGAATAGAATTACAAAGTTAAATTACATCCGTATCGTTCATAATTTAACAATGTAAATCTATCATAAACATCATAAGATATCTATCTTGTAAACTGCACAAGATAAACAAAATAATTGTATAATGATGTTCCAAAAGTATGCAGATCCAAAAATACTAAGTCTTCTATCTGAATTCCTAGTCCAAAAGCATAAGCTTCTTAATTGACCTGTTCGTCACCTGAGGAGTCATGCAAAAATAAAGTCAACACATGGTTGGTGAGTTCATATAATTTAGTAATTGAAAATGATTTGTAAACCTTTTTCAGTAAAGACCCCAACCTCATTAACATCACATGTAATATCCACATCGGTATGCTTATATATAGGGCATACCCCTGAGTCGTGCCTACAACCCGCCCAGACGCCGTCCCACCACATACTAATACGCATATGACACTGTTGTTAATGATAATTAAGCATTTTTACCTACCATACACTTCCATTCCACTATAGTTCTAATGTACACTCAAAACATTTGTTAAACCCTCGGGTAACAACCTTAATCTCATTAACATCACATGTATCATCCAGATCGGTATGCTTATATATAGGGCATACCCCTGAGTCGAGCCTACAACCCGCCCAGACGCCGTCCCACCACATACTAATCCACATAGGACATTGTTGTTAATGATAATTAAGCATTTTTCCCTACCATTAACCCATTTGCTCTTCAGTTCTTTGTTCCTGTAAATACAACAATTTGAAATCTCTATTGATTCCTTAAGTTCATCACACAATTATGATCAACCACAACCATTGTAGAACAGTTAAATAAATGCTTAATTAATTAAATAAATAAACATTTAATAAAATCTAAGTCCTAATGATTGGGCCTTGGTCAACTCGAGTGGACTAGTCTAGCAATCAAGGTTCTTAGTAGTTAGGGGATTCTGTAAATATCATCAAACATATGACCTACAAATCAAACGGTCTAGCCAGGACTTCTTGAAATGTAGGGTTTTTGTTTCGTACTTGATTCGTTTTGTTTCGTCCCTTGTTTCATATAGTTTCGTTGGCATATGTGTTATCTTTGATATTTCCCAGACTTTCCCCTGAAAATGATTTGTTGATTCGTCTAGTTTTGTTGTATGATATATGATGAGTTGTTAATTACACATCGTTTTAGTATTTAATTTATAGGATTTTATTTTATTTTATTATTATTTTATTTAATTTTATTAGATTATAATGAATTTTTACTTATTTTTACTTATTTTTACTTTTAATGTCATTTTATAGGTTTCGCGAAATAAATGTTCGTAGTTGCGAAGAAACTGGAGCTTGAAATTATTTTGATGAAGATGGAAGCTAAAAATATAATTTTTAGAAGTTCCGTGGTAAAAAAATGGCATTTTAGGACGTCTCGGAGCTTAAAAGGAGTTTCAGCAAGTCCAGGGGGTATTTGTGCAATTCTGCCAAACTTTCAGCTCATGGGACACGTGGCAGAAGCAGATTGCGCCACCTAGCCCTAAAAATCCCCCTTGACCCGCGATCTGCACCCGGTACCCGCGTGTGACCCGCGTCCAACCCCACTTCGCCTCACATCACAACCCGCGTGCCACCCGGCCGGGCGACCCGCTGACCCGCGCGCCCAAGGCGCCTGTTGACCGGACTTTGGCCGTTGGCCTGCGTTGACCAGCCCTCTTTGGGCCTTTGACCAGCCAACTGGACCCCTTTTTAGCCCACTAAACCGGTTTCTCGAGCCCAAGTCGTGATCTTTGATTATTTTCACCTATTTAAAGCCATTTCAAGCCCTAATTCGGGAGGAATCACCCAAGGATGGTTGAATACGAAGGAAAAACATATTTTTGAAGATTTTGGAGTTTCGGGATCGATTCGGACGCTCGGTGAAGGCTCAAATCGCGTATACAAGTGCTCAGAACGCGTTTTCGGGTTTGTTTATGCATCGTAGTTTTTCGTTTCAGTTTGTTTTCGAATTTTCTACCATGTTTAGATCTGATTTCATGTTTATGAATGTTTGGATGATGATTCTAGGCTAAATCTTTAATTCCACCTAGATTACGGATGATTATTGGATGAATTTTTGGTTTTTCGGGTTTGTTTGATTGAATGAATCGTTGCTTTTGATTTGAATCTGATTGTGAATGTTATTAAACTATTGTGAATTATCTGATTACATGCTTAAACTATTTTGTGGATAAGGTTTGATTCGGTTTTGATAAAAACTCAATTTTCACATGATTTTGGGCTAAAAACTTGTTTTTAACCTAATTGTGATTCGACTAATCTTAGTAAATCATAAGAATTTCATATAATCAGATTGTAATCAGTGGGATATACCACCTTATGAGCTAATCAAGTAATAAGGTTTTGGGATATCGTGGTTTAAACGGGGTTTTCGGGTAATTTGCATGAGCATTGGATTATTTGTTGATTGTTTATGCCATGTATTTCAAATTCATAATTAATCTAGATTAGATTGATTCATTTGTGCTTTGGTACATTATGGTTGTTGAGATTGACCTAATTATTCAACCATAGAAATCTTAAGCATTGCTAGTTTGGAGAGACCGACTCGGTAATCCATCATTACACCCCGGTAAGCTTTACACAACCAGTAGGATCTTTCTAAGTGTTGGATTGTCTGAACATGAGATCTAGCATCCCTTAAGTTCCTGAAAAGGTTGTATCATTAGATCCGGTGTCATTCAACCAAGCATTCCCAATAACTATTAGATTCCTTTAAGATTCCTAGTCTAGGTAGAATCTCCTTCGTATTTGGTTTTCTCGTTCTTGAGGTGTTGAGTTGACTTATTAAGTTTTCTTTATTTCTTTAATTGTTTGGAGTCAATTTCTTAAAACAAATTTCGTTTTCTAAATTTAGTAAGTTTCTCATTTTGTTAGGTTTACAGTTAGGGTTTATTAGCCGATTCCGTGTCCTTAGGTTCGATATCCGGACTTTCCTTAGCTATACTTCATACGTCAGGTATACTTGCCTGTTGTTTGTAGTTCGGTTTAGGTTAATTAGATTTATTACTCGATAGTGTTGAAATAAGATTTCTCTATATATAAACCGACACATCAAGTTTTTTGGCGCCGTTGCCGGGGACACGGTAATCCTTAGATTTACCTTAGCTTTAGACCTAGATTTCCTTTTTAGTTTCGTAGTTTCGTATTATATTTGTATTCATAGGTACCTTCCATATTTAGTAACTTTCTATTTTTAGTAAGTGTCTGTTTTTAGTTGTTTTACGTCTTTTCGGGACTTGCCATTTTTAGCAGCTGCTATTTTTGGCAGGTTTCTATTTTTAGTAAGTTTTTTTTATAGGATTCCTTTTAGATTGCCTTTTAGTTAGTAGGGTTTTCTTTTGAGTTTTACTTCTGCTTGGTGATTTTTTCTTATTTAGGTTAGTGATTTATTAGATTGTAAGTAATTATTTAGGTTAATTTTAGTAAGTAATCATATTTCTTTTTTTTTTCTTTTCTTGTATTTTTACAGTGCATGCACCGCAGTAGACGGACTGAATCACCAGAGTACGTTCCTTTTGCTGAACCAGAGAGAGAGTTTCACTCGAGGTTACGATCTCACCTTCTTTTTCACTGCACACACAACACTGCTATAGGAGAGATGGCTGCATCTGCTAGGAGGACCATTGCTGATTATGCCAAGCCGACTGCTGCTGGCTATCGTTCTTCCATCACTCGACCAATTGTCACCGAAGACAACTGGCACATTCCGACTCAAATCATCAATCTGATCATTCACTCATCTAAATTTCATGGACTGCCCGAGGAGGACCCCAATGCTCATCTAGGTCAGTTTCTTCGTATGTGTGACACCTTTAAGATCAAAGGTGTTTCTGATGATGCAGTCTTTCTGCGTCTCTTTCCATTTTCTCTTGAGGACAAAGCCATCACTTGGCTTGAGTCCCTTCCATCTGGATCGATCACTAATTGGGATGAGATGCAGGAATTGTTTCTGACCAAGTATTTCCCACCTGCCAAAACTGCACGACTTAGGAGTTTGATTCATTCATTTCAGCAGGAGGAGGGAGAGAGTTTCTTTGCTACTTGGGAGAGGTTTAAGGAGATGTTTAATAGGTGTCCACATCATGGGCTTTTGGATTGGGCATTGGTCGAGAAGTTTTATAATGGAGTTACTTTTGCTATAAGGCATACACTCGATTCCACTGCTGGGGGTAACTTGCTTACCAATATGACCCCCGATGAATGCCTGAGGTTGTTTGAGAACATGGCCATGAGTAGCTATCAATATCCCACCAGGGGAAAATCCACTGCCACTCAGAAAACTGGAGTCTTGCATGTTGATTCGAATACTGCTCTAACAGCCCAAGTTGAAGCATTGACCAAACTAGTCAAAGACATGCAAGTGAAGAACAATGCAAGGTGTGAAGTGTGTAGTGGAGGACATGAGACCATTCAGTGCCCTCAGATGACTGATGAATCTCAGGAGCAGGTTGACTATGTGGGAAATCCTAACCGAGGACCGGGAAATGCCTTTGGCAATTCCTATAACTCGGGAGGGAGGAACCAACCAGGTTTCACCTGGAAGAGTGGTAACCCGCCTGGGTTTAACTCTAGACCTCCGATGCAGAATCTGTTTAGAGAACCAGGTCAGAGTAGTGGTAGTTATTGGGAGAAGAAGTCCACTTTAGAGGAGATGATGCAACAACAGGCCCAACTGTTGACTCAATTCATTATTGAGAGTAAGGTTCAACACAAGGAGCATGACACTATGATTAAAAGTCAAGGGGCAGCGTTGCAGAATCTTGAGAGGCAAGTAAGTCAGATTGCTAGTCAGTTGGGTGAGAGACAATCAGGTTCTCTACCTAGTAAGACAGTAGAGAACCCGAGAGGGTATGCTAAAGCAATCACTAATATACTTGATTCGTTGATTGTCAAACACTTGGTTCGTTGAACATCGAATATTAGTTTCGTCAAAGTAGTTTCGTTTGATTCGTTGAACTCACACACTTGTTTCATCAAAATAGTTTCGTTTGATTCGTTAAAATGTTTAGTTTAACCCAATTATCCACTTAAATTATAAGTAGATAAGCTTAGTAAAAACCTGCATAAAATTTACCTAGATATGATCTAGGATAACATTCATATATACAAGACATATAGAATTTAAAAGCATTTAAGTAAAATATAATCCAAAGAAAATAATTTACCCTTGCTTCTCAGCCCCGCTTTTGAAAACAAAATGTTTAGAAAAGGGGCAATGAACTCACCTGTGTTGCTATGTAAATGATATATCACAAAATGCGCGCTCTTGTTGTAGCTTAGGTTTCTTCAGTTCCTGAGTTGTTTTAAAAGAATTCAAGTACGATAAGTATACGTATTAGTCGTCTCATCTAAAGTTTGGTCTCGGTGTGTGTAACTAAGTGTCCTAGATACTAGTGTACTTCTAAGACTCAATTCTAAATGGTCTAGTTTCATTGCCCATTTGTAACCCATATCCCATAATTATTCACTATAAGTCTTGATTAATATGTTTAATAAACTTCAGTTTTAAATTAGAACATTATTTTAAGAAATCATTTAATTCTAATTTAATAAGTTAATAAAACGTTTTATTTTATTAAATTTCATTACTTGAATTACATGACAATTGCCAAGTGATGGGCCTTAATCAAGCCCATTGGGCCCATTTAGGCTCATTGGTTATCCTTGTCTTCCAATTGATCACCACTTCGCTTCCTTGATTAATTCAACATGGATCTTTAATTTACATTATCTATGTTAATAGCACTTCATATGCAATACCCATAATAATTCCCAAGTGTTTTACACTAATTAGAATGAGTGTAACACTTAGGTTGAATTGTTAATGTCCAAAGGTAACCCTTGTCATGAAAACCTAATTAGTCCATTATTATTAAGATAGTCTTAGTAAACTTCTCATACCCTTATATTGATTTCCCCTTTACATGCCTTACCTTTTATACTTACACACATGATTCTGACCCATACACACAATCTCATTCTATTCATGCATGCATAATTAGGGTTTTATCCTTATTCATGCACACTCTAAAACCATTTTATTTGTTAATGTTCAAGTTTCATGCAACAAGTCCAGCGATCCTATGGATAAAAGGAGAAGGTTCGGCTAAGTTAACCAACTCAGTGAGGTTCGCCAAGAGTGTTAGGTTCGTGGCCCTTGTTTCATTCGGCAAAGGTTCGTCTATTCTCAGGTGTGATTCGGCACAAGGGTTCGGCTGTTATGAAGGTCCGGTGAGCATGGAGTTCGATCTTGGATAGGGTTCGCTGACCAGGGTTCGCTTGGTTCCAAGGTTCGGCCAAAGGGTAAAATGGTTCGTTGGTTCCACGATTTCATCTCGACAGGTTCGGCTGACCATTATGGGTTCGTGAGTTATAGGGTTCGTTGCTGGCCACCACAGGTTCGTTGCAGTGCTTTAGGGTTCATTGACAGGTGGTGCAGGGTTTGTGAGCCAGGGTTCGTCCCTGGTCTGGTCACCATCTCCTTCGGCCTAAAAGGTTCGGCCGTTCAGTTGCACAGGTTCGGCCGATCAGGAATGCCACGAACCTGCACCTTGTTCTCCACAAACTCGATCCCTGTTGGCTATGATTCATACACACAGCTCTTATACTCACATGTGAACTCGATTAACCAAAAGAAAACCCTAAAATCATTCTAAACCTACACCCATGTGTGTGCGTGTAATGACTAAAACAAACTGAAATTAAAGCAGCATTTTACCTCAAAAATAATGGATGAAAGCTCGAAAAACTTGTACTTCCGCGACCTATGTGCCGAGATGAACGTTTTGGCACCTAGATTGCTTGAATCCACAAAGAAATCATCACAAAATTGTAGAGAGAAGGGGGAGTATCCTTTTCTAGAGAGAGGTGGAAGAAAACGAAAATGATGAAGGTGGGGGAAGTTGGTGGTGGTGGATGGAAAATAAATGCCTCATTAATGACTTAGAGTATACCTGGTGGTTCGGTCTCGTTTGGTTTCGCGTAAAATGCCGTTTTTCGTGGTTTTCGTCACGAAACGACACGGTTTGTGAAATAGAATTTTAAAAAATTTATTTAAGTTGTGATTCCTAATAAATTAACTAAATATCTTTTATTTCTTTAAATTTTCAAATATATTAAATTTACAGTTTAAATCGAATCGTATAGTCGTCGCGCGTATTCGTCCGAATCGTCACTCGCACGAACACGACGATAACTATACTTTTCAATATTGTTTTCTAATTATAGAATATCATTCAGAATGTTAAACTTCTAGATTTATTCGTACAGATCGTCACCCATACGAATAATCCGTCGATTTAGCATTCACGTAACGACATTCGTGTTGTTTTGTTCTATAAGGCCTCACATACGTTTATACATACTATAATCCTAACAAATAATTACATGATGGTTCTATGTTGCCAGATTATTATTTGACTGATAAACCATGTTTTTTGAGTTTTGTTTCTCTAAAATGATCATGAATTCACTGTTTGATTCATAAAATGATAACAGTGTTTGATATGAATATGAAATGCACTGAAATGTATGTAGTTCGTACCTGTTTACTGTTCGTGCTACTGTTTAAGATCATTGTTCCGGCACCGGTTCCGGCACTGATGTTACAATCTCCTCTTGTTAGAGAAATTTCATCCTGAAATTTAAGAGTCGTTATCGGGTACAGCTTCCTCTTCAAACAGTTGGTGATACTTTGACTTCATGTGATCTTCACGTTCCCAAGTAAACTCGGGTGCGCGCTTTGAATTCCATCGAACCTTTACAATCGGAATACAGCTTCGCCTTAGTTGTTTAACCTTGCGATCCATAATATCCAAAGGTTGCTCAATAAAGTGTAATTGTTCATCGACTTGAATCTCTTCGATCGGAATGACGAGTGACTCGTTAGCAAGGCATTTCTTTAAGTTCGAGACATGAAACACGTCATGAACACCACTGAGTTCATCTGGTAATCTCAGTCGATACGCAACAGGACCACATATAAGCTTCTCCTTTTTTTTTAAATAAAATAAGACCCATATCTAACGTATTGCATTTAATCCGCATGTGCAGAGACCTTCTTCAAACCAAAATCATCTATGGTATGTGGACAGTGGAGGCTCTAGGCACATGACACGATGCAGATCTATCTTAAATAACTTCATTCCAAAGAATGGAGGGTCTGTTTCCTTTGGAAATAACGCAAAAAGTTGGATAGTAGGGTCTGGTTTTGTCCTGAGTGGAAAACTGCACTTTAAAGATGTAAGTTTAGTTGAAAATCTCAAGTTTAATCTCTTGAGTGTTTCTCAACTAGCTGACAAGAACTTTAGTTCATTTTTCACCAAGGACAGTTGCAAAATTCTTTCTCCTGAAATAAACTCAAAAATAAAGATCTTAATTGATCAACACACCTTGCTAATGACAAAAAGAAGTGGAAATTTCTACGTTGTAGACATGACCACTGATTCTCAAAACATCTTCTCCTACTTGTTTGATAGCCAAAACATCATCTTCTGAAACTGCCCTTTGGCACAGTAGATTCAGTCACCTTAACCACCAATCTCTTCATAAGCTTTCTACCCTTTCCTTAGTAAGAGGATTTCCTTCCAAAGAATTTCAATTTGAAGGTCAATGTGAATCTTGTTTAAATGGAAAGCAACATAAAACATCACATAAGTCTATTGAGGAATCCAAAACAACTAACTGTCTCAATCTGCTTCATATGGATCTGTTTGGTCCAGTGAAGGTCGCCAGTTTGGCAAGAAAGAGATATTGTTCAGTTGATGTGGATGACTACTCTAGATTTTGCTGGACCTTCTTTCTCTTCAGCAAAGATGAGACTTCTGATAAAATAATTGCCCTTATCACCCAACTTGAAAGACAATTTGGTCTTCCTGTCAAGACAATAAGGAGTGATAATAGGACTGAATTCAAGAATCATGTTTTTGATAAGTTATGCATCTCTAAAGGAACCCTCAGACAATATATTGTTCCTAGAACTCCAATTCAGAATGGAGTTGTGGAAAGAAAGAATAGGACACTTATTGAAGCTGCAAGAACTATGCTTGCAGATTCAGGATTGCCTTTATCCTTCTGGGCTGAGGCAGTAAACACTTCTTGCTATGTCTTAAACAAAGTTCACATTGTGAAGAGACGTAACAAGACTGCCTATGAAGTCCTTCATAACATAAAGCCTCTCATTTCTTTCTTTAAAATCTTTGGGTGTCCGTGTTTCATTTTGAACACAAAAGACTCTTTATCCAAGTTTGCTGGTAAAGTTGACTCTGGATATTTTGTTGGATATTCTCAAACCTCTAAGGCTTACCGAGCTTTCATTCTCAGGACCAAAATTGTTGAGGAAACTATTGATGTCAAATTCAATGAATCTGCATCAACTTCATCTTTCCCTTCTGCTCCTGATGATCTCTTCGACCTTGAAAGCTTCACTTACATCTCTTTTACCCCCTCTTCTTCTCCTTCTTCAGAATCATGTCAAACTTGTGAAGATCTATCCACTATTGTGGAATGTTCTGTATCTAAATTCTTTACCTCCATTCCTTCCTATCAAATAAATTCTCAAGTCCAAGATGAACAAATATCTACTCCTTTATCCCCAGCCTTGGATAATGTACCTGTAGATGTACCCAAATATGTTCATACTTCCCCATTAGAAAACTCTCCTGGCCCACCAAACACTCACCTTCTTCCGATGCTGCCTCTACAAATAACTATTTGGACATCATTCCCTTTAGCAGAAATCATCCTCTAGAACAAATATTAGGTGATTTAAATAAAGGTGTTCAAATTAGGAGCCAGATTTCAAACTTCTGCCATCATGCAGCCTTTTTGTCCCAAGTTGAGCCTTCCAAATATCAGGAAGCTCTTAAAGATAATAATTGGGTAGAGGCTATGGAAGATGAACTATTATAGTTCAAAATGCAAAATGTTTGGACTCTCTGCCCCTTGCCAGCAGGAAAATACCCTATCGGAACTAGATGGTTATTCAGAAATAAAACAGATGACAGAGGCATCGTGATCAAAATAAAGCTAGATTGGTAGTGCAAGGGTACTGCCAAGAGGAAGGCATCGATTACGATGAAACCTTTGCTCCCGTGGCCAGACTAGAAGCCATCAGACTCTTCTTAGCATTTGCTATATCCCATAACATAAAGGTATATCAAATGGATATAAAAAGTGCATTCCTGTATGGGACAATAAAGGAGGAAGTCTATGTGTGTCAACCACCAGGATTTGATGATGTTCATCATCCTGATTGGGTGTATATACTTCACAAAGCACTTTATGGTCTGAAACAAGCACCCAGAGCATGGTATGACACTTTTTCTCAATTTCTTCTCTCTAATAAATTTTCTCGGGGAACCATTGACAAGACTTTGTTCATCAAGAGGGTAGACAAGGAACTTTTGCTGGTCCAAATTTATGTTGATGACATCATTTTTGGATCAACAAAACCTTCCTTGTGTGAACAATTTTCTAAATTAATGTCTTCTAAGTTTGAAATGAGTGCTTTAAGTGAACTAAAAACATTTTTAGGACTCCAAGTCAAACAAACCCCCAATGGGACTTTCATTCATCAAACTAAATATGTAAAGGATCTTTTAAATAAATTTGATATGAATGACTTCAAACTAATTTCTACCCCCATGGCTACAAATCCAGGAATAAGTCCAGATGAAAATGGTGAACCTGTAGATCAAACCTTCTACAGGTGCATGATTGGATCTTTGATGTATCTTACTGCATCGAGGCCAGACATCATGTATGCAACATGTGTTTGTGCAAGATACCAATCAGCCCCCAAACAATCCCATTTGTCATTTGTGAAGAGGATACTCAGATATCTTAAAGGCACTCCTGTGCTAGGTATCTGGTATCCTGCTAATCAAACTTGTAAGCTTGTTGGTTTTTCAGACAGTGATTATGCTGGATGCTCGCTCACCAGAAAGTCTACTTCGGGAAGATGTCAGTTCTTTGCAAATTGCTTAGTGTCTTGGCAAAGCTAAAAGCAAACGTCGGTGTCAAATTCAACTACTGAGGCTGAGTACATTGCAGCAGCCCTTTGTACTGCCCAAATCCTTTGGTTGCAATACCAAATGCTGAATTTTGGAATAACTGAACTAAAAACACCTCTCTTAATAAACAACGAAGCTGCCAAAAACATAATAAAGAATCATGTCTACCATTCAAAAACCAAACACATAGAAATAAGGCATCACTTCATTAGAGACTGTTTTGAAAAGGGACTAATTGTCCTAGAACATGTCTCTACTAGTGTCCATATTGGCGGACATATTTACCAAACCCTTGGATTCTTCATCCTTTTCTAAGCTTGTGGCCAAATTGAGAATGATAAATATGAGCTAATAAACATGGTTAAGAATGTGTTTCTTAAACCTTTAAGTAAATATATAAATGGATAATCTTCATTGATTATCCTAACAACGGATATTTGATAAACCACTGATGACGCGACCTTGGTCTCTCTCAGCGGTTATCCCATAACACGTATAGGTTCAGTGGTTATTATAACCACTGTTTCATATCTATCCGAGACTTTTAACCTCATTACTTATCCATGGTTACTTTCCTTCCGAGGATAAGGGTCTTCCAATATTAAAAATCTCCTACGTGGTTAACTTTTCTTCTCTATAGTTAACTAATTATTAAGGCTTACGTCTGATTTGACGGTCACTAATCGCTCTGCAAGATTAGACCCCCTACAATTAATTGAATTGATCCTCATTAATTGTTCTCACGGCTAGATAATATCTTTGCATTTTACCTTTTTACCCTTCTCTTATCTAATGATCACTGATATTATTTATATCAGGGGTTACCCCCTTAAGTCCTTCAGTTCTTTCACAATAACTCAACGAAGTTGCTTGATCTTCCTTTGATCAAGAAAACTCTCCGTTCAAATTTGAATCTTCTGAATGCTGCTCATGGCGAAGGACAACTGGTTGTCAGGCATGTCGCCTGGCACGACGCAATTACACTGATTCCGTCTTAGCTTGATGCTCATGATAATGGCGTAACGGCATCGGACCAGGCTTCATTCCTTACAAAGCTTTGTCTGTACTTCAGGGTGTGCATAAACGTACTTCTTTGTCATTTTTTCTTCTCTCTCATGATCACAGGTTAGTCCAATGGGTAAAAATCCTAAGGTAAAGCTTTTGATATGTTATAAGTAGTGGCAGTTTTTATTTTCGAAACCGCCCTTGTGTGCGAACGGTTAAACTTCCTCATCTCTTTTTCTCTAAAGCAAAGTTGTACTCACATTTGGCGCTTATAACTCGGTGTTCATCGTCGCAAAAATGGCCTTGAAAATCAAGCCGATCCACAAAGCTTTATTCTACCCTAAGTACAAGTTCCTGTATCACACCATTTTACAGTGTCTGTCTCAAAAGTCGACGATTTGGGGAGAAATGCCATATGACATGCAGTATGTCATGTATGCTGTTCTGTCCAACGAAAAGGTCAACTTGTCTCAAATAATTTTTGACCATATGGTACATCACCAGAAGAGTCCCAAATTTCTACTGTATCCTAGGTTTGTAATGGCTTGTCTCTTTGCTGATCTTAATAATGTTTTTCATATTGCTCCTCTTACTACTATCAAAAGCATTGACAAACAGGTGTTCACTAGATTGAACACTAATGCAAGACAAATGGATGACACTGAGGAAACACCCATCCTCGGTGAACCCACATCCACCTCTTCTTCCACACCTGTACATGTACTGGCCAAAAGAAAAGCCTCTTCCAAAGCCTCTAAACCTAAAAATCACAAAAAGACTGTTCAGGAAGATGAGATCCCTAAACATGTCTCTGCCCCCACTGAGTAAGTGGATACATATGTTCCATCCTCATTGATGAATCAAGTATCTCTACCCCACCTAGCTCCTCATCAATCCTCTCAACAGGATGATGTTGTACTCCAAAGGGAACCTTCTCTAACCACTGAAATGTCACTTGACACTCAGATGGAAGTCCACTCTCCCAATGACGTCTCTGTTTCTTCTCCACATATAGCCCCTCACTCTCCTACCCATGCTCTCCATAAGATTTATTCTGTGTTTGAGCAACTTGGTTCTCCTCCCCCATCTCCAATAGAGGAACAGCCACATCAAACCTTTGCTCAAATTCATCAATCTCTTTCCCATGGAGAAGAGGATGAGATCAGGATGTCAAGTCCATCTAGACCTCTTGATCATATATTTGGAGCATCCATCTCACATGAGACTCCAATGGGCTCTCATTTGAATGGATCAGGCAATAAGACTCCAGATATGGCAACAGCCCATGATGTTCTTGAAACTGAGGCTGGAAATCCCCGGAACCAAGAAAAAGGGGTCCATGACATTCTTGAGATGGACTTAGGTCATGATAAAACTGACTCATTAGTCAGGGATTCGGATGACATCCGTAAAATGATGGACAAATCAGATCTTAAAATAAAGGGAATTGACGGATTCTGTTGCTCACATTCAGGCTGATGTGACTAAGCTTACTGAGCTTGTTTCAACAGTCTTGAGTAACCAAGCCCTGCAACCCAAATCCATCCCCATGTAGGCACCTTCACTTGAAGGTCATTCATATACTCCACCTACTTCCACTGCCCACACCTTCTCAACCCATGCTTTTCAAGAAGTGTTCAACCCCCTTTTTACAGACCATCTTACTACCCTGCTTCAAACCTTTACCCAACAATTCCTCACCACTCAAAAGATCCAACTGGATCTACTGAAAATTTCTGTAGATACCAAAGTCTCTTCCTTGCAACATGAAGTTTCTAACCATACCCGATTTCTTGAGTCCCATATTAGGATTGCTCCTCCTTCTCCCTGGATCAAGGAACAGGCTGATGAAACCAAAAAGAGGGAGAATGAAAGGCTCTTGTCTGCTGCCCAAGCTACCAAAAGGGCAGAAGACAAGACTGAGCAAAGAAGGATGAAGCAAATAAGGTTGAAAAATCAAGAGGCACTCCTCAAATCAGCACTGGATCAACAGTTTCAAACTGAAGCTGCTAAGGCTAGCTCATAGCAGAAGCAAAGGGAAGCTAAAGCTCAAATAAACACTGGAACTTTTGGAGTATCCAGAAAACCCAAACCTTCTAAATCTGCTCCCACTAAGCTAATAAAGCCCACAACTGCTGCCCATCTTCCTTTGCCTCAACCACTCAGGACATACCAATTCCAACTGGTTCTGTCCAATCTGAGCACAACCCCATCCTTCCTAAACATGTCTTTCCACCATATCTATCCCCTCTTCACCAATACACACAAATAAAAAAGCTCACCCACTCTTTCTCCAAATTCTGCTTCTCAAACCCTCCTAGTACTATCTTCCCAAGCCTCCCTTCCTTCCACTCTCAATGCATCCGAAATTGGCCAAAAACCAGCACCAATAATCACTCAGTCTTTCTCAAGAAGTCAAAAGAGTGTGTTAAGAAAAACCAAAACACCCAATAATATACCTCAGAAATCACCTAACCCCTGCTCAAGAAAGAGAAGGCTCATATTGGCTGATGATGATTAGTATGATCTTCCCAACACCACCACAGCTCCCTCACCAATAAGGTCAGCAGATGCTGAAAAACCATAAACTTCTCCAATAAAGGAGTCCTACTCACCTGTGAGGACTTACCATTCCTATGAAGACCTTTGGAAGATAAATAATAAAGAAACGAAGTAGGAAAACATGATCCTAGCTGGTCTAGAAGCCACTGGTCTCTCAGGAGATGAACTGGTAAAGACCTATCAGGAACAAATTGCTAGATTGGATCAGTAGCAAGATAAAGCCTATCAGGCTGAGGGGGAGCAGCTGATCAAGTATTTGCTAGATAAAGGGAAGTATAAGGTTGAAAACTTCAGCAACTGGGATATTACTAGCCTTAGAAATGAAGCTGAAGTCTTATCCAAAAGAATAAAGGCTGAAGTCAAGAAGAAAAGACCATTGAGCAGAGGAAAGAATAAAGCATATCCTCATCCAAAATCAATGGGGAACAAAGAACACAATAACAAGATGGAGAGATGATGTTCTGTTTGATGAATGGTCAAAGTTCAAAAGAGAGAACAAAGATCACCCTGAGCTTTGGAAAGAAGTCACTTCTCCTTCTCCTTCTATAGCGACTCAGCTCAAGGATGCCAACCCAAGCACAATGCTTGATCATTTGCTAAATGCACCTATAGGAAGACTAGGTGTTGGGTCTGCAAAATCTTCATCTGCTGTCAAATTCAGACCCTGGGTTGATGTTAATAAGGAAATCCTTCCTGATCTTCTGATGAACTATGAGCCTCATCATCATGATGTAGTAAAGAAGGTACTTGATTCAAATGATCAAGTGATAAGGAGAGAAATAATACATTGGCCAACTGGAGCTCCTTCTCCTTTGGGTATACCTTCTAAATTCCAGGCTCCTCAGATCAAAAACTCTAGAACAAGAATAAAAAGATGGTTCTATGACTCTGTGTCCAAGAGTATGGCCATTGAAAGATATAATGGCTCAAGAACTTTCTTTTCAAATTGGGATGAGATTCTCACCCTACCAACTGATGATCTGAAGGAACTGAAGCACAAGACTCTGGACAATGTTGATACAGAGTATGAAGTTCTGAACTTTGTTCGAACTCTTAGAAATAAAATTGGTCTGGCTTTAAAACAAAAATAAATGTTTTGGCTTCATCAGTCCAGAGGGAGATTGTTGGAAAATAAGGACTGATGAGCAAAACCACTGATACCAGACACTTGAATAAAACCGCGGAATGACAAGCCACAGATGCTACTCTTCCGATTGAAGAACTGCTTCAGCATCGGAAGATCAATAGCGGAAGATTCGCAAAAAAGAACTGCCGCTGAACTTACTTACCTCAGAAGACACTAGCTGATCATGACATCTTCGGAAGACAACCATTGCTTCGGAAGAAGTCAAATGACTCAGAAGACAACCTCCTATTCCGAAATAACTGATTGTTTAATCAGCTTCCGAAAGAATAACCACTGAACATTAGCACAACTACTCCAACCTCGGAAGACCTGAAGACTCCTAAAGACTATTGTTTCCGTTGTTGTTGACTTTGTATTTGTACTAGTCTGTTGATTCAGTGTCTGCAACAATGTTAGCTATTTGTCTTATTATTTCTTGTCTTGCATCTCAGAATGTTTGGGTTTTTAAGTCCCAACATTCTCTGAAAAAAAATAAATTACTTCCCCCAAAATTCCTTGTGCTTTCTATATGTTCTCTTCTCTTCAACACATGCGTACTAATATCACTTGATGTTCAATACGAATCTATTACGCATCTATTACGTATCTATTTCAGAAACATATTGTGAATCCATGGTTAAACAGTCAGTAACATATCTGACAATACAAACTTGTTATGTGAATGTTAGTTATGTTATTATGTATAAACGTATGTGAGATGGCACTAATCAAAACAATAATGGACGTCGGTATGTGAATATTAAACTGACGGAATATTTGTGTGAGTGACAATTCACACGAATATATTTTGAAAGTTTAACGTTCTGAATAATGTCTAATAACTAGATAATGAAATCAAAAAGTACAGTTGTCGTCGTGTTCATACGGGTGAGGATCCGAACGAATGCAGACGAAAACAGTCCGATTCGATTAAACAGTTAAATTAAACAATTTATGAATTTTAAAAATAAATAAAAATAAAATTAGTTAATTTATTAGGAATTTCAACCTAAAGCAACTTAGAAAATCACATTTTTATTATAAAGCAATGTTACATTACGTGAAATCCGGAAACGACGCATTTACGCGAAAATGAGTGAAACCGAATGAAACCGAACACACCTGAACGTGAAAAAGGTTAAAATTGATATTAAATGTCATTTACCCACATTCACCAAACCCACTCTCTTTCTAAACCGTTCACTTCTCTCTATACTCTCTCTAGAATATCAAAACCCAAAACCCTTCGATTCTTCACCAAATCAGGTGATTTTGGTGTCAAAATAACCACAACGTGTAGATCGTGAAATTACGTAGAATTGGAGCTTTGAACCATCGAAATCAAGCTCAAACCCAATATTTTTAGGGTTTCCATCAGAACCGAAATTTTTCACCTTACAACCGGTTTCAAACCCTCACAACCTATAGGAATTGCACGAAATCAGCCTGGAGTGATGTAGGAACAAATGCAACACCTTGAATGTTCCATAATCGTGAGAGGGCTGTCGAAGGTATGCTCAGCAGCAGCACGTAGGAACGAGCATCATCTGATGCAGTTCAGGCGAATAGCCTCACACAAACAGCGTCATGAACGAATGAATTGGACAACCGAATGAACCAATGGTTTTGGCAGGGACTTGGTACAAATAAGCATAGGGCTTAAGGGACTTGCTGCACAAATGAACCATTCATTCGTGTAATCGAATACCTACGATTAAACTACATTCGCATGGCTGCCTCAGTCGGATCCTAAGTTCATTCGCAACCCTAGTCTGTACAACTGAGACTCATTAGCATGGCTGTATCTTACGAATAAGGACTCATTCGTACGATTATGAAATGTTAAGAGGAATACAAGTAATTAGAACGTGGAACCAACCTAAACCATAAAAAAACGAGTTCGTGGGATGGGTTTGGTCATGTGATAGTTAAGTGGGAAGCCATTAGGGTTTCCTATGTCTAAACCGGAATTTTTTTTTGTGGTTCGTTGAGACTAAGGCTTTCAAATAAAAACCTTTTCTAAAACTAACTTCACACTTGAATAAGTGTCTTTAGCAATCAATGGGGTTTAAATACCTAAGGTTGCTTAATGAAACTCATAAATAAAGTGATAACATCAACAATGGTCTAATGTGACTATTTGAGATGTACACTGATTTCGTGTCTACCAACACTAAGTTTCTACAGCTAAGGTTTCTCAAAACTACTCTAGTATATCAACATATGCTTTAACAATCATATGGGTTTGAAATACCAGGGATTTGTCAAATAAAAATTTGGGATACAAGGTTAGCATGGAGATGGTCAAGGTTGAGTTACAAAGAACTAAGAAACTATAAGGATTCCATGGAAGATCAAGAAAAAAACTAGGTATGGATGTGTTGATCATAGGTGTCAACTCTCAATACTTAGTGATTCAATGCATTATATAGCCAACTTAGATTGTTCGAAATGAATAATCTAAGGTGATGTATGCACAAGAATGAACAAGAACAACGAGGTGACAGAGAATTCATGGGGGACTTAAGGGTTAGCCTAATGAGGTTAACCTATGTTAGGCAATTTAACTTATAATTTTCATAAAGAAATAATTTATGTTTTATTAAAATGTATTGATTTGTAAATCATCATAACATAATTTACTAAATCCTTTTAAAATAACTTAGATGATTCTCTAAACTTAAAATTTTGTAACTAAATAAGATTTTATGAATAATGATCTATTAAAAGGTCATGCTTTTTATTAGTATAAACTTTACGTAAATAAGGTTTAATAGTTAGTAACGAAGTGATAAGGGTTCATAGAAGGTACATAACTTAGAATAATTAGAGAAATCCTAGTAACACATTAGTAAATATTAGGACACTTAGTTGCACATCGAGGCTGAAACCCTATATACGTCAACCCTATATACTTATAGTATTTGAATCGTAATAAATCAACTCAGGTGCTGAAGATACTTAGCTTACAACAAACGAGCGCACATATCTTTCTTGGTGGATTCATAAGAACTACAACACAGGTGAGTTCATTGCCCCTTTTTCAAAACATTTTTGTTTTACAAACACGGGGCTGAGAAGCCTGCGTAAACTATTTTCTTTGGATCATATTTTACTTAAATACTTTTAAATTCTATATGTTTTATATGTATAAATGATATCCTAGATCATGTCTAGGTAAATTTTTATGCAGGTTTTACTAAGCTTATCTACTTATAACATAAGTGGATATTTGATTTAAACTAAACATTTCATGATACCTAAATGATTAAAAACAAGGATTGACTATTCTTATGGCAGAAATCTATCTAGAAACTGCTTCAGTAATATAATCAGTAACAATACCTATTTAGTTAATCTGAGAAGATTCTGATTAATCTAATGAGTCATAAATCTTGTATGAGGAACCTGAATCATTGTAGGTTCCTACATTATCATACATTGTATGATAATCAATTATATTAATTGATTAAGAATTTAATATCATTTTGATGACTTAAAATGCAATATCCTTGACATTGAACGTTCTAAAAAATCTAATCAGTAAGTTAAAACATAAATAACTTATTAAACATTAACTAAAGCAGACTAAAACCATAACTACCAGTCTGTGCGTTGTCTGCTAACTTTGATATCTCATGTGAGTTTCGTACAACACCTTTTCTTTTTAATGATGTATAAACATCGGGTAATACTGTGAAACACTTTTTCAACATATGATATGTATCACTGTTATCGTTTTGATTTCGTGTGAACTCGTGGTGTACTTGTAAGATTTAATGGGATTTTGCCCAGAACTTTCTATCGCAATATCGAAAAAGTCCTCATTCATCGAACTGTATCTAGTGAACCCATATACTATTGGTTAAAAACCTTTGCCAGGAGCTTGCAACTCCCCTTGGTGTAAATGTTTGTTACTTGTTACATCTAATCTTAATGTATGTGATAGACGTTAAGAGAGTGAGGCATAAAGATATTTACCGACGGGTAGTATCAATAAAACCGAGTAGTCAGAAAGGAACTAGATATGGGTCGCATGGTTATATTTGGAACTGTGTATCAAGAACTTGCTTATCATATCATATTGTGTAAATCAATCATTACTAACTCACCAGCTTTGTGCTGACTTTTCGAACATAAACATTTTGCAGGTAGACAGTGACGACGGGTGAGATTGCACTGGCAGGCACTTGTAATTAAGTAACTTAGTTTGTATAGTATGTTTAGGTTTTAAACTATAGATTTTTGGCTTATAATAACGTTGTCCTTGTAATGTAATACCTTTAAGTTAATCTGTGTGTTTGTGATACCGGATCAAGTAAGTTGCACCCCATCTCTGAGACATCACCACTATGCTTCCGCAACCTTCTTAGAGTGACTGGTGACATCATCAACAGGCAACGAGAGGTGGGGGTGTGGCAGGGTGGTATCAGAGCCACATGTTAAAGAAATTTAGGTTGACTAAGAGACCTAGAGTATCACTATAGGCTCGTATAGTAACACTAAGTGAACCAAACATAACTAAAGAACAAAACTTGTTTTGATTTGAGCCAGAATAATCAGGTGGTACAAATTTTAATTATGACTGGCCAGCACAACTCAAATTTGCAACACATGTGCATTCTAGTAAATTTCGAGACAAGCATAACAATAACAACATACATTGTGAATAGTTGCTTTAATATAGGAAGAGATATCATATCATGGTTGCGTTGAACATTATTATTAAATATTCATTTTGTGGTACCGATATGGGAATTGTGTTTGTACACTGATGGCCAATCCAAGGGAAATATATATGTATATATATATATATATATCAAAGGATTCCATACGTGATTTTGGATGACATGCCTAGTTCCAACGAGGGCTCAGAATCAGAGTCATCTTCGGCAACATCCCGTGTAGTACCCCAGATTTCACACACACCACCACTAGTACCACAGGCGCCACCTCTTGTACTACATACGCCACCACCATATCCACAGGTATCTGACGAGGATAGCTCTGCTATTAGACGGGCTAGAAGCCCATCACTCCAGAGAGTCCCGGTCTATACTGGGATCAGACGGATGCGAGGACAAGCCCGAAAGACCACCGAACTACCACCTAGGCACCAACTTGCTCCTAGAGATTTCCCGAGCTCCACCCATTAGGTGGGTGAGTCCTCATGAAAGGCTGAGTTGCGAGCTCAGCTATAGCAGGTCAACTTGGACCTACAGAGTACTCGACTTGAGTTGAGAAAGTCCCACGGATCTCTGCAGGAGACCTGTGATACCTTGACCGAGACACGTGCTGCTCACCAGATTTTGGTGGATCAGGTTGTGGAGTTGGAGGCAGGAACTCGGGCCTGGAGGATGATAATAGTCGGGCAGCGATACAGGTGGTGATTGCTGTGTTTTGGCAGCATGTTGAGAGGATGAGAGAGAGAGAGAGAGTTGAGGGGATGAGGGAGAGTATTGAGAGGATTAGGTGGATGAGTGTCGAGGCGAGGTTGTTGGGGGTGGCTATAGTGATGGCAGCTATAGCCATTGTGATAGCTTGCTTACCGTATTTTCTATGGTAAGTATGATCTTGGTGCTAACATTTTGGGATACTTCATTGTAGATATCATCTAGCACTTGCGGATAGGTTGAGTGTGTAATGTTATGGGATGTTTTTGACATGTAAAATAGATCCCATGTGGTTAGGTTATTGGTAGTGTGGTTTATATCGTACACTATTTTGTAGCAAACTTTATCGATGTGTAAAATTGGTATCGTAGTAATAAAATGTTTTATTTCAGTATGTCTGTTGTGTGTGAACATGTATGCTTAAATCATTTTTTAATTCATGGAGAGTAACTAGGTAACATATTAGAATCTTGTGTGATAACATGTAAAATGTTGTGTGAGAACATATCAATAGTCTGTGTGGCAACATATCTAAATACTGTGTGAGAACATATCAATATCCCATGTGGCAACATATCTAAATACTATGTGAGAACATATCAATTGCCTGTGTGGCAACATATTTGAATACTGTGTGAGAAGATATCAATTGCCTGTGTGGCAACATATCAAAATACTGTGTGAGTACATATCAATTGCCTATGTGGCAACAACTTTAAATACTGTGTGAGAACATAGAAATTGTCTGTATGACTATGTATTAATTTCCTGTATGGCAACATATCAAAATAGTGTGTGAGAACATATCAATTGTTTGTGTGACCGTGTCTTAATTTCCTGTATGTCAATGTATCAAAATACTGTGTGAGAACATATCAATTGTCTGTGTGACACGTATTAAAATCCTGTATGACAATATATCAAAAAAAATGTGTGATAACATATCAAAACATGGTTGATGTTGTGTCTAGTGTGAAAAATAACATATCTGTATTGTTGTCACAATGTCGTGTGCTGTGTGATTACAATGTGTTGAGAACATATCTGGATAATATCAATGTAGTTATACGATATTCTTATAATCACATCTCAACATAATTTTTTAGTATGACTGAATATAGTTGAATTTATGTGACTGAAAGGGGTTATCTTTTAATGTTCTTGAACTGACATGATTTTGTTTGCATATGAGCAGAACAATGGCTCCTAAAAGAGGTCGACCAGCTAGAAACACTTCTAAGAACGTTGTTAACCCAGAACCAAATCAAGTTCCACCTGTTAATCCAGAGTCAAATCCGGATTCACGTACCAATCCAGAAGTGAACATGGTTCCACCTGTAAATCCGGAAACAAATACGGTTTCACCTGCGGCTGCAAGTGGATCAGAACTGAACGAAGTAGTGGTAGCATGGATAGTGACAGAACAACTATCTGCTATGGTACCAGGTATCTTAACGCAACATTAACAACACATCACTTCTGGTTCTGGTGGTGACCATGATCATTTTTAACACAATGCTACTGGTTGACACGTTGAAACACATCATACCACCGGTACAACAACAACTGTTCATAATCCACCATAGCAGGGATTACTTATAAGTGCTTTGCTTCCTACAACCCTCATACTTTCATAGGAAAAGAAGGAGCGGCTGGACTTTTGAAGTGGATCGAGGAAGTGGAAACAAAACTCAAAATCAGTCAATGTTTGGCAGGGCATAAGGTCTCTTATGCTGTTTGTTCTTTGAAGGATTCAGCTCTAACCTGGTGGAATACCGTGACAACCGGTATACGAGCTCTCATGAGCCCGAAATCCAAGGGTGTATACAACCACAGTGTAGGAGATTGTGTTACGAGAGTAACGATAACGATAACAATTGACAATACAAAATGAAAACAGTTAGGAAAATCAATTGAATCACACAAACATGAATCATAAGAAAAGACAAACACGTTGTGAGGGAAAATAATGAACAAAATCTGCATGGATAACATTTGGAGTATCGATCCAACGAGATATCGGCATGGGTGACGATCTGTAACATCAGTGCCAGAAACGTTACCGGAATAGTGATCTGCACAGTAACTTGCACAGTAACTCAGGTACAAACTATGTGAACTATTTGTATGCTATTAACATGAAATGGTTGACACTAAAGTATAAGGCAATTGTTTCGAAAATCTGATTAAATCTCACGGTTTAACAGTCAGAAACATATCAGACAACATGGAATTGACACACGAATGCTTGTTAATATGCTATTTTGTATAAACGTATGCGAGGTTGAACAGAACAAAGCAATAACGGACGTCGTTACAGGAATGCTAAATGGACGGATTATTCATATAGGTGACGATCTGAACGAATACATGTGAAAGTTTAACGTTCTGAATGATGCCCAATAATTAGAAAACCATATTGAAAAGTGTAGCTCTCATCGTATTCGTACGGGTGACGATTCGAATGAATACGCGCGACGACTATACGATTCTATTTAAACTGTAATTTAAATGTTTTCTGAAAATTTAAAATAAACGAAAGATAATTAGTTAATTTACTAGGAATAACCACCTTTCAAAAGTTAAAAATAAATTCTTTTATCTAAAGTCGTAAACTACGCGTGTTACGTTCCAGAAACGCAATGAAAACGAGAACCAAGCAAACGAAACGAACCCGAACACCATCGGGGTATAAATACCCTAAATGAATCAACGACCACAATGAATTCTCTCATTCTCTCTCTCTAAAACTATTTTTCCCAAACTTTCTCTCTTTAGAAGTTTCAAACTTCAAATCCAAAGATCTCTTCCATTTCTTGATGAAGATGCGTGATTCTTGAGCCAAATCGAAGCTATAAACTTCCTATATCTGAAAGTACAGAGGATCTGGGTTTTGAACCATCGAATTTGAGGTAAAGATCAAGAGTTTGTAGCGATTTTAGGGTTTTTAAAACCCTATTTCAAACCCTCCTTGAAACCGGTTCTAAACACTTCAAATCTTAGGGAAAAACACATCACTAGCCTTTAGGAAACTATAGGAACAAATGGGATATCACCACCTAGTGTTAGAATATGATTTTTTGTGAGTGGTAGCCCTAAGAATTCGACTGGCTGAATGGCTCCTACCAACCCGCCGAAAGGCTCAGCCGAAACAAGTTGGGTCGAATGGCCATCTCTAGCCGAAGCAGCCTATTTGATCGGCCTAACACCCCTTCGGTCGGCACCTTCTCATTCGACCACCACCCCATTCGACCACCCTTCTTTCGGTCGAAGCATCCCCTTTGGCAGAACCACATTCGGCCAAAGGCCATGAGCCCAGCCATTCGTCCAGGCTTTTAGTCGGTCGGCTAAGGTCCCATCCACCTCTTATTCGGCCAAAGCTACTCGGCCCAAGGCCCTTAGGCTAGTTATTAATTGAACTAGTAAATGAGGCTTAAACAAAGGGGATGGAAAGAACCATAAGAATCACATGGGAAGGTTAAACACTCACATCCACATGCTATGCATGCATAGTGCATGTGTGTGTGTGTGTGCATGTGGTTATTAGGGATTTCCTAATAATAAGCAAATTCAATTCTTTTCAAACAAAGGTGATGAACTTGTAAGTTGCTCATGCTAAGAGTAAGACATCCATACACTTCTAAACAAATGCTAAATATATATCTTGTCCTTCACACGGGGTTGAAGTAAACAAGGATTTATGCAACAACACTAAGGATTTTAACAATTACAAACACAAAGCATGAAGTACGAAGAATCAATGAATCTAACTAAGTGTGAGTGTTAGTTGTAAACATTCAATACTTAGTAAAGGCTATACTATATACAACTAAGTTAGGGGTTCTGTTGAACCTTCTAATCTAAGTTGTATACACTAACGAACCAAGAATCATAGAAAGCTAAAACTAAATCTTAGGTTTAGAGTTAATCAAATTGGATTAACTTAAGCCTAACAAACGAATCTGTGATTTTTCTTAAAATAAAATTTTGGTTTTAGTAAATGAAAATTTATGATAAACTTTCTTTAATCAATTAAATGATTTTTAACCTAAGAATTATTTAAAATGAATTATCTTAAAAATATTTAATCAAAGTCCTGTAATGGTTACTGACGGGATCAAGGGTTTTATTTAGGGGTAATACCTTAGATTAGATAGATGAAATCCTACAAAACACGTTAGTAACATAGGACACTTAGTTGCACACCGAGACCAAAACCCTAGTTTGCGTTTATTATAACGACTTATAGAATTCGAATCTCTTAAAACAACTCAGGTGTTGAAGATAATTAATCTACAATCAACGAGCGCGCATTATCTGTGGTAACTTATACTTAGCAACATAGGTGAGTTCATTGTCCCTTTTCAAACCATTTTGGATTTCACATCGGGACTGAGAAGCATGTTATCTTTTTTAAACAGATATTTAAATGTTTTGTAAGTGCTTTTAAACTAAATCATAATGCAAATGCTAATGGTTATGCCCTTATTCTAAAAGCTAATTCTAAAAGCTAAAAGTTAAGGCTTTATCTTAATGCTAATTCTAAGACTATATGCTAATACTACATGCTAATGCTAGATGTTATATGCTACAAGCTAAAACTATATGCTAAAACTGTAAGCTAATGCTAGATGCTATATACTTCAAGCTAAGACTATATGCTAATACTACATGCTAATGGTAGATGCTATATGCTACAAGCTAAAACTATATGCTAAGACTACAAGCTAATACTAGATGCTATATGCTATAAACTAAGACTACAGGCTAGTGCTATATGCTACATACTACATGCTAAGATTGTATGCTAATGCAAAGCTTGTATCTATATAAATGAGATACATGAATGCTAAACTATGCTAATGCAAAGCTTGTATCTATATATATGAGATACGTGAATGCTAAACTATGCTAATGCAAAGCTTGTATCTATATATGAGGTACGTGAATGCTAAACTGTGCTAATGCAAAGCTTGTACCTATATATGAGATACGTGAATGCTAAACTATGCTAAAGCAAAGCTTGAATCAATTCATGAGATACGTAATTGCTAAACTATGCTAGTACAAAGCTTGTATCTAATCATGGGTTATGTAAATGCTAAACTGTGCTATTGCAAAGCTTGTACCTATGCATGAGATTCTAACTGATAAACTATGTTCATGCAGAGCTAATGCCCGTGTATAAGGTACTTAAAGGCTGAGCTATGTGAATGCTATAAAAATGTAAACTTTTAAACAGTATGCTAAAGCTATGAAGGAGACGGAATTGGACGTAGGTAAAATGCTTAATTATCATTAAGAACAATGTCATATGTGATTTAGTATGTGGTGGGATGGTGGCTGGGCGGGCGGTAAGCTCGACCCTACATATGCCCTATATATAAGCATACCGAATTGGATATTACATGTGATGTTAATGAGGTTAAGGTTGTTACCGAAAAGGTTTACTAAAGCTATTTTTCAACTACTAAACTATATGAACTCACCAAACATTGTGTTGACTTTGTTTTCTTACATGCTTTCTTAGGTGACGTACAGGAGTAAGCTAAGGCTAAGGAATGCATGCTAGGATGCCCAGTTAGAGGACCTAGTAGATTTTGAAAAGCACATGATTTGATGATTGTTGTGAATCAGTTTTGACATCTTGTATAGTTACAAGATAGTAAACATTTGATTCTTTTGATAGGTTTACTTAGTTAAATTATCAGACATTGACAATTGTAATTTAACTTTGTAATCCTAGTTTAATACTATTTGTGCTTTATTTATTCTCAATGCTGATGCTATGTAAACAATCTGATCATCACGATTATCACTCATGATATCGCGCCTCGGGAACCTTCCGCCCGGCGGGACACACGATCCGGCCCGCCGGCTCGGGGTGTGACACGATCCATGTGGATATATTGTTATATTGGATACACTAAATGATATCTTTACAGTACAAAACAATGTCAGCAGTTAAATCCAACGCGACTGTTGTATGGGTGACAATTCATACAGATGTCCGCGTGAGTCTTTTAACTCTGATATATAAATAATAACAATTTTATTAAAATTTCACCAAAACAAATTTAATAAAGAATTAAAATTTTAACACAGACAACCATTCGTACGAATGGACCCTTAGATTGTTACATTGTACATGATAATATGAGAAATACTAAAATATATTGGTAAAATAAAATTAAATTACAACTGTTTTATAATTTAATTCTATTACAACTTGACTGGGCATCTGTGATGGGACCCAGATGTCTCATAAAAATTTCTTGCAAAAGTGCAAGTCTTGAATCTTGTAACCGGTGTGGCTTGGGAGATTCCATGCAGGAGTTGTAGGTTCCTCTAAGGGATCCTATCTTTCTCTCTTTAAAAGTCATCATGCTTTCACTTGTTTCTTCACCTGAGAACATGTAAAATCTATCAACACTAGGTTGGTGAGTTCATACAAGTTTTAAAAATATTAGGTTTTGAAAAAGGTTTGATGAAAACTCTTTCCATTTACACTGGTTTTGAAATTTATGTGTAAGTGGTTTTGAAAACACGAAATAATTACACAAGCTTGTCAGTTTGAACCTCATTACCGACATCATCCCAAATCATCGAAGGTAGTTTATGTATAGGGCATACGTAGAGCCAAAGCTCAACCGCCAGCCGACTACCCCTTCGGTGATCCACGAGGATCTCCTTAACGTAAATCAGACCTCGTCACTTATGTACCTCAATTCCACACGACACGACGGATGTATAAGAATTGTCTTGATAAAGAAGTGTATGTTGTCTCCTGATATAGGAAAAATGGTTTTGTTGTGTTTAGTGGAAAATCACAAAGTTTACACTCCTCTCTCATAGGTTGACATTGTTTGTTGTGTACTCGTTTGAAAGTCATTCAAGACCAAGTCTTGAACATTTGTTTGGTTTGAAAACTCATGTTATTGTTTGTCTGGTATGTCCGTAATATCACCCATGTGATCATTTACCAACCTAATTGATATGCCCTTTTTGATTAGTTCCTCTGGAACTAATCCAAGTTGTTGTTTCACGTTGTATGCATGTAACGTACCAGCCTTGGCGCCGGAGGTTGATTAGACCTACGGTAGCATCTACGTTACCGTCGGTTGACCAGCGTAAACTAATGGTAAATGAATCTAAAGGGACTTGAGAATTCCTCAGCGAATTCTTTATGCGAAGTTTGTTGTTTGTTTGATGAGGGAGTCCCATGAAAATGATCGTTTTCGATTGCGCACTAAACAATTCCCCGGGTCGTGTCCGTTCACCTCTTGGTTGGGCACAAAGCTTCGAACTATTGTGATCAATAGACATCTCCTCAATAATTTGTGTTTGAACCCTCGAAACTCATTCGTTATTGTTGTTGAGTGGGAAAATTTGGGTGGAGCAATTAACGCTGAGTAAAATAATTGAAAATGCACTTATTCAAATAACATTCGAATAAGAGGTTGAAAGTTGATCCTTTTGTTGAAATTCTTTGAAAATAACTTTTATTCGTTGATCATTCGAATAAGAGGGTTTATGTTCTCAGCCCCAAAAGATTTGGAAGGCAATAAGTTAAAGAAAAAGGG
This sequence comes from Mikania micrantha, assembly GCA_009363875.1. Taxonomy (NCBI): domain Eukaryota; kingdom Viridiplantae; phylum Streptophyta; class Magnoliopsida; order Asterales; family Asteraceae; genus Mikania; species Mikania micrantha. The sequence continues at coordinate 39,961,409 of CM018680.1, read as the reverse complement.
GTCTATGAACTCACCTGAGGCTATGGGTCGTCGATGCACTCACTCACTATGTTCTCTCTATTTGGATCCTGTGTTATAAGTTAGTTAGTTAGGTGTTGGATAGTTGTGTGTTCTGTGTTTTGATGTGATTTTGGAAAACATGTTTTTATTTCGTTTTATCTTGATTAGATTTAAAATTTGGTCTAAGGTTTGGTTCTATCGACGCAGAAAACGTTTGATAGGACTTTCAACACTTAGCCATTTTTGGACTTCTCTTGGTGCGAATGACATATTTGTGCAAATGGCTATCATTCACATGAATGAAATAATGCGAATGCAAGATTCAAGACTTGCACTTTTGCAAGAAATTTTATGAGACATCTGGGTCCCATCTCAGATGCCCAGTCAAGTTGTAATAAAATTAAATTATAAAACAGTTGTAATTTTATTTTATTTTACCAATATATTGTAGTGTTTCTCATATTATGATGTGCAATGTAACAATCTGATCACTTCGATTCAAATCATGCCACGGGACTATTTCGCCCGACGGGTCTTCTATTCGGCCTGCCGGCCTGGGGTGTGACAAATACCCAGGCAAAAAATTTGGGTTCAGCCACGGTTGATACAATGGACTGTAACGATTTTAAAACTCTGATTATGTCAGAGTACTGCGCAATCACTGAAATCTAGAAATTACAAGAGGATTTCTGGAATCACTTTATGATCGGTGCTGATTGTCTAACTTATACCGATCGTTTTCGTGAACTTACTTGCTTACTTCCCAATATGTTTCCTACATAAGCAACGTTGATTGAGAAGTACATCAAAGGTCTCGTTCCCCAGATTTGGGGAATGGTGACTGCTGCTGAACCAACTACCCTCAAACATACCATTTTGTTGACCACTAAGCTTACTGATGAGGCAGTAAGAGGTGGTACTTTGTTAGCGAAAAATCAGACGGCTTTGGACCGTAGTGATCTCAGTGCCCTAGTACCATGAGGGGTACCAAAAGAAAGTGGTTTGGGAAGAACAAAACCAAAGCTCCGGCTGAGACCAGCTAGAGGAAACCAGCATTAAAGAACTATGGTATGGCTATTCCTAAGAGGAAAGCTTATACTGGGCAGGCTCCCAAATGCAACAAGTGTCCATATCATCATATGGTCCTCTTTGTGCCAAATGTAATTGAGTCGGACATTAGGCAAGGTATTGTAACTTTCCTGCTCATCAACCAAGTCAAGCACTACGACAAACCTCTCAAACAAACCGGTCATGCTTCAAGTGTGGAAGCCCTGACCATTTCATGAGAAGCTATCCAAACAAAAACACAAATAAAGGGAACGAACCTAGGGAAGAGCTTTCTAGATTGGTGCAACAGAGGCTAGGCCTGATGCAAACATTCTCACTGGTGCGTTCCTTCTTAATAATTTATATGCATCAGTTCTGTTTGATACAGGGGCAGATAAGAGTTTTATCTCTCCTGAATTTGCGTCATTACTTTCATTGCCTATTGTAAATCTAGAAAATCACTATGTTATTGAACTTACGAATGGCAAGTGGATCAAAGCGAACAATGTTATTCAAGGATGTTGCTTGAATCTGAATTATCAACTTTTCAATATTAATCTACTTCCCATTGAACTTGGAAGCTTTGATGTCGTTATCGGCATGAATTGGCGTTCTGATCCGTATTCGATTACCTGACAGTAATACACTGATAGTTCAAGGAGAACAAGCAGGTAGAAAACTTGTTATCATATCAGGTATGCAAACTCAGAAATGCTTACGGAAAGGTTGTCACGCTTTTCTAGCACATGTGACTGAGAACAGTTCTTCACAAAAACGTATCGAAGATATTCCTGTAGTTAAGGATTTTCCTGAAATTTTTCCTGAGAATATATCAGGATTATCCCCATTGAGACAAGTTGAATTTCGTATTGACTTGATTCCAGGTGCAGCACCTGTTTCTAAAGCTCCTTATAGTCTAGCACCCTTAGGGATGCAAGAGCTTTCAGGTCAATTACAGGAACTATTAGAAAAAGGTTTTATAAGACCTAGTTTCTCACCGTGGGGAGCACTGACTCTTTTTGTGAAAAATAAAGATGGTTCATTCAGGATGTGTATCGACTACAGGGAACTCAATAAATTAACAATCAAGAATCGTTATCCATTACCTCATATTGATGATCTATTCGATCAATTGCAAGGTACTACTTATTTTTCAAAAATTGATCTAAGATCTGGATATCATCAGTTACGGATTCATGATGATGATGTTCCTAAATTGTTTTCAGAGCCCGTTGTGAACAATACGAGTTTTTAGTAATGCCATTTAGGTTAACAAATGCACCTGCAGTATTCATGGATCTAATGAATCGAGTGTGTAGAGTTTATCTAGATAACTTTTTGATTGTAATTATTGAATACTTTCTCATGTACTCCCAGAACCAATAGAAAAATGCACAATACTTGAAATTAATCTTAGAACTTTTAGGACGTGAGAAACTTTATACCAAATTTTCCAAGTGTGAATTTTGGTTAAGGGAAGTTCAATTTCTTGGACACGTAGTAAATGAGAACTGTATACAAGTGGATGCAAGTAAGATTAGAGTTATGAAACAATGGGAGACACCACGAACCCCAATTAAAATTCATCAATTCTTAGGACTGGCAGGTTATTACAGGCGATTCATTAAGAAATTTTCTAAAATAGCCTTGCCACTAACAACCTTGACGTTGAAAAATCAACAGTTTATATGGGGTTCTCAAGAGGAGGAGGCATTCCAACTGTTGAAAAACAAACTCTGCAACGCGCCTATACTTGCATTACCGGTAGGTACTGATAACTTCATAGTATACTGTGATGCTTCTCGTTAGGGTCTCGGGTGCGTGCTAATGCAGAAAGACAAGGTAATTGCTTATGATTGTCTAGACAATCTAAAATGCACGAGAAGAACTATACCATTCGTGATCTAGAACTTGGTGCAGTGGTGTTTGCACTAAAAATTTGGAGACATTATCTGTATGGAACTAAGTGTATTATGTACACTGATCAAAAAAGTCTTCAGCATATTCTAGATCAAAATATGTTGAACCTGCGACAAAGGTGATGGGTAGAACTTTTGAACGACTATGACTGTGAAATTCGCTATCACCCAGGTAAAGCGAATGTCGTAGCCGATGCCTTAAGTCGCAAGGAAAGAGCCAAACCTTTACGTGTGAGAGTGTTAGGGATGCCTATTCAAACTACTCTAATTCCTCAAATCAGAGAGGTTCAGCAACAAGCTTGACAAGAAACAAACTATCTAGCGGAGGAACTAAGAGGATTAGACAAGCAATTAGAAATCAAAATTGATGGAATACTGTATTTCAAGATCCGAATTTGGACTCCTCTATTTGGTAACATTAGAAAAATAATCTTGGATGAGGCGCACAAATCCATGTATTTTATTCATCCAGGTGCTGATAAAATGTATAAAGATCTTAGAGACTTTTATTGGTGGCCTGGAATGAAGAAACATATAGCAGGATACATGGATAGATGTTTAAATGTCTTAAGGTTAAGGCAGAACATCAATGACCTTCTAGGTTCTTACAACAACGAAAAATTCTCATGTGGAAATGGGATCAGATCTCTATGGATTTCATTACTAAACTACATAGAACGTCACATCATCATGACTCTATATCGGTTATCGTTGATCGCCTTACTAAATCTGCCATTTCTTACCAATCCGTGAAGATTACTCTATGGATTGACTGGCTAAACTTTATGTCAATGAGATTGTATCTCGACATGGAGTACCGATCTCCGTCATTTCAGACAGAGATAGTCGATTCATGTCACGATTTTGACAAACTCTACAGAATGCTCTGGGCAGCCAAATCAATATGAGCACAGCTTATCATCCACAAACGGATGGACAAAGCGAACAAACGAATCAAACTCTTGAAGATATGCTCAGAAGCTATGTGATTGATTTCGGAGGTAGCTAGGATATTCATCTTCCACTTGTTGAATTCTCATACAACAACAACTATCATACCAGTATTCAATGCGCTCCATTTGAAGCACTCTATGGAGCAATGTCGATCTTATATTTTTTGGTCGGAGGTAGGTGAAAGTCAGATCATTGGTCCAAAATTCATACAAGAAACTACAGATAAGATCGCATTAACTCATGAATGAATCAAAGCTGCACGCAATCGTCAAAAAAGTTATGTTGATAATCATCGAAGACCTATAGAATTCCAAATAAATGATCGAGTTATTTTGAAAGTTTCACCTTGGAAGGGAATTTTTATATTTGGAAAGAAAGGTAAACTCTCACCGAGATTTGTAGGACCATTCAAAATTCTAGAATGAATTGGAACGGTTGCCTATAAACTTGAATTTCCTTCTAAACTTAGGAGCATTCACGATGTCTTTCACATATCAAATTTCAAAAAGTGCCTAATAAAAGAATCATTGATCGTACCTCTTGAAGAAATTCAAATTGGTAAACACTCCAGTTCACTAAAGAACCAGTAGAAGTGATGGACCGAGAAGTTAAAGTGGTGAAGCGAAGCCGCATTCCAATCGTCAAAGTTAGATGGAATTTGCAGCGTGGACCTGAATACACATGGGAACATGAAGATCGTATGAATGAAAAATATCCTCATCTGTTTTCATAAACGACTATCACCAAATAAGTGTTCACTAAATTACAGGACGAAATTTCTTTAACAGGAGGAGACTGTGACAACTACGTTTAAAGCTCACGTCATCATGTTGAAAATCCACGTTAATAGAAGATTGTGATCATCACGATTTGATAGTACGCGATAAATCATGAACGGGGTGAAAACTGGACGATAAACGGAGTTCCCGATTTTCTGGAATCGTAAAGAGAAGAAAAATTCGAAGTTATTGCACTCTGAAACTCTTCGCGGTACGCGAAGGCCATTTTGAGGTCCCTTGGTGGTACGCGATGAGTTGAAAACATCTAAGGACTCCGGATTTCTTCGTGGTACGCCAAGATCCAATTTAGCCTTCTTGGCGGTACGGGACGAGTAGGTCGGTCTGATAGATCAACTTGAATAATCAAAATTCATGCAGCAAGCATACACTTTTCATTTCCTCTCGAACCTTCACCATACAAAGTCGTTCTTCTCGATCTTTCAACATTAGAATCTAGTTTTTCAGCCATCAGATCATCAAATCGGAGCTGGGGATCATCTCTACATTGCTAGATCATTATTTTCATCGGAAAAATCAGTCCGAACGGGTAACGATTCTTTTTATCCTACTAGTTTGATAATGGTTAGATTAGGTCTAGTTTTTGAACGTAATGCAATAGTTGTGATTGTTTATTATTTCCTAGATGATGGCTTGGAATGATTAGAAACAAAGAACTTGATATGTTAATGGTTAAATCCTTGTTTTGATCCATTATAATACGCGGTTATCATGAAACTATATCTTAGATTATAATGGTTCAAAACATTTTTTTGTAACAATGACTGTGATTGTCTTGATCATTCCTTGAAATGCTAGGTTATATCCAAGTGTTTCAAACTAATGACAAGCATTAAGATAATCATTGGAATAACGATATGATGTTTATGATAATAGTCAGATTAGTACATTGAACATGGATATTAAATCTATTGTAATGTCACCTTCTTATGTTTCAGGATACCTAAATGATGAAAAACAAGGATTGATTATTCCTAAGCCATAAATTCATCTAGAAACTTTTCAATAATATATCAGCAACAATACCTATTTGGTTAATCTGAGAACATTCTAATTAATCTAATGAGTCATCAATCCTGTATGAGGAACCTGAATCATTGTAGGTTCCCACATTATTATACATTGTATGATAATCAATTAAATTAATTGATTAAGAATTTAATATCAGTTTGATGACTTAAAATGCAATGCCCTTGACATTGAACGTTTAGAAAGATCTAATCAGTAAGTTCAAATATAAATAACTTATTAAGCATTAACTAATGCAGAATTTAACCATAACTACCAGTCTATGCGTTATCTGCTAACTTTGATATCTTAGGTGAGTTTTGTACAACCCCTTTTCTTTTCAATTATTTACAAACATCGGGGTATTACTGTGAAACTGTTTTTGAATATATGACATGTATCACTGGTATCTATGCGATTTCGTATGAACACATGGTGAACTTGTAAGATATCATGGGATTTTGCCCAGAAATTCTATCGCAATATCGAAAAAGTCCTCATTCATTATTGAACTATATGTAGCGAATCCATGTGGTGCCGAATATGAAAGAATAATTTTACTATTGGCTGACAACCCATTTTTTGGGAGATTGCAACTCCCCTTGGTGTAAATGTTTGAAACCTGATACATTTAATCTTAATGTATGCTATAGACATTAAGAGAGTGAGGCATAAAGATATTTACCGGCGGGTAGTATTTTCAGAACCGAGTAGTCAGAAAGGAACTAGATATGGGTCCTATTTTTATCTATAGAACTATGTATCAAGAAATTGCATATCATTTCATATTGTGTAAATCAATCGTTACGAGCTAACCAGCTTTGTGCCGACTTTTCAAACTTAAACATTTTGCAGGTAGACAGTGACCACGGGTGAGATTGCACTAGCTGGCACTTGTAATTATATAACTTAGCTTGTAAAGTATGTTTAGGTTGTAAACTATAAGTTTTTGGCTTGTAATAACGTTTTCCTTGTAATGTAATACCTTTAAGTTAATATGTGTGTTTGTGATACCGGATCAAGTAAGTTGCACCCCATCTCTGAGACATCACCACTATGCTTCTGCAACCTTCTCAGAGTGATCAGTGACATCATCAACAGTTGACGAGAGGCGGGGTGTGACATTTTGGCTACGAGAAGATCAATTCTTTGGTCATGTAATCAACAGTGAAGGAATTGTTGTATACCCTACCAATATCGAGGAAATTAAAAATTGGAGTATTCCTACAAAACCAACTGAGATACGATCATTTCTGGGACTAGAAGGTTATTATAGAAGATTCATTTCCAATTTTTCTAAGATAGCATTACCACTAACTAAGCTAACCTAGAAGAGTGAACCTTTTGTGTTGGGACAGAAACAGGAAGAAGCATTCTAAACCTTGAAACAAAGATTGTGCAATGCTACAATCCTAACCCTAGCAGAGGGTAATGATGACTTTGTGGTATATTGTGATGCTTCCCATCATGGATTCGGTTGTGTTTTGATGCAAGAGACAAGGTCACTGCCTACACGTCACGACAGTTGAATGTACACAAGAAAAATTATACCATGCATGACTTAGAACTGGGAGCGGTTGTCTTTGTCTTAAAGATTTGGAGGAACTATCTACATGGCATGAAATGCACAATCTTCACAGTTCATTGATCACAGATCACAAGAGCTTACAACATATATTTGACCAGATGGAGCTTAACATGCGACAGAAAGGTTGGGTCGAGCTTCTGAATGATTATAATTGTGTGATCAAATACTATCCGGGCAAAGCTAACGTTGTAGCTGATGCTTTGAGCGGAAGGAAAGAGTCAAACCCTTGAACATTAGGGCAAATAGAATGACAGTGCAAACGAGTTTGCATGAATAGATAATGCAAGCACAACAACAAGCTGTGGAAAGAGACAATATGAAGAATGAACTTGATTGTGGAGCAGAGAAACAATTTGAGACAAAACAAGACGAGGTTATCTATTACCAGAATCATGTATGGACTCCGACGATAGATGAACTCAGAAGACTTATTCTTGATGAGGCACACAAGACTCGTTACTCTGTTCATCCTAGAACAGATAAGATGTACCAAGATCTTAGGGCATTTTATTGGTGGCCAGGCATGAAGAAAGATGTAGCTAATTATGTTAGTAAGTGCCTAACGTGTTCAAAATTCAAAGTTGAACAATATAAACCGTCAGGTTTGCTGGAACAAACAGAAATACCACAATGAAAGTGGGAACAAGTACCGATGGATATCATTACTAAGCTACCTTGTACTTCTAGCAGAATGATACCATATGGGTCATTATCGATAGATTGACCAAGTCTGCTCACTTCTTATCGATGTGTAAGAATTATACCATGGAAAGATTGGCAAGACTATACATCAATGAGATAGTCGTACTACATGGGGTACCATTGTCTATTATTTCAGACCAGGACAATCGATTTACATCGAGGTTTTGGCAATCACTACAGAAGTCCTTGGGAACTAATGTAAATCTAAGCACCACTTACCACCCACAAACGGATGGTCAAAGAGAGAGAACTATTCAAACTCTAGATGATATACCACGAACGTGCGTCTGCGACTTTGGTGGAAATTGGGATGCACATATACTATTAATTGAATTCTCCTACAATAACAGTTACCATGGTAGCAGTGGATGCACACCATTCGAAGTACTGTATGGTAGAAAATGTCGGTCACCAATTAGTTGGACCAAAGTGGGAGACAACATAATATATGGGCCTGAACTTATACAGGAAACCACTGATAAGATTTCCCAGATTCAACAGAAACTACAAGCTTCTCATAGTCGCCAAAAGAGTTATACCAACAAACGTCGAAATCCTTTGGAATTCCATGTGGGTGACCGATTCATGTTAAAGGTGTCTCCCTGGAAAGGCGTAGTTCGTTATGGGGCTAAAGGAAAACTAGCACCAACGTATGTCGGACCATTCAGAATAACACAACGAATAGGCCATGTGGCATACAGACTTAAGTTTCCTAATGAACTCAACAGGTTACATGATGTGTTTCAAGTATCAAATCTGAAGAAGTGCCTTGCTGATGAATCGTTGATCATACCTTTTTGTCGAAATAAAAGTTGATGAGAAACTGCATTTTATAGAAGAACCTGTAGAGATTATGGATCGTGAAGTTAAGAAATTGAAGCGAAGCCGTATTCCTATCGTTAAGGTTCGTTGGAACTCTAAACGTGGCCCAGAATTTAATTGGGAGCGTGAGGACCGCATGAAATCCAAGTATCCCCACCTGTTTACAGAAGAAGTCGTGCTCGACAATGATGTTTAAATTTTGGGAAGAAATTTTGACAAGGGGAGACTGTGACAACTGGTGCCTGACCGTCTGATAATCGTACCAGTATGTGTACTTACATAACTATTATATGTGAGTACTTTTGTGAAAACTATTTTGTGAAAAACAATGGAAATACCGATTACAACAAACAATAATACATGTGGGATAGCGAACAACTCTATGAACAAATGACAAAAACAGTACGGTTGTGATACGAGTCCTTCGATAACAAGGATCTGACAACCGACAACTGAGAAATCAATTGAGAACAAGGACAAAAGAATGTCAAATAGTGATCATTGGTGAGAAAATCAAATTCAAAATAAAATCTGATAGCATTTGAAAAAATTAAACAGATAGTATATTTGTGTGGGTGATGATTCGCACAATTATACTTGTGTGTTTAACATTTTGAATGATAACTATTAAATAGAAAACCAAATAAGAAAGTAAAGCCATCGTCGTGTTCGTTCGGGTGACGATTCGTATGAATACGTGTGAAGGTGATATGATTTGACGAAACCATTCAAATAAACGTTTCGGTAATCATAAAAATAATAAAATGGTATTTTAAATATTTATTTGGAATTACCATCTAAAAGTTTTGAAATAAAATTATTGTTACGAAAACATGTATTTTAAAAGTACGTTCGAAACGATGCGTTAAAACGAAACCAAACGAACCCGAAAACACACGAAACAACCCGGACTATAAAAGACCCGATTTTTCCTCTCCTTTATCATTCAATGCAGAAATCTACCCTCTCATATTTACGTCTCTCTCCCTCTAACTTTCTCTCTCTTGAATTTCAACACCCAACTTTCTCATTTCTTCACCAAATCGAAGAGATTTTGGTACCAAAACGATCCTTAGAACATCAAGAACACGAAAGTACAACAGATCGGGGCTTGGAACCATCAAAATCGAGGTAAAACTTAGCTCAAACAACCGGTTTTTAGGGTTTTTAACTAAACCAGAGGTGGTTGAACTTCATATGAATAGAAGGAAAATGAATTCCTCAAACTTGGGTTAAGTCAGAATAAAGATTTGAAGTTGGGACATAGGCTAGACAAACTGGAAACATTAGTATCGATGGATGAAATAAGAAGGTGGTGATAGTATCGACGAGCCTTTGAAGTAGCTGCACAAAACCATGGAACTTAATAAGTTCGATGGCCATCTCACCCCACAACCTCCTTGATACTCGTAATATCGACAAGTCCAAGGAAAACAGATCAAGTCTCCATCGATACTACTAAGATCGATGGGCAGGGCATCGATATTAAGGCCCGGTCGATACTTGGAGTATCGACAAGGAGTGTTTTGCATTTTCTTAGTTCTAGTCGATGTTATACCATCGATACTATCTTGAACCCTTCGATACTAGTTTCAACTATTCCATCCAAGTATTTTGAACTAGGATACCATCGATATTAACCAGATTCGAGTCAAGGAGATGGAGTTGAAGTAGTTAGTATCGACAAGGGTAGTGTCATGCCTTAGTCGATATTACTACCATCGATGTTAGTCTTACTTTAGTTTCAATCCATCGATACTAACAAGTTAATATAAACCAAGTGTATTTTTCTATAACAAGATTATGTATAAGCATTTTAAAGATCAACACAATGTAGAATAAAAGGTAAGAATCATATTGAGTGAACTTGGAAAATAATCGATTCTAAGTAGCTAACACTTAACAATTACATGAGTTACACATAGGTTTAGTTAAAACTCTTAAATCATACTTATAACTAATAATAACAAGGGGTATAATAAATTTACTTAGTTGGTTTAAAATAACAACAAAGGCTTTTGAAAACAAACATTTGGTTATAAATTGATAACATAAGGGAGCTACATATTTCAAAACCTACCATGAGGATTACTTCAAAAAGATCAAACTAAACTTTAACTTACAAAAGTTAACTTACATGTTTAAGGACTAGTATACCTCTATTTCAAGTTAAGGTTTAAGTAAATATAATCAATGAGGAACTATAACAAGTTAAACTACCATTAGGGTTATTTATAACATGAACCCACACTTACAACTTGTGAATTTCAAACTAATCAAACTAATCAAGGTGAGTTCACTCCCCTTTTCTAATCGTTTTGAATTAGAAATGGGGGGCTGAGAAGCATGCTAAACCCTTTTAAAAAGGATTTATTGCATTTATTCATAATTCATAAAATTGAGGTAACAAAGGTTATACATATGTTATTACATCTACATCTGGTGTGCTTAAAACAATGTTTATATCTATGTGATCTATCAAGTGTTGATAGCAATGATTGTGGGAAATCAAAAACAAGTAAGATAGTGGTTCATGCTAAAATTAAGAGACTTTTGAGACTTTTGATATAAGAATGGGGATTGAGATGACAGTATATATCTATGGGATGATAACATAAAACCACATTTGATTACTACTAAGACTGCTTGTATTATATCACTGTGATCATGTGCCAATTGATAATTGAACTACATTAAGTCCATTTCGTATTCTTTTACCATTAAGTGGCAGATGCTAGGCTGATGGTAACGTAGTGGTACCATAAGTTTGACAAATTTTAGGTGAATGAGATCTGTACGTTACAAGTAAAATAAATAACATTTGGCCGGTAACTTATGACTTGGAACAGGGCAGCAACACTGAGGTTTAGTAAATGGCCACATGGGTGATATTAATAAAGCATAAAGTGCTAATAATTCTATCACATCTGATCTGTAGACTAACAAGGCTGAGTTGACCATAAGTCACTTATGTAGTTGTTTTGTGACCAATAGTGTTGAAGACAAATAAAAACATGGAATGTCAAATGAATAGGTGTTAGTTGGAGGAACTGTGGTTTGACTTGGTGTTGACCACAATGTGGTCCTGTTTATACTTTATTCATCAATATGGGGAATGCTTAAAATGAGTTGACTATCACTCCTAAATTATAAGTGAATTAAAGTAAACTCCACATTTGGGAATACAATGAGTGATTAAGATTGAGTAAAATTTTATATCTTTAAATCATTAAGGAACTACCGTTACTTATGTTATGGTAGTACATACCTTATTAAATACTTATTTCTATATAACATTTGTGTAATGAGATCAGAACATATGGGGGAAACCAAATGGTGTGAATGAAATGTATTGTTCATAGTTTTCGATAAAGATATCGTTAGGTTCAGTCGAGTTTGTGGTGGGATGGCGGCTCCACCTGTTGCGATGTATGCCCTATATATAAGCATTACTTAACTGAATGGGTCTTTGTCCGTATTGGGAACGAAGGAGAGGACATGGATGGGAGATAAGACTTGGGAACAACAGTTTTAAACATTTCTAAACTACAAAACATATGAACTCACCAACCTGGTGTTGATTTGTTTTACTTGCATGCTTTCTCAGGTGACAAAACATGTTTAGACACTAGGATTCAGGATCATAGCTAGCATGCCTTAGTAGTGGACCTAACTAATATTGTGTGCATATATTTTGAAGACATCAAGTGAATCAGTTTTGTATATCTTGTGCAGATACAAGATAAATTAGTCAAGATTCTTTTGGTAGATTTACATTTTTAAATTATGAAACATGACTGATATAATTTAACTTTGTAATTCTATTTCAATTTAGCATTTCTCATTATCTATCATATTCCATGTAAACAATCTGATCATTTCGATTATCACCCGATATCGCACCCCGAGACCTCTCCGCCCGACAGGAAGGTCGATCCTGCCCGCCGGCCAGGGGTGTGACAGGCTGATGGGTGTGGCATGGTTAGGAGGGAGAGAGAGGAGAGGTTAAGGTTTTCTCCAAACACTAGATCTGGAAATCACATTTCTTTACCATAAAATATGAGGTGAACATGTTTTTTTTATAATAAACATATTTACATTATAAACCCTGTAACATTTACAGTAAAATCCTCTAGTAATTAACTCATTTAGTTACTTAAATTCTATTGAACCAATTAACCGTTAATTGATTAAGTATGTGAAATAATTAAATTTTAACTGATTAAATTTTACTTTTTTAAATAAATTAATTATCTCAATAATTAATTTACACCATTTTATTATTTCATAAATAATAAAATGACCAAAACCTTAAAAATCGATAGTTTGTGATAGTATAATGTTTAACAATTAAACATACAAAATTGTTGCCCTCCAATGTGTAACTCTTTGTATCATATCTCTAATCGGACATCCAATATCCAAAAGACTCCCACTTAGACGATCCATCAACTAAGTGTTTCAACGTATATAGTGTTGGACGCCTAATTGCATCACGCTGCCACTACCAAGGTATGACTTCTAAAGTCGAATAAAAATATTTTGTTTAAGTAACTCATTACTTAACTAACAATAATAGTCAGGATAACCTTTATCTATATATCATGTAAGTCCGTTTGAATTGGATCAAACCGAGATCACTCAACTCGTATATATGCGGAATCCGTAAACGTGTCGATGTATGCATGTGAAAAGAAGACAATATGAATGTTATTAATTCTCATGGAAACAAAATCTGATTACAAGACTTTAATAAGAATAATGAAATGCAAGTCTCCCTACAATATCTCTCTCACTCTCGATTCATACAAAGTCTTTATATTGTGAGTGAAGATCTACTTCTCAAGTCTAGACATACCTATTTATAGGTTTACAAAGTCCAACAGTATCAATACTAATAATATCAATACACAACACATGACCAACACTATGTACAAGTCTATAATATTAGGATCGGCACTATGATATCCATACTAATAGTATCGGCAAAACTCTAAAAACAAAACATAGAATTTGAAACAAAACAACAAAATACAATTCAAATACATGATCTGGACAAAAATCAATATCTTCAGTAATCATGGAAAGCTGTTGATAAATCCGTGCACTAACAGACTCCCCCTTAGCAACAGCTCGGTGATTATTCTCTGATCAGATCTTTTGAGACAAATAGCAGCTTCCGGCAAGTATCTTATGATATTTCAAGATCTACAAGTCTCTGAAATTATTTCTCGTCTTTTTGAAGCATATAATCTATATTCTGAATTATTGTAATGAAATAAAAATAAATAATCACCCAAATCTTTTACTAACTTTATACACCAACAATATCCCCTTAAGTAATAGCCTGGGCATCTGAATTAAAAACCTTCAAAGCACTCTTTGGTTTGGATTTCAATATAGTTGTTTCATTTACATGAAATTGGCATTCAGATTCTTTGTTGATATTATCATTAATGTGATGCCTACTCTTTTCATCCATACTAGAACCATGTCTTTGATAATTCCAATTTCATTGAAAAGATTGAGCATACGAATGAAAGCGCATTGTATTTTTTTTGTCTATAACCACCTTAAATTTTGTAGTTATTGTGTTTCACAATTGGAATAGAATATCTTGAGCTTAAAGCATGTGATTGATAGAGATTTTTGGCTTTATCTTTTCATTTTGAAAATAATCATTAAAAGCCTTGGTCAATAAGTCAATTAAGTTGACATTCTCTGTCGTTTTCTTGTTGTTCCTTGCTAGAAATCGTAGGAATTGAAAGACAATGAATTAGGTTTAAGATAAAAATCCAATGTTTATAATCAAAGGACTAAATAACAAGCAAAAAGCATCGAATGCTTAGATTGCTAGTTCCAAACAGAATAGAAAACTAATTTAGATCATTCACTTAAAAGAATCCTCCACTCGGAGGAAACCATGAAAGATTTCGTCGCTCATGACATTGAAATGATCTTGAAATTTTGATTGGCTCTGCATTTGGGATGAGTTGGCAATGATTGCATGGGAGAAAAGAAGACACTCAAAATTGCATGAAACCCACTGGGAGAAAAGAAGACACTCAAAAACCCACTTACCTTTTTACAGGTCAAAAATTCGTCATGACCGTAAGCTATGGTTTGGCGAGATTCCTTCCTAGCATGTTTCCTTCATGTCTTTCTCATTGTAAATCCGTTTCATGCCTCGTAAAAATCCAAATCTTCGTATTTTGATCCTCTATAAATTATGCTTATGATCTCTTCAATTTTAAATCATTTTATGCTTCCATAAAGCTCCCAATTCTTGCATTTAACCTACAAACACACAAACTTGCATAGTTATCTAATTCTAACAAATCAACCATATGAATATGCAAAAAATTTGACATTAAAGACACATAATTGTCATTCGAAACCCCATCCATCAAAGTTAAATCAGCTTCCTTATCTAGCATATTTAATATCTATTTATTAGCCTTATCCTCATATTCGGCTTATAAAGAGATTTGGTGAACTGAATTGCTAGATTCTGATTTATTAATTTTATTTACTCTTGTGTATTTAATTTAAGTTCTTTTTTTTTCATAATGCTTATACTATAATATGACTACGATTTCATAGACATGGCTATGTTAACTTTATTATTATATAATTTCTCAACCCATTCCCAATTATTAGGAATCCTATTGAGATTAGAAATGAACTCTTTCATTATGAGTATTTTGATGCGTTTATTTGTGTTTTTTAACCTTTATTGAGCACTCATGCTTCGACATAGAAAATTTGCATATGAATCTTCATCTTATGCAAAATTTATCTAAGATATATTTTCAATCTTAACTGAAAACATCATCAGATAATCTATATATTAATCATTTAATCCTTAATATATTCAATTTTATCAAAAAAAAATTATTACTTATTTCGCTTAACATCGTATGTTGAAGTTTATGTCTTTCTTACAGAAACATTCTTTCTATAATCAATATGAGATCTACATACCTATAAAATGTTATCACTAGAATTTACTACGCTCACACTGGCCTTGGAATATATATATATATATATATATACTAAAAATCTTTTATCTTTTGGAAAAACTAACTCCTTAATTTCCTTCAAAAATGCAGATTTCTGACTTGAGATGCTTTTACAATCCATGGATATAAAATAACTTGTATGATCTATTAGGATCTCAAAACTTTCTAATTAGTTAAACGAATACCCAGTCAGTTTTTCTTTTGGTAATTTAGTTTCGATCTTTGACTACTTTTCTGTTAAGTAACTCTTATTTACAAAACTTGTAGAATCCTAATACTTTCAAATCAATTTTAAGCAAAGTGTGTCAAGATTGATATCTTTACATAGCCTTTGTTATTTTTTTCTTAGTCTACATTTTTTCATCCATGTTGATTTTGTCATTGAAATTATCTAATTTCAACTACTCAACATCTAAAGGTTGTCTAATAGGTCTCTTATGTCACATCCCGGGCCGGCGTGCCAGATCTGAGACCCGTTGGGCGGAAAGGTCCCGAGGCGTGATGAAATCGGAGTGATCAGATTGAATACACAACACATGATATAAAAGAAATATTTCACATTACACACCACTACATCTTCCAAAATATTACATGATAATTGTTTTAGAACAATACACCGTCAAAATAATTCAGCTCAACTAAATAGCATTCTCGAATCATTGGGTAAAGTAAACTACATTCCACTAGGCTGCTATCCTGACACGCTACCCCGTTCACATGCGCCACCATTGAGCATAATCACACGTGTTCGTCCCCTGAGAAGCATGTAAAAATAAGGTCAACATAATGTAGGCGAGTTCATAATTTAAAATAAGTGAAATTTGATATATCTTAAAATAAAAGTTCAAGGGAATAGTTTACTACATGAATAATAACTTCCTAAAGTCACATATAATATCCCGAACCAGCTAGTATCGTATATGTATAGGGCATACGTAAGGCCCAACACCCAGCCGCTAGCCCAACACGCCCTAGCTGATTCACGACTGTATACCTAACGTGGACAGAAAGTTCCGCTACAAATGCACGACACTATTCCTACTGAACTTATTATCCCAAGTGAGTTATTTGATCAACATATTTAGATAGTATTGAGGAGGGTGTCTGTGTATTCTATTCCGCACATGTCCATTTACCAAGCGTAACCTTGTGTTGCCCTTGTTGACTAGATCACACAGATCTAATCCTAATGTGGATGTAGACATCTTGTCCCGTAATGTACCGGCCTCGGCGCCGGAAGTTTGTCAAACTAATAGTACTATCTAAGTTACCGCCGGTTGACACTAGTCAACTAATGGTAAATGAATGATTGATGAAGGGTCTTACTGATGTGTGCGGGTACATGTAACTCTCACGTGCCTTATTGAATATGCAATAGACACCCTCTCCTTTGAAGAATGAATATATGAAATTTTAACATTAACATCATATTACTTATATATATGATTGTGAGAAAATAGTATTTGTAAACAACCATTTCATGCTCTCAGCCCCAACACTTAGTCTTTTTATGTAGGCTGTTAGGGCGAATGGGCTATTAGTACGAATGTGTCGTGCTGTGTGCGAATGAAGCTCCACAAATGACATGAGTCATTCTTACCCTTCATTAATACAACTGGACTCTTATTCGCACCGCCCCTGGTGCGAATGGATCCCCTCTCATTCGATCGACAATTCCTTCGCCCGACTCACTCGTGCGAATTTGATGCGGCTAGTGTTGTTGTATACTTCTACGAACAACCTGTTCATTAAGACGAATGACATGATCAGACGTCTTATTCATCTGCAACTCGACCGAAAACACCTTTGTTGATTTTCGGCCGCATTGGTGACGATTTTGTCGATCGAAGCTTTTGGGGATATTAGGGGTCTCGTTGGTTTGGTTATTTGATCGAAACACTCACCGGAGGCTTCGGAGAGGTCGTAGAGTGAGCTTTTATGGTGGAAGTATTAAGGAAAATACAGGGAAGTTGATGACAACGAGCTAGATGTGTTTTGTAAGCAAACGGAGACGAAGTCGTGCGTTGATCCGTCGAAGAACCATGCGTTCGCCGTTCGTGGGTGTGTGGTGGTATTTTTGTAAAGTGATGAAAATTTGAGTTAAGTGTGGCTTATATAGTTGTTCTACCGCACGAATGGCTCATTCGCACGAATGGCCTCCTATCGGCTGAATGGGCTTACCGATTGGGAAGTTTGATTTCTGAGTTTCATTCGCACGAATGAATGGGTTCATTCGTACGAGTGGGTTCAGCTTCAAAATTTTTTATTTATTTTCAATAGTTTTCACGTTATGATCTGCGTATGTCAAGGTGTCAATTCGTGTTACGGTTCTTAGACTAGTTTTTTTAATTCAGACCAGAAGACTTAATTTGCGCATGCGACCGTATGAATCGTCATCCGAATAGTTCCATCAGTCATTATGTTTACAAGTGGGTTGAATTTTGGCTTTTAAATGAGTAAGGGCATTGTTTTAGGTTCATATCTCCATGGATAGTCACCCGTCAAGATATATCCCTGATCCGATGATCCGTTACATGAATGTTTGAGTATAGTGATTTGTTCTTGGTTGTATTTCTTTGTTATAATTTTGTCATTTATTGTAGAAGAGTTTTGTTAAATATTTAAAGGCGTTCGTAATTTACCTTAAAGGAACCAGTTGTTACAGTCTCCCCCTGTTGAAGAAATTTCATCCCAAAATTTGCGTTTACTGGTCAGAACTCGGCCTGCTACGTGAACAAGTGAGGGTACTTCTTCTTCATCTGGTCCTCCAATTCCTCGCTATATTCTGGTCCACGTTTGGAATTCCATCGAACTTTAACGATTTAAATGCGTCTTCGCTTCAGTTTTTTAACTTCACAATCCATAATTTTAAAGGTTTCTCGACAAAATGTAGTTGTTCATCCACTTGAGTTTCCTAAACCGATATGACTACTGATTTGTCCGCTAGGCATTTCTTAAGGTTTCAGAAGTGAAACACGTCATGCACACCACTGAGTTCATCTGGTAGCCTCAGCCTATATGCAACAGGACCAACTCGTTGAATAACTCCGAACGGTCCAACGTATCGCGGTGCTAATTTGCCTTTCTTTCCAAACTGAACTACACCCTTCCATGGAGATACCTTCAGCGTGACTAGATCTTCCACTTGGAATTCCAACGGCTTGCGTCGTTTATCGGCGTAGATCTTTTGTCTTTTTCTGGCTGCTTGTAACTTTTGTTATATCCGGGCGATCTTATCAGTGCTTTCTAGAATAAGCTCAGGCGAGTTATCCTGTCATCTCCTAACTCGGTCCAACATATCAGTGACCGACATTTTTTACCGTACAAAGCCTCGAATGGGGCACATCCTATGCTACTATGGTAGCTGTTGTTATCGGAGAATTCTATTAGTGGCAAATGGGAGTCCCAATTCCCACCGAAATCCAAAACACAAGTCTGTAACATGTCCACTATGGTTTGCATAGTACGTTCTCTTTGACCGTCCGTTTGTGGATGGTAAGCCGTACTGAAGTTCAAGTTCGTCCGTAGAGATTTTTGCAACTACTGCTAAAACCTTGAGATGAATATGCTCTCTCGATCCGAGATGATAGACAATCATACACCTTGACGCACCACTATCTCGTTGATGTACAACCTTGCTAGTTTATCCATCGTGAAAACTTTGTGCATTGGCAAGAAATGAGCAGATTTGGTTAAATGATCAATGATAACCTAGATTGTATCATGACTACTAGATGTGTGGGGTAGCTTGGTAATGAAGTCCATAGCTATTTATTCCCACTTCCAGAGCGGAATCTCATGCTGTTCCTGTAAACCAGACGGTTTCTGATGCTCCGCCTTAAATTTCACACATGTCAAGCATCAACTGACATACTCGGCTATCTCCTTCTTCATTCCCGGCCACTAATAAAATCCCTGTAAATGTTGGTACATGTTGTCGGCACTCGGGTGTACCGAATATCTGGTATTGTGTGCTTCATAAAGAATGAGCTTCCTCAATCCATCTACTACAGGAATCCACACACGTTCCTGACTGTAGATAACTCTATCTGATTTCGTCTCAAAATGCCGCTCTACTCCACAATCAAGTTCTTTCTTCAAATTGTTTATTGCCATTGCTTCCTGTTGTGCTTGCAATATTTGATCTTTCAGACTTGTTTGTACCATCATGCCCATTGCCCTAACACACAAGGGTTGGACTCTTTCCTTCTGGCTCAAAGCATCAGCAACAACATTCGCTTTTCCTGGATGATATTTGATCACACAGTCGTAGTCATTCAAGAGCTCAACCCAGTGCCTCTGTCACATGTTAAGCTTCTTTTGATCAAATATATGTTGCAAGCTCTTGTGATCTGTAAAGATTGTGCATTTCGCACCATACAGGTAATGTCGCCATATCTTTAAGGCAAAAATAACAGCTCCCAGTTCTAAGTCATGCGTCATATAGTTTTTCTCATGTATTTTCAGTTGACGTGATGCATAGGCAATGACTTTGTCTTGTTGCATCAAAACGCTACCAAGTCCTTGATGGGATGCATCACAATATACTACAAAATCATCATTGCCTTCAGGGAGTGTTAATATAGGAGCATTGCACAATCTCTGTTTTAAAGTCTGAAACACATCCTCCTATTCCTGCTTCCACACAAACGGTTCGCTTTTCTAGGTTAGTTTGTTAAGTGACAAAGCTATTTTGGAGAAATTTTAAATGAATCTCCTATAGTAACCTGCCAAACCCATAAATGACCTGATCTCTGTGGGTGTTGTAGGAACATCCCAGTTCTTGATTGCTTCAATTTTGAGAGGGTCCACATGAATTCCATCACATTTAATCACATGACCCAACAACTGAACTTCTCTTAGCCAAAATTCACATTTAGAGAATTTTGCATAAAGTCGGTCATTCTTTAGCTGCTCCAAGATTGTCTTGAGATGTTGTTCATGTTTTTTCACGCTCTTGTAGGAGATTAGTATATCATCAATGAAGATGATAACGAATTGATCCAAGTAGGCTTGCACACCCGTTCATAAGGCCCATGAACACTGCTGATGCGTTCGTCAATCCGAAGGGCATGACCATGAATTCGTAATGTCCGTACCTCGTCCTGAAAGCCATTTTCTGTATATCTTCGTCTTGAATTCTTAGCTGGTGACATCGGACTGTAGGTCAATCTTTGAGAAGTACTTTGCTCCTTGCAATTGGTCAAACAAATCATCAGTCCTCGGCAAGGGATACCGATTCTTGATGGTCAGCTTGTTCAAATCTCTATAGTCTATGCACATATGAAAATATCCATCCTTCTTCTTCACAAACAAAAATGAGGCTCCCCACGACGAGTAGCTTGGTCGGATGAAACCCTTATCCAATAATTCCTGTAGTTGGTATGACAATTCCTGCATTTCTGAAGGTGCCAACCTATAGGGAGATTTAGCAACAGGAGTTGCTCCAAGAATCAAGTCTATACGTAATTCTACGAGTCGAGCAGGAGGCAAACCAGGTAAGTCATCAGGGAATACCTCTGGATACTCCCTCACTACTGGTACGTCCTGTAATTTGGCCTTGTCTCTCCCTTTCTCCACCACATGAGCTAGGAACGCCACACACTACTTTCCTAAACACTTGTGGACCTTTATACAAGATATATTTTTTAAGCCTTCTTTTACCCGGTCTCCAGGTACTTCCAACAGATTCCTATCAGCCTTAGGGATGTGGAGAAGCTTATATGAGCAGATGAGTTCAACACCATGATGAGACAGCCACTCCATCCCGATAATCATATCAAATCTGCCCAACTCCATCGGAATCAGGTCAATTGAGAAAGGTTGCTCATTCAAGATCAATGAGCAATCCTTGATCATGGTATGTACAGAGACCAATTTTCCATCTGCTACTTTGATAGCATAAGTGGAATCCAAGTATACTGTATGACCACCAATCGTGGTTTCATGTTCGGAAGAGATAAAACTATTTTCGGCACCTGTGTCAAGTAAAACATATACGTAGTTGTTGTTCAGAAAGAACGTACCTGTGATAACATTGGGATCCTGGCGTACAGCAGGTGCTCCCAAAGAGAATGATCTTCCTTGGGGTGCGGGTTGAACAAGTTGCACTCTCCTTGGGCAATTGTGTGACGCATGCCCGGGTTCCCCGAACGTATAACAGCTGCGGTTGACATTGAGTGGAGGGAGTGCGAGTATGGTGGTAGCGGGTTGGTGTTGCGTTGGTGGAGTTCTACAGCCCTGTGCCCATTGACCCATCCTCTTGCTGTTCGTGCACTGTCTGCACGAGACTCCATCCGCATGGTGATATTGACATTTATTACACTAGGGTAGGTTCCAAGTGTACTGTCTGCGGACAGGATCGACAAGAGTAGCAGGGGTTTGGTTGATGGGGATCACCATAGCATACCCTTTCACTGTTTTCTGTTTCTTGTGTCGGTATGATTCTGGCTTCCTGACCGACTCTTCCTTGACTGGTGTAGGTTCGTCTTTCAGCACCCTAGTTTGCACCATAAAATCTGTCAGGGTGGAGGAGAGAGTTATGGCTAAATTCAATGTAGGTGGATTCGTTGTGAGGACATGGGTGCGAATGCAAGGTGGCAATACGCGGATATACTGATCAATGATCTTCTCTGGGGTAGGGAAAAGGTACGACACTAAGGACACCAACTCATGGAACCGAGTAGTGAAAGTGAGATGATCTGCCCCAACCATCTCATAGCTCCTTATTTGCTTTTCCACCTTCTGTAGTTCATTCTTCGGACAAAACTTTTGGCGTAACAGACTCGCAAATTCAACCCATGGAATTGATAAGGCCGCTTCCCTTCCCCTTGTTTGAATTTGGGAATTCCACCACACTAATTCCCGTTTGTCAAATGACCCAGTGGCATACCCGACTCGGTGAGGTTCCGGACAGCTACTAATATCGAGCGTATGTTCCATCTTGTTGAACCATTGGACCAACCCCACAGCACCCTCGGTGCCGTCGAATGTAGGAGGTTTGCACCCTACGAAGATTCGGCACATATCCGGTGGTAGCCCCGGTGGTGGCACTTCCCGAACCGGACGAAATCTCCGCAAGACTAGTCTTGCGCTGCCACGGTTGATTTCCTTGATTATCTCTAGAATGGCAGTCGGCAGCTAGCCAGTGATTAATGTGGCGAGTGCGGCCGTGGTGGGGTCCACTTCCATTTCTTTTCTGGGTTGGGTGGTTGTCCCTCCAGGTCGAGCATTTGTCCCACCAGGCAGAGTATTGAATCCATCAGGTAGAGGTTTTGACCCGTCGAGCTGAGGGTTCTTCTGGATTCTTCTTCGTGGCGGCATTCTATTAAAACAAGGATAGATATTACTATCAGGGTTAGCACATAATAGACACGCGTAATATTTTCCCTATCTAATTTCCTTTACATGCGGGTCACTACGTTATAGTATAGGTCGATCTTTCAGTGTGTCCTAATTTCTTTATAACCATGGCTCTGATACATATATGTTACACCCCGGTCCGACTGGCTGGATCGGAGACCCGTCGGGCGGAAAGGCCCCAAGTTGCGATGAAATCGGAATGATCAGGTTGAATACACAACACATGATATAAAAGAAAGATTTCACATTACACACCACAACATGTTCCAAAATATTACATGATAATTGTCTTAGTACAATACATCATCAAAATAAATTAGTTCAACTAAATAGCATTCTAGAATCATTAGGTCAACTACACTACATTCCACTAGGCTGCTATACTGAGTCGCCACCCCGTTCACATGCGCCACCCCTAAGCATAATCATACCTGTTCGTCTCCTGAGAAGCATGTAAAAATAAGGTCAACAGAATGTTGGTTAGTACATAATGTAAAAGAAGTGAAATTTGATATATCATAAAATTGATGTTCAAGGGAATAGTTTACTACATGAATAATAACTTCCTAAAGTCGTATATATTATCCAGAACCAGCTAGAATGGTATATGTATAGGGCATACGTAAGGCTCAAGATCCAGCCGCTAGCCCACCACACCCTAGTTGATTCACGACTGTAAACCTAACGTGGATAGGAAGTTCTGCTACACATGCATTACCCTAATCCTATTGAACTTATTACCACAAGTGAGTTATTTGATCAACAGATTTAGATAGTATTAAGGAGGGTGTCTGTCTATTCTATTCCGCACATGTCCATTTACCAAGCCTAACCTTGTGTTGCCCTTGTTGACTAGATCACACAGATCTAATCCTAATAAGGATGTAGACATCTTGTCGCGTAGTGTACCGGCCTCCACACCGGAAGTTTGTCAGACTAATAGTACTATCTAAGTAATCGCCGGTTGACACTCGTCAACTAATGGTAAATGAATGATTGATGAAGGGTCATACTGATGTGTGCGTGTACAAGTAACTCTCATGTGCCTCAGTGAATATGCAAAACAGGCCCTCTCCTTTGAAGAATGAATATATGATATTTTAACATTAACATCATATTACTTATATATATGATCGTGAGAAAATAGTATTTGTAAACAACCATTTCATGATCTTCGCCCCAAAAGTTTTGAGAAAGTCTTTTATTGAAAAATGGGGCTATGAACTCACCTATAGTTTGTAAGTTGCTCGGGATGGTATGGATTACTTGAAGACGCTTCTGATCAAACACGTGCGTTTTGATTTAATGGGTTTCATTAATTATTTATGTCTTAATCATATTATTGGTTTCTTATGGTTTTATATTCTTTGTATCATTTAGAGTTGTTTGGTTTTCCAACACTTAGTCCTTTTCTGTACGCTGTTAGGGCGAATTGGATATTAGTACGAATGTGTTGTGCTTCGTGCGAATGAAGCTCCACGAATGACCAGAGTCATTCTTACCCTTCGTTCATACGAATGGACTCTCATTCATCTGAAACTCGACCGAAAACACCTTTGTTGATTTTCGGTCGCATTGGTGACGATTTTGTCGATCGAAGCTTCTGGGGATGTTAGGGGTCTTGTTGGTGTGGTTATTTGATCTAAACAATCACCGGAGACTTCGGAGAGGTCGTAGGGTGAGCTTTTATGGTGGAAGTTTTGAGGAAAAGATGGGGATGATGATGATGACGTGCTAGATGTGTTTTGTAAGCAAAAGGAGACGAGATAGTGCACTGATCAGTCGAAGAACCGAGCGTTCGCCGTTCGTGGGTGTGTGGTGGTATTTTTGAAAAGTGATAAAAATTTGGGTTAAGTGTGGCTTATATAGCAGTTCTGTCGCACGAATGGCTCATACGAACGAATGGCTCATTCACAAGAATGGCCTCCCGTCGGCCGAACGGGCTTATGGATTGGGAAGTTTGATTTCTGAGTTTCATTCGCACGAATGAATGGGTTCATTCGTACGAGTGGGTTTCAGCTTCAAAATTCTTTATTTATTTTCAAAAGTTTTCAATTATGATCTGCGTATGTGAGGGTGTCGATTCGTGGTACGGTTTTTAGACTAGTTCTTTTAATTCACACCAGAAGACTTAATTCGTGCATGCGACTGTATGAATCGTCACCCAAACAGTTGCATCTGTCATTATGTCTACTGGTGGTTTGAATTTAGCTTTTAAATCGGTAAGGGCATCGTTTCAGGTTCATATCTCCATGGATCGTGACCCATCCACATATATCCTTGATCTGATGATCCGTTCCATGAATGTTTGAGCATAGCTATTTGTTCTTGGTTGTATTTGTTTATTATAATTTTGTCATTTATTGTAGAAGAGTTTTGTTAAATATTTAAAGGCGTTCGTAATTTACCTTGAAGGCACCAGTTGTTACATCTTACCTTGTTTTATGTCATCTTTTTTTTAATGGTTCCCAACCATCTGTTAGATTCATCAAAACAATTGCAGTTCTATAAGTCTTGGGTTCATAGTGATCCCTTAAACTTCTAAAGATGTTTTGTTTTATAATTGGTTCTTAAACTCAATTAACATCCATTTAAACACTGCTTGTTGATTGTCATATATATATGTATTGTAGAATTGAACTCTCTCAATATCTACTATCTAAGTTTCAACAATACATTTCCTTACCATTTTAGGGATTTTATGATAACTATCTTCATCATCTTGAGTATCCAAGTTTAATGCAATGGTTGACAAATCTTTGTTACATCCTCAACCCTAAATAGGAATTTCTACAGGTTTATATTTATAACTCTTTATATATACCTGTAATTGAAGTTAGTGTTGAAATTCATATGATATGCTCATTGGGATATATTTATTTATTGAATCACGCTCAAGGGAAAATCAATATGTATTGATCTTTATGAATATTGCATACATCATTGTGTAAAACAATTTCACAACTTATGCGCTAATCATTGATAACATTCAGTTTCGGGAATTACTAACATTGAACATTTTAATGCTCATTGGATCTTTACTTTGTTAAAGTCTTCTTTGAACGCTTTAAAAATTTCGTGAGGTTCACAACCTTATGAAATATTCATAATCCTTTTTGACATTTTATACACTTGTAACAAAATTGCATTTGAAAGATTTTAATATTTAACCTTATGAAAACATGACATAAAAGTGTCAAACTCTTATAACCATGAATTTCACTTTCAATTTTTTAGAGCTTTCTTGTATTATACTTTATTTTAAAGGTTAGTTTTTTTTGCCTAACATAACGTTTTAGACATTTAAAATCTTTTCAATGGTATGAATCATAAGTATTGCCTTTATCTTGAAATTCAATCTTATGGATTTCATTTGCATTATTAAACATCATTATCCATTACGCTATGAAAATATTTCATCAAGCATAAAAATAATTATTGACCCAATGCATAAATAAACTAGAAGTTTTAATCATAGGCTAACTAAGAAAGAAAATAGTAAATAAAATGTTCCAATGAAATTAAGTTACTACAAATAGAAGAACATTTCTTCTATGATCTTTTCATCCATATTATAGAATCCAAGCTTTCAACATCTAGTAAATAAACCTCCTCGAGTAATTATTGAAATAATTGTGACGCTCACATTATTATCAAAAATTTTCCTTTCAAGGAATGTGTTACAATATTAGGCATACCTTGAAGATCCAGGTTCGTCTGAACACTTCAGACAACGAGCAACAATGTACTCAGTCATCATTAACCTCAGTCAATGATATATTCTTTCCTTTACCCATCTCATTCCTCATCTATATTTCTTCTTTTAAGAGCATTCCCTTAAGTTCAGAAATGTTCCATCCAAAGATATCCCTTTTGTAACTCTTTACATAATCCTCAAATTCCTAAGGTAAGGAATAAGGATGAAATCTATAACCATCTCTAGGCTTTAGAGAAAACCAAGTGTGAATATTACGTTAAGAGTTCACTTTATTCTTGTTTGAAATCCATGTTAATAATACGATCATAATCGTAACAGTTTGAAAATACGCGAGAAATCGCAAATGTGGGCGAAAATCGTGCAAAAGAAGGAGTTCACGATTCTCCAGAATCGTAAAAACAAGAAAAACTAGAAAATATTGTATTAGGGAACTCTTCGAGGTACGCCAAGACTATTTTGAGTCCTGTTAGCGGTACATGACCAGTCCAAAATATCTAAAATCCTACGAATTTCTTCGCGGTACGCTAAGCCCTTTTAGGTTTCTTGGCGGTACGCGACGATAGGTCGGTAGATATATATCTACTAGAACCATCAAATTTTCAAGCAGAAGATATATTTCCTTATCCCTTCGAACCACCACCTCAAAAACACGATCAAATCGATTCTGAAGCATCCAAACTCAGTTGTTAAGATAGGAAAACACCAATATTGAGTTGGGGATTGTTATACGACATCCGATCATCGTTTTGAACCAGAAATCCGTCCGATTGGGTAACGATTCAACTTCTCCTGCTAGTTTGATAATGTATTGACTAAATCTAGTTTTTAGACGTAATCAAATGGTTATTGTTGTTTATTATAGCCAGATGATGATTAGGAATAGTTAGAAATGAACAAATCTGAATGTTAACGGAGAAAGCCTTGTTTTGATCTGTTATGATGTCTTGTTATCATGAAACCATACTATAGATCCTAATGGTTTTAACCATTTTATTATAAAAATGGTTATGTTTAATTTATCATTCCTTGAAATGCTAGCTCGAATCCAAGTGTTTCAATAGGAATTAAGATAATCATTGGAATAACGATCCGATGTTCATGTTGAAAATCAGATAAGTATATTGAATATGGTTATTAAAGCTATTCCAATATGATATTCCTATGTTTCATGATATCTAAATGATCAATGACTAGGATTCGCTATTCCTAGACCAAAAATCGATTAGAAAATTGTTTTGGTGATATAATCAACAACAATACCTATTTGACTAATCCGAGGACGATTAATCCAATGAGTCATCAACCTTGTAAAATGAACCTAAATCATTATAGGTTACCATTTTATCATACATTGTATGATATTCAATAATGAAAACTTATTAAGGATTTAATATCATTTTGATGACTTAAAATGCAATCGCCTTGACATTGAACTTTAAGGAAGACTTAATAAGAAAATTAAAACACAAATAACTTGTAAAACCTTAACAAATGCAGAACTGAACTACAAACACAAGTTTGCACACTAATCGTTGATTTAAACACTTCAGGTGAGTTTCACACAACCCCTTTTCTTTTTAATGTTTTATAAACATCAGGATATTATTATGAAATCTTTCGTAAACATATGACATGTTTCACTATTTTCTGTGTGATTTCATTGGATTTCATGGGATTTCATGTGTATCTTGCATTTCTCTATCACAATATCAAAAAAACCTAATATATCGAACCATGTCTAGTGAACCCATGTGGGGCCGAATAGGGAAAAATGATAAAACCATCGGCTGACAACCCATTTGCTGGGAGGATTGCATCTCCCCTGGTGTGAATGTTTGTAATCTGTTTCCAATTTCAGCTTAATGTATGTGATAGACATTAAGAGTGAGGCACAAGGATATTTAACGACGAGAAGTATGTTATTAGATCATTCAGTCCGAAAAGAACTAGATATGGGTCCCATGGTTATCTTTGGCAATGTGTATCAATAACTTTCTTATCATATCATATTTTACTGGATCATTCATTACGAACTCACCAGCTTTGTGCTGACTTTTCAAACATACAAATTTTTGCAGGTAGACAGTGACGACATGTAAGAAACTACATTATTAGGCACTTATAAATAAGTAACTAAGAATTTTAGTATGTTTTAAGTTGTGAACAATGAATGGTGATATGTAATAGCTATATTATCCTTGTAATATATTGTTTTTAGATAATCTTGTGTGTAATGAAAGCGGTTCAAGTAAAAGTTGCACCCAATCTCTGAGACATCACCAGTATGCTTCTGCATTCTTCGAAGAATGATCAGTGACATCATCATCAACTGATGAGAGGTGGGGGTGTGACACCAAGCTTTTCAAGTATGTCATAATAGCCTTGATGTTTGTCTAGATGAGAAATTATATCACCACCAGATTTCAAACCTTTTAAAATCTCTTCTAGAATCTCATATCTCCAATTTCTATTGGGCAAGAAATTCTTTTTAATCTCCTGAATCATCTAACAACTAGGGATATACATAAGCTCATCCATAAATTTTGATGAAAAAGAAGATATTATGAGATCCCTTGTTTCATATTCATCAATTCGTTTTATTCTTTTTCTAGATGTGCCATCAGACGGTGGGTATAGGGTCATCAAAGACATAAAATATGCCCTCGATCCTAAGTGCTTCATTTAAGTGATACATCCATGAAGAAAAATTCTTCTCACTAAACTTGTTGCAAAAAATATTTTTCCTATATGGTTTACCCGCATCGTTGAAAGACATCTATAAAATTCAAATGATAATCATTTTAGTACATTCATGCTTAAAATATTCCAATTGATTATGAACCATAAAGAAAAATAATTTAGAATCAAGAGATCCTACTTCATTCATGATGAATAATTGGATAAGCACTCTATTACTGATAATAACTACACAGGAGGGTTAAGTTAACCGAGTATGACCATCCTTAAGTATTCGCCTTACAATTCTTAACTGAATGATCGGGCTAAGTGTATTAGGAATCTCGATCATTCCTTCTATCAAAATTTGCATTTAGTCAAAAATGTTTCAATGTTTCTAGTACATAAACCTATCGCATGGTAGAAACTAACTTTGAGTTTATATGTGACACTTGGTAATTTCAGTTAAATTGCAACATTTACAATTCCTTATTTCACATTCATGTTCCTTACATTTCATTTAATTAGTTTAATTAAGTGAGTGAAACACAATTCATTGTCAAACGATATACCGAGGAATTATCGAATCAAACGTTACACATTGATTTTGGAAATCAAGTGTGATAACACAAACACAATTACAAAACAATTATTTAAGGAATCATTGAACTGTGCATTACACATTGATTACGATTAATCAAGTGTGCAAACATTTCATTAAATACGAACACAAGCAATCATCAATAATTCGAGGAATTACCGAAACACACACGAGTCTCGTTACACGACCGTTGGTGAACAAAAGAAACGATAATCAATTAAAAAAGTGTCAATTATGTATTTATGTGTTAAAAAAATTAAACGTTTATGACAGACGTTACGAATCGAACACGATTAAAATCGAATGAATTAAATCAAAGAATCTGTGAAAGGAACCCTTCACGGTACGTGAAGAGTGGGCGGGATTTTTGAATTTAGCCAAAACCCTCGGCGGTACGCGACGACCTATCATTTCCCACCTTGGCGATACGCGGAGTGTCTCGGTGGACTACCTGGCCAATTTGTCCTTGGCAGTACGCGATGAGTCCCAGAATCCAATTATTCTATAAAAGCAACCCCATTCCCTCACCATTTGTTATTTTACCCCAAACCCAAACTACGTGTAATATTACTCTTAACTCCTTTCAAGGCCTCATGTTGCATTATTGGGAACTTTGGAGCCACTAGAGCTTGGTGAAAGAGCTAGAACGCGAGGAGTAGCCATCAAACCACTGAAGTTTCATCATCAGGAGCTTTGGCAGCTCATTCTCAGTAAATCTCATCATCTAAAGTAGTTTATCATGCTTGTGTACACTTAGATCGAACACGCAAAGGGTAAAAACCCACATGCAAGTGTGTTTGATCACATGCAACTCCAATAAACCCACATGCACGAATTTTTTGATGTTATTTGATGTATTTTGACTGACATTGAAGATCGAACTTACCTAGGATTGGGTTTTGTTGATTTGATGATGATTTCTTGCAACTTGCTATATTAGGAAACTTTTTAGTTGCATGTTGATGATAAATGATGATCCAGACATGTTAGATGTGTGTAGATGATGATAATTGGTTATTAAAGTGATTTCAAACATATTTGGATGATTAGATTCGTGAAAAACACGGTATTGGTAGTAACTTAATATTTTAAGAAACTTTTGGAAATCAAAAGAGGGATTTCAATGTTTTATCATGATTTGAGGATTTGTTGATATTTGGAAATGTTTAGAAATGATACAAAAACATATTTGGAACTTTGATTTTCGAAAACATATTTTTAAACAAGTACTTACTATAAATGGAAACATTATTTTGGGCAAAATTGCATAAATGGTAATTTATGCATAAAAGACGTACTATATGTGTTTAATGTGTTTTCACAAACATACTAGAAGTATTATATTGATGAAATGGATTTCTTAACTAAACATACAAAAATAGAAACTTTCAAAAAATGGTAACTTTACATAAATTGAAACTTTTACAATTTCATACGTGACTTTCGTGAACGATGTTATGACTAGAGTTATAGGATGCATGAGAATGTCCTACTTGCATATTAAGATCAATATTGCACATAAATGAACTAAACACAACAAACACATCACCAACGATTCGTCGAGTCAACACAAGTCAACACACAAACACTCGGTTGAGCACACCGACACTTGGAGTTGGATGGTATACAACACACCACAAAACATATACTCACAACCTATATGGTTATAAGTGATCGTTAACAGGTGCTAGCATTCGCAGTTTGCGAATACACAAACAAGAACTGCACTATCAGGTGAGTTCATGGCCCCTTTCTCTATTTCTGCTTTGGGGGAGGAAACATTACATATAAACTGTTTTTGAACAACAAACATATTTTTGGATACATATATCACTATATGTATATGTGTGGCATACATAACAACAAACTCCTCACAAACACAACTCGGACCGCCTAGCATGGTAATCTTGGGTAGTACAATTTGGGTCTGACAAACCCCTCTGTTGCGTGCCTGGGAGGCCACCCCGACTGTCAGTCGGAATAGAAGAAAATTGACTGAACATTATTTGCCATTGTCTTGTGTGATGGACATGGCGGGAGGCATGTAGTTAGTTTTGGTTTCGAACACACATATAATATAAATGTATTGACTAGCTATCAATAGATATTGCATTGTAATGATATGTATTCCTGCAACATTTACTTTAAACATTTACTGTTTATTGCTAATACAAAACCTCTCACCAACTGTTGTATTGACATTTTACTCGCATGTTTTCTAAGGTAACTAAGGCACGTACTCAGGACTAGGATGCTAGGAGGGGGTCTCATGCATCAATTTATGTCTTAGGAACTGAGAACATTCTATTTATTTTGTATTATAATATAATGATAAACAACTTAACCACTTCTGCAACTTATGTTTTTGAAATGTTTTGATAATGTTTTCATTTAGCTTTCGCAACTCTGATTTACCAAACTGTTTTATCGAATAATTTGGATGTACCTACATAACAAGACATGTAGGTCTCGCAAGTGTGACTGGAGACTGCGATCGTGCAGAACGTAATACTGATCCGTTGAGTAGCGCCCCCTGGCGCCAGGAAGGTTGGGGTGCAACATTATATATATAGAAAATAAACATAATGACTCATGGGTTATTAATTATTTTTCACTTTTACGTTTTAAAATCACTATTGACAGCTAATTTAAATGAGGATAGTTGTGCATCTTATAAAATCTCTTTTTTATACATTCACGATTTAATTGACATCCTATTTCAATTTTGACCTAATTTTTTTTAATACCTTTTTAAAGCTAAATTCATCATAATTGCGAATTTGTGATTTTACTCAATCATATTGATTTTATTGTTTAGTTTAAAACAATTGAACGACTTGTAGCATGATATATAGTAGAGCCTTGGAAAACGTGATCACCTTTGTCTGGAATCACTCTGTCCCAAATACTCAAAGTTGGTAGTTTTATAACTTCTAGGAACCGTTGTAACTCGCTCAAAAGGCAGCAAGAATGCACAAGAAGATACAGGAAGGATCATCAAACGTATGGTAAAGCTTTGATTCATGACAGTTATGATTTTTCGACAAAAAGGAAACTACGCTTAAAGGTCATACCTTTATGCAGAAAGTTTGCTACCTTTTGGTTTCAATTCCTTGATAAGACCCATTTGCACCTGGAACTAGCTCCACGGGTCTTGAATAGTTTTCTAAGATGTTTTATGAAGAAAAAGGTAGTATCCGAAATGTGCACGATGGGAACTAGCAAGTTCACGAAGAATGTAATAGGAAGTGTGAAGAAAAATTACATGATTGCTTAGCAAATCCAATGTCCTTGAATAGAGATTGAGGAAGGAAGGCTATCTACTCACCTAAAGTTTTGAGTAATTAAGTCTTACCATCCTACTAGTTTAGAGTTTCAAGAATCCTAAGACTATGGCTTTCTATTGGAAGTCTTATTTAAAAGAATCAACGTTTGGATGTATATTTGGAATATTCATTAAATAAATATTATAAAATATTATCATATTATTGATTAATATATAGAATGGAATATAAAATATTCTTTTTGATTATTTTAACAATATAGTTTGTATGTATAAAGTAGAATAATGTTTTTATGAGCATTTAATAACATTTCATTAAGTTTGCATAATAAATAGAATATTTAATGTTCTATTTAATTATTATTTTTTAATTTAAATTACTAAGATAATATTCCATCCATTTCTTTTATATAAATAAATTATCGTAAAAATATGAATTTATATTTAAACTTTTAGAATAGTTAATTTTAGATATTTTATAAATTTTTATTAAGACTTTTGTGATAAAAAGATTACACATGATTTATTTGTAATAACTATGTGTCTTAAAATAATTATTTGTTTCAAAATAACTCTTTTATTTTGTTTAAAAAAATCATTTTATTGTTAAATATTCTTTATATAAATTTCGAAATCTAAAGATTATAATAATATATTTAAGATTTAAATAGGTATTAAAGGGTTAAAATATGTTTTTATGAATTTTGAAAATATTCTTTTAAAATAATTTTCATGTTAATTCTAAATGAATGAATTTAAAATTTTGAATGCTATAAGTATGTATTAAATTGTATTGAATGTGTTTAAATGAATTTTGTAAATAACTTTTAGCATATATTATGATACTTAATTCATTTAGTATGTTTCTAATTAGGTTTTTAATAGAAATTCCTTTAATCTTATTCAAATTTTAATTAAAATCTAACATAATGCATAAAAATAAATTTTAGAATTTTTGATATTATTTTTATAAATAAATGTCCTTAAATGGAAGGAAATGGCACAAAAACTGGTTTAGTGTGCGGCTGGCAAGGATGGAACCCAGGTCGCCGCTCCCCAACCCCTCCGTCTTACCATTGATCTGAGCCTAGAATGCCATGCAAAAACTGGATTCAACCGGTTGTTATACAAGTTTAGAAACATACCCTTATTCAAGATGAACCCTAATACCTTATTCATTCCCTTGAAAATGATTTATTGATTCGTCTGATACTGTTACAAGATGTACTTGATCCGTTGATCATAGAATACTAGATTCATTGACCAACTGTACACTTGATTCGTTATTCAACAAACACTTGGTTTGTAGAACATTGAATGTTGTCTTTGCAAAGATTGTTTTGTTTGATTCGTTTGAAATCCCACACTTGTTTCGTCAAAATGTTTCGTATGATTCGTTGAACTCACCCACTTGATTTGTCAAAAATGTTCTATTTGATTTGTTGAAAACACCCACTTGATCCGTCAAAATGTTTCGTTTGATCCCTTGAACTCACCCACTTGTTTTGTCAAAAATGTTCTATTTGATTTGTTGAAAACACCCACTTGATCCGTCAAAATGTTTCGTTTGATCCCTTGAACTCACCCACTTGTTTTGTCAAAATATCTAGTTTGATTTGTTGGAAATGTTTTGATTTGTTGAAATGTTTAGTTTAACTTGATTATTCACTTAATTTATAAGTAAATAAGTTTAGTAAACCTGCATAAAATCTTCCTAGACATGGTCTAGGATAACATTTTTATATATGTAAAACATATAAATTTAAAAGCATTTAAGTAAACAATTTAAGTAAACAGTTTACGCATGCTTCTCAGCCCCGCGTTTTAAAACAAAAATGTTTGAAAAGGGGCAATGAACTCACCTGTGTTGATGTCCAATGTACTGTCACAGAATACGCGCTCCTGTTTGTAAATTAAGTATCTTCGGTTCCTGAGTTATTTTATAAGAATTTCGGATATGATAAGTACGCGTAGTAGTCGTTGTGCCTAAGACTTTGAGTCTTGTTGTGTGTGCAACTAAGTGTCTTAGTACTAGGTGTATCTAAGATCTAATCTATCCTAGTTACCCCTTTCAGTTCCAATCCCATGTTGAGTTACAATAGATACTTTTAAATTTTAGAAAATTCCGGCAGAGTTTCCTTTGTTTTCTGTTAAAATCCAGACAATTATATTGCCTCTTTATACTCAAATCCCAACAATTTAAATCAAAATAAGTCTTTAAATCAAACATTACAATTAACTTTTATAACCAAATAAACTTAAAGGAAACCAATGCCATTTATAATTTCAAATTAAACAAGATTTTAATTGGAAACATTCACACATTTCCATTTCAATATTAAAACATCATTATCAAAATTTAATCAACACGTAATGTATGTTGGGCTTAATTAAGCCCCATTGGGCCTCTTTGGCCCAATTGAATATCTTTTGTTTCTAGTTGATTACCCAACTCGTGTTGTCGATTCTCATGAACTTGTAACCAATTCACCTTAAATGTTAAACTATCTTGTATGGCCAACATTTAGTGTTAGATATGCATGCATTTATGCGATTTCCCATGCACTTATATTCCCATGCACACACATGCATGCAACTTATATGATTAACTCCTCATGAATTTGTTAGTTTAGTGATCCACAAATCATTTACCTAGCTTATATCATGAGTTTCATTGATCCTAGATCCATATCAACCTCATTAGACCACTCCTAAGTTCAATGTGTTAGTTAGGGCAGCGAACCTATGGTCTGAACCCATAGGTTCGGCTGGGTTATACACTGCAGAGGTTCGGCTACATCACCACACTCACGAACCATTAGGGTTCGGCCAGAGAGGAGTAACAAGGTTCGCTCATGGTTCGGTGGTTGTACTAGGGTTCTTTAATCACGGTTGGTGGTTGGCTATCATAGTAACGAACCTTTAAGGTTCGGTTATCATGCAATGCAAGCCCATATAAGGTTCGTCTTCTAAGGGTCCACAGGTGGCAGACAACTTTGAGGTTCGTTGCAACAATTGAAGGTTCGGCCGGTTAAGGAAGGTTCGCCCCTGGTTAGTTGATGCAATAGGTTCGTTGCAGGTCTAGGGCGGTTTAACAGGTTTGTGACTCAGTGAGCTGCAGGGTTCGTTGCAGGGTTTGCAGGGTTCGCCACCCTAACAGGTTCGGCCCTCTCTCCTTTCTTGATCAACAAGGTTCGGCCGACTTTTACACCCTACGAACCTGTACATTTTCGTGCATCACCAGCCCCATTTTCACAAGCATCACCTGTTGTAACATTAATCTATCAATTCCTATGGGTATATCTATGTGTTTAGTGAAGGTCTTGGCCAATTAGAATCATTAAACAAAATTTCGTGACACACCTTCTAAACCGAACAAAATCAAAGATTTACCTTAAAATCAGTGGGTAATCCTCGAGAAATTCTTGTACTTCCTTGATCCTTGTAGTGTGATGATCGTTTTGACACCAAATAAGCTTGGATCCGACAAGAGATGACCACGATCTTGTAGAGAGAAGTTGAGAGAAAAACCTTTTAGAGAGAGAAAGGGTTTTGGACGTGAATGAGAGGGAAATAGGAGAGGGTGGTGGTTGTTGAGGCATTTAATGTCTCATTAATTGTGGTAAAAATACACGGTCGTTCGGTCTCGTTTGGTTTCGCGTGGAATGTCGTTTCGCGTAGTTTTCGCAACGAAACGATACGATTATAAAATAGAATTTATTTAATTATTCCAGATTGTGATTCCTAATAAATTAACTAATATCTTCTATTTATTTTAAATTTAAAATATTAACTTACTGTTTAAATCAAAACGTACGGTCGTCGCGCGTATTCGTTCGAATCGTCACTCGTACGAACACGACGATAACCATACTTTTCAATCTTGTTTTCTAATTATATAATATCATTCAGAACGTTAAACTTTCAGGTTTATTCGTACAGATCGTCACCTATACGAATAACCTGTCAGTTTAGCATTCACATAATAATATTCGTGTGTTTTGTTCCGTAAGGCCTCACATACGTTTATACATAATAAAGCCTAAACAAATAATCACATGATGGTTCTATATTGCCGGATTATTATCTGACTCAAGAACCATTGTTATGAACTGTGTTTCTGCAAATTGTTTCTGAATTTGTTCTATGATAACACAAAAATGACAATGATACATAATATGAATCTGAAACGTACTGAAATGTATATGATTCGTACCTGTTTTACTGTTCAAGTACTGTAGAGATCACTGTTCCGGTAACGGTTCCGGCACTGATGTTACATGATTCATACTCAATATTCATTCATGAGAATGAGATAAAGCACTCACAAATACACAACTTGATTTCAAAATTTTAACATTTTGATCTGTTAAAATGAATGTCTGTTATGAAAACAAGTCTGGTTGATTCAGGATTCAGATAAGTCAGACATCTGAACCTACAAATGATCACCTAAACTGAAATTGAAAATAGAAAATATTTTTGTAATTTTCTGAAACAAATTACAACTGTACAACTAGCACCTATAAACAAAGAAACACATATTTTTGTGAGAGATCTGTTGAAAAACTAGTACATACATCTAATCAAATCAAATCAAATCAGCATTAATGAATGTTTCATTTTAGACACTTTTGACTTGTGATATGATTACTGATATATCTGTCCACTTTAAGCTTTTCAATACAAAATTATTAAACTCATTTGATGATTACTTATGTTTTCTGATTAAGTTACCTGTTTTATCTATTCAGCAAAGATTAAAATTAGTTTGTAATTCATCTCCGCACATCTTAATACCCAGCACCATAAATTCCATAAGGTTCCAATTTATTTTCTTTTTGATTTGTCTCTCATGACCAACACATTCTCATGGACGGCT
Organism: Mikania micrantha; assembly: GCA_009363875.1. Classification (NCBI taxonomy): domain Eukaryota; kingdom Viridiplantae; phylum Streptophyta; class Magnoliopsida; order Asterales; family Asteraceae; genus Mikania; species Mikania micrantha. Next base: position 39,923,028 of record CM018680.1, on the reverse strand, counting down.
TCAACTAGGTTCGTCCCAGTAATATGGCACGTATACAGACCTGTGTTGACATGATTGACTTGTTCTATCCAAATGGACGGCTTCAACTAGGTTCGTCCCAGTAATATGGCACGTGTATGGAATCGAACTTATTTTATTTTTGTATTTTTCACAAGCTTAATACCAGCTTGATTTTCTTTTATTTTATTTTGATTCAATCATTCTCATCTGAATAGACTGCTTCAGCTAGGTTCGTCCCAGCAATATGGCACGTGTACAGACTTTGAATTCATGAATCATTGGAAACCTTATTGGATCTCATGATAAAGGTGTATGCCTGATTTGAGTCATAAACTATTTATCACTTAACTGTCTTTCTAAAACAGATGCCACAAATCAGATTTTCTAAGTTTTCAAAATTTGTCTATTCATTTTATAAAGTCAACCTATCAGTACATCAACTCACGCTTCTCATATGCCTTTCATTTATACATTCACCAAAGCGTTTAGGACATGATAGATTAATGTATTAGTTTCTCAAGGAAGATCTTCTCATTTTTTTTCTTTTTCAACTTTTTTTGTATTTTTTAAATTTTTCTGTTTTTGTATTTTTAAAATTTTTCAGATGTTTTTGGTTTTTCCAGTTAGCTACTATCTCCCCCTAAAAACCTAAAACAGAAAATCTTTTTGAGTTTTTGATTAAGATAAGGAAATAGACAAGAGAACTAACTGAAATAAAGAGATAAATCAAAACAAAACTATCTAAGAAAGTCGAAGATCATTTGTTAGATTCAGATGAAGGTAGGACTTCGTCATTTTGGAAAACACCATTAGCCGATAACAGATATAAGAATCTAGATTTATCAAAAGCTTTTGCGAAAAGATCGGCTTTCTGGTGATCAGTGTGAATTTTAACAACATCAATTAGTTTTTTCTCAAAACAATCACGTATGAAGTGATATTTAATGTCGATGTGTTTTGTTTTCGAGTGCTAGACCGGATTCTTAGTGACAGCTATGGCAGCAGTATTATCAACATAAATAGGGGTATTAGAAAAATGTAACCCATAGTGCCGGAGTTGCTGTTGGATCCAGATGATCTGTGAAAAGCAACTAGCAGTAGCAATATATTCAGCTTCACAGGTTGAAGTAGACACCGACGTCTGCTTCTTGCACTGCCAGGTAACTAATCGGGTTCCAAAGAACTGACATCCCGCAGACGTTGATTTGTAATCTCTCTTGCATCCGCCATAATCAGAATCACTGTGTGCAGTAAGATCAAAGTTATCATCATTAGGATACCATAAGCCAAGATACCGGTGTACCCTTCAGATAACGCATAATCCGCTTCATAGCAATCAGATGTGACACTCTTGGTTTTGATTGATAACGAGCACACAAGCATGTGGCGAACATGATGTATGGCCGAGAAGCATTTAGATACATCAGAGAGCCAATTATTCCTCGATACAGAGTGGCATCGATTAACTCCCCCTTTTCTTTTGGTGTAATCCCATGATTAACAGCCAGTGGGGTACCAGCAGGTTTCGCATCTGAGATACTGAACTGGCTCATTATGTCACCAACATATTTGGTTTGATGAATGAAAATTCCTGCCTCAGACTGATCCACCTGTAATCCCTGAAAAAATTTCATCTCTCCCATTGAGCTCATCTCGAACTTTTCCTTCATAACTTTCCCAAATTCCTTACACAGACTATCATTCGTAGAACCAAATATAATATCGTCCACATAAACTTGTACCAAGAGTAGATCACTATCCTTTTCTCGAATAAACACTGTACAATCAATGACACCTCTTCTGAACCCGTTGCTCAGAAGGTGAGTGGAAAGTGTCTCATACCATGCTCGCGGTGCTTGATGTAATCCATATAAGGCCTTGTCTAGCTTGTAGACTTGGTCACGATGCAATGGATCCTCAAACCCGGGAGGTTGACTGACATACACTGTTTCACTGATCACACCATGAAGGAATGCACTCTTGACATGCATTTGATAGACTTTAAACTTTTTGAATGATGCATATGCCAAGAAAATACGAATTGCTTTAAGTCGAGCAACTGGTGCAAACACTTCATTATAATCCAACCCTTCAATCTGTCTGAAGCCTTGAACCACCAGACGTGCCTTGTTTCTAACAATGATCCCATGATCATCCTTTTTGGACCGAAGAACCCATCTGGTGCCTATGAATTTTGCACCTTTTGGTCTGTCAACAAGTTGCCAAACTCCTAATTTCTTGAATTGTAGGAGTTCTTCTTGCATGGCATCAACCCATGATTCTTCCTTTAAAGCTTCAGTGAGGGTTCGCAGTTCAACTTGGGAGATGAAACAAGAATGAGCACAAAAGTTTACATCTGCAAAATCAAGAATGTCTGCAAGCCCCCTTGAAGAAAGCTGGTTTCTAGTCTTAACCCCATCTAATGGACTTCCAATGATGTTCTCTTGAGGATGAATACGATTAATTCTTCCAACAGGATGAGCTAGAAGTTCAACCTGAGGATCAAGATTGTTTAGATTTAAGTTCTCAAGACCTGGCACAAGATTGTCAACATTTGGTTCGGGTGCAACCGGCTGACCGGAATTGTCGTCTGTGTCTGAGCTGTCATCATTTTTCTGTACTATGGGAATTGAAGTAGACGAAGGTTGCACTGATTCATCAGGTGCATATTGTGCATCATACATCATTTGAACAACAACATCTTCATCTGAGTACATGGGAGGCATATGGAATGAGTCAAAAAGACCATAATAGTCAAACATCCAGTCTGGACCTTTTCCAGGTGGGGGCATAGAATGTCTCTGAACATCAACACGGTACCACTCCTCCACGTTCTGAGTTTATCTGTTGTAAAGTCTTTTATTAGGAGTGCCGTACCGAAGAAAATACCCTTCTTCCACCTTCTCATTGAACTTGCCATGCTCCTGTTTCTTAAGCATTGTGCACGGTGCACCAAAAGGTTCAAGATACTTAAGATTAGGTTTTCTGTTGTGGAGCAGTTCAAAGCAGGTTTTCCCATGTCGTTCCACTATCAAAACCCGGTTCAGTGTGTAGCAAGCATTAGCTACAGCTTCATTCCAGAACTGAACTGGAAGAGATGAATCAGTAAGCATCGTTCTAGCAGCCTCAATCAATGTCCTGTTTTTCCTCTCAGCAACACCGTTCATTTGAGGGACATATGGAGCACTAAATTGTTGAACAATGCCCCGTGCATTACAAAAGTTCTCCATGTTGTGGTTCTTGAACTCCGTCCCATTGTCAGTTCTGAGCATTCGAATTTTGAGCTTGTAAAGTGACTCAAGTTTGGTAACCAACACTTGAATGCAATCAAACGTTTCAGATTGCTCCTTTAGAAAGAAAAACCAAGAGTATCTTGAATATTCATCAGTGCTGACTAAACAGTATTAATCTTCAGCTATACTCTTGCGTTTTACATGACCAAATAAATCCATATGAAGAAGCTCGAGAGGAACATTGATTGAATGAAACTACTTCAGTTTGTGAGGCTGCTTGGTTTGTTTTCCTTTCTTGCATGATACACAGACATCAGACAGTTTAAAACTTTTCAGACTGACCCCCTTAACCAAATTGTTGTGCACCAAATGGTTCATCTTGCGTAGACTCAAATGACCCATCCTCTAATGCCAAAGAATAGAATCTTTCTCAGTTGCCTTTGACATAAAACATGAAGCTGTGGAGGATGTTGTTAAAGTTGTGGCCATGTTGAGTACATACAAGTCCTGCTTTCTGGGAGCTGACATTAAAATCCAATCTTCAGGGATAATCACGCCTTGCTTGAGTATGTAGCAGTTGGTGTCATCAAATAGAACTTTGTATTGCTTGTCACAAATCTGTGACACTGACAGAAGATTATTCTCCAACTGCTTTACATATCTGACTTTGTCGAATGAAACTTGGCTATTTGACAGAATACATTCTCCTGTTATGAACCCGCCTTTGTCACCAGCAAATGTTACATAACCACCTCGAACAGAATTAACTTTGGTGAGCAGCGAAATATCACCAGTCATGTGCTTGGAAGCCCCACTATCAACGATCTAAGAGCTGTTAAAAGCAGCTGTTGGGGCAACCTGCACAGAAATGAAACAATTAGTTCCTTTTGGGAACCCAAGCCTTTACAATCTTGGGTTGACCCATTGAGTCTCGGATCCAAACATCGATCCATTTACCATCATGAACAACCTTGTCTGTAGTAGGTAAAACTGAAGTCTCAGAAGACTTGACTTTCCAAACAGCGATTTTACTGAAAGTGTTTTTCAGATAAATGGATGATGACTTTGCTTGATTAACATTAACCACTTTTGGAACATCCCTGTTCACTATTTTCTCTTTACCATTGTCCAAAGATTTAACATGTTTTGGTTGTTTGGGTTTTGCTTGAGTTAATTTAGATTCATATTTGACAGCTTTATGAACATTTGAGTTAATTTCCCAGGTGGTGCAACCTTCGGTCTAATCAACTGTGGACAAAATCGAACTATGTGTCCAGGAGCACCACACTCAAAACAAACTCTATCACCCTTTTTATGGAAATGTTTTAATTCAGAAAGAGACTGCCTTTTTGGTTTGAAAACATTTGGCTTAGGCTTGTTCTGATTAAAACCCAATCCCTTTTTCCCATTAGTCACAAGATTGTCAATCTTGTTATATGCACAAGCTTCATTTTCTTTTGAAGCTTTCACAAAGTTAAAGCTTGATAAATTTTAGAAGATGAGATTGGGTCACCTTTCATGATTACAGGTGTGTGATTCTGAGCAACAATACTGTTAGATAAATTGTCAAATTCATCATCAGAATCTGAGACCCAATCTTCAACAATTCCTTCCACAAAAGATTCCTCTGACAAGGAGGAACCCTCATCAGTAATTATTACAATTGGATCAATTACTAATGGAGTTTTAACTTGGAAATCTATAACATCTTTGTCATCTAGTGAATTGACAAAGCTGTTTAAGATTGGTGGATGACATTGTTGATAGCTCACCTTTCCCTTACCCTTATGATCAGTCCCTTTACTGATCATGTGCTCAATGATATAAGAAGAGCTTTCATAACTCTTGAGTTTTTGACCTAAAGTTTCATAGTCACTCTCGACTATGGCTAACTTCTTCTTTATCTCATTGATGGTATTGAGATAAGAGGTAATAGCATCTTGCTTATTCAGAACAACAATCTCAGCCTCATGAAGTTGTCTGTTTAAAAGTTCAATTTTAGCTTGAAAATCCTTTTCATTACATTTTAAAACTTTGTTTGCCTCAATACACTGGTTGAGATCGCTAATCAAAGCAGAATTGTGATTCTGATAAGCAAGGACCTTGCTGTCAAGGTCAACACAATTAAAACATATAGAAATAGATGAATAACATTCATTAGATACCTGATCATATTGAGAAGATGCATTAGGAATAGCAGATGAATTCACCATCAAAGCAAATTGAGTTACTGGATCCTCAATATCAGCATCAGAATCAGCTTGAGTGTCTGAGTCTGATAAGCTTTCTAACTCTGAACCCGATGTTTCTTCTCCACAGATATCTGTTTCTCCAGAAGTACTCTTTTCAATTGAATCATCTATCTCCTGGATTTCAACAATACAAGCTTTATCTTGTTCCTTCTGATCATGATTAAATCTGAAGTCCCAATTTTCACCTTCATCTTGTTGAACCATCAAGGCCTTGCTTGAATTTGAAGAACCAGTCTGAGCAGGAGAGTCAATAGGAACTAGTCTCCTCTCTGGATTTGCAGTAGAAGACTTCTGATTCTGTAATTGATTCTTGTTTCCAGCTTTCTTTGGTTGTTTGTATTGTCTTGCAAAATGACCTTTCTCCCCACAATTGTAGCAAGTAACAGAAGCCATGTCAAATCCAAACTTAGACTCTTTGTTCAAGTTGATGTCTTTTCCTGTTCTTCTCACAAACTCCTTGGCTCTTCTAACAGCACTGGTCAAAGCCCACATAATGTCAATCCTTTCCATGTCATCTGGATCTATTTGAGAATAGTCATCATTTGCTAGATAAGGATTGCCAATCTGTCCAGCTACTAAACCATCATAGGAACTGACTAAAGTAGACAGAAGACCCATGTGTTCCTTAGCAATCTCTACAATCACTTTGTCAAAATAATCTGTCTTCAGACTGGTGACAGGTTGATGATGTTCTTTTTGAGAGCTGGATGAAGAGGATGACTGGCTGAAATGAATCTGATGGGAAGATGGAGCTTTAGTAGTCTGAGAAACAAATGTTGTTTTCAATGGAGCATGAGAAAATGATTTCTCAACAATAGGAGTAGAATAATACAATGATGGATCCTGGACTTGAGCAACTCTCTTAGATTTCCACTTGTTCTGTATTTCTTGCTCTTTCAGCTTCTGGATGAAATCATTGATGTCCATGTTGGGCATCATCTCATTCTGCTTAAGTACCATGAAGAATGACTCCCACTTGGGAGGTAAAGCGTCTGCCAAACATTGAATCTTCTCCTGAGTTGTAGTTTTAACGTGATGATTGAACAACTCACTCAAAAGATGATAAAATCTAGCAATCAGATCATCCAAAGATTCATTTCCAACATACATGAAGCTGTTGAATTCCTTCCTCAAGGCTTTTGACTTTATATTCTTCAAAGCATCATTGCCCTCATATCTCTGCTGTAAAGCATCCCACAGATATTTAGAAGATGTAAACTATCTAAACTGGTGGAAGATATCAGTAGCAATGGATTGAGACAAAATAGCTAAGCTTTCTTCTCATAATCATAAAGCTTTCTCTAAGGCTCAGTCATCCGTGTGACTAGCATAGGTGTTCCATCTTCATTCAGATGCCTCAGATAACCTCCTTCAATCATCATCCATTGATGTGAATCACAAATATGTACTTCCAGTGTGGATAGTCATCTAAGGATAACAACTTGGGAGCTTTATTGGAGTTTCCTGTCTCAGTCTCTGTCAACAGCAACGTCTAAATACGATGATTCTGTTTCACCATCAATGCTAAATCCTCCATGAAATCAAGTAATAACAAGATCCAACACTTAGAAAAATTTTCAAACTATTGGCTGAATGAAGAAGACTAAGGCGAATGTCGGGGACCGAATGTAACAAAACTGGCGAATGAGAAGATGAGTATAACAATTTGGCGAATGAACCTATTCGGCGAATGAAAAGATCGAATGAGGCTATTTGCCGAATGAGTATGGAGAATGAAGCTATTCACCGAATGAGTATGCGGAATGGAGCTATTCGGCGAATGGGAGTGATTCGGCCAAACTTATTCGGCCGCCATGCTCGCTCGGCTGATCTGAGGTTTTCAGCAACTAAAATCGCTGTAACTTTGGATTTTGATCAAATCTATGCACCAAATTTGGTACAGAATATCACACTACAACAAAACGAATCTAATGCAACTCCAGTAAAATGTTGCATTTGGCCTTAAAAATGTTACATTAGGCCTAAAGCAACCTTTTATCAAGGGCTGCATTAGGTGAAGTTGCATTAGACCTTAAGCAACCTTTTTGTTGGATAATGCAACATTTTTTAAAAGAGTTGCATTTATATTTAAGTGCAACTATTTTAAGTTGCAACTTTTTTTTATACAAATGCAACGTTTTTTACTTTTAAATGCAACCTTTTCTATGCTATAATGCAACTTTTATTATAATTCTCTTTAAAAAATTGCAACTTTTTCTAAACTCAAACGCAACCATTATTATGATTTTAGTAGAAAAATGTAACCTTTTTTTAATAGTAATTGTGACATTTTTTTTTAGTTATAACAAACACACTACACAATCATAATAACAAATATCAAATTTAATTTTCAAGAATAATACTATAGGCTCAAATTTCATAAACTAAAACAAGCATTGAAGTACAACTTTTTGACCAAAATACAATATTAATACATTACACTTTCCAAGTACTAAAAGTATAAAATACAGATCAACAAACATACTAAAATTAACTTGGTCCAAATATCAAGCACGAATTTGCAGTCTTTAGTTTCTTTTTCTACGCCTTTACGAATCGACTCTAATTGCATCACAAAAACTTGATCCACATGCTGAAATTTCTTTTCTGCATTTAATATGTAAAATCAAAGAATAAATAAATAAATAAGTAAAGCTGAACTTACCAACTGTGTTTTGGGGCGATGCTCAAAGTACACGGCTATTGGTAAATGGTAACTATCAATAGCATAAACATCATAAGAATGTTCTTGTATTGAGAGGGAAAACCAAATTAAACATTATATAGACGAAGAAAACATGTAAGGTAGAAAGCATACTTGATATCCCAAGAGCAAGCATGAAACAAAATCTTCTCAAGAGGATCCTTGTCCGACTTGAATTGATTAACCTTTTTTTATAAAAAAATAACAATTTAAAATAGATTCCCACATGTAAAATTGATCACTTGGAAGCATGGGAAATAGGTGGTTTAGTGAGTGTGTTTGCGTTTAGGTCATCCGCTACCTCAAGTAGCGAATATGGTGATGTGTCGCGGGTGGGGCCATGGTGTTCAGCCACGTAGGAAGCTTCCGCTACCCCAAGTAGCGGAAGAGATTAGTGGAACTTTTACCTCGTCTTTGAGGATATGCAGATAGAGTTGGCTATTTTGAATTATTACAGTTGTTAGGTGGCTACATGCATTTTTGAATAATAATAGGGGTTAGGTGGCAGCATGCAATTTTGAATTTAGTGGATTATGGTCGGTCATGTCTACTTCCGCTATTGAAGTATCGGATCTCTAATTACCACCATACACTAGCTTTATGGTGAATTAACCGATTCAAGCTCTTCCGCTACTTGGGGTAGCGGAAGCTTCCTGTGTGACTTAACCCTCGAAGAACACCGTGGCCTCTCCCGCGACACATCACCATGTTCCGTTACTTGAGATAGCAGATGACCTTAAAACCAAACACACTCACTAAATCACCTATTTTTCATGCTCCCAAGTACAAACCACCTACACCCAAAAAAAATTGGCAAATCATTATATATTATAAAGATATCTACACCAGAACTTAGAAGAATGTAAAAGTTAAGGTGTTTACCATCTGGTTTTTATGATATATGTGTCAAATCATGAGCCAAATTGTAAAAAAAAAACTTCCATATAGAAAACTAAAATCAAAACATAGAAATTAAAACGTAACCAAATCAAACCGTTACAAAATATTTGTTTTGCTTTGGTTTTGAATTTTTTAGTCTAATGCGAGAATTCATATTCACTTCGATATTCCTTTCAAATATGTTTCTTCCAAATTATAGATAAAAATAAGACATTAACAATCATTTAAAATACGAACAACACATAATCAACTTTTAGTAAGAACTATCATTACATGAGAGTAAAACAAAAGGGAGCCAACACTAAGTCTAGTTGCAAAATTCGACATAGGTCTGTGAACATATGCAAATCTGTGTTAGCACAATTAAAGAAATATACAACAATACTTGATGAGCACAATTCTCAATCAAATAACCCTTTTACTCGAAATATTTACCTCCGGTTGCAATGAACAAACGACTGATCGATATCACAAGATTATCAATAATGTTGTGAGCACCCGATTGAAACAAAAAAAAAATCTTGAGAGCTCCTGTGTTGTGAAGGATTTTGGGATCCTGATTTTTAGGTCGTGATTTTGGATGTAGAAACTCAGCGTATTTTGAGACTTGGAGGGAAATTTTGAGGGGAAGTAAATATAATTGAAAATGTTGGAGGGAAAGTTTTTAGAAATTTAACAAATTCAAATGATTAATAATTAAAAGCAAATATAAAATATTATAAAATAATGTATAAACTTGTATAAAATATAAAAGTAAGCACAAAAATGTATACAAGTAAAAGTGTTACATAAATATAAAAAATAATGTGCAGAAAAAGCAATCGACATGCTTAGTTTTATAAATATAAAAGGGTATTTAAACAAATTAGGAAAGAAGTTATATAAATTTTTTTTATTCTCGTGACCCGTGACCACCCTCATACTCAAGTTGCTTACCTCCCGGCCACACACCTGTATAGTGAGAGGAGAGTGCCAAAGGGGTGTGACCAGAGCTCCTCACATTTTTTCGATATTTGAAAAATGTTTCTAAGCGGCGAAAAGTCTCGCAAAATTCCCACGCCCACTTCACACATCACTACACATGGCTTAAGTGTTAACCATTTTTCACTTCAAATGTATTGTTTCAACTAGAGCAGTATGTTGACAAATGTATTATGTAAAAAAAGTGGCAAGAATATTTTAATAAGTTCGCACAATGTTTAGTTAATTTATTGTTGTGATCGGTCAAGGTCCTGGACATAAATTGATACAATAAGTGGGTTATGTTGTTATGACCAATTACAGAACATGTTACATGTTTTATTTAGGCTTAATATTCACATGTGGTTAAATGGGTTATAGACCATTCAAATAAAAATGATTAGAGCAAAGGATTTTTACTTTTAAATAGGTAAACGATTCAAATGCATGTATGTACATACATATTTACGTATGGATGTATGCACCTTTAACATTTTTAATGCAGCCCTTATAACAAAGTTATATATAAATTTTAACAGTGAACCATTTCTAATAAAAATTGTAACTTTTGAAAAGAGTTGCAAATTTATATAAAAATTGCAACTTTTATAGGAAAAGGTTGCTAATTTTAACAAAAATTGTACCTTTTTAAGAAAAAGCTTGCATTACATCTCTTAATGCAACTTTTATATTAAACAAAGTTGTTTTAGAGTCAAATGCAACTTATGCAAAATAGTTGTTAATAAAATGTTGCATAAGACTCATTTTGTAGTAGTGTCATGACATGATTATCAATCAATTGGGATAAAGATTTTTATAAAAACACTACAAAAACCCATGGATTTTGAATGAAACAGTAGCTTGGAGGGCAAGAAACTTAGGGTTTTGACAGATTTTGAACAACCAATCTCAGATTTAGTGATTTGGAGTGGAAATCGAGCAAAATCAAGAGCCAAAACTCTGATACCACTTTGTAGGATCTATTTGGAGCTCCCAACGGATATCAATTTGACAACCTCTGGAATAGTGCGGAAACCTATTCCAGGGTTTTCCAATCGAAACCAACAGCAACCGTGGTGATCCGAAGGTGTAGGAATGACGTTTGAGTGTGAATCGAACACCATGGGTTGAGAATCGAACTTGGACGATCAATGGCCGCTCAGATCTTCTAGGGTTTGACACTAGGTGCTCTGGGAAGAAAGAGGGCTCTCAGAAGTTAGGTTTAAAATGATTTGAACTTGTATTTATAGACTGTAGTCATTCGGCCAAATGAGTGGCCGAAGCAGCTCATTTGGCGAATGACCATGTCAAATGGACAAATCAGTCGAATGAGTCATTCGGCGAATGAGTCATTCGAATGATATAGTCATTCACTAGGGCGTTCATTCGGCGAATAACTTCATTTGTAGAGTCATTCGCCCGAATGGATCTTTAACCATACAACTTCAACTTTAAACATAATCAAACACTTATAATCAATATTAAACATTAAGAATCAATATAGAAAGACAACATCGATTAAAAAAATAAACTTTACATAATGAATAATACAAAATAGAACTAGGGACATTTAGTGCATCTACATGTTCGCGATTGTTCTTCAAATCGTTTAAGAGTTTTAGCGAATTTCAGAAAACGTTATTGAGTTCATTTGAACCAGAGATGCGGTATTAGTTTTTTTTTTAAATTTGAATATATGTTTACTATTTAGTTTATTTCAGTTGGATTTTAGCCGAGAATGCTTACAGCTATGATTCGTGCATGATTGCCATGTATTGTTAGGAATTGATCTCTGAGATTGATTCGTGTTCGAGCTGTAAACGCGTTGTGGCTTGCCATTTGAATTTTACACAACATTTTGGCTGTAATTTGAATTGATCCATGCGTACGGTGGTTTGAACGGGAATACAATGGGAACAAGAAAGGGAGAATCGGGATTTACAAGTTTAGTCTTTATGCTTTCTTTCTATTTCAAGTTCTGTATTAAAAATTCTTTCTACCACAATTAGTTTATTGAATAACCCATTTTAGTTTACCAAATTTAATCTGTTTATTATTTTATGTTTAAAGAAACTCAATAATTTATAAAATATTTTTTAAAGGTAATAAACCTTTTATTTGTAGTTTTTTATGAACAATTGTTTATAAGATAGTTTACTAACTATTTTACTTATTATTTTATAACTTTTTAAGCTTTAAAATCCTTATTTTATAAAGTTATATATATATATATATATATGACTTAGTTTATGATTAGTATTAATATTATTATTATTAACATTATAATTATTATCAAATTTGATTATAACCAATATATATATTCTTGGAAGCTCTGGATCGGTAACTTGAATTCTATTAACAATTTTATCTCTGCGGAATTTAGATAACACCTATATGAATCAAAGACAATACAATCATGCTTGTAAATATTCTTCTCATTGATAATTAATTCAATTACAAGTCGCACACAGCTAAGAACACACAGTTCTATCACACACACACTAATCTTAGAAATACAGGTTTTGCCAACACATCCTACAAAATCAGCAAACCTGCAAATATATACAAACATCAAACGAACCTATACGAACCTATAGGTTTGCAAGACGAACCAATAGGTTCGCTGGATGAACCTTTACAATGTACATACCATAGGTTCGTTTGAACTAACACACATGCATAGGTTCGTGGGCCAGACGAACCTAGCACAAGCCTATCCCAAACCTTTTCTAACTTAACCAAAACAAACTTGAAAGCAACCTATTACAATATGTACCAACATATACGAAAATCATGGAGTTCACGATTCTCAAAGTACATGAAAATCATGGAGTTCTCGATCCTCAAAGTACACGAAAACCATGGAATTCACAATACTAGGTTCACAAACTAAAGTTCACGTAATTGAGTTTGTATACCTCCGGTTCGTGAACTTCTATTTCCCGTCGTGTACAATTCGAATACTCCTTTTCCTTCCTAAAATTTCTTAGAAAACTAACCCAAAACCCTTGGGACTAGCCCTAGGTGCATAATGGTCTTACCAATGCCTTGAGACTGAAAAGAAACGAAATTTATGCATAACGGAACGATTTTTATGCATAAGTTCCCTTTAGTCTAAAAATCATATCTTTCGCAAATCAAACACTTAACCGGTGTGTGCTAAACCTTCTTGAAGCTTCTCATGTGCTTTCCCCCCATTTGATCGAGTTGGAACCGTTTCCGAAGTTCCAAAGCTTGGCAACTTCGAGTACTTCGAGAGAGAATGATGGTTGCCAACAGCGGGAACTCTTCCCAAGACACTACTATATATAGGCCAAGTTCACGAAATATTGTTCTTGAAATGAAGTTCAAGAAGATGAAATTCGTGAACTTTCATTTCGTGTGCTTCAATTTTCGTGATCTTGCATGCCATGTACTTGTATCTTCGCGAACTTCGTCCTCGATCTTGATTATTTCATTTTAGTTTACTTTCATCGTTCGTTTATATGTATTCCTTCGTTTTCTTGTTCTCCATCCTACAACTTATTTAACAGATACCCACTTGTGAGTAAAATAACTTGTGTTAAAGTTTTGGGGTGTTACGTAAAAAAAATTTCAAGACGAAATTTTCTAAACTAGGGGACACTATAATCCCTAGGGCTTTCGTCTTAAATTCAAATAATGTAATACAAATTAATTCTTTAATTTTATAAATGAAATAAACTTTAAAACTATAAGCAAGTTGTTAAAGATTGTAAATAATAATACACACACACACATATATATGCTGGAAGCTCCGAATATGTAACTTGAATTATATTAACAGTTTTAACTATGCGGAATCTAGATAACACCTATATGAATCAAAGGCAATACAATCATGCTTGTAAATATTCTTCTCATTGATAATGAAATGAATTACAAGTCGCACACAGCTAAGAACACACTAATCTGAGAGTTACAGGTTCTGCCAACAGTTCCTACAAAGTCAGCAAACCTGCGAATATATACAAACATCAAACGAACCTATACGAACCTATAGGTTCGCTGGACGAACCTTTACAATGTACATACCATACGTTCGTTTGAACTAACACACATGCATAGGTTCGTGGGCCAGACGAACCTAGCACAAACTATCCCAAACCTTTTCTAACTTAACCAAAACAAACTTGAAAGCAACCCATTACAATATGTACCAACTAACTCCCCCTTAATAGTTGCCTCAAATCTTCAAAATCTTGATCTTTGATCTTCATTCTTCAGTTCGTGTCCCACTCGATGACTGATCTTCACAAACATTATCTGAACATGTACAATCACAGATCTTGGAGTCTTTGATAATCTTTCAGCTTCAATTCTTGCATCTCTTTCATCAATCTCATTTTTGTAAAGCCATCAACTCCACATACACATAATTCACATCTTCCCAATTACATCCTGAATGAATTCCCAAAGTAAAACACATTCTCGCAATTGTCGAGAATTGTAAAGCCATATCCTTATAACTAAATCCAACATCATAATGACCTTAAGCTTGATCAAGAGTTCCAATATCTTGTTTAGAACAATTTACAAGCCACACAGGGTCAAGTAATCGAATAACCCTCCATTTGTCATTTTCTTTCAATAGAATAACAGATTCAGAAGATCTTTCATCATAAAACCAAAGTTTGAAAAATGGAGTACAATCTTGTTCTATTTTCCTTAGCCTTGTCCTTGAATATACCTTCGGCTTTGGATAAACATAAGAGTTATGCTTCAACACAGAAAATTGAGGAACTAACCAATTCCAGCCTTTCTTTGCTTCACGCTTCAATAAAATCTCAAATCTTTCATTGTGATCTATTTGAAACGGCTTGATCATCTTCAATCTTGAAAGTTTCATACATTCAGAGGATGGTATAGCCATCAAATCAAAAGCTTTCCCAAAATAATGACATCGATCAACTCTCTTTACAACATAACAACCCCTGTTCTTCGACACACCTGGAATATTATCATAATAACCATAACTCAAAATCCTTCCGTGCATGTTCGATTTTGATCCAATTTTAAATAATGAAGCTTGTCTTGGATGTTTCCCAGGAATAGACTCATCATATTTCTCAATAAACTGTCTGAAAATCATCAAATTATCAATATTATACTTTTGTTCTTCTTGATTCTCTCTCCACAAATCCATTTGTCTCTTAATCTTCAACTTTTCACTTAACATAACTTGACATTTATCATTAGCTTTAGTATCAAATATCTTTGTCAAAGTTGGTAAGTTATACAGATTTTCTTCAGAAGACCCACCATCTTCAAATTCAATAGATCTTCCTTCCTCTCTTATAGACACTTTTCCAGAAATACTGGCATTTTGAAGCTCATTCACTTTCATCCCAAACAAATCAGCAAGTTCTTCCTTTGTATAAGCATTTTTAATTTCATCTTCTTCAAGTTCTTTGCCTTTGCTTGATTCATCAACATTTCTTTGTAATTCTTCTTCTCCAGTTTGTTTGAATAATTAAGCAAGTGTAGGTAATGTCTCCTCAATAACTGTCTTTTGACTTTCCTTCTTAGTAATATCCACAATCTCAATTTCTTCACAGTATTTTGCTTGATTTGGATCAATAGTAGACATTGGATTCACATCTAAAGAAATTCCTCATGAATTGTAAATAACAATAGCACCAGTAACAGAGTTCAAACCACTTGAGCCACCAGCACCAACATCATCACCATCATCATCATGATAAGTATCAAAACCTGGATGATCATCAAAATCAGAATCTTCATATTATACTTTCTCCTCATCATCTTCACCTTCTTGAATATTGATATCAACAGGATCAACAACATTTCCTTTAGACACATGAACTTCTACCTTATCATCAAATCTTGCTTCAGTGTGAATAGCTGTAGAAGATTCACCTTGAATATCACTTATCCTTTTTTTTTAACAACTGATTTTTTTCCTCCAGATTAACTATCTTTTCATTATGTTCTCTAGCAACTCTTTCCAATGAAACAATTCTATCATTTATAATCTCCTTGTCTCTTTGATCCTTTTCTTTCCATTTCTGTTATTGAGTGATATGAAGCATCATTGTATCAAGTTCATTCTGAATCGAAGAAGACGATTGCTCAGAATCAACTTTCTCTTTCTGTTTTTTATACTTATCAAACTCTTGAGATAGAAGAGATATCCTGCATCTCAACTCTGAATCATCATAATCCAATGAGAAATTCAAATCTAAATCATCCAAACAATAAAACATAGTATTAACTCTTGAAGCAGAAGTCTCTAGAAATGAAGTTGTAGCAGTATTTGTTTCAGCAAACGGTGCAAGAAATGGTGCAACACACACAGGAGCATAAACTGAAACACTTGGCATTGTAGACTCAACAGATGCAGGAATAGATGATGTCATAACTGAAACAGATGCAGATGCAGTAACCACTGGAGAAGATACAATAATCCTTGGTGCGTTTTGTTTTCTTCTTTCTAGGTACATTTGCCATCCTCTTCTTTATCTTAGGATGAGATGATTCTAGCTTATCTACTATAAAATTTGGATCATTTCTATCTTCCTGCTCTTCCTTACTCTGTTGTTGTTGAATGGGATTCCTTTTCATCCTCCGAACCATTCTATTACCTACTTGCACATGTTCCATCTCAGATTCAGTTGAATCCTGTTCCATTTTATCAATAACATCCTCAGCCTCAACATTTGATGGTGATGCAGTAGTAGTGGTTTGCTCATTAACAACTGGTTGATCTGGATAAATAACTTGAAGAGGCTCCAACGTATATTGAGCAGCACTTGGAGTTGATTGTTGTTGTCGATGAGCAGAAGAAGATTGTTCACGAGCTTGTTGAATTTGTGGATCTTGTGGAGGAGGAGGTGGTGGTGGTTGATCATCATCCAATTATTCTTTCTCAGAGCTAGAATCTTCATTTCTCCATGCATCATTGAGTGGTGCAACATAATTAGCTCTTGCACAGTTACAAATCAAGTCTTTTGTAAGTACAACATCATTACTCGTCTCATATGTCTTCACTTGACCCAAACTAGAGTTTGTCATGTCCTTTAATGTAACATCCGTGAAAAATCCCGGTAAAATCCATATTAAGATCTTAATTATTTAGTCCTTAACGAACAAAAACCAAGTTAATATGTATGTTGAGTCGATGGTATTTAAACAACTAAGAAAAACATGATCAGTCATGGGTTTTCAGATGTAGTAATGCGTATAAAGAAATAATCAAGGAATAACGATAATCACAGTACGCGAAGACCCTGAAATTATGAAATCTTGAAAATATTAAGAATTATAATAATTTAGTAAAATGTGGATATAATTAACAATTATAAAAGTGTTCCAATTAATAAAAATTAATAAATTTAAAGGAGGTATAAAATGAGTATAGATTTATAACTATTTTAATACTTAAATAAATATTTAGATAATTATAAAATAATCAAAAAGTTTCTAATAATTTAAAATAAGCATTTAAATAATTATAAGATGTTCTTTTAAATAATTATGAATTTATAAACATTTTTAGAAATTTTATAAATTTTAGAAATTGCCCAAATCTTTATTTTATAAATATTATTACCCATTTTTATTTATAAAAATTGAAAGAACTCTTTCCCTAATTAAAAATTAAATCAAAAATCTTAATTAAACATAATCATTTAACTTTATAACCTACTAACCTACACTCCAACATCTTTGTCCCCCCTCCAACACTTTTGTCACACACACCCCTCTCCTCCCCTCTCCTTGGCCATCCAAGACCACCCCAACGCCACCCCCATTCCAATTTTCAACTATAAATACCAAGCTTCATCCTTCCTAAATCCTTTGCACCAAAACCATTCTTCTTTGGATTTCTAATTCTATCTCCCTAATCCACCTCTCTTGGGATCTTTCTAAGATTTCCAAGGTAATAAACACTTAAACTAAATGCTCTTAATCTTTATGCTTCATTTTCTTCTTCTAATCCTCAAATTCTAAGTTGTTACCATGCTTGATAACACAAAGGTTTGTGCGTTGTGAGGTTTCCTAATAACTTGTTTTATGACAAGTAACCTATGATCAACCCATACACAAACATACTTTCAAGTTATGGATTCTTGCAATATTGATAACAAAAAGGTTTGTGTGTTTGTTCTTTACCAAACATCCAAACATACCTTCAATATTTGCCTTATTATTTTGAATGTTGATAACACAAAGGTTTTGTATAATTATGGGTCTTTAACCTAAGATCAACAGTTATACAAAACATACTTTCAACATTTGCCTTACTTATATATGTGTAGTGCCTTTAAATGACCAAAACCCATGCACACCTATACTTATATGTATTCAATCACATCACTTAAAGGTTAGTAATATATTTTGGGTTAACTTTAAACCCTTATTCACTAATATCACTTCAAAGTAACGCACGTAATTAATCATTACTCCTAAAACTAAAACCTTGATTATACGCATTACAAACTTTATTATTATTAAACCATCCGTGGTTTCATTCGTAATTTGGTACAACTCAAAATAAAGAGTCGATTAAAATGCCAAATTAAAAAGCGAACTGTGTTATGGCTTAGTATCATTATTAAGTTGGAAGATGACAAGTTCGAGTAACGTATTATCATTTCTTTTATGACTTAAGGAAAGTCATTACTTTGCAATAACCCCAATCTATTAATCGGGTTAACGCATCTCTTATATATATACTAAATATTAAATCTATCGTAAAACTCAACAAATGTATACTTTCCTTATTTTAGGGGTTTGAAGTTCGTGACAAGGAGCAAGATCTTAATATTATCTATCTTCTAGCATCCTACTACTAGTGAGTTACATAGCCCCTCTTTTTATTTAATATTTTGGGGTGGAATACATGCTAGATGCTAAAACTTTACATCCATACGTGTTTAAATGAAATAGGCATTTTAGTGATTACTTGAGTATACGTGTTACTATCGTTTAAACTTCTTTAATATTCATGATGTACATTAATAATATTTTGAGTGAAGTATACGTTTGACATCGTTTAAACTCATAATCATAAAATGCATGCTTTATTGTTAAACATTATGGGATGTATGTTACTATAAACTTCTTTTTTGTAATCATGCTTTATCGAGTCATAAACCTATGGACTCACCAACTATTTTTAGTTGATACTTGAGCATGTATTTCAGGAAATTAGCTACATGGATTATATTACAACAAGAAGAATTTGAAGATATTGTTTAATTTAAATTAGACTATATGGAGAAATCTTATATTGTTGTATCATTTTGAATCATATCATTTTGTAAAACTATTATCGATATGTTATTTGAATCTTTGTAAATCTCTTATGTATGTTATTTGGATTATGAATGCAATTTAGTAAGTTTCTTTATAAACAATGTATTTGTAATCCGATTTCGTCTCGCCCTCGTGATTCCGCTTTAGCGGGGGTGTGACAGATTGGTATCAGAGCCATTGGTTATAGAGAATTAGGTTGCATGAAACCTAGACTATAACTTATAGCTCATCCTAGGACTTACATGGACTTTATGTGCTACCTTACTTGAACTACTTGTTATCACCATATGTGCTTACTTGCTTGTTTGATAGAAATAAGATTTCCTTAGAATTTAAGTATTCCATTAAGAATGCCTTAGATTATAAAAACCTTAGTTAAATCCTACGACCTTTACTTTTCCTATTATATAAAAATTTAAAACACATAATATGTATGTATGACAAAAATATGTTTGACACTCTCACACTCAAAAATTTTTATTCTGTTCTCGTTAGAGCTAAGTTTGTATAAACGGACATGTTTTAACTGGAAGGGCGAATGCCGGTAGTTGGGACTCCTGTCTAGGAAAGCGATTCGCATAAATCCCCGACATACTGCGGGACCAGTCTAGCTTTCCTGGGGATTTCCGATGAGAGTATTCTACCCTATAGGCCAAAGCATGTTATACCAAACGTTGTACGAACTATACGGCTCTAATAAGTCAACGGCAATCCCTTTGGATTGCCATTCCGCTTCACTTTGAAGCCAACTTCATTGATTTATATAATTTCCAAGATGATTATTTACATACTCGTATTCGTATGTCAACCTAAAATAGCAAGAACCAAAATAATCATGCAAGTCAAACTACCATTACGAGTGCACACGTAATCGCCATTTGAAATGCATGAGAGTTTTGGCAAATTCTATTTTAAGTTAACAAATAACACAGGTTCCTAACCTCAAGGTTTCAAAACATTGGTTATGTCCAACGGGATAAACCCGTTTGATAAAACTAGGGTCCATACTTTTGCACACACGAAAACTCAAATCAAGTATATATTGAATAAATTACTACATTAAATGAAATACTAAACCATTTCCTTTTAACTTCATAGCTAATGGCTCCAACAAAAAGAGGGCGAAAACCAAAGGATAAGGGACCAGTTGACAATACAGATACTACTATTCCAATGACACCCGACGACATCGAAAAACTAGCGGAAGCTCGAATAGCCGCAGCCATACCCGGCATACTTGCTCGAGCAAACTCGAACTCAGGAAACAACAATAACAACCACAACACCAATAATAGCAATACCACCGACCCCGAAACCAGTAATGCAAGAAAGGCTGTACATACAAACATTTCATGTCCTGTAAACCGAAGGATTACTATGGCAACGACGGAGCCATAGGACTGCTAAAATGGATAGATAAGATCCAAGCAGTTTTCCGTATTTCTGAATGCCTTGAAACCCACAAGGTTCGTTATGCTGCAAACTCCTTCCAAGGGAAGGCCTTGAACTGGTGGAACAACCAAATACAGGCTCGGGGTGTTTAAGAGGCGGAATCAATGGGCTGGGAAGAATTCAAGGCCCTATTATTAGAAGAATACTGCCCCATCAACGAATTGCAAAAACTGGAGAATGAATTCTGGCACCTTACCATGAAGGGTGCTGAACTGATGGCCTATAACGACCGCTTTCACGAGCTCTCGAGCTTACTACCACACATGGTGAACTCGGAAGATCGAAAAATCGAGCGTTACATCTGGGGACTTGCACCCCAAATTGGAAGCACGGTCACCGCTTCTAGACCAACCTCGCTCAAAGGTGCCATCCTCTTGGCTGGTCAACTTAGGGATCATCTGGTTAGAAACAATGCTTTCGAGAACAAAAACTCGGGAGAAAAGAGGAAGATTGATAACCCCACTCCTCCAACCACACCAACCAATCCAACCAGTCCAACCACTCCAAAAGACACAACAACAACAAGAAACCCACAACTGCCCGTAACTATGGGG
This sequence comes from Mikania micrantha, assembly GCA_009363875.1. Classification (NCBI taxonomy): domain Eukaryota; kingdom Viridiplantae; phylum Streptophyta; class Magnoliopsida; order Asterales; family Asteraceae; genus Mikania; species Mikania micrantha. The sequence continues at coordinate 39,901,673 of CM018680.1, read as the reverse complement.
CAGTTAACCAAGACAAGAGGAATCAACATGCACCTAAGTGTGCCAAATGCAACTACTTCCATTTTGGAGCATGCCTTGTCTGCTCCAAGTGTGGGAAACCGGGGCACCAAGCCAATAATTGTCGAAGCAACCCCACTCCACGTGCTTGCTATGGATGTGGAAGCCCCGACCACATGCTCAATGTTTGTCCCAAAAGACCCCAAGTATCTGGAACTGTCAACAACCCACCTCGGGGAAGAGCTTTCGTCATGGGAGCTCAAGAAGCCCGTGAAGACAACAACGTCGTTACTGGTACGTTTCTTGTAAACAATCACTTTGCATCTATTCTATTTGACACGGGTGCTGATAAAAGTTTCATATCAACTAAGTTTGAGCATGTAGTAAACCAAAAATCTACCCCTTTAACTGAAATCTACACCATAGAATTAGCCAACGGAAAACTATTAACTGCACGAAAAATCCTCAAGGGTTGTGTCCTTAGTTATGACGGCCACTCATTCTATCTAGACCTCATTCCCATCCAACTTGGAAGCTTCGATGTAGTCATCGGAATGGACTGGCTGTCCAAACATCAAGCTGAAATCCAATGTCACCTCAAAATTGTTCGGGTTCCATTACCAAACGGCGGAGCACTAGAAATTCAAGGAGAAATAACAAGTAGGAAACTACACCTCATTTCTGCTATGAAGGCACGTAAGTATTTGAAGAAGGAATGTCAAGCCTTCCTTGCCCATATCAAAGTCAAAGACCAAGAAGAGAAGAAGATTGGAGACATACCAATAGTCCGCGACTTTCCCGAAGTATTCCCCGATGAGCTACCTGGATTACCACCCGTTCGACAAGTGGAATTTCGTATCGACCTGATTCCAGGAGCGGCACCGATAGCAAAGACACCCTACCGTCTCGCACCATCCGAGATGCAAGAGTTATCAAGCCAATTACATGAACTCTTGGATCAAGGATTCATCCGACCGAGTTTCTCACCATGGGGAGCACCCATTCTATTTGTCAAAAAGAAGGATGGATCTTTTCGAATGTGCATCGACTATAGGGAGCTCAACAAAGTAATCATCAAAAATCGCTATCCTCTTCCTCGGATTGATGACTTGTTCGACCAATTACAAGGGTCTAGGCACTTCTCAAAGATAGACCTTCGGTCAGGTTATCATCAATTAAGAATCCACGAAGACGACATCCCAAAAACCGCATTCAGAACAAGATACGGGCACTACGAATTCTTAGTAATGCCTTTCGGACTCACCAATGCCCTTGCGGTATTTATGGACCTAATGAACCGTGTACGCAAGCCTTACCTCGATAAGTTCGTGATCGTGTTCATCGACGATATCCTTATATACTCACAAAACGAAGAGGATCATAAGCAACACCTAAAGCTAGTACTCCAACTCTTGGCAAAGGAGAAACTATATGCCAAGTTTTCCAAATGCGAGTTCTGGTTAAAGGAGGTTCACTTCCTTGGTCATGTGGTTAATGATTAGGGTATTCAAGTCGACCCAAGCAAGATTGAGGCGGTAAAGAAATGGGAAGCACCGACAACCCCGACAGAAATCCAACAATTCTTAGGGTTGGCCGGATACTATCGTAGATTCATTGAAAACTTCTCAAAAATAGCCAAACCATTAACCATGCTCACCCAAAAGGAGCAAAAGTACAATTGGGGAAGAGAACAAGAAGAGGCTTTCCAATTACTGAAACACAAATTATGCCAAGCCCCGATCCTATCACTCCCTGACGGCACTGATAACTTTGTCGTATACTGTGATGCATCGCACCAAGGTCTCGGTTGCGTGTTGATGCAAAAAGACAAAGTTATTGCATATGCATCCCGACAACTCAAAGTGCATGAAAAGAACTACACCACTCATGACTTGGAGTTGGGAGCCGTTATCTTTGCTTTAAAAATCTGGAGACACTACCTCTACGGTACCAAGTGTATTATATACACCGATCACAAAAGCCTCCAACACATCCTTGATCAAAAAATGTTGAATATGCGTCAAAGAAGATGGGTTGAGTTACTCAACGACTACGATTGTGACATACGCTACCATCCCGGTAAAGCAAACGTGGTGGGTGATGCACTAAGTAGAAAAGAGAGGATCATACCCGTTCGCGTACGCGCCTTGGGTATGACAATACAAACCTCTCTCAAAACCCAAATTCTTGAAGCACAAAAGGAAGCTCTAAAGGCAAAGGAACTCAAAGAAGAACTGCTATGCGGGGCGGAGAAAAGACTAGAACTAAAAGAAGATTATGTGTTGTATTTCCAAGAAAGAATGTGGGTTCCCGAGCTGAACAACATCCGAGAGCTCATTTTTCATGAAGCCCACAAATCCAAATACTCCGTTCATCCGGGCGCCGACAAAATGTATAAAGATCTCAAGGAATACTATTGGTGGCCCGGAATGAAGGAAGACATCGCTCTATATGTCGGAAAGTGCCTAACCTGTTCTAAGGTTAAGGCCGAACACCAAAAACCATCAGGTATGTTACAACAACCCGAAATCCCACAATGGAAATGGGAGCAAATTTCCATGGATTTCATCACCAAACTACCACGTACCTCTAGCGGTTATGATTCTATATGGGTCATCGTCGATCGATTGACAAAGTCCGCTCACTTCTTGCCCATTAGAGAAGATTTTAAGATGGAGAAGCTTGCTAAACTATACATCACCGAAATCATCACTAGGCACGGGGTGCCCATGTCAATCATCTCTGACAGAGATAGCCGATTTACCTCCCGATTCTGGCAATCTATGCAAAAGGCACTCGGAACTCGTCTCGACCTTAGCACCGCGTATCATCCACAAACCGATGGGCAGACCGAAAGAACAATCCAAACCTTGGAAGATATGCTTAGGTGTTGTGTGGTAGATTTTGGTGGAAGTTGGGATAACCATCTCCCACTAATTGAATTCTCGTATAACAACAGTTACCACACAAGCATCAAGTGCGCACCATTTGAAGCCTTATACGGACGAAAATGTCGATCTCCCGTATTTTGGGCAGAAATCGGGGAAAGTCAAATAACTGGTCCTGAAATCATTCAAGAAACAACGGATAAAATTGCACAAATCAAGGACCGAATCAAAGCCGCTAGGGATCGTCAGAAAAGCTACGCCGACAACCGAAGAAAACCATTGGAATTTGCAATTGGCTATAAGGTAATGCTAAAAGTATCTCCATGGAAGGGTGTTGTGCGATTCGGTAAGAAGGGCAAGCTAGCTCCAAGATACGTTGGACCTTTTGAAATTCTCGATAGAATTGGTCCCGTAGCCTACAAGCTCCAACTACCACAAGAACTCGGTGGAGTTCATGATACGTTCCATGTGTCCAATCTAAAGAAATGCCTATCAGACGAGACATTGATAATCCCATTGGATGAGGTTCAACTCGACGACAAACTCCACTTCATCGAAGAACCAATTGAGATTATGGATCAAGATGTGAAGACGTTGAAGCGAAGCCGCATTCCAATCATCAAAGTTAGATGGAACTCTAAGCGAGGACCTGAATTCACCTGGGAAAGGGAGGATCATATGAAGAAAAAGTATCCTCAGCTATTCATAAACAACTCTACCCTGGTAAATAAAGATTGAATTTCGGGACGAAATTCTTTTAACCGGGGGAGACTGTAACATCCGTGAAAAATACCGGTAAAATCCATATTAAGATCTTAATTATTTAGTCCTTAACGAACAAAAACCAAGTTAATATGTATGTTGAGTCGATGGTATTTAAACAACTAAGAAAAACATGATCAGTTATGGGTTTTCAGATGTAGTAATGCGTATATAGAAATAATCAAGGAATAACGATAATCACAGTACGCGAAGACCCTGAAATTATGAAATCTTGAAAATATTAAGAATTATAATAATTTAGTAAAATGTGGATATAATTAACAATTTTAAAAGTGTTCCAATTAATAAAAATTAATAAATTTAAAGGAGGTATAAAATGAGTATAGATTTATAACTATTTTAATACTTAAATAAATATTTAGATAATTATAAAATAATCAAAAAGTTTCTAATAATTTAAAATAAGCATTTAAATAATTATAAGATGTTCTTTTAAATAATAATGAATTTATAAACATTTTTAGAAATTTTATAAATTTTAGAAATTGCCCAAATATTTATTTTATAAATATTATTACCCATTTTTATTTATAAAAATTGAAAGAACTCTTTCCCTAATTAAAAATTAAATCAAAAATCTTAATTAAACATAATCATTTAACTTTATAACCTACTAACCTACACTCCAACATCTTTGTCCCCCCTCCAACACTTTTGTCACACACACCCCTCTCCTCCCCTCTCCTTGGCCATCCAAGACCACCCCAAGGCCACCCCCATTCCAATTTTCAACTATAAATACCAAACTTCATCCTTCCTAAATCCTTTGCACCAAAACCATTTTTCTTTGGATTTCTAATTCTATCTCCCTAATCCACCTCTCTTGGGATCTTTCTAAGATTTCCAAGGTAATAAACACTTAAACTAAATGCTCTTCATCTTTATGCTTCATTTTCTTCTTCTAATCCTCAAATTCTAAGTTGTTACCATGCTTGATAACACAAAGGTTTGTGTGTTGTGAGGTTTCCTAATAACTTGTTTTATGACAAGTAACCTATGATCAACCCATACACAAACATACTTTCAAGTTATGGATTCTTGCAAAATTGATAACAAAAAGGTTTGTGTGTTTGTTCTTTACCAAACATCCAAACATACCTTCAATATTTGCCTTATTATTTTGAATGTTGATAACACAAAGGTTTTGTATAATTATGGGTCTTTAACCTAAGATCAACAATTATACAAAACATACTTTCAACATTTGCCTTACTTATATATGTGTAGTGCCTTTAAATGACCAAAACCCATGCACACCTATACTTATATGTATTCAATCACATCACTTAAAGGTTAGTAATATATTTTGGGTTAACTTTAAACCCTTATTCACTAATATCACTTCAAAGTAACGCACGTAATTATCATTACTCCTAAAACTAAAACCTTGATTATACGCATTACAAACTTTATTATTATTAAACCATCCGTGGTGTCATTATCATTAAACCATCCGTGGTTTCATTCGTAATTTGGTACAACTCAAAATAAAGAGTCGATTAAAATGCCAAATTAAAAAGCGAACTGTGTTATGGCTTAGTATCATTATTAAGTTGGAAGATGACAAGTTCGAGTAACGTATTATCATTTCTTTTATGACTTAAGGAAAGTCATTACTTTGCAATAACCCCAATCTATTAATCGGGTTAACGCATCTCTTATATATATACTAAATATTAAATCCATCGTAAAACTCAACAAATGTATACTTTCCTTATTTTAGGGGTTTGAAGTTCGTGACAAGGAGCAAGATCTTAATATTATCTATCTTCTAGCATCCTACTACTAGTGAGTTTCATAGCCCCTCTTTTTATTTAATATTTTGGGGTGGAATACATGCTAGATACTAAAACTTTACATCCATACGTGTTTAATTGAAATAGGCATTTTAGTGATTACTTGAGTATACGTGTTACTATCGTTTAAACTTCTTTAATATTCATGATGTACATTAATAATATTTTGAGTGAAGTATACGTTTGACATCGTTTAAACTCATAATCATAAAATGCATGCTTTATTGTTAAACATTATGGGATGTATGTTACTATAAACTTCTTTTTTGTAATCATGCTTTATCGAGTCATAAACCTATGGACTCACCAACTATTTTTAGTTGATACTTGAGCATGTATTTCAGGAAATTAGCTACATGGATTATATTACAACATGAAAATTTTGAAGATATTGTTTAATTTAAATTAGACTATATGGAGAAATCTTATATTGTTGTATCATTTTGAATCATATCATTTTGTAAAACTATTATCGATATGTTATTTGAATCTTTGTAAATCTCTTATGTATGTTATTTGGATTATGAATGCAATTTAGTAAGTTTCTTTATAAACAATGTATTTGTAATCCGATTTCGTCTCGCCCTCGTGATTCCGCTTTAGCGGGGGTGTGACATTTAACTTCAACCTGTCATCCAAGCTCTTGGCAAACTCTGTTAAGGAAATCTCTCATCGATAAGCATCTGTACAAATGTTGGATACACCAAGAACTTGTCCTTGACTTTTGTGTTATTGTCAGATAAATATCTAATAATCATTGCAGAGAAGTTGAATGGCTTGTTAACAATCAAAGCAACCATAGCTGATCTCATAAGATCTCTCAACTCATCAAATGTACCCCTCCTCATACTCATGCAATGAAGTAGTTCATGTGCTAGAAACTTGTACTGAAGAGGCAACTTTCCTTTCTTGATTGAGTATTCAATGTAGACTCCAAACTATTTGATTCTCATAAAGCATCCTTTAATACACCACTCAAGAATCAAGGTCATGCCTTCAGGTTCTCCAAACTCAATACTCTACGAACATCAGCTTCATTGATTCTCATCACTTGTCCAAGCATAGTGGCTTCAATAACAAATACTTCATCAACAGTGATCAATCTAGCTGATTCCCAGAAACTCTGAATATGAGATCGATAAATGTGACAATGATTAGAGATAGCATAATAAATCCTTGATCTTCTCAGAAACTCGATCATAGGTCTAAAGTCTTTGCCATTTGTTATTGTAGCATCCAAATAAGCACAAATGTTGTGTTTATCACCAAATACCAGGTTTGCTATATCTACAATTAAAAAATAATATATCAGAAACATAATTCAATTCAAGATGAAAAATTTTTTAAAATTTCTAAGTCCCAAGTCTAGCGAACCTATCCACTGTGCCGAACCATCATATGTGAACGAACCTAGATTACAAAAAAACCTATTTTCAAGTTGACGAACCTGAAATTCAAACGAACCTAGTTCACAGAGGGGAACCTTTGGTCAACCAAACCTTTAACAATTAAGGGTTCGATCATTGACTAAGAAAAGGTTCGGCCCGATCCTTTTTATGTCAAACGAACTTGTTTGAAATCCAAATCAAAATTCAAATTTATGAATTAGAGCAAAATAAACACATCCAAATGTTCGCAATAAGTTGATTAACAACTTTAATAAAAGCATTTTTTATAAATCTTTGATTAAAATTGATTTATTCAAATTTTTAAAGGTTCGACTAATCGGACTTAAAACCTAGATTTATACAAATCCAGCCGGTGAAAATTCAATCCATATACGTTTTTGGAATCATGACAACACGACAAATCTAATAATATATGGCAAGCACTCAGATAATCACGAATTCGAAAAATCAATTTCAACCACTTAGAGGTTCGTCTCTAGCAATATCAGTGAAAGTAGCGATGCTAATACACAAGGTTGAGACGAACCTTTGAACAAAACTCTGAACAAATCAATAGAAACAAACCTTGTTTGACGAACCTGTGGAATAACCTTCTGAACGAACCTCCTATCAAACCTTCTGGACGAACCTATGAACAAACCTTGTTGACGAACCTGTGGACAAACCTTATGAACGAACCTCCTATCAAACCTTCTGGATGAACCTATGAACAAACTTACAATAGGTTCGGCCCACCAATTCCACAAAATCTCACAAACCTTTGACATTTTGACCTTTTCAGATTTAATCAAAATTTTTACAAACAAAACAAAATTTGGTGATTCAAATTTGAAAAAAAGTAATCAATTATTATTGATTCAACATCAGATATAAACAAAAATCTTTTTGAATTTTATAAATTTTATATTAAAACACACCAAAATTTATTTCTGAAAGAAAACTAAACTAAAACATGAAAATGCATAAAAACAAACACATATTTTTGGTGAGAAAGATCTAGACATGAGATCATATTGCATTGCAATCATCTGTACAATTGATTGACTTAATGAATGTGTTAATTAGAAAATCTCAATTCAAATATGATTGTCAGTATAGAAATCCAAATTAAATTTAATTACTTAGTTAAGATATCAATTGAAACTAAAATAATCACACACTTTATGTTCCTCATTCATTTGAACACATCCCCGTTTTGTGAATTGTTAATCAAACAATGAAGTTCTTGAAACAATTTAATTCAAGTATGTAACAAGTTTGATCATGCAAAAACAAAATAGAATTTCTTTTTGAAAACAACAAAATGTAAAACAAGTTGAAATTGTTCAAGATCTTAGAATCAAGGTTGATACTTTCGTATGCACAAATGATCCAGATAATGAACGAAACAATAATTTAAGATTAAGATCTTAACAATCAGATCGATATTCTCATATACGCAGAGATTGTCAAAATCTTAATGAAACCAAGAAAACAAATTTGAATTGTTCAAAGCCTTAACACTCAGGTCGAGACGTAAGTATACGCAAAGAATGTTTCAGCTTTGAACGAAAATGAAAGAAAAACAAATTTATAATTTCTTTTAAAATTGAACAACATGATCAAAAACTAGCATTTAAGTGACTTTAAATCAAGAAACAATCATTTTGAGATCAAAAACCACGCTTTCAGGACAAAGATAAGCACTGTATTCTAAGAAACTATATCCCACAATGTACGATCATCATTTTGTCAAAAGTTATCCCAACTAAGTTATAAACCTACTAATATATCATACTTAGTAATTATGAATTCTTTTTATGTTTAAGTTCTAGTATGATTCAGATGTACTTCCGATTGCTACAATATACCATCATTTATCACTAGGTCGAATCAATTTCTCAATTTTTATTTTTTATTGTTTTTGTGATTTTTAAAATTTTATATTGTTTTTGTGTTTTTGATTTCTCAAATGTTTTTGATTTTTCAAATGTTTTTGATTTTTCAAATTTTCTCCCGCTAAAACCTAAAACACAAAACAAAACAAAAAAAAATATAAATATATCTGATGTTAATTCAATAAAAAATCGATTATGAAGGAAATAGATTTAGTATGACCTCACCCATGACCCGAATTCCATAAAGTTTGAGTAAATACTCAAAACGAGTTCGGTCGAAGGCCTTGGTGAGAACATCTACACGTTGCTCATTTGTGTGTATCTTCACCACATCAATGAGTTTCTTTTCATAGCAATCGCGTATGAAATGAAACCGGATATCAATGTGCTTGGAACACGAATGATACACCGGGTTTTTACTAATTGCAATGGCAGCCTCGTTATCAACATGTATAGGGGTATTAAGAAAATTCAAACCATAGTCTCTCATGTGTTGTTGTATCCACAACACTTGTGAACAACAACTGGCAGCATCTACGTACTCAGCTTCGCAAGTTGAAGTAGCCACATAAGTTTGCTTTTAACATTGCCAAGAGACCAGTCCTTCCCCCAAGAATTGTGCACCACCAGTTGTGGGTTTAACATATGTCTTGCATCCTCCATAATCGAAGTCACTGTAGGCATTGAAGGAAAAGTTATCATCCTTAGGATACCACAGACCGGTGTCTGGTGTACCCTTCTGATAACGAAGAATCCGTTTAACTGCTATCAGATATGACACCTTAGGTTTAGATTGATATCTGGCACAGATACTTGTAACAAAAACAATATCTGGCCTTGACACGGTCAGATACATCAAACTTCCAATAATCCCACGATAAAGCGTGGGATCAATCAACTCCCCCTTAATATCAGGCTCAATCTCGTGATTGGGCTGAAAGGGCATGGAAATTGGTTTTGAATCAAGCATGCTAAACCGTTTAAGCACATCTTGAATATATTTGGTTTGTTGTATGAAGATCCCGTTATCAGTTTGGTCTACTTTTAAAACAAGGAAGAATTTTATATCTGACATCGTGCTCATCTCGAATTTATCAATCATCAGCTCTTTGAATTCCAAGCACATTTGTTCATCGGTAGATCCAAAGATGATGTCATCCACATAGATCTGAACAACGAGAATGTGCTTGCCGTTTTCCCGAAAGAACAAAGTTTTGTCAATATGACCCCTATTAAACCCGTGTTCAATAAGGTGAGTCGATAAAGTCTCATACCAGACACGTGGGGCCTGATGAAGACCATACAATGCTTTGTCCAAGAGGTAAACCTGATCCCGATGGATAGGATCCTCAAAGCCCGGTGGCTGACAAACATACACTGTTTCCTTAAAGAATGCATACAGAAAAGCATCTTTAACATCCAACTGAAATACTTTGAACTTCTTGTGGTCTACAAAAGCAAGAAAAAGACGAATTGCTTCTAATCGTGCCACATGTGCAAAACCTTCATCATAATCAATTCCTTCAATTTGTCTAAAACCCTGAACCACTAAACGAGCTTTGTTTCGAACTATTACGCCTCTGTCATCTTGTTTGCATCGCAGCACCCATCGTGTGCCAATTTTTTTCTCTCCTTTTGGGAAGTCTACCAAATGCCAAACCCCCAATTTGCGAAATTGATTCAATTCCTTTTGCATAGCCTACACCCAGGCAGGCTCACGCAAAGCTTCATTCACAGTCTTTGGCTCTATTTGAGAAATAAATGTTGATTGCATCCAAAGCTCGTGATTGCCGTGAGTTTTCTCTAACTCAACATACATACTTTTCTCATTTGCTACTTGATGACGTGTCTGTACTCCTATATTAGGATCTCCTATAATTTGATCAATTGGATGATTGACATGAGCACGCGTGACATGCAATTGCGGTACAACCACATCATGATCAAGATTGTTGATGTTCTGATCAGGATCTTGATCATTGGAGATAGCATATTCAAAAATCTCATTTTCATCCTCTGATGACCATTCATTATTAATAACCTCTGAAGTACCTTCCCCATGTGGTGTAATAGCTTCATCTACAGCTTGTTGAGATATTCCTTGTTCATCTGAACTTTGCAAATCATACAACATTTGTAAGGTTATTTCACAATCAGAAACAGTTGAAGACATATTAAAAGACTCAAACTACTTATTGTAATCGAAAAGCCAATCTGGACCCTTGCTATTTGGTATAGGTGTATGTCGTTGGACATCCACATGATACCATAATTCCCCAACACCCGTATGTTTGTTAAACACACGTTTGTTTGGAAGACTATATCCGAGAAAGAAACCCTCTTCAACTTTAGAATTAAATTTTGAATCCTTTTTTCAGCATTGTACAAGGAGCCCCAAAAAGGTTCCAAGTGTTCCAGATTGGGCTTCCGATTCTGAAACAATTCATAACAAGTTTTATCGTGTCTTTTGACAATTAAAACTCTGTTAAGGGTAAAACAAGCAGTAGCCACAACTTCACTCCAAAAAGTAATGGGAAGTTTAGAATCAGCTAGCATTGTTCTTGCTTATTCAATCGAAGTCCTATTCTTTATTTCAGCTACACTATTCATCTAAGGCTCATATGGTGCATTGAATTGCTGCTGAATGCCTTTGGAATTACAAAATTCCTCCTTTTGATGATTCTTGAACTCGGTCCCATTGTCAGATCTTACACGCCTCACCCTCAACTTATATAAAGTCTCCAACCTATTAATCAATAGAACAAAGTTTTCATAAGTTTATGATTTATGTTTGATAAACATAAGCCATGAAAATCTTGAAAATTCATCAGTCACCACAAAACAATAAGAATCACCACCTATACCTTTCACATTGATGGGTCCAAAAAGATCCATGTGAAGAAGTTCAAGGGGCATGTCAACATAAAAAAATTTCTTTGTTTTATGAGACTTCGTTTTATGTTTACCCATTTTACATGAGACACACACATCCGGATGTTTAAAATGTTTTACAGGTACACCATCAACTAAAAGATTATGTACAAGATGGTTCATCATCCAGATGTGGATATCTCCCATCCGCCTATGCCATGAACGTGTGTCATGTTCAGTAGCTTTGGTACTAGGCACGTTTCCACATTATTTATTGTCTCCGCTTTTGCCACATTAAGCACATAAAGATCCTTGTTATGCTCAGCTGTCATTAGAATCCACTCATCTAAAATCTTAAATCCTTGCTTGAGCACATAACACCTCTCTTTGTGAAACATATATTTTTAATCTTAATCACAAATCTGGGAGAAACTCAACAAGTTTTTTGTTAACTCTCTACAAAAATTAATATTGTCAAAAGAAGCCTTCCCATTTGTCAAACTACCAATCCCTGTAATTTGACCTTCTTTGTCTCCAGCAAAGTTCACATAACTCCCCTTCACAAGCTTAACATCTCTTAACAAGCTCGATTCACAAGTCATATGGCGGGCATATCCACTATCAACAATCCAACGATTGCTAACATGGCCCGTGGATGCAACCAGCACAATAAATTAAAAGAAAGTTGTTAGTATTCAAAAGGGATGATCCTCGCCATTTCGGCGTCGAGTCTCCCGGAATGAACCCTTTCCATTCTTTTGTGATGACTTGATTGAATAACCATCATCACTTGTATCCTCCTCTTTCTTAGAGAATTCATCACCAGATTTATTCTTAAGTTTCCAAAATGATTTAGATTTAATAGGTTGTTTTGAAAATGAAGACCTTGAACAAAAATTTTCAAATGAGTCATCATCAGATGAAGTCACAATTTTCACAATCTTTTTAACATTGTGTTTATTTTTAAAAACTCTTTTCTTTTGCTTTATTTCTTCCTTCACCCAAAAAAAATTTGGGTTGAATTTTCTAAGAACTTTCATTTCATCTTCACTTGGTCTATCTTACCAAGAAGTCCCACTTGAAACATGCACCCAAATCTCCTAATCAGAACTCTCTCTGACTTTTTTTTTCTTTTTTTATGACCGGGGAACCCACTTGCATGGTAAACCTCGGGCCCCCCTCAATTGCCGACAAACCGAGGGGAACAGGTAAATCGCAGGCGCAAGCACCCGGGTCGGTGGCCTTGTAGAGAAAATGTCACCCACATGACTAGAACCCATGACCTCAAGGTTGAGGGCCAACACCCTTAACACTAGGCTATATCCACAAGGTTCTTTCTAACTTTGTTATTAGGACAATTAGCAGAAATATGCCCTTTACCATAAAAAGTAAAACTTGCATGTTTCCCTTGGTGAGAAATACCTCAAACTGCCACAATTACTCGAACTAAATCCTATATTGCAGTCAGCAACCAAATGACCCGTTTTACCACATCGGTAACAATTCCTCTCTTTAATTTAAGTTTTTGGTTTGGGTTCATCATAAAAACTTGATGAACTGAAAGGTCTTGAGATAACCTTAGAAGATGACCTTTTGTTTTCTTAAACCAGTTGAACTTTTATTTGAATTATCCAATTTCTTTTGAAAATTATTTTATTTAATCTTGTGCCCAACCCCAAAATTATCAAATAAGAAATCTACCTTTTCCACTTTATTAGACATCACATTTTTGTTTTGAAAATTTCCACTAGGCTCTCCTTGATGTGTATTAGATGATCTAACATACACAATTGGTTTAAGAGTAGTAGTTGGTTTGGTCCTAGTCACTGGTTTAGAAACCTGTGTGGATTTAATTACTACCTTCTCAACTTGTTTAATTTCAGATTTGGACTGCTTGGTTTCAACAGTTGTTTTCTCAACACCTTTCCCTTTGTATCCATTTTGTCTCAAAATTTCTGAAGAATATTCCGACTCAGTGATGTCTTCGATGATTGGGGCATCACTTTCAAGTGATACGTTTTCATCAGAAGACGAGACTCAAACATTTGCAGTAACATTTTCAGACTCAGAGTCGGTTAAAGAAGCTGGATGCACTTCCAGATTACGGTCAATTTGTGGCCTTGGAACATAGCTCGGAGGAGGTGTTACTGCATGAAATCCCAAGCCAGTAGTATCATTCGATGACCTTTGCACACCAGCAAAGTAATCGATAACATACTGAGAATTTTGATAATTCTCGAGCTTTCTTTTGTGCACTTCTGCCTCTGTTCTAGCTGCAGACAGTTCTACTTTCAACTTTTGTACTGACTCGAGGTGTACAGAAACTGCATGATTCTTTTGCAAAACTTTAATTTTTAATTCCTCATTTTCTTTACCCAAATATACGATCTTTTTGTCAAAATCTTTTTTATCTTGAAACTAACTTTTTGTTAGCTTTAGTGAACTCGATCAGTTCAGCCGTCAGTTGAGCATTCAATTTCTTCAATTTTTCAATTACTTCCGAAAGTTCATTATTTACCTCCTCAACCTTTTCTTTTCCCTTGCTTTCTTCTTCAGCCATAGAAGCATTTAGCTGACAACTATCTTCAACTTTAGAATCTTTCACCATTGAAGCCATAAAAGCATTTAGCTGACAAGTATCCTTCATCTGCTTGACTAACTAGAGCTTTGCTTGATTCTCCAGGCTTCTCCTTTTGCTTTTGATAAGCTTCTTTGGTTGCCTTGCTTCTTTGGATTTTTGAATTCTCGAACAAAATGAGCCAGTTCACCATAGTTGTAGCATTGTGTGGCTTTTGATTCAGCTAAGTGGGAATGTCTAAGTGGTAGACATGACCATTGATTCTCAAACATCAACTCCTACATGTCTTATATCCAAAGCATCATCTTCTGAAACTGCCCTATGGCACAGAAGATTTAGCTACTTAAATCATCAAACTCTTCATAAGCTTTATACCCTTTCTTTAGTAAAAGGAATACCTTCTAAAGAATTTCATTTTGAAGGACAATATGAATCCTCCTTAAAGGGAAATCAATATAAATCATCACATAAATCTATTGAGGAATCCAAAACAACTAACTGTCTTAATCTACTTCATATGGACCTATTAGGTCCTGTGAAGGTAGCTAGTTCAGCCAAAAAGAGATACTGCTTAGTTGTTGTGGATGACTGCTCAAAATTTTGCTGGACCTTCTTTCTCTTCAGCAAAGACGAGACTGCTGATAAAATAAAAGATCTTATCACTTAACTTGAAAGACAATTTGGTCTTCCTGTCAAGGTAATTAGGAGTGATAATTATACTGAATTCAAGAATCACGTTCTTGATGAGTTTTGCACCTCCAAATGAATCATTAGACAATATAGTGCTTCTTAAACTACTGGTCAAAATGGAGTTATTGAAAGAAAGAATATGACACTTATTGAGGCTGCAAGAACGATGCTTGCAGCCTCAGGACTACCTTTGTCTTTCGGGGCTGAGGTAGTAAACACTGCTTGTTATGTTTTGAACAGAGTGCACATTTTGAAAAGACATGACAAGACTGCCTATGAGGCCCTTCATAAAATAAAGCCTCTCATTTCTTTTTCCAGAGTTTTTTTGTGTCCATGTTTTATTTTGAACACAAAGGACTCTTTGTCCTAATTTGCTGCAAAAGTGGACTCTCGTCACTTCGCTTGATACTCTCAAACTTCCAAAGCTTACAGGGCTTTCAATCTCAGGTCTAGAATTGTTGAGAAATCCATTGATATAAAATTCAAGGAATCTGGATCAACCTCTTCCTTCCTTTCTACTCCTAATGATTTGTTTGATCTTGAAAGTTTTACCTACACTCCTCCTGCCTCTTCCATGTCTCCTTCTTCAGAGTCTTGTCAAACTTATGAAGATTTATCATCTCTTGAGGAGTTTTCAGTGTCTCACTTCTTTTCCTCCATTCCTTCTTATCAAATAAATTATCATGATTAGAATGAGCATGTATCTACTTCCACATCCCCAATAATTGATAATACACCAGTAGATACCTCTTAACAAGCACATGCTACCTCATCTGAAAGCTTTTATGGCCCCATTGATAATCCATCTTTTTCTGATGTTGCTTTTACTAATAATTGTTTGGACATCATTCCCTTCAATAAAAATCACCTCCTAGAGCAGATTTTGGCTGATTTAAGTAAAGGTGTTCAAACTAGGAGCCAGCTTTCAAACTTTGTCTTCATGCTGCTTTCCTGTCCCAAATTGAGCCATCTAAGTATCAAGAGGCTCTCAAAGATAATAATTGGGTGGAAGCTATGCAGGATGAGTTGTTACAGTTCAAAAAGCAAAATGTTTGGACTCTCTGCCCCTTGCCCAAAGGGAAATACCCAATAGGAACTAGATGGGTATTTAGAAATAAAACTGATGACAGGGGTATTGTAATAAAAAATTGAGCCAGATTGGTAGTGCAAGGGTATTGCCAAGAGGAAGGTATTGATTATGATGAAACATTTGCTCCTGTGGCCAGACTTGAAGCCATAACACTCTTCCTTGCATTTGCTATATCCCACAACATAAAGGTATTTCAGATGGATATTAAAAGTGCTTTATTGTAAGGAACTATAAAGGAGGAAGTCAATGTCTGTCAACCATGAGGGTTTGATGATGTTCATCATCATGATTGGGTGTATAGACTAGACAAAGCTTTGTATGGTTTAAAACTAAAGCCTGGTATGATACTCTCTCTCAATTTCTTCTTTCTAATAAATTTTTTAGGGGAACCATTGATAAGACCTTATTCATCAATAAGGTAGAAAAGGAACATTTGTTGGTCCAGATCTATGTTGATGACATCATTTTTGGATCAACAAAACCTTCCTTGTGTGAACAATTTTAAAAATTAATGTCTTCTAAATTAGAAATGAGTGCTTTAAGTGAACTAAAATATTTTTAGGATTCCAAGTCAAACAAACCCCTAATGGAACTGTCATTCATCAATCCAAATATGTAAAAGATCTTCAGAATAAATTAGAAGTGAGTGATTGCAAAATAATTTCTACCCCCATTGCAACTGCACCAGGAATAAATCCAGATGAAAATGGTGAACCTGTAAATTGAAAGCTCTACATGTGCATGATTGGATCTTTGATGTATCTCATTGCATCAAGGCTAGACATCATGTATTCAACATGTGTTTGTGCTAGATACCAATCTGCCCCTAAAGAATCCCATTTATCATTTGTGAAGTGGATATTCAGATACCTAAAAGGTACTCCTGTACTAGGTATTTGGTATTCTGCTAATCAATCTTGCAAAATTGTTGGTTTTTCAAATAGTGATTACGCAGGATGTTTACTCACCAGGAAGCCTACTTCAGGAGGATGTCAGTTCTTTGCAAATTGCTTGGTCTCATGGAAAAGAAAAAAAGCAAACTTTAGTGTCAAACTCAATAGCTGAAGCTGAGTACATTGCAGGAACTCATTGCACTACACAAATCGTTTGGTTACATTACTAACTATTGGACTTTGGAATAACACAACTAAAAACACCCCTCTTAATAGACAATGAAGATGTCAAAAACATAATAAAAAATCATGTCTATCACTCTAAAACCAAACATATAGAAATAAGACATCACTTTATAAGAGACTGTTTTTAAAAAGGCTTGATAATCCTAGAACATGTATCTACAAGTGACCAAATAGCAGACATATTTACCAAGCCTTTGGACTCATTAACCTTTTTCTAAGTTTGTATCCAAATTAGGCATGATAAATATGAGTTAATAAATTAATAAATATGGTTAAGAATACTTTTCTTAAACATTAAATAAATATATAAAAGGATAATTCTCAAATTATCCTAAAAACGGACAAATGGAAAACCACTGATGAAACACCCATGGTTCTTTAATCAATCTGTTGTTACATTTGAAACACTCCGTGGTTTCTACCACATACATGCTTTTCCCCATGGTAACTTATCAACGGTTAAAACCCTTCTGTGGTTAAAATCTTTTTCACTCCGTGGTTATTAAAATCTTGATAATTACGCTCGATTTGACTATCACTAATCGCACTGAAAGATTTGACTCCATATGATTAATAGAATTGACACTCATTAATTGTTTTTACTGCTCGAAAATATCTTCTCATTTTACCATTTTACTCTTTTTACTTCAAGTGTCCACTAATCTTCTTTCCTTTATTTATATAAGTGGTTATCTTCTTCCGTCCTTACACTAATATTTCGAAAATTTCTTGGTCATCATTACGATCAAGAAGATAATTCTTTCAAATTCAAACCTCAAAATGCTGCTTATGGCGAAGGACAACAGCTTGTCAGGCATGTCGTCTGGCTCGATGCACTTACACTAACTTCGTCTGAGCTTGCTGCTCATGATGTTAGTGTGTAACGGCATCAGACCAGGCTTCATTCCTGAAAAAGCATTGTTCGTACATCAGAGTGTGCATGAACGTACTGATTTGTCCTTTGTCTTTCTGTCTCCTATGCTTACAGGTTTGTCCAAGGGGTAAGAACCCTATGGTAAACTTTAAGTTTGTTATAAGAAGTGGCGATTTCTTCTATACAAACCGCACTCATCTGCAATGATTATATTTTTCCTTATTTATCTCTCTACACTTAAGGCAAAATTTGCAATTGTATTTTGTTCTTGAAACTGTTGTTCGATTGTTACTGCATCTATGGCGTTTGAAGCTTTGAAACTCAAGCCGGTTCACAACCTCGGAGCCTATCTTGCCAAGTCTTCTGAATACCCCCACTATGATGAGGTCATCGACGTTCTGGTAAAATCCTTTGTTCACACTGCTTTTACTATCAACCCTCCTATTTCTGAATCTGCCCTAAATCAGTTTTGGGCAAACTCTGCCTTGGTTTCGATGGATGACTCTGTTGAAAGCATCACCTCGGTGGTTGTTGGTCAACAAGTCTCCATCACCCCCCTCCAAAATAAGTGTTGCTCTAAATCTGGGTGATACTAATGCACCCTCCATTGTTCCTCTCAAACTTCCTCACAATGTCTTTGTTCAGTGTGATTATCAGGGAGACCTGAAAAACATAACCATGTACAAAGCCTATTTCTATCCCAAGTACAAGTTTATAGATCACAGCAGTTTGCAGTGTCTTTCTTAGAAGACAACTAGTTGGGGAGAAATGCCATATGACATGCAATATGTCATGTATGCAATTCCTTCCAACGAAAGAGTAAATATGTCCCAAATAATTTTTGACCACTTGGTACATCACCAAAAAAGTCCCAAATTCTTGTCATATCCCCGTTTTGTGATGGCATGCCTGTTTGCTGATATCAATAATGTTTGTCACATTGATCCTCTTTCTAATTTAAAGAGCATTGACAAGCCAGTGTTCACTAGGGTGAACACGGGGGCCAAACTTAAGGATGACACTGAGGACACAACCGTTCTTGGTGAACCCACATCCACCTCCTCTTGCACACCTGTAAAGGTACCTTGCCAAAAGAAAAGCAACTACCAAAGCCCCCAAACCTAACAAGCCCAAAAAGGTTGTTCATGAAGTTGAGATCCTTGAACAAGTCTCTGTCCCCACTAGACAGGTAGATCCATCTGTTCCATCCTCACAAATGGATCCTGAATCTCACCTTCTACTCCTCATCAATCCTCTCAATAGGATGATGTTGTAATCTAAAGGGATCCCACACAAACCACTGAAGTGTCATTTGACACTCAGATGGCAGTCCAATCTCCCAAGGACACTTCTGTTTCTAGACCACAAAAAGCCCTTGACTCTATTGCCCAAATTCTCCATGATATTGATTCTAATTTTGAGCACATTGGTTATCCTCGCCCCCACCAATTGACGAGCAGCCCCTTCACACCTCTGCTCAAAATCATCAATCTCCTACCCATGGAATAGAGGATGAGACCAGGGTGTCTAGTCCATCTATACATCATGATCATATATCTGAAGCATCTATCTCACATGAAAGCCCAATGGGTCTTCATCTGGATGGATCAGGTACTAAGACTCCAAATATGGCAGTAGCTAACGAAGTTCTTGAAACTAAATCTGGAAATCCCCAGAACCAAGACAAAGGGTTATATGACATTCCTGAGATAAGATCATATCATGCTAAAACTTACTCACTAGTCAAGGATTCAGATGATATCCGTAAAAGGTTGGACGAATCAGATCTCAAATTAAACGATTTGATGGCTTTTGTTGGACATATTCAGGCTGATGTGGCAAAGCTCACTGAGCTAGTCACAAAAGCCTTGAATAACCAGGTCTTGCAACCCCAATCCATCCCAATGCAGAACCTTCACTTGAAGGTTCCCCAACCACTCCACCTACTTCCACTGCACCACCTTCTCAAACCAAGCTTTTCAAGAAGTGTTAAACCCACTTCTTAACACCCATCTCACCACTTTGTTCACCAATTTTACCAAAGAATTCGTTACCACCCAAAAGTTACAACTGGATCTACTGAAAATTTCAGTAGACTCTAAAAATTATTCTTTACAACATGAGGTGGCTAAGCATACTCTTTTTCTGGAGTCTCTCATAGGAATAGCTCATCCTCCTTTTGGTTCAAGGAATAGGCTTATGAAGCCAAAAAGAGAGAGAATGAACCACTCCTGTCTGAGCCCAAATTGCCAAAAGGGCTGAAAACAAGGCTGAGCAAAGAAAATGAAGGAAATACGACTAAAGAATCAGGAGGCCCTTCTCAAAGCTTCTTTAGATCAGCAATTTCAGACATAGGATGATAAGGCTAGTTTTGAACAAAAACAAAACTAAGCTAAAGCTCAAGTTGAAACAGGAGTATCTGGTGTGACTAGAAAACCGAAACTGACCAAACCAGCTCCCACTAAACCAACAAAACTCACAACCACAACCACTTACTCTTTTGCCTCCACCACTCAAGACATACCAGTTCAAACTGAGTCTGTCCAATCTGAACATAACCCAATTTCTCTAACCATATCCATCCCTTCTTCACCTGTAAAAACCAATAAAGAAACGTCACCTACCCTGTCTCCCAAATCTGCTTCTCAAACCCCTCTAGAATGATCTTCTCCTACCTCATGTTCCACCATCTTAAAAGCATCCAAAATATGCCAAAAACCGGCTCCCATAATCACTTGGTCTTTCACAAGAAGATAGAAGAGTGTGGCCAGAAAATCCAAAACACCCACCACCAAACCAAAGAAACCCTTAACTCCCATACAAGAACCAATAATTTCAAATGATAATCAGCCCATTTCCTTTTTGATTCCAAGAAAGAGAAGGCTTAGACTGGCTGATGATGATGAGCCTGATTCTAATCCATCCAAACCCACTAAATCCCCCCTCACCAATTAATCCAACTGTTGTTGAAGCTGAGAAAATTCGAACCTCCCCTCCAAAAGAATCCCATTCTCCTGTAAGGAAGTTCCCCACAATTGAAGATCTTCAAGAGATAAAGAATAAAGAATCTAAAAAGGAAAACAAGATCTTAGCTGATCTTGAAGCCAATGGTCTTTCAGGAGATGAGCTGGTCAAAGCCTATCATGAACAGATTACTTTGATGGATCAGCAACAAGATACTAATTGTTAGCTTGAGTGGGAGAAACTGATCAAGTTCTTGCTGAATGAAGTTAAGTGTAAAGTTGAAACTTTCAGCAACTGGGATATCACAAGTCATAGAAAGGAAGCTGAAGTCTTTTCTAAACGAATAAAGGCTGTCATCAAGAAGAAGAAGACCATTGAGTAAAGAAGAAGAATAAAACACATCCTCATTCAAAATCAATGAGGTCCAAAGAACACAATCATGAGTGGGAAGGATGACGTACTATTTGATGAATGGTCTAAATTAAAAAGAGAAAACAGTGATCATCCTAAGCTCAGGAAAGAAGCCACTCCATTCTCTCCCACTGTTGTGTCTAAGCTCAAGGATGCATATCCAAGAACCATGCTTTACTATTTGCTTAATGCACCTCTTGGAAGTATAGGTGCTGGATCTGAGGAACCTCCATCTGTTGTCAACTTCAGACATTTGGTTGAAATTGAAAAAGAGATTGTTCCTGATCTTCTGAGGCACTATGAGCCTCATCATCATGCTGTAGTCAAGAAAGTACTTGACTCCAAGGATCAAGTAAAAAAAGAGAAATAATTCACTGGCTTGTCGGAGCTCCTCTTCCCTTAGATCCTTATCCTAAATCCCAGCCCCTTCAGATCACAAATTCTAGAGCCAGAATAAAGAGATGGTTCAATGACCCTGTCTCCAAAAGTATGATCATTGAGAGATTCAATGGATAAATGACTTTCTTCTCAGATTGGGATTAAATTCTCAAGCTACCCAGTCATGTTCTAAAAGAAATGCAGCATAAGACCTTGGAAAATGCTAAAACATAATATGAAGTCCTAAAGTATGTGTGGACTCTCAGAAATAAAATTGGTTTGGCTCTAAGACAGAAATAAATGGTTTTGGCTTCATTAGTCAAGAGGGAGATTGTTTGAATATAAGGACTGATGAGTAAAACCACCGAAGCTAAACCACTAAATAAAACTGCGGATTGACCAACCACGGATACCTTTTCTTGTTTTAGCAGAACTACTGACCTTCAGCATCGGAAGCTCAACAGCGGAAGATTTGCATAACAACAACCGCAGATCTCCCTAGCTTCGGAATTTAGTAGCTGAACCTGATCCCTTCAGAAGACAATTGCTGTTTCGGAAGACAACTGTTTAATCAGCTTCTAACAAACATATTCCGAAATAATAGCCACTTAACCTCTAAACAACTATATCAACCTCGGAAAAACTGAAGACTTCTGAAAGACTTGTGATTCCATAGTTGTTGACTTTGTATTAGTTGTGCTCTTCTGATGATTCAGTGTCTGTAACAGTGTTAGCTATTTGTCTTTTTATTCCTTTGTCTTGTAACTTTGAATGTTGGGTGTTTAAACCCCAACATTTCCTGAAATACTTGAATTACATTCCCCGAAAATTCCTTGTGCTGCTATTCTGTTTTCCCTCCTTCTAGCAAACATGGTAAGATTCGATCAGACTATAAACATGGTAAGATTCGATCAGACTACACACACGGTAAGAGACAATTAGACTATAAACATGGAGCCTTGTGCTAGCATAAGTCCACTGCTTATGATTGGTGACAGTGGTTGTATGATGATTATGTGTTATATTTTATGTATGATGTGAATATGATGACATTTTTTGCTAATAAGGCTTTTGTACATTAAATAATCACAATGCTTTGGTAAAACTAGAATTCACTGGCGTAAGCTAACCTTTTTTGTTAGAAAACTTAGTGGTTTTTTGGCAATCCTGGACAATTTTGATACAAACAGTTAAATGTATTTTGTTTTTGCAAAACTATGTTAATTTCTGCTGCTTGTTATGAAAGATTTAGTTTAAGAACTATGAGATGATGACATTAACCAACTCTGAAGGGTACCCGGCTCAGGGCCTCTCAAGTTGGTATTAGAGCCATAGCTTGAGAGATCTTGGCATCCCAAATGCCTAAGACTTAAACTAAGAATGGGATTAAGTAATGCAGATTGCCAACCTCAAAATGGAAGTGTTCCATGAGCCGAATGTTTACATAGGGCTAAATGTAATGAGATAGAAATTGATAAAAAGCCAGGAAGGTAGCCAAGAGTGTGCAATTTGATGAGACGGGATGGAAATTGTTTAGGACTTATAAGTTGGGTAAATGGTTTATAACACCTGATCAATTTCATTAAGAATTTACAACACTTATTTTGTGCTAAACTTATTTGTTTACTGACTCATCACTTGTTGCATCTTGTAGAAAGTTAAAAGGCAGGCCTTGAAAGCAACCACAGGAAACTGAAGAGCCATGGATTGAAGTGTAATAGAACGTTAATGAGGAGAACGAGACCACTGAACATTCGGGTGATGCAAAACGGTATACTTTAGAGCCCATTGTGCTAAAAGCTATATCAGAAGAGGTTTATAAGATGATGGATGAGGAGATGCCAACGATAATAGCAAAGGAATTGAAGGAAGCTTTGAAAGAGAAGTCTAAAGGATCCTTGGAAAGCATCAAGGAAGACGATGAAGTCAAAATCATTGAGATAGGGGGCAATGATTCCCATCAGGGGACGCCGAGACGTTGGTTCTTAAAGATAGATCTTCGATCAGGTTACCATCAACTGAACGTTCAAGAGCAGGATATTCTAAAGCCTGCATTACGAAGACATTATGGACATTACGAAACGTTATGGACATTACGAATTTCTCGTTATGTCGTTTGGATTGAAAAATGCTCCTGCATCATTTATAGATTTTATGAAACAAGGATGTCGACCGATGTTCGACCGATCAGTTATAGTGTTTATTGAAATATTTTGATTTATTGAAAGAATGAGGGGGCTCACTCTTGTCACCTAAGAGAGGTATTGGGGACCTTGAGGAAGGACAAAATTTCTGCTATGTTTTCCATATGCACCTTCTGGCTACGGGAAGTGCAGTTTCTCGGACACCTTGTTAACTAAGAAGGCATTGTGATTGACCTAGCAAAAGTTGAGGCTATGATGAAATGGAGTCCTCCCAAGTCACCAACAGAAGTACGCAGTTTTCATGGTTTGGTTGGCTATTATTGGAGGTTTGTTCAAGACTTCTCGAGAATAGCTACATCGTTAATGAGGCACACACAGAAAGACGTAAAGTATGAATAAGGCCCAAACCAAGAAGAGGTGTTTACCGTACTAAAGGAAAAACTAACACAGGCTTCTGTTTTAGGATTGCCGGATGGAAATAATGATCTTGTTGTGTATGCCGATGCGTCACGACAAGGGTTGTGATGTGTACTCATGCAAAGGGGAAAGGTAATAGCTTATGATTCACGCTAATTGAAACACCATGAAGCTAACTACCTAACTCACGAACTGGAACTAGCTGTTGTGGTGTTTGAACTAAAGATTTGGATACACTACCTGTATGGGTCAGGAGTACCATCTATATGGATCATAAGAATTTGAAGTATTTCTTCAAACAGAAGGATCTTAATATGAGGCATAGACGATGGCTTGAGCTATTAAAGGATTATGACTGTGATATTCTGTATCACCCAGGGAAAGCCAATGTGGTGGCATATGCCGTAAGGCGTAAGACCTGGCATCTATCCACATGGGTTAAATCAGACACTTTGGTAATAACTCCTGGCTTTCTAGATGAGCTCAAGGAGGCGCAACCAAAAGGACTAGAAGAACAAAATGTGGGTTTTGAATGTGTCTATGGACATATGAAAAACTTGGATGCTAATGATCAGTTGTCAAGGTATGATTTGGTTGAATGTGGGTGCCCAGAAATAGGGATATTCGATGAAGGATTTTAGATACAGCCCACAAGCCGCGTTATTCGGTTTATCTTGGAGCCATGAAGATATATCAAGACTCACGTAAAGATTATTGGTGGCCGG
This sequence comes from Mikania micrantha, assembly GCA_009363875.1. Classification (NCBI taxonomy): domain Eukaryota; kingdom Viridiplantae; phylum Streptophyta; class Magnoliopsida; order Asterales; family Asteraceae; genus Mikania; species Mikania micrantha. The sequence continues at coordinate 39,876,642 of CM018680.1, read as the reverse complement.
GAATGACATTTAACGTAATGAAATATGTGAACAAGTACCTTACTTGTGCCCAAGTAAAGGCAGAAAATTAGAATGCCTAATGATATGTGCAATCCATGGGAACACATCACCACTGATTTCGTCACCAAGCTACTGAGAATAGCTAATCATCATGATACCATTTGGGTGACTGTCGACCAGATGACGAAGAGTTCTCATTTTCTTCCCATTTGAGAAACGTGTATGTTCGAAAGGTTGTCTGATTTTTTTTAAAGAAATTGTGACTCGACATGGAGTACTAGTATCCATTGTATCAGATCGAGACATGAGATTAACCTCTAGATTCTTGAGACAATTTAATGAGACGATGAGAACGATATTGAACATTAGTACCACCTATCATTCTGAAACATATGGATAGTATGAAAGGACTATCAAAACTCTAGAATATATGCATAGGGAGTGCATTATCGATTTTGATGGAAGCTAGGATGACCACTTTCCAGTGGTGGAATTTTCTTACAATAACAGCTACCACGCCAATATTGGAATGCCCCATTCTTAGACGTTGTACGGAAGACAATGTCGGATCCCTGTGTGCTGGGGTGAGGTGGGACAAAAGGAGATGGGAAACAAGGCTGCGGTAATTGACATGGCATAAAATTACAAGTGATAAAAGAGTAAATGAAGGTCGCGCAAGATTGATAGAAGCCTACGCTGACAAGCGCTGAAGACCAATAGAATTCAATCTTGGTGATCTTGTTTTGTTGAAAGTATAGGCATGGAAAGGGATCATACGATTCGGAAGAAGAGGGAAGCTAAGTTCGAGGTATATCGGACCACGTTGAATAGAAGCACGGATAGGGAAGGTTGCGTATCGACTAGATCTACCAGAAGAACTTAGTGGAATCCATCCCACCTTCCACGTGTGTCATTTACGATAGTGTTTGGCAGACGGGGAGTCTGCACGTTCCCCTGGATGACATAAAGGTGGATTATAGACTGAACAACATCATAGTGCCAATCGCAATCTTAGACACAAAGGAAAAAACTATGGAATATGACGGTTCTTCAAGTCAAGGTTCAATGGAAGCATTGGAAAGGTTCAAATGCCACATAGAAAATAGAAGACGAGATGAAGAGATTATATCCCCACTTATTCGAAATGTAACGTGATAGGTTTCGGGAAGAAACCTAATGTAAGGAGGGGAGACTTATAACACCCCAAAAATTTATTAAAAGTTATTTTACTCATCAGTGGGTATGTGTTAAATAACTTGTATGATGGAGAATGAGAAAGGGAAGGAATACTTGTAAACGGACGATGAAAGTAAACAAAAACGAAATTTATCAAGATCAAGGACGAAGTTCACGAAGATGAAAGTAAATCGTATGAAAGATCACGAAAATGAAAGTACACGAACTTCATCTTTGTGAACTTCGTTTCGTGAACTATATTTGGTGAACTTGGCCTATATATAGTAGTGCCTCGGGAAGAGTGCCCACTGTTCACTGGCATTATTCTCTCTCGAACTAATCGAAGTTGCTAAGCTCTGGAATTTCGAAAATCGCTCCTCTCTATCAAAAGGAAGCGAAAACACAAGAGAAGCTACAGGAAGGTTTAGCAAACACCAAGCAAGTGTCTAATTTAAGAAAGATACGATTTCTAGAGAAAAATGGAACTTATTTGTAGAAATCGTTACTTTATGCATAAATTTGTTCCTTTTCAGTGTAAAGGCATTGGTAACACCATTGCGCTGCTAGGGCTAGTCCCATGGGTTTTTGGTAGATTTTCTAAGATGTTTAATGACAAAAAAGGAATATTCGAATTGTACACTACAGGAACTAGCAGTTCATGAGCTAGAGTTACACAAACTCGGTTTCATGAACTCCATGGTTTTCGGTACTTTGAGGATCGTGAACTCCGTGGTTTTCGTGTACTTTGAGAATCGTGAACTCCATTATTTTCGCATACTTGAGGTTTCGTGAAGTTTTCTTAATCTTGGAAACTTATGCATGTTCGAAGACGGGGGTCACTTATGTGAGCATTGTGGACTTAGAATAACTTCTATGTATAGGAATGAAAAGTAAGGAGATGATGGGACGATGTATGTTCTTAAGTCCTGGCCAAGATAATCATGTCCAGGAAGCTAAGAGCCACACTATCACCAGGAGAGTTCTAGATGCCCTATTTTAAACAGTTATTCGCAAAATTTTTAAACCCTATTTGGGATAACATAAATGCTATGATGATATTCTATGATGTTGTGTTATGATGATGATTATATGATGATGATTGCATGATGATGATTACATGATGATATACTATGATGACTTATTATGATGATGATTTTATGATAATATGCTATGGTGATGATTATATGATGCTATGCCATGATGACGTCCTATGGTGTTAGGATGATGTTACGATATTATGATCTGATAATATGATGACGAATATCAAGTTCTGATGATAAGAAGATATGATAAAATTATGCTAAGACAATATGATAATGAGACTATAATGATAGGATGCTATGATGATGTTATGTCGCTAACATATGATATTTAATGATGCGATCTTATGAGGATATGATGATGCCAAGATATAATGCTAAGAGGATATGATGTTATTATGTTTTGATGTTATGATGATATGATGCTACTATGATACGATGTGTTATGATGATACTATGTTACTTAAATGGAACATGATGAAAAGTCGAACAGACTATAAACATGGAAAGGGTCGACCAGACTATTAACATGGAAAGATTCGACCGGAATATAAACATTGAAAGAGTCAATTGGACTATAAACATGGTAAGAGCCTATTGGACTATAAACATGGAAAGAGGCGACTGGACTATAAACATGGAAAGAGTCGACCGGATTATAAATGTGGAAAGAGTCGATCAGATAAACATGGTAATAGTCAATCAGACTATAAACACTGTAAGAGTCGATCAGACTATAAACATGGAGCCTTCTACCATCATAAGCCCACTCCTTACGTTTGGTGACAGTGGTTGCATGATGATTATGTGTTATGTTTTATGTATGATGTGAATATGATGACGTTTTGTGCTAATAAGGATTTCATACATTAAATAATCACAATGCTTTGATAAAACTAGAACTCACCGGCGTAAGCTGACCTTTTTACTTAGAAGACTTAGTGGTTTTTGTTAATCCCGGACGATTTTGATACAGACAGTTCAAAATGTATTTTGTCTTTGACAAACTATGTTAATTTCAACGACACGTTATGAAAGTTTTTGGTTTAAGGACTAAGAGACGATTATATTAACGAACCCACCACACCATTAATACTTTAATAGCATTCTAATTACCTGCCAAGATTTACCAAAATTTGATTACATTTAAGTATATGTTTGAATACTAGACTAGCTTTGGGAATCATATGAGTATAGAGATTCTAACAATGCAAATCTTGTAATAGAATTTCATAGTGGTATGAGATACTAAATGATTGATTTTGAATATACGAATGATATAGTATCCACTGTTATGTGATATTATAGGTTATGATAACTATTTTTCACTAACCTTAATATCATATCATCGAATCTTTTAGTCTTTGTTAAAGCACACGTGTATTGAATAGTTCACTAAAAAATCATAACGTGAATCATGTGATTATTGATATCTTTATTTTGGCGTGTTGTAAGAAAACACAAGTACTGATAATTGAGTAACAATTGGTTTGACTATCATGATTGACTACTCTTAGCCATTGTTCAAGCATTTTGTCCTATTATTAATGTAAAATTAGTACTTATATATAATGCATAACGCAGCCAACCCACCACACCACTAATACTTTGATAGTATACCAAACGTTTACTAAGGCTAACACAAACTTTGGATAGGTTTTAATAGGCGTTGAAGACTTTTGACTAGCTTTCATGGGTTGTATGAGTATAGAGGTTCTAAATGTAGCAATTTTGCAATGGAAGCTCTCGGTTGTAATATATGAGTTGGTAAATGATTGATTTTTAGATAAACGAATGATGTAGAATACACAAGTATTTGGTATTATATAACCTTTGGTAGTTGTGATCATTAATTATCACTAAGATTAGCTACAATATCATTGACTCTTTAAGTAATTGTCTAAACATACAAATATAAATCAATTCGTCTAAATTAATAATATGATTCAAGTGAACTTGCATGGAATTTTATATGAAATCACGCGTACTTTTATCCCATAAGTTCAAGTCATGTCACCTTATTGAAATTAAACAAGGTATGAAATTAATATTGAGAAATCATTATGTTTTGGTTAAAAAGAATATTAATGACTAATACCTTAATGGCATGTTAGAATTATTTATCATTAATCATAGACAAAATATTATAGTGAGTTCATGAAATTTGGGTTGAGACATAATGGATTGTATAAATTATGTGATATCATAATTGTCACACCACGAGCCGGCGGGCTGGACGACTTTCCCGCCGGGGGCGTGATGTCGTTGTGATAATCGAATTGATCAGATTGTTTACATAGCACATGATAAATAAATGAGAAATGTTAACATGACAATGAAATAGAATTAAAAAGTTAAATTACATTGTTTCCTCATAATTTAACTAAGTAAATCTAATCAAAAGAATCAATGATTTTATATCTTGTAACTGTACAAGATATACAAAAAATGATTCACTGTTTTGTCATTCAAAAGTATGCAACACCAAAAAGTAGCTAGGCTTTCTTAAAGTCCACTAGCTATGTCCCTGTATGTCTGGTGACTAAACCTGTTCGTAACCTGAGAAAACATGAATTTAAAGAAAGTCAACACTAGGTTGGTGAGTTCATAAGTTTGATATTTGAAAACCTTGAAATGTTCACATACACAAACACAATGTCATACTTGATACTTGTAAATGTTTGATTCACCCGTTCCCACAATGGACTCTCCATATTTATATTTACAAGTAGTATCTCATCCTATTAGTTATGCTTATATATAGGGCATATGTAGGAGAACAAGCCCCAGCCAACATCCCACCATATAACTAATAGAACTCCACACTACTTGCAATACAACTATAGATATCCATTTCTATTTCACCTGTCCGTTCGTGTTCATCACCCAATGTTTCATATGTAGAATAATATAATAAAAGAGGTTCAGTTATCAAACCGAAATATTAATAACCCTCAATATGTTAAGGAAATTAGATTATGTAAATCTGATCCTTGTTATTATTCTATTACTTGTGGGGTTAACTGTTAATCACTTTTAACAATAAGAGTGTTAGTTAACCAATTGTTATATGTTCTAAACTTGAAGTGCATAGAGCCTAAAAGGAATCCATTGCAATCCTCACATGATCAGATTACAATGCATCCGATTTACCTCTACCACTTTGTGTTACCGTAGGCCTCATCGAAACTGTTACTAGAAATATGACCTGAAGGAAAATAAATTCCTCAGTCTACTAGTCCACAAGAAACGATGGATTAATTACAATATCACTGTCAAATGATATCACCATGTGTCGTTTACCAAACCTGACTGATTGTCGCCCTGTTACTGGTCATACGTTACTGGCCAATTGATGTTACGATTAACATACCGACCTCACTCGCAGGAGGCTTGTCAAATCTATGGTACCACTACGCTATCGTCGGTTTAGATCCCACTAAATTAACTGGTAAACGATTCTGAGAAGGGACTTACAATGAAACTTGAATATATGGCACATGATTGATATGATATAATACAGACAGTTCAATAGCAATCAATTGTATTGTGGTCATCAATGTTGTTTGTTCTCAATATTGTATGTTCTCATTGTTGCTAATAAAGTTATATAAGATCTTGTCTTATTAAAAATATTAGTTGTCGTGTGAATGATGTTATTATCATGAAGGTACATTATCATGTTTATCATTCTGGTTATTCCATATAGTCACCATGTTGCCACTATAGTGTTGTAGGAACCATTCTTACAACACTTAGTTGACTCAGGTGGTGGATGCTGTTATTGTCATCTTGTTCACCTGTGATTATTTCAATGTTCGTCTTGTAAGAATAACTAAGTGTTATAAGATATAATCTTACAACTATGTCATTCTATTGTGTTGATGAGTTATGAGGTTATATTATCATATTCATCTTAGTTATCCATGTCATATCGTGATCATACAAGCATGCATACAATGATAAATGATAATAAGTCAAGTAATATTATCTAATCAAAGTATAAGCAATATGTTATACGAAAACTTTTAAATAAATAAAAGTTAAGCATGTTTCTCTGCCCCAAGAGTTTAAAATCTATTAATGATTAGAAAAGGGGCATATGAACTCACTTTGCTATTGAAGTGGTTGACTATGTATAAACAAGAAATGCACGCGCTCTTGATTGTACTTGTGGGGTATTCACGATCCTGTATTGATTTGATTTTGTTGTAATTCATAAGTACTTGTGATCCCTTCACCTTTGTTTTAAAATGTTTTGACATTATTGCCATGCGGGACGAACCAGTTAGCTATGGGCCGAATGTGTGGGTCGATTAGGTTTGCTTGGTTCAAATGGGATTGTGGGCCGAAGGACATTGGGCTGGAATAATCACAGTGGGCTGTAGCAAAGAGGATGGGTCGGTTAGCATCACTTGAATCAAATGAGATGTTGGGCTAGACTAAACACATAGGTTGGGCCAACTATATTGGGCCGTATAAGTTTACTGGTTCTATGCGTTGGGTTCGATCAGTACAAGTTTCATCCCATTACATGTTGTCCAGCGAACCTATTTGTCTTCCACATGTTCGCCATGCAAGAGGTTGGACATCACAAGGTTTCATGGTTTTCTAGGTTCGCAAGGGAAAAGGTTCGTTTAGGGTTTCTGCAGATCAAACTTTCGTGGGTAAAAGCTTCTTCCAGGAAAGGTTCGTGTTCTCCCCCAGATGGTTCGGCCAAAGGTTCGTTCTGGATAGGTTCGTGGCCTGTGGTTCGGCTGTCCCAGCTGATAAGGTTCGGTGCCTTTGGGTTCGGCTAAGTCTGGCCCAGCTAATCAAGGTTCGTTTCTCCTTGGTTCGTGGCTGTAGGCTGCTCACGAACCCTGGTTCACCCTCTTCGTCTTCATCGAACCAAGCAGCCCCCAGGTTGTTCCCATCGTTTGTGTTACACGATGGAAGGTTCTCCAAGGTGCGGTCTTGAAAGGGTTGAGCCTAGACCCGGTTAGATGTTGGTAGGTCGAACAAAAGGTTGAGAAAACCCTACTTTTTCGAACTTTCATGGCTTCATACCTCGATTTTCAGTGGCTAACTTCCCCGATCTGCTGTACTTTCTGGTAGAGGAGCTCGAGAGCTTCGTTTGGACACCAAGAACGTCTGATTTCACCAAGAAATGAGCTAGTTATGAGGGTTTGAAGTTGGAATTCTAGAGAGAAGGAGGAGGTTCGTGAAAGGCTTTTTAGAGAGAGAGAATGATGATAGAAATGAGAGATTTAGCCTCATTTAGGCTTTAAATACCTCGAGGGTATTCGGGTTCGTTTTTGTTGCTCGGTTTTCGTCTCCGTTGCGTTTCCGGATATTTTACGCGCATTTTAAGTATTTTAAATAACAAGAGTTTATTTGTTTAATTTCTTTTCTTTTTGAATTGTAAAACGTAAAATATTATGTTTTCTTATTTTATTCTTGATCGTTTCGTGTTTCGTTTCGTTTCGTGAGAACGCGTCACCTTCGCGCGCATTTGTTCGAATCGTCACTCTAGAGAACACTACGATGGTTTTGCTTTCTAATTTTTGTTTTCTACTTTCTAGTCACCATTTCAGAACGTTAAACTCACAGATATGTTTGTGTGAATCTTCACCCACGCAAACACACTGTCAATTCACTATTCTGAAATAACACTGCAATTATGTTTTAAATTGTGTTTCCTCACTGACGGACTCAACTAAACGTCCTGTTTTCACATTGTTTTCGTACTGATTTTTCGGCCATCTGATTCCTGTCATATATGGATATCAGATCGCAACCAACATGTTCTTGTTATTTACTTGAACACTGTTGTCATTCTTGATTCGTTGTCTTAACTGCACTTAGGTTTTCACCTAAATACAAACAACTATTGTTAATCGTGAGTGTTGTGCTTACAGTATTTAAGTTTTCATATAAATACTTACAACTGTTTCTTGTATTTTCAATTATGTTATCACAAAAACTGTTCATATTGTCGTATTTACGCATAGTAAAAGGTGAAAGTACACATACAGTACGGACTTGCCGGACGATCAGGTACGGGATGTCACAGTCTCCCCTTGTTAAAGAAATTTCGTTCCAAAATTTAAGCATCAATGTCGGGCTCTACTTCTCGAACAAGTGAGGATACTTTGTCTTCTTGGTGTCCTCGTGCTCCCAGGTAAATTCTGGTCCACACTTGGAGTTCCATCAAACTTTTACAATAGGGATACGGCTTCGTTTCAGTCTTTTGACTTCACGCTCCATAATCTCTACAGGTTCTTCAATGAAGTGTAATTGGTCGTCAACTTGTATCTCTTCCAACGGTATGATTAATGATTCATCAGCGAGACATCTCTTTAGGTTGGATACGTGAAATACATCGTGTACTCCATTGAGTTCATCAGGGTGTATGAGTCTGTATGCCACAGGACCTATGCGTTGAGTTATCTCAAACGGTCCGACATACCTTGGTGCTAACTTGCCTTTAGCCCCAAAACGAACTACGCCTTTCCATGGGGACACTTTCAACATGACTCCGTCACCCACTTCGAATTCCAAAGGCTTTCGCCGTTTGTCTGCGTAACTCTTTTGGTGGCTACGTGTTGCTTGTAGTCTTTGTTGTATTTGGTCTATCTTATCATTAGTGTCCTGAATAAGTTCAGGCCCAGTGATTCTGTTGTCTCCCACTTCGGTCCAACAAATTGGAGACCGACATTTTCTACCATATAGCGCTTCAAACGGAGCACATCCAATGGTGTTGTGGTAGCTGTTGTTGTAGGAGAACTCAATGAGTGGTAAGTGTTTATCCCAACTTCCACCGAAGTCTAGGATGTATGTCTTCAACATATCCTCCAGGGTTTGAATTATTCGCTTGCTTTGTCCATCTGTTTGTGGATGATAAGCGGTACTCAAGTTTACCCTTGTCCTTAAGGATTGTTGCAATGATTGCCAGAACCGTGAGGTAAATCGACTGTCCTGGTCTGAAATAATAGATAACGGCACACCGTGCCTCACTACTATTTCATCGACATAGAGTCTTGCTAGCTTTTACATCTTGTAAGTTTCCCTGATCGGCAAGAAGTGTGCGGACTTGGTCAATCTATCAATGATGACCCAAATCGAATCGTGTCTGCTAGAAGTGCGGGGTAGCTTGGTAATAAATTCCATAGCTATTTTTTCCCACTTCCATTGTGGTATCTCTGGTTGTTCCAGCAAACCCGAAGGTTTCTGGTGTTCAGCCTTGACCTTGGCACATGTGATGCATTTGCCAACATAATTGGCAACATCTTTCTTCATTCACGACCACCAATAAAACGACCAAAGATCTTGGTACATCTTATCGGCACCAAGTAGAACAGAGTAACGTGTCTTGGTTGCCTCGTCAAGTATAAGTGTTCGAAGTTCATCTACTGTCGGGATCCAAACACGATCCTGAAAGTAAATAACTCCATCTTGTTTTGTCTTGAAATGTTTCTCGGCTCCACAGTCGAGCTCGTGTTTCAAATTGTCTCTTGCCACTCTTCTTGTTGTGCTTGTATGATTTGATCCTTCAGACTTGTTTGCACAGTCATTCCCATGGCTCGAACGCGCAAGGGTTTGACTCTTTCCTTCCGACTCAAAGCGTCTGCAACAACATTCGCTTTGCCCGGATGGTATTCGATCACACAATCGTAATCGTTTAGGAGCTCAACCCAACTTCTCTGTCTCATGTTAAGCTCCTTCTGATCAAATTTGTGCTGTAAACTCTTGTGATGTGTGAAGATAGTGCATTTAGTACCATACAGGTAGTGCTCCAAATCTTTAAAGCAAAAATAACAGCTCCCAGTTCTAAATCGTGTGTCGTGTAATTCTTCTCGTGTATATTCAACTGTCGTGAGGCATAAGCAATGACTTTTTCTCGTTGCATTAAAACACATCCGAGTCCCTGATGGGAAGCATCACAGTATACTACAAAGTCATCATTGCCTTATGGGAGTCTTAAGATAGGAGCATTGCACAATTTTTGTTTCAATGTCTAGAACGCCTCTTCTTGTTTTCTGTGTCGACACGAAGGGTTCACTCTTCTGTGTGAGTTTGGTGAGAGGCAAGGCTATCTTAGAGAAATTCGAAATGAATCTCCTGTAATAACCTGCCAATCCCAAGAATGATCTGATCTCTGTCGGTATTGTGGGCACATCCAAGTTCTTGATTGCTTCAATCTAGGCAGGATCCACATGAATACCATTACTGTTAATCACGTGACCCAAAAACTGAACTTCTCTTAACCAAAATTCACACTTGGAGAATTTGGCATAGAGTCGTTCTTCTTTAAGGAGTTCCAAGACTGTCCTGAGATGTTGTTCATGTTCCTTCTCATTCCTTGAATAAATCAGTATATCATCAGTAAAGACGATAACGAACTAATCTAAGTATGGCTTGAACACCTGGTTCATTAAACCCATGAACACTGCCGGTGTGTTCGTCAATCCGAACGGCATTACCATGAATTCATAGTGACCGTATCGGGTATGAAAGGCCGTCTTCGGTATGTCTTCCTCTTGAATCTGGAGCTGGTGATAACCTGAACGTAGGTATATCTTTGAGAAGTGTTGTGCTCCCTGTAATTGATCAAACAAATCATCAATCCTCGGCAACGGGTACCGATTCTTAATGGTGAGTTTGTTGAGGTCTCTATAATCAATGCACATCCTGAAAGATCCATCTTCTTAACAAAAAGAACCGGAGCTCCCCACGGGGAAAAGCTCGGTCTGATAAATCCTTTGTCGAGTAGCTCTTGTAATTGATTGGACAACTCATGCATTTCTGATGGTGCAAGTCTATGGAGAGACTTAGCTACAGGAGTCGCTCCCGGAATCAAATCAATTCGAAACTGCACCGATCTCTCGGGTGGCAATCCTGGTAAGTCATCCGGAAATACGTCCGCATAGTCTTTCACAACTGGTACATCTTGAATTTTGATTGCTTTCTTGTCTTTCTCTACCACATGAGCTAAGAATGCGATGCACTATTTCCTGAGGTACTTGCGAGCCTTCATGCACGATATTATCTTGACACTGCGTTTCGCTTGGTCTCCATGAATTTCCAAAATCCCATTGTTCTCTATTCGAATGCGTAGTAGTTTCTCGGAACATATGAACTCAACTCGGTTAAGAGATAGTCAATCCATTCCGACATTGATATCGATACTTGTAGGACCAATTTGGAGCTCAGAAACAATCCGATTCCAACGGATATCTACTCGACAGCCTCTGGAATAGTGCGGAATCCTATTCCAGGGTTTTCCAATCAAAACCAACAGCAACCGTGGTGATTTGAAGGTGTATGAAGGACGTTTGAATCGAACACCACGGGTTGAGAAACGAACTTGGACAAGCAATGGCCGCTCAGATCTTCTGGGGTTTGACACTAGGTGCTCTGGAAAGAAGGAGGGCTCTGGAAAGTTAGGTTTGAAATTATTTGAACTTGTATTTATAGACTGTAGTCATTCGGCCGAATGAGTGGCCGAAGCAGCTCATTCGGCGAATGACTATGTCGAATGGACATGTCAGTCGAATGAGTCATTCGGCGAATGACTCATTCGCTCGCCTATGTCATTCGCTAGGGCGTTCATTCGGCGAATGACTTCATTTGTAGAGTCATTTGCCCGAATGGTTAAATCTGATACTTAAACACTAATAAACTAAAACACGCAATCATATAATCAATATTAAACATTAAGAATCAATAAAGAAAGAGAACTTCCATTAAAAACATGAACTTACATAATGGATAGTATAAAATCGAACTAGGGACATTTATTGCATCTACAAACTACCCCTAAAAACCTAAAACAGAAAATCTTTTTGAGTTTTTGATTAAGATAAGGAAATAAACAAGAGAACTAAATGAAATAAAGAAAAAAATCAAATCAAAACTATCTAAAAAGTCGATGATCATTTGTTAGATTCAGATGAAGGTAGGACTTCATCCTTTTTGAAAACACCATTAGCCGATAACAAATATAAGAATCTGGATTTATCAAAAGCTTTTGTGAAAAGATCGGCTTTCTGGTGATCGGTGTGAATTTTAACAACATCAATTAATTTCTTTTCAAAAACATCACCTATAAAGTGATATTTAATGTCGATGTGTTTTGTTTTTGAGTGCTGGACCGGATTCTTAGTGACAGCTATGGTAGTAGTATTATCAACATATACAGGGGTGTTAGAAAAATGTAACCCATAGTCCCTGAGTTGCTGTTGGATCCAGATGGTCTGAGAACAACAACTTGCAGCAGCAATATATTCAGCTTCACAGGTTGAAGGAGACACCGACGTCTGCTTCTTGCACTGCCAGGTAACTAAGCGAGTTCCAAAGAACTGACATCCCGCCGACGTTGACTTGTAATCTCTCTTGCATCCACCATAATCTGAATCACTGTATGCAGTAAGATCAAAATTATCATCATTAGGGTACCATAATCCAAGATCCGGTGTACCCTTCAGATAACGCATAATCCGTTTCACAGTAATCAGATGTGACACTCTTGGTTTAGATTGATAACGAGCACACAAGCATGTGGCGAGCATGATGTTTGGCTGAGAAGCAGTTAGATACATCAGAGATCCAATCATTCCTCGGTACAGAGTAGCATCTATTAACTCCCCTTTTTCATTTGGCGTTATCCCGTGATTAATAGCCAGCAGGGTACCAGCAGGTTTCGCATCTGACATACTGAAGCGGCTCAGTATGTCACCAACATATTTGGTCTGATGAATGAAAATGCCTGCCTCAGACTGATCTACCTGTAATCCCAGAAAGAATTTCATCTCTCCCATTGAGCTCATCTCGAACTTCTCCTTCATAAACTTCTCAAATTCTTTGCATAGACAATCAACCGTGGAACCAAAGATGATATCGTCCACATAAACTTGTACCAAGAGTAGATCACCATCTTTTTCTCGAATAAACAGTTTACAGTCAATGACACCTCTTCTGAACCCCTTGTTCAGAAGGTGAGTGGAGAGTGTCTCATACCATGCGCGCGGTGCTTGATGTAATCCATATAAAGCCTTGTCTAGCTTGTAAACTTGGTCACGATGCAATGGATCCTCAAACCCGGGAGGTTGACTGACATACACTGTTTCACTGATCACACCATGAAGGAATGCACTCTTGACATCCATTTGATAGACTTTAAACTTTTTGAATGATGCATATGCCAAGAAGATACAAATTGCTACAAGTCTAGCAACTGGTGCAAATACTTCATTATAATCCAACCCTTCAATCTGTCTGAACCTTTGAACCACCAGACGTGCCTTGTTTCTAACAATGATCCCGTGATCATCCTTTTTGAACCAAAGAACCCATCTAGTGCCTATGACATTTGCACCTTTTGGTCTATCAACAAGTTTCCAGACTCCTAATTTCTTGAATTGCAGGAGTTCTTCTTGCATGGCATCAACCTGGGAGATAAACCAGGAATGGGCCCAAAAGCTTACATCTGCAAAATCAAGAATGTCTGCAAGACCCCTTGAAGAAAGATGATTTCTGGTCTTAACCCCATCTAAGGGACTCCCAATAATGTTCTCTTGAGGATGAATACGATTAATTCTTCCAACCGGATTAGGAGGAACCTCAACCTATGGATCTAGATTGTTCAGATTCAAATCCTCAAGATCAGGTAAAAGATTATCAACATCTGGTTCGGGAGCAGCCGGCTGAATGGGATTGTCGTCTGTGTCTGAACTGTCATCATTTGTTGTAGTGGAGGATTTGAAGTGGATGAAGGTCGCAATGGTTCATCAGGTGAATTTTGTGCATTAAATAACATTTGAACCACAACATCTTCATCTGAGTACATGGGAGGCATATTGAAAGAATCAAAGAGACCCGAATAATCAAACATCCAATCTGGGCCTTTTCCAGGTGGGGGCATAGAATATCTCTGAACATAAACATGGTACCACTCTTCTACATTTTGAGTTGATCTGTTATAGACCCTTTTATTCGGAGTGCTATACCCATGAAAATACCCTTCTTCCACCTTCTCATTGAACTTTCCATGCTCATGTTTCTTAAGCATCATGCACGGTGCATCGAAAGGTTTAAGATACTTAAGATTTGGCTTTCTGTTATGAAGCAGTTCAAAGCAAGTCTTCCCATGCCTCTTCACTATCAAAACCCTGTTCAAAGTATAACAGGCATAGCTATGCCCTCAGAACTGAACTGGAAGAGAAGAATCAGCAAGCATCGTCCTAGCAGCCTCAATCAAGGTCCTGTTCTTTCGCTCAGCAACACCATTCATTTGAGGGACATAAGGGGCACTAAATTGTTGAACAATTCCCCGTAAATTGCAAAATTCTCCATGTTGTGATTTTTGAATTCTGTCCCATTGTCGGTTCTGATTATACGAATCTTGAGATTATAAAGAGATTAATGTTTTGTAACTAGCACTTGAATGCAGCCAAACGTTTCAGATTTCTCCTTTAGAAAGAAAACCCAAGAGTATCTGGAGTATTCATCGGTGATGACAAGATAGTATTGATCCCCAGCTATACTCTTGCGGTAAACAGGACCAAATAGATCCATATGGAGAAGCTCAAGTGGAAAAGTGATTGAGTGATACTTCTTTGGTTTGTGAGACTGCTTGACTTGTTTTCCCTTTTTGCAGGATACACAGACATCAGACAGCTTGAAATTCTTCAGACTAACCCCTTCAACCAAATTGTTGTGTACCAGGTGTTTCATCTTAAGCAGACTCAAATGACCCGTCCTCTTATGCCAAAGGATTGAATCTTTCTAAGTTGCCTTCGTCATAAAACATTAAGCTGTGGAGGATGTTGTTGAAGCTATGGCCATGTTTAGTACATACAAGTCTTGCTTTCTAGGGGCTGACATCAAGATCCAATCTTCAGGAATAGTAACACCTTGCTTTAAAATGTAGCATTTGGAGTCATCAAAGAGAACCTTGTACTGTTTATCACAAATATGTGATACTGAAAGAAGATTATTCTGTAATTGCTTGACATATCTGACTTTGTCAAATGAAACTTGCCCATTTGATAAAATTCCCTCTCCCGTGATAAAACCTCTTTTGTCACCAGCAAACGCGACGTATCCACCATGAACTGAATGAACATTTGAGAGCAACGATATATCGCCAGTCATGTGTCTAGAAGCCCCACTATCAAAAATCCAAAAGCTGTTAAGAGCAGCTGTTTTGGCAACCTACACAAAAATGAAACAATTAGTTCATTTTGGGAACCCAAGCCTTTACAGTCTTGGGTTGACCCAATGAGTCTCGGATCCATACATCAATCCATTTCCATCAGAAGTAGCCTTATCAGGACCAAGTAAAATTTAGTCTCAGAAGACTTAACTTTCCAGATTGTATTTTTGCTGAAAGAATTTTTCAGATCAATGGATGATGGCTTTGCTTGATGAACATTAATCACTTTGGGAACATCCAATCCCATCAGTTTCCTTTTACCCTTGTCTAAAGGTTTAATCTGTCCTGGCAGTTTGGGTTTTGTCTAAGCTGATTTAAATTCAGATTTAACAGTTTTGATAAAAACCTGATTTTGTTTTCTGAGTGGTGCAACCTTTGGTGTAATCAACTATGGACAAAATTTGACTATGTGTCCAGGTGTACCACACTCAAAACAAACTCTGTCATCCTTTTTATGAAAATGTTTTAATTCAGAAAAAGACTGCCTTTTTGGTTTGAAAACATTAGTTTTAGACTTGTCCTGATTAAAACCCAAACCCTTTTTCCCATTAGGAACAAAATTGTCAATCTTGTTTGACACACAAGCTTCATTCTCTTATGAAGCTTTCACAAAACTTAAGGCTTGATAAATTTTTGAAGATGAGATTGGGTCACCTTTCATGATAACAGGAGATTGATTCTGAGCAAGTACACAGTCAGATGAATAATCGGATTCATCCTCAGAATCTGAGACCCAATCTTCAACAATTCCCTCCACAAAAGATTCATCCGACAAGGAGGAACCCTCATCAGTAATCATCCCGATTGGATTAATTACTAATGGAGTTTTAACTTGAAAATCTTTAAGATCTTTGTCATCTGGTGAATTGACAAAGCTGTTCAAGATTGGTGGAGGGCAATGCTGATAACTCACTTTTCCCTTACCCTTCTGATCAGTACCCTTACTGATCATATGCTCAATGATATACGAAGAGCTTTCATAGCTCTTGAGCTTTTGTCCTAGGGTTTCATAGTCACACTCAACTATTGCTAACTTCTTCTTTATCTCATTGATGGTATTGAGATACGAAGTGATAGCATCCTGCTTGTTCAGAACAACAATCTCAGCCTCATGAAGTTGTCTATTTAAAAGATCAATTTTAGCTTGAAAACCTTTTTCATTAGATTTTAAAACTTTGTTAGCCTCAATACAAAGGTTGAGATCACTGATTAAAGAAGCATTCTGAGTCTGATAAACAAGAACCTTGCTATCAAGGTCAACACACTTAAAACAAGTAGAGTGAGAAGAAGAACAGTCATCAGATACATGATCCGACTGTGAAGATGCAGCAGGGGTAGCCAATGAATTTACCATCAAAGCAAACTGAGCAACACGTTCTTCAATGTCAACATCAGAATCAGCTGGAGTATCTGAGTCTGACGAGCTTTCTGACTCTGAACCCAATGATTCTTCTCCAGAAGTAGTTTCTACATATTGATCAGCCAACTTGTGAATCTCAGCAACACATGCTTTTTCAGGGTCCCCTTGTTCAGAATTGAACCAAAAATCCGAGTTTTCACCTTCATCTTGTTGCACCATCAACGGCTTGCCTGTGTTTGAAGATTCAGCCAAAGCAGGAGAATCAATAGGAACAAGTCTTCTCTCTGGATTTGCTGCAGAAGACTTTTGATGATGAAACAGATTCTTCTTTCCAGCTTTATTTGGATGTTTGCATTGTCTATCAAAGTGACCCTTCTCCCCACAATTATAACAAGTGACAGAAGCCATGTCAAAACCAAACTTAGATTCCTTGTTCAAGTTAATGTCTTTACCAGTCTTTTTCACAAACTCCTTAGCTCTCCTGACAGCACTTGCTAAAGCCCACATGATGTCAATCCTTTCATGTCACCTGGATCTATCTGAGAGTAGTCATCATTTGTCAGATAAGGATTTCCAATCTGTCCTGCTACCAGTCCATCATAAGAACTAACCAAAGTGGACAAAAGACCCATATGCTCTTTAGCAATCTCAACAGTAACTTTATCAAAATTCTCTGTCTTCAGACTTGTAATAGGTTGATGATGTTCCTTTTAAGAGCTGGATGAAGATGATGACTGACTAAAATGAATCTGATTAGAAGATGGAGCTTCAGTCGTCTGAGAAACAAAGGTTGTTTTCAATGGAGCATGAGAAGATGATTTCTCAACAGTCGGAATAGAATAACACAATGAGGGGTCCTGGACTTGAGCTACTCTCTTTAACTTCCACTTGTTCTCTATTTCTTGCTCTTTCAGCTTCTGGATGAAATCATTTATGTCCATATGTGCCATCATCTTATTCTGCTTAAGAACCATCAAAAATGACTCCCACTTTGGAGGTAGAGCATCTGCCAAACACTGAATCTTCTCTTGAGTAGTAGTCTTAACTTCATGATTAAACAACTCGCTCAAAAGATGATAAAATCTTGCAATCAGATTTTCCAAAGATTCATTTCCAACATACATGAAACTGTTGAATTCCTTTCTCAAAGCCTTTGACTTGATATTCTTCAAAGCATCATTACCCTCATATCGCTGTTGTAAAGCATCCCACAAATACTTAGATGATGTAAACTATCTGAACTGGTGGAAGATATCAGTCGCAATGGATTGAGACAAAATAGCATACGCTTTCTTCTCATAATCATAAAGCTTTCTCTGAGGCTCAGTCATTCGTGTGACTAGCATAGGTGTTGCATCTTCATTCAGAGGCCTCAGATATCCTCCTTCAATCATCATCCATAAATTGGTATCCACTCCATTGATATGAATCTGAAATATGTACTTCCAGTGTGGATAGTCATCTAATGATAGCAACTTGGGAGCTTTATTGGTGTTTCTTGTCTCAGTCTCTGTCAACAACAACGTCTGAATACGATGATTCTGGTTCGCCATCAATGCTAAATATTCCATTTGATCAAGAACAACAAAATTGAACACTTAGAAAATTTTCAAAACTGATGGCCGAATGAGGCTGAAACTAGCGAATGTCGGGGGCCGAATAAGGATTATAATGGAGAATGTGAAGTTGAGTATGACAATTTGGGGAATGGACTTATTCGGCGAATGACATGAGCGAATGAGGCTATTCGCTGAATGAATGATCCAATGAAGCTATTCGGCGAATGAGCCTGTCGAATGGCTCTATTCGGCGAATGAGTCTGATTCGGCCAAACTTATTCGGCCGCCATGCTCATTCGGCCGATCTGATGTTTTCAGCAACAAAAATCTTGATAACTTTTGATTTTGGCCAAATCTATGCACCAAAATTGGTACAGAACACCATGAAATATTACCAACCAGTTGGGATAAAGGTTTTGACAAAAACACCACAAAAACCAACCGATTTTGAATGAAACAGTAGCTTGGAGAGCAAGAAACTTAGGGTTTTGACTTATTTCGATCAACCAATTTGAGATTTGATGATTTAGACTGGAAATTGAGTGGAATCAAGAGCAAAAGCTCTTATACCACTTTGTAGGACCAATTTGGAGCTCGGAAACAATCCGATTCCAACGGATATCTACTCGACAGCCTCTAGAATAGTGCGGAATCCTATTCCAGGGTTTTCCAATCGAAACCAACAGCAACCGTGCTGATTCGAAGGTGTATGAAGGACGTTTGAGAGTGAATCGAACACCACGGGTTGAGAATCGAACTTGGACAAGCAATGGCCGCTCAGATCTTCTAGGGTTTGACACTAGGTGCTTTGGGAAGAGGGAGGGCTCTAGAAAGTTAGGTTTGAAATGATTTGAACTTGTATTTATAGATTGTAGTCATTCGGCCGAATGAGTGGCCGAAGCAGCTCATTCGACGAATGACTATGTCGAATGGACATGTCAATCGAATGAGTCATTCGACGAATGACTCATTCGCTCGCCTATGTCATTCGCTAGGGCGTTCATTCGGCGAATGACTTCATTCGTAGAGTCATTCGCCCGAATGGTTAAATCTCATACTGAAACACTAATAAACTAAGACACACAATCATATAATCAATATTAAACACTAAGAATCAATAAAGAAAGACAACTTCCATTAAAAACATGAACTTTACATAATGGATAGTACAAAATCGAACTAGGGACAGTGCATCTACAAAACTACCCAGCTCCATCGGTATCAAGTCGATGGAAAATGTGTGATCACCAAGTGTTAGTGGGCAATTCCTAAGTACTGTGTCTACTGTTATCTATTTGTCGTTTGCTATCTCAATAGTATAAGGGGAGTTTAAAGATTACTCAACATGATTAAGATGGCATGCAAAGTCGGATGAGATAAAACTCTGATTCTCACCAGTGTCAAATAATATGGATGCATAAAAGTCAGATAAGAGAAATGTACCCATGACCACATTTGGGTTCTGTCGAGCAGCAGCTGCTCCAATCTGAAAGTCTCGTCCTCTTGCTACCTGAGCTCTTGGTTGAATTCTCTTGGGACAATCCCTCGAGAAGTGTCCAGGTTCGCCACAACTGTAGCTAGACCTGTTATATGCAGCAGCAGTAGTAACTACATTGTTGTTTCTGTTCGGAGCCCCCGAGCTCCTGCATTGGTTTGCCCAGTGACCAAATTTCCCACAATTAGTGCATTGTCTGCACTTGGTGTTTGGTGCATGATGATACTGGCAAGTGTTGCACAAAGGTGCAGTGCCAGTGTAGGGCCTCTTGATCTGTAGAGGTGGCGGTTGGTTGATCATTGGTGTCTAAGTGGTCGCAGCGAAGTTCTTGACCACTTTTTGTTTCTTGGCCGGCCGTTTATCCGGTTTTCTTAAAGTTCCAACCTTTGCTGCTTCAGTTTCTTTCTTCAGTGCCTCAGAGGTAACCATCACATTTCATTGTTGCCGACAGAGTAACAACCATTTCCAGAGTTGTTGGATGAGCAACAAGAACAAAACCATGCACACAAGCCGGTAATCCACCGATATACCGCTCAATTCTCTTCTCCAATGTTGGCACTATATCTAGTGCCAATGATGATAGCTCGTGAAATCGTTTGGTGTAGGCCAGATGCCCAGCACCAATCATCACCAGGTTGAGTAGCTCACTTTCAACCTTTTTCAGCTCGTTCCTTGGGCAAAACTGTGCCCTCAGCATGGCCTTGAAATCATCCCAAGGCATGGACAGAGCGTGCTCTCTGCCTCTAATTTGAACCTGAGCATTCCACCAAGTCAATGCTCTTTTGTGAATGAGCCTGCAGCATATTTCACCATGTACTGCTCAGGACAGCAACTAATTTCCAGGGTCGTCTCCATCTTTTCGATCCATTGGATCAATCCAATGGCACCCTCACTACCACTGAAACTAGGTGGCTTGCATCCCACAAAGTTCTTGTAGGGGTAGTTTTGCTGATGTCGGGTATTATCACTGCCTTCTCCAGATGAGTCGGCGATGTTACTGTTGTTGCTGTTGATCCGGTTCATCATCTCCGGGATTACATCCCTCAGTTGGCTGGTCAGCAGCGTGGCCGGTGCTATGGTACCAGGATCCAACTGATGAACAGGCGGTGGCGGAGGAGGAGGTGGAGGTGTAGGAGAATCAGGTGGTGTCGGTGTCAATGAGTGCGGTGCTGAATCATTTGGTGGTGGCAGTAAAGCTGGTTGTCTTCTTGGCAACATTCTAATCATCACCGAAAGAAATCGGTTAGTGCAGTGATCAGACGCATATGACACATGTAAATAGAATCCTATGTCATATGATCTCTACATGAGGGTCCCTAGGTTATAGTCTAGGCCAAACCATTTAAGTAATATGACCTATATTGCTCTATAACCATGGCTCTGATACCAATCTGTCACACCCTGAGCCGGAGGGCTAGATCGACTTTCCCGCCGGGCGGAAGGTTCCCGGGGCGTGATATCGTTGTGATAATCGAATTGATCAAATTGTTTACATAGCACATGATAAATAAATGAGAAATGTTAACATGAAAATGAAATAGAATTACAAAGTTAAATTACATTATTTCCTCATAATTTAACTAAGTAAATCTAATCAAAAGAATCAATGAGTTCATATCTTCTAACTGTACATGATATACAAAAAATGATTCACTGTTTTGTCATTCAAAAGTATGCAACACCAAAAAGTAGCTAGGCTTTCTTAAAGTCCACTAGCTATGTCCCTGTATGTCTGGTGACTAAACATGTTCGTCACCTGAGAAAACATGCATTTAAACAAAGTCAACACTAGGATGGTGAGTTCATAAGTTTGATATTTGAAAACCTTGAAATGTTCACATACACAATCACAATGTCATACTTGATACATGTAAATGTTTGATTCACCTGTTCCCATAATGGACTCTCCATAGTTATATTTGCAAGTAGTATCTCATCCTATTAGTTATGCTTATATATAGGGCATATGTAGGGGAACAAGCCCCAGCCAACATCCCACCATATAACTAATAGAACTCCACACTACTTGCAATACAACTATAGATATCCATTTCCATTTCACCTGTCCGTTCGTGTTCATCACCCAATGTTTCATATGTAGAATAATATAATAAAAGAGGTTCAGTTTACAAACCGAAATATTAATAACTGTAACATCAGTGCCGGAACCGTTACCGAAACAGTGATCTCTACAGTACATGAACAGTAAAACAGGTACGAATCATATACATTTTAGTACATTTCAGATTCACATCGTTTATCATTGTCATTTTGTGTGTTCATAGAACAAATTCAGAAACAATTAGCAGAAACACAGTTCATAACAATGGTTCTTGACTCAGATAATAATCCGGCAATACAGAATCATCATGTGATTATTTGTTTAGGATTTATTATGTATAAACGTATGTGAGGCCTTACGGAACAAAACACACGAATATCGTTATGTGAATGCTAAATTGACGGGTTATTCGTATAGGTGACGATCTGTACGAATATATCTGAAAGTTTAACGTTCTGAAGGATATTCTATAATTAGAAAACAAGATTGAAAAGTATAGTTATCGTCGTGTTTGTACGGGTGACGATTCGAACGAATACGCGCGACAACCGTACATTTCGATTTAAACAGTAAATTAATATTTTAAATTTAATAAATAGAAGATATTAGTTAATTTATTAGGAATCACAACCTTGTATAATTAAAAGATTTCTAATTTTATAATTGTGTCGTTTAGTTGCGAAAGCTACGTGAACCGGTATTTTACGCGAAACCGAACGAGACCGAACATCCGGATATATTTTAACCCATTTAAAGAATCATTTATGTCAACACCTACCACCACCATCTCCATGCTTGCTCTCATTCACGTTTTATGCCTCTCTCTCTAGAAATCGGTTCTCCACCTTCTCTCTAGAAAATCTCATTCACTTCAAGTTGGATTCGATCAAATTTGGTGCCAAGACGATCCTCTCATCGAATAGAATTCAGAAGTACAAGTATTTTGCGTGTTTATCTACGAAATCTAAGGTAATAATTCACTTTAAATTCAAATTTTAGAGGGTTTCTCAAGTTCTTGCGATTTGTCATTATAACCGGCACTAAAGCACTTAGAACACTTAGATCAGGTTATCACATGGGTTTAGAATCTGTTAGAACTAGTTTGTAACAGGTTTAGCTCGTTAAAACGAAGATGGGAACGCCAAAACCCTTACAGGTTCGTGGGATCTACTGGCCGAACTAAACAGGTTCGCTGGCCGAACCCTACACGAACCCACCCATGCAGCCGAACCCTGCATGGCTTCTGCAACGAACCCTGCAACCTTCTGGGAGCCGAACCCTGTGTAGCCTGCAACGAACCTATAGGACCTGGGTCACAAACCCTGCAATGTTGACTTGGCTGAACCATAGCATCACGAACCTAGGACCCACGAACCCTATACTTTCCAGCCGAACCATCCAAGCTGGCCGAACCCTCACTTAGTTGGAACGAACCTTCTTAGTTGCGAACCTAGGGAACACTTGACCGAACCTTTACCTCATCATGGCCGAACCCTTAGGGTTCGTGGTGTTGAAATGTTAGCCGAACCTAAGGAACTCACCTCAAAAGGTTCGCTGCTCCTTGGGGTTTACCGAACCTGAAATGTTATCAAAATAGAAGGGTGATGGGTTAAGGGCTATGAATCCTAGTCTAAGGGTCACGGGAATGTACACACAAGGACTCAAAGTCTAGGAACGAGCTAAGAATACATGCATACATGAATTGTGTTGTATGTTGATGCATGGACTACTAAGTAGGGTTACTAAGATGTATGCATCTTCATGAAACACAATAACATATCAATATAAATGCAACATCTTTTGAGGTAGTCTAACACATGAGAAGAACCTTTTCAAGAAATCACATGGATTAAAAATCAAGTTGGATGATCAATTGGGAATCAAAGATTTACAATTGGGCTTAAATGGGCCCAATGGGACTTTATTAAGTCCATCAAATGATAAAAGTTTAATTAAATTTAAACAATGATGTTGTAATATCGAAATGAAAATGTGTGAATGCTTTCAATTAAAATTTTGTTTACTTTGAAATATACATTATAATAGTTGGTCTAATAACTTCTAAAGTTTTGATTAATTTGAAATGTGAATTATATAAATGGCATAGTTTTCCTTTAGTTAAATTTTGTTATAAAGGATTAATTGTAATGTTTTGGTTTAAATATTTATGGAATTGGTTGAATTGGGACTTTGTTATAAATAGACAATATAATTGTCTGGATTTGCTCTAAAAACAAAGGAAACTCTGCCGAAATTTCTAAAAATGTAAAGGTAAGTTATTACAACTAAGTAACTAAACTATGGGATTGGGGATCAAAAAGGGTAACTAGGATAAATTAGACCTTAGTTACACTTAGTACTAAGACACTTAGTTGCACACACCCAAAGATCAAGTCTTAGGCACGACGACTACTATGCGTACTTATTATATTCGAATTTTTATAAAATAACTCAGGAACTGAAGAAACTTAGCTTACATACAGGAGCGCACATTTTGTGTTAGATCAAATTACATAGCAGCACAGGTGAGTTCATTGCCCCTTTTCAAACATTTTTGTTTTAAAACGCGGGGCTGAGAAGCATGCGTAAACTGTTATTTAAATTGTTTACTTAAATGCTTTTAAATTTATATGTTTTACATATATATAAATGTTATCCTAGACCATGTCTAGGAAGATTTTATGCAGGTTTACTAACTGATTTACTTATAAACTAAGTGAATAATCAGATTTAAACTAAAAGATTTCAACGGATCAAAACATTTCAAAAGAATCACATCAAACATTTTGGCAAAACAAGTGTGGGAGTTCAAGGAAATCAAACCAAACATTTTGACAAATCAAGTGGGTGAGTTCAAGGAAATCAAACCAAACATTTTGACAAATCAAGTGGGTGAATTCAAGGAAATCAAACCAAACATTTTGACAAACAAATGTGGGACTTCAAGAAATCAAACAAAACAATCTTTGCAAAGACAACATTCAATGTTCTACAAACCAAGTGTTTGTTGAATAACGAATCAAGTGTACAATCGATCAATGAATCTAGTATTCTATGATCAACGCATCAAGTACATCTTGTGACAGAATCAGACGAATCAATAAATCATTTTCAAGGGAAAGCCTGGGAAATATCAGAGATAGCATACGCCAAAAACACTGACGAAACATAAAATCCTGCATTTCAAGAAGTCCTAGCTAGACCGTTTGACTTGTAGGTCGTATGTTTGAGGATATTTACAGTTTCCCTAACTACTAAGTACCTAGATTGACAGACTAGTCTACTCGAGTATGACCAAAGGCCCCAATCATAAGGACTTAGATTTTATTAAATGTTTACTTACTTGTTTAATTAAGCATTTATAACTGTTTATACAATTGTGTGGTTGATCATATTGTGTGATGAACTTGTGAAATCAACATGGATTTCAAATGATTGTAATGACAGGGACAACAAACAGAAGAACTTATGGGATTGTGTTAAGGGTAAAAATGCTTAATTGTCATTAACAGCAGTGTCATATGCATATTAGTATGTGGTGGGATGTTGGCTAGGGCTTGTCCCTTACATATGCCCTATATATAAGCATACCGATGTGGATATTACATGTGGTGTTAATGAGGTTAGGGTCTTTACCAAAGGAGGTTTTCAAATCATTTTCAACTACTAAAACTATATGAACTCACCAACCATGTGTTGACTTGATCTTTTTGCATGACTTCTCAGGTGACGAACAGGTCAATTAGGAAGTCATTTTGTTCGGACTACGACTTCATATAGAAGACTAGTATTTTGGACCTGCATACTTTTGAAGACATCATTATACAATTTATTTTGTATATCTTGTGTAAATACAAGATAGTCATTTTATGATGTTTACAATAGATTTACATTGTTAAATTATAAACGATACTGATGTAATTTAACTTTGTAATTCTATTTTATTTAGCATTTCTCATTTATATCATGTGCAATGTAAACAATCTCATCACTTCTGATTATCACTCCCGATATCGCGCCCCGGGAACCTTCCGCCCGCCGGCTCGGGGTGTGACAGATTGGTATCAGAGCCATGGTTATAGAGAAATATAGGTCACTCATTTAAATGGTTTGGCCTAGACTATAACCTAGGGACCCTGCATATAGAGAAAACAGGACTTAGGAATTATTTGCATGTTGTCTTCTGTATTCGGTCATCGCACTAACCGATAACTCTATTGGTTATGATCAGAATGCCGCCGCGAAGACAGCCTCCTTTGATACAGCTACCACCACAAGACTTGGCTCCACACTCCTCCACACCGTCACCAAACGATTCACCACCTCCTCCACCTCCTCCTCCCCCTCCTCCATTGATTACTCAAGCATCTGGTTCGGGCACAGCACCGACCATGGATCCTGCTACTATCGCTCTGGTGACGTTACTGAGTAGTCAGATGACGAATCAGATGAAAGAAGCTATACAGGAGATGTTCCTTCGTCTTCGTAATGAGATCCTCAATACTGGCAACACATCAGGAGAAGCCAGTGGAAATACTGGAGATTCATCTCACTACTCCTACAAGTCCTTTGTAGGATGTAAACCACCCAGTTTCAGTGGGTCCGAAGGTGCCGTTGGATTAATCCAGTGGATTGAGAAGATCGAGACAACTTTGGATCTCTGCAGCTGCCCCGAACACCACAAGGTCCGTTACTCAGCTGGAACATTCAACAAACGGGCTCTGACCTGGTGGAACGGTCAGATCAATGCCCGAGGAAGAGAAGAAGCCATGGCCATGCCATGGGAAGATTTCAAGACACTGCTGCGAACAGATTTCTGTCCGAAGAATGAGCTGCAGAAATTGGAGGTTGAATTATCTAATCATGTGATGAAGGGGGCTGATCACATGGGGTACACTACTCGTTACCACGAGTTAGTTGCTTTGGTACCAGATATGGTACCAACTCTGGAGAAAAGGATAGACCGTTATGTGGGTGGACTTCCCGCCTGCATTCAGGACATGGTTGTTTCAGCCAACCCTACTACTGTTGAATCTGCAGTGAGACTGTCTGGGAAACTCACTGACCTCATGGTAGCCTCTGGAGTTCTAAAGAAGGAGGCTGAACCCAGTAAGAACAAAGCTGAATCTTCAAAGAAACCCTCCCATCATCAGAAGAAGAAACAGAAGACCATCAAGAACTACGCGGTGGCCACACCTCTTCAACAAATAGCAGCAACACCACAAAACCCCAACCGCAAACCTTACACTGGCACGTTTCCTCTGTGTGCCAAGTGTCAGTATCATCACCCTGCTGACACTCCATGCAAGCATTGCACGGGATGTGGAAGAAAGGGCCATTGGGTCCAATACTGTAGGATGACACCTAACCAAGCAGTCAACAATGCTGCTTTGGCTCTTCCTCCACCAACAAATCATAACAATGGTGGATGCTATAATTGTGGCGAACAAGGCCACTTCGCGAAGAACTGCCCGAAGAAAGCACAACCAGCAGTTCAAGCACCACGTGGACGAGCTTTCGCTATCGGAGCACCAGCTGCACGCCAGGACCCAAATGTGGTCACTGGTTCGTTTCTCTTACATGACTTTTATGCATCTGTTTTATTTGATACTGGTGCGGATCAGAGTTTTATCTCTACCGATTTTGCATGCCAACTAGATTCAGTGGAGGAACAGTTAGACTCCCCTTACATTATAGAAGTAGCTAACGGGAAACAGATTACAGTTAGTACAGTTTATAGAAATTGCCCATTGACACTTAATGATCATACATTTGCCATCGATTTGATACCGATGGAGTTGGGTAGTTTCGACATCATTGTTGGAATGGATTGGCTTTCCTCTAACCGAGTGGAACTCATCTGTTATGAGAAGCTGCTTCGAATTCCATTGCCGAGTGATCGTGTATTGGAAGTTAGAGGGGATCAAGCAGAGCGAAGTGTCAAAATCGTTTCTTGCATAAAGGCGTGTAAGTGTTTAAAGAAGCAGTGCATAGCTTTTCTGGCTCATGTGGTTGAAAAAGAGAAAGACAAGAAGAAGATCCAAGAGGTACCGGTAATGAAAGAATATCCTGAAGTATTCCCCGAAGACCTACCTGGTTTGCCACCTGCGCGACCGGTAGAGTTTCGTATTGACTTAATTCCTGGAGCAACTCCTGTTGCTAAATCTCCTTACAGGTTAGCACCTTCAGAGATGCAGGAATTGTCTAATCAATTGCAGGAGTTACTTGACAAGGGTTTCATCAGACCGAGCTACTCACCTCGGGGAGCTCCGGTCTTGTTCGTGAAAAAGAAAGACGGATCGTTCAGAATGTGCATAGATTACAGAGAGCTGAACAAATTAACCATCAAGAATCGGTATCCTTTGCCGAGGATTGATGATTTGTTTGACCAACTGCAAGGAGTTCAATACTTCTCAAAGATTGACTTGGGGTCTGGATATCATCAGCTAAGAGTTCAAGATGAAGACATACCGAAAACGGCCTTCCGAACAAGGTATGGGCATTATGAATTTATGGTGATGCCCTTCGGATTGACAAATGCACCAGCGGTTTTCATGGATCTCATGAACCGAGTGTGCAAGCCGTACTTGGATCAGTTTGTCATTGTCTTTATTGATGACATACTGATGTATTCCAAGACCAAAACAGAACATGAGCAACACCTTAGAAAGATCTTGGAGCTGTTGAAAGAAGAGAAACTCTATGCCAAATTCTCCAAATGTGAGTTTTGGCTAAGAGAAGTTCAATTTCTGGGTCATGTGGTCAACAGCGAGGGAATTCATGTAGACCCTGCCAAGATCGAGGTGATAAAGAATTGGGACACTCCAAAGACACCGACGGAGATACGGCCTTTTCTGGGATTGGCGGGTTATTATAGAAGGTTTATCTCAAACTTTTCTAAAATAGCTTTGCCTCTCACTAAGCTAACTCAGAAGAGTGAACCGTTTGTCTGGGAGCAGAAACAAGAGGATGCTTTTCAGACCTTGAAACAGAAATTATGTGATGCTCCAATTCTATCTCTCCCAGAAGGCTGTGATGATTTTGTTGTATAATGTGATGCTTCCCATCAGGGACTTGGTTGTGTGTTAATGCAACGGGACAAAGTCATAGCCTATGCATCAAGACAGTTAAAGATTCATGAGAAGAATTACACTACTCATGATCTTGAACTGGGAGCTGTAATCTTCGCGTTTAAGATTTGGAGACATTACTTATATGGCACCAAGTGTACCATATTCACTGATCACAAAAGTCTGCAGCACATCTTTGATCAGAAGGATCTCAACATGCGACAACGCCGTTGGGTTGAACTTCTGAATGATTATGATTGTGTGATCAAATACCATCCGGGAAAGGCGAACGTTGTAGCTGATGCCTTGAGCCGGAAGGAACGAGTCAAACCCCTACGTGTTAGAGCAATGGGGATAACCGTGCAGACCAGTTTAAGTGACAAGATTATTCAAGCACAACAAGAAGCACTTAACCGAGGTAATCTGAAGAGGGAACTTGATTGCGTAGCAGAGAAACAGTTCGACACGAAGCCTGATGGAATGATCTACTATCGGGAACGTATATGGATCCCGGCGATAGATGAATTGAGAAAACTTATCTTCGATGAGGCACACAAGACTAAATACTCTGTTCATCCAGGTGCTGATAAGATGTACCAAGACTTGCGTGGATTTTATTGGTGGCCTGGAATTAAGAAAGACATAGCCGAATACGTCGGTCAATGTCTAACGTGTGCGAAGGTAAAGGCGGAACACCAGAGACCGTCTGGTTTACTGGAACAGCCTGAGATTCCGCTCTGGAAATGGGAACAAATAGCTATGGATTTCATTACCAAGCTACCCCGCACTTCTAGTGGTCATGATACAATTTGGGTGATCATTGATCGTTTAACAAAATCTGCTCATTTCTTGCCTATGCGTGAGACCTTCACAGTGGATAAACTGGCAAGGTTGTACATCAATGAGATAGTGGTACGCCACGGTGTGCCATTGTCTATTATTTCTGATAGAGACAGCAGATTTACATCAAGGTTCTGGCAATCATTGCAGAAATCTCTAGGGACAGTTAAATCTGAGTACAGCTTACCACCCACAAACGGATGGTCAAAGCGAACGTACTATTCAAACCCTAGAGGACATGTTAAGAACCTGTGTATTGGACTTTGGTGGGAACTGGGACTTCCATTTGCCACTGATTGAGTTCTCCTACAATAAAAGTTACCACAGCAGTATAGGATGTGTACCATTCGAGGCTCTTTATGGCCGGAAATGTCGATCACCGATCTGTTGGACTGAAATTGGAGACAATCGAATAACTGGACCAGAACTTATCCAAGAAACCACTGACAAGATAGCTCAGATTCAAAGAAGACTACAAACAACAAGGAGCAGACAAAAGAGCTACGCCGACAAACGGCGCAAGCCGTTGGAATTCCAAGTGGGAGATCGTGTAATGTTGAAGGTATCCCCATGGAAAGGCATTGTACGCTTTGGAAAGAAAGGCAAATTAGCACCACGATACGTGGGACCGTTCGAGATCATCGAACGTATAGGTCCTGTAGCCTATCGACTGAGGTTACCAGATGAACTCAGTGGTGTGCATGATGTGTTTCAAGTCTCAAACCTAAAGAAATGCCTTGCTGACGAGTCTCTCGTCATTCCAATCGAAGAGATTCAAGTCGATGAATAGTTACATTTCATTGAAGAACCCTTAGAGATTATGGATCGCAAGGTTAAACAACTGAGGCGAAGCCGTATTCCTATTGTAAAGGTTCGATAGAATTCAAGACGCGGGCCCGAGTTCACTTGGGAACGTGAAGATCACATGAAGTTAAAGTATCCCCAACTGTTTGAAGAGGAAGCTGTACCTGATAACAACTCTTAAATTTCGGGACGAAATTTCTCTAACAAGGGGAGACTGTAACATCAGTGCCGGAACCGTTACCGGAACAGTGATCTCTACAGTACATGAACAGTAAAACAGGTACGAATCATATACATTTTAGTACATTTCAGATTCACATCGTTTATCATTGTCATTTTGTGTGTTCATAGAACAAATTCAGAAACAATTAGCAGAAACACAGTTCATAACAGTGGTTCTTGAGTCAGATAATAATCCGGCAATACAGAACCATCATGTGATTATTTGTTTAGGATTTATTATGTATAAACGTATGTGAGGCCTTACGGAACAAAACACACGAATATCGTTATGTGAATGCTAAATTGACGGGTTATTCGTATAGGTGACGATCTGTACGAATATATCTGAAAGTTTAACGTTCTGAAGGATATTCTATAATTAGAAAACAAGATTGAAAAGTATAGTTATCGTCGTGTTTGTACGGGTGACGATTCGAACGAATACGCGCGACAACCGTACATTTCGATTTAAACAGTAAATTAATATTTTAAATTTAATAAATAGAAGATATTAGTTAATTTATTAGGAATCACAACCTTGTATAATCAAAAGATTTCTAATTTTATAATTGTGTCGTTTAGTTGCGAAAGCTACGCGAACCGGTATTTTACGCGAAACCGAACGAGACCGAACATCCGGATATATTTTAACCCATTTAAAGAATCATTTATGTCAACACCTACCACCACCATCTCCATCCTTGCTCTCATTCACGTTTTATGCCTCTCTCTCTAGAAATCGGTTCTCCACCTTCTCTCTAGAAAATCTCATTCACTTCAAGTTGGATTCGATCAAATTTGGTGCCAAGACGATCCTCTCATCGAATAGAATTCAGAAGTACAAGTATTTTGCGTGTTTATCTACGAAATCTAAGGTAATAATTCACTTTAAATTCGAATTTTAGAGGGTTTCTCAAGTTCTTGCGATTTGTCATTATAACCGGCACTAAAGCACTTAGAACACTTAGATCAGGTTATCACATGGATTTAGAATCTGTTAGAACTAGTTTGTAACAGGTTTAGCTCGTTAAAACGAAGATGGGAACGCCAAAACCCTTACAGGTTCGTGGGATCTACTGGCCGAACTAAACAGGTTCGCTGGCCGAACCCTACACGAACCCACCCATGCAGCCGAACCCTGCATGGCTTCTGCAACGAACCCTGCAACCTTCTGGGAGCCGAACCCTGTGTAGCCTGCAACGAACCTATAGGACCTGGGTCACAAACCCTGCAATGTTGACTTGGCCGAACCATAGCATCACGAACCTAGGACCCACGAACCCTATACTTTCCAGCCGAACCATCCAAGCTGGCCGAACCCTCACTTAGTTGGAACGAACCTTCTTAGTTGCGAACCTAGGGAACACTTGACCGAACCTTTACCTCATCATGGCCGAACCCTTAGGGTTCGTGGTGTTGAAATGTTAGCCGAACCTAAGGAACTCACCTCAAAAGGTTCGCTGCTCCTTGGGGTTTACCGAACCTGAAATGTTATCAAAATAGAAGGGTGATGGGTTAAGGGCTATGAATCCTAGTCTAAGGGTCACGGGAATGTACACACAAGGACTCAAAGTCTAGGAACGAGCTAAGAATACATGCATACATGAATTGTGTTGTATGTTGATGCATGGACTACTAAGTAGGGTTACTAAGATGTATGCATCTTCATGAAACACAATAACATATCAATATAAATGCAACATCTTTTGAGGTAGTCTAACACATGAGAAGAACCTTTTCAAGAAATCACATGGATTAAAAATCAAGTTGGATGATCAATTGGGAATCAAAGATTTACAATTGGGCTTAAATGGGCCCAATGGGACTTTATTAAGTCCATCAAATGATAAAAGTTTAATTAAATTTAAACAATGATGTTGTAATATCGAAATGAAAATGTGTGAATGCTTTCAATTAAAATTTTGTTTACTTTGAAATATACATTATAATAGTTGGTCTAATAACTTCTAAAGTTTTGATTAATTTGAAATGTGAATTATATAAATGGCATAGTTTTCCTTTAGTTAAATTTTGTTATAAAGGATTAATTGTAATGTTTTGGTTTAAATATTTATGGAATTGGTTGAATTGGGACTTTGTTATAAATAGACAATATAATTGTCTGGATTTGCTCTAAAAACAAAGGAAACTCTGCCGAAATTTCTAAAAATGTAAAGGTAAGTTATTACAACTAAGTAACTAAACTATGGGATTGGGGATCAAAAAGGGTAACTAGGATAAATTAGACCTTAGTTACACTTAGTACTAAGACACTTAGTTGCACACACCCAAAGATCAAGTCTTAGGCACGACGACTACTATGCGTACTTATTATATTCGAATTTTTATAAAATAACTCAGGAACTGAAGAAACTTAGCTTACATACAGGAGCGCGCATTTTGTGTTAGATCAAATTACATAGCAGCACAGGTGAGTTCATTGCCCCTTTTCAAACATTTTTGTTTTAAAACGCGGGGCTGAGAAGCATGCGTAAACTGTTATTTAAATTGTTTACTTAAATGCTTTTAAATTTATATGTTTTACATATATATAAATGTTATCCTAGACCATGTCTAGGAAGATTTTATGCAGGTTTACTAACTGATTTACTTATAAACTAAGTGAATAATCAGATTTAAACTAAAAGATTTCAACGGATCAAAACATTTCAAAAGAATCACATCAAACATTTTGGCAAAACAAGTGTGGGAGTTCAAGGAAATCAAACCAAACATTTTGACAAATCAAGTGGGTGAGTTCAAGGAAATCAAACCAAACATTTTGACAAATCAAGTGGGTGAATTCAAGGAAATCAAACCAAACATTTTGACAAACAAGTGTGGGACTTCAAGAAATCAAACAAAACAATCTTTGCAAAGACAACATTCAATGTTCTACAAACCAAGTGTTTGTTGAATAACGAATCAAGTGTACAATCGATCAATGAATCTAGTATTCTATAATCAACGCATCAAGTACATCTTGTGACAGAATCAGACGAATCAATAAATCATTTTCAAGGGAAAGCCTGGGAAATATCAGAGATAGCATACGCCAAAAACACTGACGAAACATAAAATCCTGCATTTCAAGAAGTCCTAGCTAGACTGTTTGACTTGTAGGTCGTATGTTTGAGGATATTTACAGTTTCCCTAACTACTAAGTACCTAGATTGACAGACTAGTCTACTCGAGTATGACCAAAGGCCCCAATCATAAGGACTTAGATTTTATTAAATGTTTACTTACTTGTTTAATTAAGCATTTATAACTGTTTATACAATTGTGTGGTTGATCATATTGTGTGATGAACTTGTGAAATCAACATGGATTTCAAATGATTGTAATGACAGGGACAACAAACAGAAGAACTTATGGGATTGTGTTAAGGGTAAAAATGCTTAATTGTCATTAACAGCAGTGTCATATGCATATTAGTATGTGGTGGGATGTTGGCTAGGGCTTGTCCCTTACATATGCCCTATATATATGCATACCGATGTGGATATTACATGTGATGTTAATGAGGTTAGGGTCTTTACCAAAGGAGGTTTTCAAATCATTTTCAACTACTAAAACTATATGAACTCACCAACCATGTGTTGACTTGATCTTTTTGCATGACTTCTCAGGTGACGAACAGGTCAATTAGGAAGTCATTTTGTTCGGACTAGGACTTCATATAGAAGACTAGTATTTTGGACCTGCATACTTTTGAAGACATCATTATACAATTTATTTTGTATATCTTGTGTAAATACAAGATAGTCATTTTATGATGTTTACAATAGATTTACATTGTTAAATTATAAACGATACTGATGTAATTTAACTTTGTAATTCTATTTTATTTAGCATTTCTCATTTATATCATGTGCAATGTAAACAATCTGATCACTTCTGATTATCACTCCCGATATCGCGCCCCGGGAACCTTCCGCCCGACGGGGACTCCGATCCTACCCCGCCGGCTCGGGGTGTGACAATAACCTTCAATATTTTAAGGAAATTAGATTATGTAAATCTGATCCTTGTTATTATTCTATTACTTGTGGGCTTAACTGTTAATCACTTTTAACAATAAGAGTGTTAGTTAAAACCAATTGTTATATGTTCTAAACTTGAAGTGCATAGAGCCTAAAAGGAATCCATTGCAATCCTCACATGATCAGATTACAATGCATCCGATTTACCTCTCCCACTTTGTGTTACCGTAGGCCTCATGGAAACTGTTACTAGAAATATGTCCTGAAGGAAAATAAATTCCTTAGTCTACTAGTCCACAGGAAACATTGGATTAATTACATTATCACTGTCGAATGATATCACCATGTGTCGTTTACCAAACCTGACTCATCGTCGCCCTGTTACCGGTCATACGTTATCGGCCAATTGATGTTACGATTAACATACCGACCTCACTCGGCGGAGGTTGTCAAACCTATGGTACCACTATGCTATTGTCGGTTTACATCCTATTGTATTGTGTTCATCAATGTTGTTTGTTCTCAATATTGTGTGTTCTCATTGTTGCTAATAATGTTATATAAGATCTTGTCTTATAAAACAATATTAGTTGTCGTGTGAATGATGTTATTATCATGAAGGTACATTATCATGTTTATCATTCTGGTTATTCCATATAGTCACCATGTTACCACTACAGTGTTGTAGGAACCATTCTTACAACACTTAGTTGACTCAGGTGGTGGATGCTGTTGTTGTCATCTTGTTCACCTGTGATTATCTCAATGTTCGTCTTGTATGAATAACTAAGTTTTATAAGATATAATCTTACAACTATGTCATTCTATTGTGTTGATGAGTTATGAGGTTATATTATCATATTCATCTTAGTTATCTCTGTTATATCGTGATCATACAAGCATGCATACAATGATAAATGATAATAAGTCAAGTAATATTATCTAATCAAAGTATAAGCAATATGTTAAACGAAAAATTTTATATAAATAAAAGTTAAGCATGTTTCTCAGCCCTGAGAATTTAAAATCAGTTAATGATTAGAAAAGGGGCATATGAACTCACCTTGCTATTGAAGTGGTTGACTATGTATAAACAAGAAATGCACGCGCTCTTGATTGTAATTGTGCACGTGTATGTGTTAGCCCTAAGTTGGCTAACACTCATGAGTCTCAGTCTTCATTCGGCCCTTGTTTCCTATTGTTATTGATCTTTGTTACCATATGTCTTTAGGTCATGTGTTTAACTTTAACCCACTCTTGAAATCTCAAAGATTTGTCATTATATGTTAATTAATTGTTTTGATATAAAGTTTAATAAATAAACTCAAGAGCAACTTAAGTGGGTGGTTTAGACCCCTCATGATGTTCTTGTTACTTCTAATGTCCTTACTATTTAGTAATTAAATAATTAGGCAAAACCCTTTTAACACTTCGTGTTTTAAGTTTATAAAATTCCTTAAGCTAGCATTCACCACCTTTGTAGTAATAGCTAATCATGACCCATGTATTGTGATTCCTTCACCTTTGTTTTAAAATGTTTTGACATTATTGCAATGTGGGCTGAACAAGTAAGCTATGGGCCGAATGTGTGGGTCGATTAGGTTTGCTTGGTTCAAATGGGATTGTGGGCCGAAGGACATTGGGCTGGAATAATCACAGTGGGCCGTAGCAAAGAGGATGGGCCGGTTAGCATCACTTGAATCAAATGAGATGTTGGGCTAGACTAATCACATAGGTTGGGCCAACTATATTGGG
Organism: Mikania micrantha; assembly: GCA_009363875.1. NCBI lineage: Eukaryota > Viridiplantae > Streptophyta > Magnoliopsida > Asterales > Asteraceae > Mikania > Mikania micrantha. The sequence continues at coordinate 39,840,075 of CM018680.1, read as the reverse complement.
CCGTGTAAGTTTACTGGTTCTATGCATTGGGTTCGATCAGTACATGTTACATCCCATTACATTGTTGTCCAGCGAACCTATTTGTCCTACACAGGTTCGCCATGCAAGAGGTTGGACATCACGAGGTTTCATGGTTTTCTAGGTTCGCAAGGGAAAAGGTTCGTCTAGGGTTTCTGCAGATCAAAGGTTCATGGGTAAAACCGTCGGCCAGGAAAGGTTCGTGTTCTCCCCCAGATGGTTCGGCCAAAGGTTCATTCTGGATAGGTTCGTGGCCCGTGGTTCGGCTGTCCCAGCTGATAAGGTTCGGTGCCTTTGGGTTCGGCTAATGTCACACCCCAAAATTCCCACGTGTGGTGTCAGTCCACTTGGGTGTGACGTGGCCAGAATCACAGCTCATGGTCATCTAGAACGACTCTATATGAGTTATACAAACACAAAATTTTGCAAACAAATCCAAGTTTCATAGATTATACAGCGGAAAATGTTTAATAGTTAAGAAGTGGAAAACAAAAGTGTTGCAGCGGAAAGTAAATTGTAACATACAAACATGGTTTAAATTGCATCAAAACCAAACAAGTGAATTATAAGCCTAAGATTAGAGTCTATATGCATGCAGACTCTCTTGTGCATCTCCGTGCGCGTCCTAGCTCGTGCTGTTCAGTTACCTGAGAATACATGCTAAAATTTGTCAACATAAAGTTGGTGAGTTCACAGGTTTAAGTAGTTGAAAGTAGTAAACAGATATATACTGTGTATGTTAGGTTGTTTGTTTTGTTGGATTCACGATCCCAAGTGTGTCAGTTCATCTTACCGAAACTCAGACTTGTTGTTTGCCACCCTGGGTTATCATGGTACCCAACAAAAGCTCGATATTACACTCTTTATGACCTCCAGTCAACATTGGTGACGAGTGGGGTTTGTCAGGCCCAGTAGTACTACGTAATAACGAGTCGTTTGTTACACAATTAATGGTAAGGGTGTGAGGACTTTTGTTGCGATGCTGTTACACTCAAAAGTTGTTTTACAACAAACCATTCATACATCTAAAAAAAACAGTTGCAGTATTCTCACCCCATAGTTTAACAAAACAGTTAAGTATAAAAGTGTGGCTGTAAACTCACCTTAGTGATATAAGATAGAGATAGCATAAGCTCCTGCTTCGCAGATGTGTCGGTCATCGTGTAGCGTATGTGAGTTCGTGTAAGTGACCGTGTTCGTGTTCGTGTTAGTGTTTGTGAACAACAACCCTCGGTTGTTATGTTAGTCCATGTTGGTCCGAATGATCATCCTAAACATATCTAATCCATTTTTATATCACATAACATCATGTAATGCCATTTAACATCTTTTAAACATGTTTATTTTGATCAAGTCGCCATCTAGCAAAGGTCGGTTCGCCAAAGTTACTAAAAATAGTAACTTGGTCTAAAATGACCACAAATCATTACCAAATCAAATCCCCTATCATTCTAGCATCATATTATCATCCAAATAGCCAATCTATACATATTCATGTTCACAATCTCATCCATATCACCATTTTGTAACTAAAAAGTTACTATATTTAGAAAGAATCTCAAATAATCTACTTTAAGCATAAAAATTGTTTTTAATCTTACAAATGTACTCAAACATTATCAAGAATCATTTCTTATATAGTCAAATCCATCTAAAACACTTTAGATCATGCATGCATGTAAAGATTTCATCACTTTATGTACAAATCATGCATTATAACAACACACATCATCATGGATCGTCATAAATATTCAAAATAGCATCATAGATCATCAATAACAGTAGATTTAACAATAAACCCAGATTCAAAAGTCAAGAAATTCGTGCATCTGAAGCTCATGCACTTGCATGTGTGTTTGTGAGCTTGCATGTGTGTTTGTGTGTGTTTTTAAGTGACAAGGAGTGTTGTACTACCTTCTAGAGCTTCAAGATCACTAAGATGATGACTCAAGTAGCTCCTAAAACTTCCTGTTTATGGTATTCCACCCCTTGCTTGTTTTTGGTCCAAAGATGAAATTGTTGGGTTCGACATAAACGATAGGATGGTGATGGTGTTCAAGCTACAACACTCTTCTTCTCCACATTCTTGGTAGTTCTCAAGCTTCAAAGCTTCAATGGAGGTCTTCAATGGCTTCCAAGGGGTCAAATCAGGGTGTATCAGTTGTTTGGGAAGAGTAATAACCGAGTTATGGCGTGTGGGTGTAGATAAAATGAGTGTTTAGAGATAATGATGTGTTTTGGGAGTTTAAAAAGCTGATTTGCGAGTCTGGGCTCCCAGGCGTACCGCTTGGCGGGAGGGGTTGGCTCTGGACGTTGTGCGCAAGGCGTTCGGATGAGGCGCTCTTCCTGCTTCTCGCGCGTATCGCCAAGGACTGAGGGTTGGGGTCAGGTGTAGCACTTGACCCACTTAACAAGCCCAATAAGCCATTTTTCATGTTTTGAGCCCGTTTCTCTTCTGCAACGCGTGTTTAAGCATCGTTTGAACTCAAATTGTCAATTATTAACCATAATTGACTTGGGAAGTGTTCGTGTGACTAATTATTGTGGCATTCACCAACGTTCGTGTTTTCTGACACGTGTGTGTGGTTTTCGATAATCCCCTGGATTATCCTGTTGTGTGCCTGTGCTTGTAATGTCGCTCCACGTGTCACACTAAATTACACTAATTCTAGTGCCACGTGTACAAATATCATTTAAATAAACATTTAATATAATAAGATGCTGACCTGGATTTTACGGGGTGTCACATCACCCCCTCGTTAGTAAGAATTTCGTCCCGAAATTCAGCTTGTGTTGCCAGTGTTTGCCTGTTTCGCGAATAGGTGTGGGTGCTTCTTTTTCGTTTGATCTTCATGCTCCCACGTGAATTCCGGTCCGCGTCGCGAATTCTATTGCACTTTCACTATCGGTATCTTAAGCTTCTTGATTTCCCTATCCATAACTTCCACCGATTCCTCAACGAAGTTTAATTGTTCGTCAATCTGAATCTCCTCATATTGCAAGTGTTGCGTCAGATAGGCGCTTCTTGAGGTTTGATACATGGAACACGTGGTGCACACTGCTTAGCTTGCTTTGCAAGTTTAGTTCATAGGGCATGGGGCCTATTCGTTTGGTGATCTCAATAGGTCCGATGTAACGAGGATGCAACTTTCCTCGCTTGCTGAATTGAATGACTCCCTTCTAGGGCGAGGCCTTGAGTAGCACTCTGTCTCCCACCTGAAATTTCAAAGGTTTAATATCCTGTCGGCATAGATTTTCTGTCTGTCCCGAGCTGCTGCCATTCATTTACGTATCTATATGATTTTCTCAGTCGTTTCGTGCACATGTTCGGGACCAGTCAGTTGGCTTCCTCCAACTTACGCCCAACATATGGGTGATCGACACTTACATCCATAGAGTGCCTCGAATGGTGCAGCTTATATGCTTATGTGATAACTGTTGTTATACAAGAACTCAACTATCGGCAGGTGAGTCTCCCAACTGTTTCCAAAATCAATAACACATGCACGGAGCATGTTTTCTAATGTTTGTATTGTTCGTTTACTCTGTTCGTCAGTCTGCGGGTGGTAAGCGGTACTCATATCCAATCTCGTATCTAATGCCTTATGCAAAAATTTCCGGAAATGCGACGTAAATCGGCTGTCGCGGTTCAAGATGATCGAGATTGGTACTCCATGTCGAGTAACCACTTCCTTTAGATAAATTCGAGTGAGCTTGTCTAACTTGTCAGTCTCCTTCATGGGTAGACAGTGTGCAGACTTCGTTAGTCGGTCTTCGATAACCCAGATGGTATTGCAACCACTTGCAGTCTTAGGTAGTCTGGTGATGAAGTCCATGGAAATTTGCTCCCATTTCCACATTGGTATCTCAGGTTGCTGAAGTAGACCTGATGGCTTTTGGTACTCAACTTTAACTTTTGAGCACGTTAAACACTTACCTACGTAAGTTGCTATTTCTGACTTCATGTTTGGCCAGCAATAGGTCGTCTTCAGATCATGGTACCTTTTGTCAGAGCCCTGATGTACCGAATACCGGCTCTCGTGAGCTTCATCCATCACCACATCTCTCAATCCTCCATGGTGTGGAATCCATATTCTATCCATGAAGTGGTATGCTCCATCGGTTTTTACCTCCAGGTGTTTGTCCATGCCACGAAAGGATTCCTGAGTGAGGTTCTCGGATTTCATAGCTTCCTGTTGAGCGTTTTTTTTATCTGTTCTGACAATTCAGAATGAATCGTAAGTTGTAATACTCGTACGCGTTTTGTTGTCTCCTTTCGGCTTAACGCGTAGGCCACTATGTTTGCTTTGCCAGGGTGGTATTTGATGGCACAATCATAATCACCGATAAGCTCAACCCATCTTCGTTGTCTTATGTTCAGCTCTTTCTGATCGAAGATGTGCTATAGGCTGTTATGATCAGTAAAGATTGTACACTTCCTACCGTATAAGTAGTGTCGCCAAATCTTCAGGGCAAACACCACGGCTCCCAACTCGAGATCATGGGTTGTATAATTCTTCTCATGCACCTTCAGTTGTCGTGATGTGTATGCTATAACTTTCTTGCATTGCATCAGCACGCAACCGAGCCCTTGCTTCGAGGCGTCGCAATACAACACGAAGTCATCACATCCTTCCGGCAATGATAGGATTGGTCAATGCATAACTTCTTCTTTAATAGATTGAAAGCAGTCTCTTGTTTCTCTCCCCAATCAAACTTCTTGTCTTTGTGTGTAAGGGATGTCAGGGATTGACGATTGTCGAAAATCCCTCAATGAATCGTCGAAAGTACCCTGCCAATCCTAGGAATTGTCGCACCTCGCTTGGAGTCTTTGGTGCTTCCCAGTTCTTGATAGCTTCTATTTTGGCTGGGTCTGCGTGTATTCCCTTCTCGTTAACAACATGTCCAAGAAATTGGACTTCGCAAATCCAATAGTCGCATTTGGAAAACTTCGCGTACAGTTGCTCATTCTTCAATAATTCTAAGACAAGCCTTAGACGTTCAGCATGTTCTTCCTGATTCTTAGAGTAAATCAGAATGTCATCGATGAACACTATTACGAATTTATCGAGATAGAGCTTGCACACTCGATTCATGATATCCATGGATACTGCTGGTGCATTGGTCAATCCGAAAGGCATAACCAAAAATTCGTAGTGTCCATATCGGGTTCTAAAGGCAGTCTTACGAATATCGTCTTCCTGCATCCTTAGTTGATGGTAACCCGATCTCAAATCGATTTTCGAATAGTAGCTTGACCCTTGCAATTGGTCAAACAGATCGTCTATTCGTGGTAATGGGTATCGATTCTTGATCGTCACCTCTCTGTAGTCGATGCACATACGGAATGATCCGTCTTTCTTCTTTACGAACAAGACTGGTGCTCCCCATGTTGAGAAGCTCGGCCTGATGAATCCTTTGTCTAACAGTTCTTGCAACTGGTTAGACAGCTATTGCATATATGTCTGCGCTAGTCTGTACGGTTCTTTGGCAATTGGTGCTGCTTCGGGAGTGAGATCTATCTGGAACTCGATCTGTCGTTTCGGTGGTAGTCCAGGTAAGTCCTCGGGAAGTACTTCAGGAAAGTCTCGGACTACTGCGATGTCCTCAATCTTCCTTTCCTTCTTTGGTTGCTCCGTGATGAGGGCCAATATAGTAGTGTACCCTTTCTGTATGTGTTTGTTCGCCTTCATGCAAGACATGATGTTCAGAGGTATTCCTCGCCGTTCTCCCTGAATCGAGATCTATTCTCCGCTCGGCAATGTTACCCGTACGATCTTCTTGTTGCACACTATCTCAGCTTGATTTGCGGATAGCCAGTCCATTCCAACGACCACATCGAAACTCCCGAGAGTCACTGGAATCAAGTCAATTTCGAGCTCGTGATCCGCCAAAACCATGACGCATCCTCGAAAGACGTGTTGCGTTTCTATCAGTTTGTCATCGGCTAACTCTACGTTATACTTATAGTCTAGTGGTGTTGGGTAATATCAAGCAGTTCACTAAACTCACTAGATATAAAGCTCCTATCGGCACTGGTATCAAATAATATACTAGCATAGACATTATTTAAAAGGAACGTACCGGTTACGTTTTTAGGGTCATCTTTAGCTTCACCGAAGCCAATCACAAATACATGGCGCTTTGTCGTGTCTCCTTTCGCTTTCTTCGGCTGTGGGCAGTCCCTGCGCATGTAACCAGGCTTGCCACACTCATAACACCCCTTTATGGTGTTCTGATTTTTATTGATGTTAACTGACTTGTTCTACAATCCCTGGCCATATGACCGCGCCATCCGCATTTCTAAAATTGATAGAAATGTTTGTGTGAATCGTCACCCATGCAAACACACTATCGACTTATTATTCTGAAACGATACTAAAGTTTCGTTTTGATTTAGACATTCTTGCAGATGGACTCAACTAAGATAACTAATTGCACATAGTTATATTGGTTTCACCTTGTTTTCTCACTAAATTATTGGCCATTTGATTTCAGTTATTTAGGGAAATCAGATCGCAACTAATATGTTTTTGTCATTCGGTATTACACTGTGTTATTTCTCATGATTTGTTGTATTTTTGTATTTCGAATTTCGTCGAATACATATAACTGTTATATTGTTTTATAGTCCTGTTGTAACACAACTGTTTAATGAATAATTGTTCACGCATAGTCATTCACACATAGTTACCTACACATAGTTATTTACACATAGTCATTGTGAAAGTACACATTCCGTACAGATTGCCGGACGATCTAGTACTAGTTGTCACAGTCTCCCCTTGTTAAAGAATTTTCGTCCCGAAATTTAAGCATCATTTTCGGGTACTACTTCTTCTCCAAGCAAGTAAAATGTAGTTGTTCATCCAATTGTATTTCTTCCAAAGGTATGACTAATGATTCATCAGCGAGACATCTCTTGAGATTTGATACGTGAAACACATCTTGTACCTCGTTGAGTTCATCAGGAAGTCTGAGTCTGTATGCCACAGGACCAATCCGTTGAGTTATCTCAAACAATCCGACATAATTTGGTGCTAGCTTACCCTTAGCCCCAAAAAGAACCACTCCTTTCCACATGGACACTTTCAACATGACTCGGTCACCCACCTGGATTTCCAAAGGCTTCCGCCGTTTGTCTGCGTAACTCTTTTGGCGGCTACGTGTTGCTTGTAGTCTTTGTTGAATTTGAGCAATCCTAACAGTAGTCTCCTAAATAAGTTCCAGCCCAGTGATTCTGTTATCTACCACTTCGGTCCAACAAATTGGAGACCGACATTTTCTACCATATAATGCTTCGAACGGAGCACATCCAATACTGCTGTGGTAGCTATTGTTGTAGGAGAACTCAATGAGTGGTAAATAATTGTCCCAATTTCCACCAAAGTCCATGACACAAGGCCTCAACATATCCTGTAGGGTTTGGATGGTTCGCTCGCTTTGGCCATCCGTTTGTGGGTGGTAAGCGTTTCTCAAGTTTACACTTGTTCCTAAGGATTGTTGCAATGATTGCCAGAACCGCGATGTAAATTGACTGTCCCGGTCTGAAATAATAGATAATAGCACACCGTGCCGCACTACTATTTCATTGACATAGAGTTTTGCTAGTTTTTCCATTTTATAGTTCTCTCTGATCGGCAAGAAATGAGCGGACTTGGTCAATCGATCAATGATGACCCATATGGAATCATGTCTGCTGGAAGTACAGGGCAGACTGGTAATAAAATCCATAGCTAATTGGTCCCACTTCCATTGTGGCATTTCTGGTTGTTCCAGCAAACCTGAAGGTTCCTGGTGTTCGACTTGGACCTTGGCACAAGTGAGGCACTTACCAACATAAGTTGCCACATCCTTCTTCATACTTGGCCACCAATAAAATGACCTCAAATCTTGGTACAACTTATCGGCACCAGCATGAATGGAATAACGTGTTTTGTGTGCCTCGTTAAGAATGAGTTTCTAGAGTTCATCTATTGCCGGGATCTAGACACGATCCAGATAATAGATAACCGGCCTTGTTTTGTTTCAAATTCTTTTTCTACTCCACAACCGAGCTCATTCCTCAAGTTGTTCCTGACCACTTCTTCTTGTTGCGCTTGTAGTATTTAATCTCTTAGACTCGTTTGCACAGTCATTCCCATAGCTCTTACGTGTAAGGGTTTTACTCTTTCCTTTCGGCTCAGCATGAGCTACAACATTAGCTTTGCCCGGATGATATTTGATCACACAATTGTAATCATTCAGGAGCTTAACCCAACGTCGTTGTCACATTGTATGCTCCTTCTGATCAAATATATGTTGTAAGCTCTTGTGATCTATGAAAATTGTGCATTTGGTACCATACTGGTAATGCCTCCACATCTTTAAAGCAAAGACAACAGCTCCCAATTCTAAGTCATTTGTCGTGCAATTCTTCACATGGATGTTCAACTATCATGACACGTAGGCAATGACTTTGTCTCGCTGCATTAAAACACAACCGAGTCCCTGATGGGAAGCATCACAAGAAAACACAAAGTCATCATTGCCCTAAAGGAGTGTTAAGATTGGAGTATTGCACAATCTTTGTTTCAATGTTTGGAATGCCTCTTCTTGTTTCTGTGTCCCCAAAAATGGTTCTCTTTTCTGGGTTAGTTTTGTGAGTGGCAAGGCTATCTTAAAGAAATTAGAAATCAATCTCCTATAATAACCCGCCAACCCTAGAAAAGATCTGATCTCTGTATGTGTTGTGGGAACGTCCCAGTTCTTGATTGCTTCAATCTTGGCAGGATCCACATGAATACCATCACTGTTAATCACATGACCCAAGAACTGAACTTCTCTTAGCCAAAATTCACACTTGGAGAATTTGGCATAGAGTTGTTCCTTCTTTAGGTGTTCCAAGATCGTCTTGAGATGTTGGTCGTGTTTTTTTTCACTCTTTGAATGGATCAGCATATCATTAATAAAGATGATAAAGAACTGATCTTAGTACGGCTTACACACCCGGTTGATAAGATCCATGAACACTGCCGGTGCGTTCGTCAACCCAAATGGCATCACCATAAACTCATAGTGTCCATATCGAGTATGAAAGGTCGTCTTGGGTATGTCCTCTTCCTGAATCCAGAGTTGGTGATAACCTTATTGTAGGTCTATCTTTGAGAAGTACTTAGCTCCTTGTAATTGATCAAACATGTCATCAATCCTTGGTAACGGGTACCGATTCTTGATAATGAGCTTGTTAAGCTCTCTGTAATCAATGCGGATCCTAAAGGATCCATCCTTTTTCTTGACAAACAGGACAGGAGCTCCCCATGGTCAGAAACTCGGTCTGATGAACCCTTTGTCTAACAACTCTTGTAATTGACTAGACAGTTCCTACATTTCTGATGGCGTAAGCCAAAAAGGAGACTTAGTGTAGATGCACTAAATGTCCCTAGTTCTATTTTGTATTATTCATTATGTAACGTTTATGTTTTTAATGGAAGTTGTCTTTCTATATTGATTCAATGTTTATTATTGAGTATATGTGTTTGATTGGACTTATTAATGTTTGAGTATGATTAAAGACCCATTCGGGCGGATGACTCCACAAATGAAGTCATTCGCCGAATGAACGCCCTAGCGAATGACTAAATCAAGCGAATGAGTCATTCGCCGAATGAGCTGCTTCGGCCCCTCATTTGACCGAATGACTACAGTCTATAAATACAAGTTCAAATCATTTTAAAGCTAACTTCTGAGAGCCCTCCTTCTTCCCAGAGCACCTAGTGTCAAACCCTAGAAGATCTGAGTGGCCATTGATCATCCAAGTTCGATTCTCAACCCGTGGTGTTCGATTTACACTCAAACGTCCTTCCTACACCTTCGGATAACCACGGTTGCTGTTGGTTTCGATTGGAAAACCCTGGAATAGGATTCCGCACTATTCCAGAGGCTGTCGAGTAGATATCCGTTGGAATCGGATTGTTTCCGAGCTCCAAATAGGTCCTACAAAGTGGTATCAGAGATTTGGCTCTTGATTCTGCTTGATTTCCACTCCAAATCACTAAATCAGAGATTGGTTGTTCGAAATTTGTCAAAACCCTAGGTTTCTTGCCCTCCAAGCTACTGTTCCATTTAAAATCCATGGGTTTTTGTAGTGTTTTTGTCATAACCTTTATCCCGATTGGTTGTTGATCATGTCATGATATTCTGTACCAAATTTGGTGCATAGATTTGATCAAAATCCAAAGTTAAAGCGATTTTAGTTGCTGAAAACCTCATATCAACCGAATGAGCATGGCGGCCGAATAATTTTGGCCGAATCACTCCCATTCGCCGAATAGCTCCATTCGGCATACTCATTTGGCGAATAGCTCCATTCGGCATAATCATTCGGCAAATAGCTTCATTCTCCATACTCATTCGGTGAATAGCTTCATTCGATCTTTTCATTCGCCGAATAGGTTCATTCGCCAAATTGGCATACTCATCTTCTCATTCGCCTGTTTTGTTACAATCGGTCCCCGACATTCCCCATAGTCTTCTTCATTCGGCCCACAGTTTGAAAACTTTTCTATGTGTTGGATCTTGTTATTCTTAATTTTATGGAGGATTTAGCATTGATGGCGAACCAGAATCATCGTATTCAGACGTTGCTGTTGATAGAGAATGAGACAGAAAACTCCAATAAAGCTCCCAAGTTGTTATCCTTAGATGACTATCCACACTGGAAGTACAGATTTGCGATTCACATCAATGGAGTTGATACTAACTTATGGATGATGATTGAAGGAGGTTATCTGAGGCCTCTGAATGAAGATGTAACACCTATGCTAGTAACACGGATGACTGAGCCTCAGAGAAAGCTTTATGATTATGAGAAGAAAGCTTATGCTATTTTGTCTCAATCCATTGCTACTGATATCTTCCACCAGTTCAGACAATTTACATCTTCTAAATATCTGTGGGATGCTTTGCAGCAGAGATATGAGTGCAATGATGCTTTGAAGAATATAAAGTCAAAATCCTTAGGGAAGGAATTATACAGCTTCATGTACGTTGGAAATGAATCTTTGGATGATCTGATTGCTAGATTTTATCATCTTTTGAGCGAGTTGTTCAATCATCAAGTTAAAACTACAACTTAGGAGAAGATTCAATGTTTGGCAGACGTTTTACCTCCCAAGTGGGAGTCATTCTTGATGGTACTTAAGCAGAATGAGATGATGGCCAACATGGACATCAATGATTTCATCCAGAAGCTGAAAGAGCAAGAAATAGAGAACAAGTGGAAGGCTAAGAGAGTTGCTAAAGTCCAGGATCCATCATTGTATTATTCTGCTCCTACAGTTGAGAAATCATCTTGTCATGCTCCATTGAAAACAACATTTGTTTCTCAGACTACTGAAGCTCCATCTTCTAATCAGATTCATTTCAGCCAGTCATCCTCTTCATTCAACTCTCAAAAAGAACATCATCAACCTGTCACCAGTCTGAAGACAGATAATTTTGACAAAGTGACTGTAGAGATTGCTAAGGAGCACATGGGTCTTCTGTCTACTTTAGTCAGTTTCAATCATGGTTTAGTAGCTAGACAGATTGACAATTCTTTTCTAACAAATGATGACTATTCTCAAATAGATCCAGATGACATGGAAAGGATTGACATTATGTGGGCTTTGGCCAGTGCTGTAAGGAGAGACAAGGAGTTTGTGAGAAGAACAAGAAAAGACATCAACTTGAACAAAGAGCCTATGTTTGGATTTGACATGGCTTCTGTTACTTGCTACAATTGTGGGGAGAAAGGTCATTTTGCAAGACAATGCAAACAACCAAGGAAAGCTAGAAACAAGAATCCATTTTAGCATCAGAAGTCTTCTACTGCAAATCCAGAGAGGAGACTAGTTCCTATTGACTCTCCTGCTCAAACTGGTTCTTCAAATTCAAGCAAGGCCTTGATGGTTCGACAAGATGAAGGTGAAAATTGGGACTTCAGATTTAATCATGATCAAAAGGAACATGATAAAGCTTGAATTGCTGAAATCCAGGAGATAGATGATTCAATTGAAAAGAGTACTTCTGGAGAAACACATATCTGTGGAGAAGAAACATCGGGTTCAGAGTTAGAAAGCTTATCAAACTCAGAAATTCAAGCTGATTCTGATGCTGATATTGAGGATCCAGTAACTCAATTTGCTTAGATGGTGAATTCATCTGCTATTCCTAATGCATCTTCTCAATCTGATCAGGTATCTAATGAATGTTCTTCATCTAGTTCTAGATGTTTTAATTGTGTTGACCTTGACAGCAAGGTCCTTGCTTATCAGAATCACAATTTTGCTTTGATTAGCGATCTCAGCCAGTGTATTGAGGCAAACAAAGTTTTAAAATCAAATGAAAAAGATTTTCAAGCTAAAATTGAACTTTTAAACAGACAACTTCATGAGGCTGAGATTGATGTTCTGAGTAAGCAAGATGCCACCTCTTATCTCAATACCATCAATGAGATAAAGAAGAAGTTAGCCATAGTCGAGTGTGACTATGAGACTTTAGGTCAAAAACTCAAGAGCTATGAAAGCTCTTTTTATATCATTGAGCACATGATCAGTAAAGGGACTGATCAGAAGGGTAAGGGAAAGGTGAGCTATCAACAATGTCCTCCACCATTCTTAAACGGCTTTGTCAATTCACCAGATGACAAAGATGTTAAAGATTTGCAAGTTAAAACTCCATTAGTAATTGATCCAATTGGAATGATTACTGATGTGGGTTCCTCCTTGTTAGAGGAATCTTTTGTGGAAGGAATTGTTGAAGATTGGGTCTCCGATTTTGAGGATGAATCTGATAATTCATCTAATTGTGTTGTTGCTCAGAATCACATACCTGTAGTCATGAAAGGTGACCCAATCTCATCTTCTAAAATTTATCAAGCTTTAAACTTTGTGAAAGCTTCAAAAGAAAATGAAGCTTGTGCATATAACAAGATTGACAATCTTGTGACTAATGGGAAAAAGGGTTTGGGTTTTAATCAGAACAAGCCTAAAACAAATGTTTTCAAACGAAAAGGGCAGTCTTTTTCAGAATTAAAACATTTTCATAAGAAGGGTGACAGATTTTGTTTTGAGTGTGGTGCTCCTGGACACATAGTTAGATTTTGTCCTCAGTTGATTAGACCGACGGTTGCACCACCCTGGAAATGAAATCAGATGTTCATAAAAGCTGTCAAATCTGAATCTAAATTAACTCAAGCAAAACCCAAACAACCAAAACAGGTTAAATCTTTGGACAAGGGTAAAGAGAAAATAGTGAACAGGGATGTTCCAAATGTGATCAATGTTAATCAAGCAAAGTCATCATCCATTTATCTGAAAAACTCTTTCAGTAAAAATGTTGTTTGGAAAGTCAAGTCTTCTGAGACTTCAGTTTTACATACTACAGACAAGGCTGTTCATGATGGTAAATGGATCGATGTTTGGATCTGAGACTCAATGGGTCAACCCAAGACTGTAAAGGCTCGGGTTCCCAAAACGAACTAATTGTTTCATTTTGTCCAGGTTGCCCCAACAGCTGCTTTTAACAGCTCATGGATTGTTGATAGTGGGGCTTCCAGGCACATGACTGGTGATATTTCGCTGCTCACCAACGTTAATTTTGTTCAAGGTGGTTATGTAGCATTTGCTGGTGACAAAGGCGGGTTCATAAAAGGAGAAGGTATTCTGTCAAATGGCCAAGTTTCATTCGACAAAGTCAGATATGTAAAGCAGTTGGAGAATAATCTTTTGTCAATGTCACAGATTTGTGACAAGCAATACAAAGTTCTATTTTATGACACCAACTGCTACATACTCAAGCAAGGCGTGATTATCCCTGAAGATTGGATCTTGATGTCAGCCCCCAGGAAGCAAGACTTATATGTACTCAATATGGCCACAGCTTCAACTACATCCTCCACAGCTTCATTTTTTATGTCAAAGGCAACTGAGAAAGATTCAATTCTTTGGCATAAGAGGATGGGTCATTTGAGTTTGCGCAAGATGAATCACCTGGTACACAACAATTTGGTTGAAGGAGTCAGTCTGAAGAATTTCAAGCTGTCTGATGTCTGTGTATCTTGCAAAAAAGGAAAGCAAACCAAGCAGTCTCACAAGCCAAAGAAATATCATTCAATCACTGTTCCACTTGAGCTGCTCCATATGGATCTATTTGGTCCTGTTAACCGCAAGAGTATAGCTGGGGATCAGTAATGTCTAGTTATTACTGATGAATATTCTAGATACTCTTGGGTCTTCTTTTTAAAGGAGAAATCCGAAATGTTTGACTGCATTCAAGTGTTGGTTACCAAACTTGAATCTCTTTATAAGCTCAAGATTCGTATACTCAGAACTGACAATGGGACAGAGTTCAAAAATCACAACATGGAGAATTTTTGTAATGAACAAGACATTGTTCAACAAATTAGTGCTCCATATGTTCCTCAAATGAACGGTGTGGCTGAGCGAAAGAATTGGACTTTGATTGAAGCTGCTAGGACGATGCTTGCTGATTCATCTCTACCAGTTAAGTTCTGGAATGAAGCTGTAGCAAACGCTTGTTACACAATGAACAAGGTATTGATTGTGAAGAGACATGGGAAAACTTTCTTTGAACTACTCCACAACAGAAAACCAAATCTTAAGTATCTTGAACCATTTGGTGCACCGTGCACGATGCTTAAGAAACATGAACAGGGCAAGTTTAATGAGAAGGTGGAAGAAAGGTACTTTCTTGGATACAACACTCCTAATAAAAGGGTTTATAATAGATCAACTTAGAACGTAGAGGAGTGGTATCATGTTGATGTTGAAAGACATTCTATGCCCCCACCTGGGAAAGGTCCGAACAATATGTTTGACTATTCTGGTCTTTTTGACTCATTCAATATGCCTCCCATGTACTCATATGAAGATGTTGATGTTCAAATGATGTATGATGCACAAAATGCACCTGATGAACCAGTGCAACCTTCATCTACTTCAATTCCCATAGTACAGACGAATGATGACAGCTCAGACACAGACGACAATTCCGGTCAGCCGGTTGCACCCGAACCAAATGTTAACAATCTTGTGCCAGGTCTTGAGGACTTAAATCTAAACAATCTTGATCCTCAGGTTGAACTTCCAGCTCATCCTGTTAGAAGAATTAATCGTATTCATCCTCAAGAGAACATCATCGGAAGTCCATTAGATGGGTTTAAGACTAGAAACCAGCTTTCTTCAGGGGGGCTTGCAGACATTCTTGATTTTGCAGATGTAAGCTTTTGTGCTCATTCTTGTTTCATCTCCCAAGTTGAACCGCGAACCGTCACTAAAGCTTTAAAGGAAGAATCTTGGGTTGATGCCATGCAAGAAGAACTCCTACAATTCAAGAAATTAGGAGTCTGACAACTTGTTGACAGAACAAAAGGTGCAAAAGTCATAGGCACCAGATGGGTTCTTCGGTGCAAAAAGGATGATCATGGGATCATTGTTAGAAACAAGGCACGTCTGGTGGTTCAAGGGTTCAGACAGATTGAAGGGTTGGATTATAATGAAGTGTTTACACCAGTTGCTCGACTTGAAGAAATTCGTATTTTCTTGGCATATGCATCATTCAAAAAGTTTAAAGTCTATCAAATGGATGTCAAGAGTGCATTCCTTCATGGTGTGATCAGTGAAACAGTGTATGTCAGTCAACCTCCCCGGTTTGAGGATCCATTGCATCGTGACCAAGTCTACAAGCTAGACAAGGCCTTATATGGGTTACATCAAGCACCACAAGCATGGTATGAGACACTTTCCACTCACCTTCGGAGCAATGGGTTCAGAAGAGGTGTCATTGACTGTACACTGTTTATTCGAGAAAAGGATAGTGATCCACTCTTGGTACAAGTTTATGTGGACGATATCATATTTGGTTCTACGAATGATAGTCTGTGCAAGGAATTTGAGAAAGTTATGAAGGAAAAGTTCGAGATGAGCTCAATGGGAGAGATGAAATTTTTTCTGGGATTACAGGTGGATCAGTCTGAGGTAGGAATTTTCATTCATCAAACCAAATATGTTGGTGACATACTAATCCGGTTCAGTATGTCAGATGCGAAACCTGCTGGTACCCCACTGGCTGTTAATCACGGGATTACACCATATGAAAAGGGGGAGTTAATCGATGCCACTCTGTATCGAGGAATAATAGGCTCTCTGTTGTATCTAACTGCTTCTCGGCCAGACATCATGTTCTCCACATGCTTGTGTGCTAGTTATCAATCAAAACCAAGAGTGTCACATCAGATCGCTGTGAAGCGGATTATGCGTTATCTGAAGAGTACACCGGATCTTGGCTAATGGTATCTTAATGATGATAACTTTGATCTTACTGCATACAGTGATTCTTATTATGGCGGATGCAAGAGAAATTACAAATCAACGTCTACGGGATGTCAGTTCTTTGGAAACCGATTAGTTACCTGGCAGTGCAAGAAGCAGATGTCGGTGTCTCCTTCAACCTGTGAAGCTGAATATATTGCTGCTGCTAGTTGCTGTTCACAGATCATTTGGATCCAACAGCAATTCCGGGACTATGGGTTACATTTTTCTAATACCCCTATTTATGTTGATAATACTGCTGCCATAACTGTCACTAAGAATCCGGTCCAGCGCTCGAAAACAAAACACATCGACATTAAATATCACTTCATACGTGATTGTTTTGAAAAAAAAAACTAATCGATGTTGTTAAAATTCACACCGGTCACCAGAAAGCCGATCTTTTCACAAAAGCTTTTGATAAATCCAGATTCTTATATTTGTTATCGGCTATTGGTGTTTTCCAAAAAGACGAAGTCTTACCTTCATTGAATCTAACAAATGATCATCGACTTTTTAGATAGTTTTATTTTGATTTATCTCTTTATTTAATTTAGTTCTGTTATCTATTTCCTTATCTTAATCAAAAACTCAAAAAGATTTTTTGTTTTAGGTTTTAGGGGGAGATAGTAGCTAATTGGAAAAACCAAAAACATCTGAAAAATTTTAAAAAATCCAAAAACAGTTTTAAAATTAAAAAACAAAATGAGAAGGTCTTCCTTGAGAAAGTAATACATTAATCTATCATATCCTAAAAGCTTTGGTGAATGTATAAATGAAAGGCATATGAGAAGTGTGAGTTGATGTACTGATAGGTTGACTTTACAAAATGAATAGACAAATTTGTGTGATCTGTTTTGGAAAGTTAGTTAAGTGAGAAATAGTTTATGACTCAAATCAAGCATACACCTGTTATCATGAGATGCAATAAGGTTTCCAATGATTCATGAATTCAAAGTCTGTACACGTGCCATATTGCTGGGACGAACCTAGCTGAAGCCGTCCATTCAGATGAGAATGATTGAATCAAAATAAAATAAAAAAAAATCAAGCTGGTATTAAGCTTGTGAAAAATACAAAAATAAAATAAGTTTGATTCCATACACGTGCCATATTACTGGGACGAACCTAGTTGAAGCCGTCCATTTGGATAGAACAAGTCAATCATGTCAACACAGGTCTGTATACGTGCCATATTACTGGGACGAATCTAGTTGAAGCCGTCCATTAGAATGTGTTGGTCATGAGAGACAAATCAAAAAGAAAAATACAAAAAGAAAATAAATTAGAACCTTATGGAATTTATGGTGCTGGGTATTAAGATGTGCGGAGATGAGTTACAAACTAATTTTAATCTTTGCTGAATAGATAAAACAGGTAACTTAATCAGAAAACATAAGTAATCAACAAATGAGTTTAATAATTTTGTATTGAAAAGCTTAAAGTGGACAGATATATTAGTAATCATATCACAAGTCAAAAGTGTCTGAAATGAAACATTCATAAATGTTGATTTGATTTGATTAGGTGTATGTACTAGTTTTTCAACAAATCCCTCACAAAAATATGTGTTTCTTTGTTTATAAGTGCTAGTTGTACAGTTGTAATTTGTTTCAGAAAATTACAAAAAGATTTTCTATTTTCAATTTCAGTTTAGGTGATCATTTGTAGGTTCAGATGTCTGACTTATCTGAATCCTGAATCAACCAGACTTGTCTTCATAACTGACATTCATTTTTACAGATCAAAAAGTTAAAATTTTGAAATCAAGTTGTGTTTTTGTGAGTGCTTTATCTCATTCACACGAATGAATATTGAGTATGAATCATTCGACCGAATGACTTCATTCGGCAAATGAGTCATTCGGCCAAATCAATATAAGCCGAAGGAAGTCAATCGCTTATTTCATTCGGCAATTGAAGTTTGTGTGTGAAGGTCATTTGGCGAATGACTTTGGGGAAAAACATGTCATTCGCCGGACTCATTCGGCGAATGACCGACCCTATATAAACATTCAATCAGCCGAACTACCCTCATTCTCCCATTTTTCATTCGGCTGATACTGTGTGTGCGTCATTCGCCTTAATCACTCTCTCTTCTCGACTCACCTATTTTTCATCATCATTCTTGATGCAGACACTAATAGATCTTATTCTTATCATCTCAGGTACATGGGGATCAAATGTTGTCGATTCTTAACCGTGAAATCGTCAAAAACAGGACCGATTCAAGGATTTTTAGGGTTTTAGAAACGCCCTTTCGATGGTTCATTAATATGAACTTGAAATCGCTTGAACCATGTTTTAATGTTGATTATCGGTCGATTCTGAGCATGGATTTATGAGTTTTGTGTACTTATTTGAAGATTCATAAACTGGTGTTTGAATCCCAACAGTCAGCCGAATAACACCTTTCGGCGAATGGTTCATTCGGCGAATGAGTCTCATTCAGCGAATGAAGCGCTTTCGACAAATGACTTATTCGACGAATGACTCATTCGGCGAATGGCTCATTCGAAAAATAAAAGTCATTCGGTGAATGAAGCTCATTCGGGGAATGACTCATTCGACCAATGAGTCATTCGACCAAATCATGTTCATTCGGCTAAATCAGATTCATTCGACCAAATTCTCATAGTTGTTCATTGTTCGGATTTAAATTTTGTATTCAACTGAATGATACTGACAAATTTCTTTATTTGATTTTCAGAATGGCTGGATACAAATCTGTGACAAAGAACAACATTTGTGCGCATTTGGATCTCACTACACCGAATGCCCGACATTACACTGAGATTACACTGGAACACATGAATGACATCACTCTTAATAGGGTGATGTCATACAGAGGCAAGGAGAGGAAGCCTACAGTTCGTTCTTTGTTTGACCATCTTGTGAGGCCTGATTATACAGCTCCAGCTGGCAGGAGATGGAGACATGATGATTCAGACTCTGAGGTGGAGGATATAGTTGTGCCTGGTGATGATAGCGGTGATGATGATGATGGTGCATGTGGTAGTGGTGCTGGTGCTAGTGCTGGTGAGAGCTCAATTGCTGTGAGCACTGCAGCTGTGAGCACTGTAGCTGTGAGTTCTGTTAGTGTGAGTGCTGCTGTTGGTGACATGACTACTACTGCTTATGCTAGCTTGGTTGAAGCTGGTGTTGTGACTGTTGGTGATGGAGTTAGTACTTCTGTTGCAGATGATGAGGAGGTTGATATTGATTCACTGTTGGAGCTGGACTTCATGGCCACTACTACCTCCACAGTGACTACTCCTATTGATATGACAGCCACCACATCCGCTGAAGACAAGGATGAGTCAGATGACTCAGGTGATGAAGGTGGTAAAGGTGGTGATGATGATTCTAAGAGTTCTGACTCAGAAGACACACAAGATGATGAGTTTGAGAACGTCTGGATTGGAGGGAGACTAATGAAGAAGAGAAAGAAAATGAGTGAAGCTGAGCTTGAAGAGATCACACATCCTTCATTTATTCCTGAGTTTGATATTTCACCTACTTCGCGTCACTCTGCTCCAGCCACTGTAGCTGTTTCTGTTGATGCTACTCAGGCCACATCATCTTCAGCTAGCAGGAGGAAAAGGGCTAGATTTCTTTTTCAAAGGAGGTCAGAACTGTCAGTTGCTGCCACAACTACTGTTATATCAGTGGCTTCAACTGCAGTTTCTTCACTGACTAGGTCACGGGCTACTCTGACACGTACTACCATTGCCCCTCTGACCACCTCGGTTTCTCAGGCTCCTATATTTACTGTTGCCTCTTCTGGTCCCTCCACTTCACGAGCTGATACGTTCATACCTACTGTTTTAGTTCTTGATCAGCTGAGCACATTGAACAATATGGTACTTAGATTGATGGAGAGGAGCCTGGAACAAGAAAATAAGAACAAGGTGCAAGAACTGATTATTGCCCAGCTCACCCAGCGGGTAAATGAGCAAGATACTTTGCTTCTTCAGGCTGCCGATCAGAGAGCTGATATGCAAGCTCGATCTGCTCAGCAAGAGGAGCAGCTATTGAAATACATTGATGAGCATCATCAGCTGGCATTGACAGTCACTGATTTCATTGATCGGGTTCTGGCTTTAGAGACAGAGAATGCTAGGCTTGCCGAACAAATTCACAACCTTAAAGATAGCACTCCGAGGATCGAAGGCGTTGCTGTTCACTCTAATGATTCAGATTCTGAGAAGGATAAAGACGAGGAAGATGAAGAAGAGGAAGAGGAATCTGATGAGGAGAAAGTTGATTACGAAGATACCGACAAAGATGATGACTCAGACGGAGATGATCAGGGTGAATCAGGGAGCGGGTCTTCTGGTTCGTCAAGTTCAGATGATGATGATGATGATCAAGCCCCTCCCCCTCCTGAGATCCGGTCCAAGTCCATGCATGACAAGAAGAACAAGGCTCCTTCTCAACCTCCTCCTACACAGACAGAAGAATCATCTCCTACTAAGGAAGTCGAAGTTGTGCCCGTGAGATGTCAACTGGATGAGACACTCACTATGATTCTTGACGCTCAGGGCATTATACAACACTCAGTTAGCTATGATAAAGAGGAGGGTGAGATCATTCATAGCTTATCAAAGGAGCATATAGCTGAGTTGTTCAGGTTAAATCCTAATGAAGTTATTACTGATGATACCTTAGTTCCATCTTTTGATGAGCCAACTCCAGAAACTTTTGATGACATTGATGAGGTCATTCTGGAGGACATAACCGAGGAGGAGTATCCAAAGTATACATCGGCTGAGGACGAACTGCCTACTTTCACTGATTTATTTGATCAAGCCACTGATGAGATGTTGACCAGATACTTGGAAGAACACGTTGAAGTCAGTAAGTCTGAAGCTGATTATATCAAACAGAGGAAAGAAGAATGGAAGGCCTATTGGGAGATCCTGATGAAAAAAAGCAATGTAAAGATGCCAGCAACTCACAAAAAGGTTTACAGGACCAAAGGCTACAAAGCCGGAGGTCAGATTCTGAGCTGGGCTTACTTTCATGACTTAGGATGTTACGCTGTGAAGAGGGAAAGAGGAATATAGTACATTAAGCATCCTCATGACTTCAAGATGTTGCCGGGATTCGAAGTAAATCAACTTGCACGTCTGAGGATGCTTTATAGTGAAGACTCTGGGATGTCAGCATGGTTCTCCCGACAGCTGCAATACGAATACAGAAAAAGGTGGGTGAACTTCAGGCCTCAACAACCTGAAAGATATTACTTGCCGGAGATAGATGGAGATACCCAGAAACATAAAGTTATCCTGAAGTGGATTCCTCCTGAAGTTTTGCAGAAGTTTCCGTTAAGGAAGATGCGACAATACTTTATAGAGGGCTTCCGATGGTGGTACTACGACGGGCGGAGTGGAGAAGCTGTGATTGTTATATGCAAGGAGAAGAAATGGGAGACTGAACATATATTTGACCCGATGTGGTTGACTAACCTGTCGCACAACGATGTCAAAGCTCTCTATCGCCACCAGATTTTCTTTGATGTACAAGACATGGAAGAGGCACTTCAGTTCATGAGGGTGATCAGGATCTGCATATGCTTAAGGGTTCATGCTGGAGCAGACTGGAAATCCATTTCAGACAAGTATTTCAAGAAAGTCACTTCAAAGGATTGAATTAGGTCCAAGGGGGAGTTTGTAGATGCACTAAATGTCCCTAGTTCTATTTTGTATTATTCATTATGTAAAGTTTATGTTTTTAATGGAAGTTGTCTTCCTGTATAGTTTCTTAATGTTTGTTATTGAGTATATGTGTTTGATTAGAATTATTAATGTTTGAGTATGGTTAAAGACCCATTCGGGCGAATGAACACCCTAGCGAATGACTAAATCAAGCGAATGAGTCATTCGCCGAATGAACGCCCTAGCGAATGACTAAATCAAGCGAATGAGTCATTCGCCGAATGCCTCATTCGACTGACTTGTCCATTCGACATGGTCATTCGCCGAATGAACTGCTTACAGTCTATAAATACAAGTTCAAATCATTTTAAACCTAACTTCTGAGAGCCCTCCTTCTTCCCAGAGCACCTACTGTTAAACCCTAGAAGATCTAAGTAGCCATTGATCATCCAAGTTCGATTCTCAACCCGTGGTGTTCGATTCACACTCAAACGTCCTTCCTACACCTTCGGATCACCACGGTTGCTGTTGGTTTCGATTGGAAAACCCTGGAATAGGATTCCGCACTATTTCAGAGGCTGTCGAGTAGATATCCGTTGGAATCAGATTGTTTCCGATCTCCAAATAGGTCTTACACTTAGCCACAGGAACCGCTCCTGGAACCAAATCGATTCGGAGTTGCATAGATCGCTCAGGCAACAATCCCGTTAAATCATCCTGAAATACGTCCGCAAAGTCTCTCAAAACCGGTACATCTTCAATCTTTATTGTCTTCTTGTCTTTATCCATTAAGTGTGCGAGGAATGCGACATACTGTTTCCTTAAGCACTTGTGTGCCTTCATGCACGATATTAATTTGACACTACAATTTTCCGGATCTCCATGAATCTCCAACATATGATATTTATCCATTGGAATACGTAATAGCTTTTTGGAACAGATGATTTCAACCCGGTTAAGGGATAACCAATCCAGTTCCTAAGTATTGTGCTAACTGTTATCTGTTTGTTATTTGCTACCTCTATGATATAAGGGGAGTCCAAAGATTCCTCCATGTGACAGTGTTGGCATTCAAAGTTGGACGAGATAAAACTTTGATCCGCACCAGTGTCAAATAATATAGATGCATAAAAGTCAGATAAGGGAAATGTACCAGTGACCACATTGGATCTTGTCGTGCAGCTGCAGCTCCGATCTGAAAGGCCCGTCCTCTAGCTGCCGGAGCCCTTTGTGGATTTCTCTTGGGGCAATTCCATTGAGAAATGGCCAGGTTCGCCACAGTTGTAGCAAGACCTGTTGTTAGTAGCAGCAGTCATCACCGATGCGTTGTTGTTTCTGTTATGGGGAGTTGAGTTTATGCAGCGAATCACCCAGTGACCCTATTTTCCACACCCAGTGCATTTCCTGCACGGGATTCCCGGTTGATGGTGAAACTGACAGTTGTTGCACTAAGGAGCCGTGCCAGCATACAGCTACTTGATCTGTAGCGGTTGTGGTTGTTTTGTTGTTGGAGCATGGGTGGTCGCAGCAAAGTTCTTGGCCACTTTTTGTTTCTTCACCGAGCATTTATTCTTCTTCTTGGAGTTTCCAGTCATGGCTGCTTCAGCCTCTTTCTTTAGTGCTCCGGAGGCAACCATTACATCCGTCAATGTTGCTAACAGAGTAATAGCCATCTCCAAGGTAGTTGGGTGGGCATAAATCACGTGCCCTTGGATGAAAGACGGTAGTCCACCGACATACCGCTCGATCCGTTTCTCCATTGTTGGCACTATATCCATTGCCAGTGTTGCCAATTCATGAAATCTGGTGGTGTAGGCCAGATGCCAGCACTAACTGTGACATGGTTGAACGGCTCCATCTTAACCTTTTTCAGCTCATTTCTCAGGCAAAACTCTTCCCTCAGTAAGACTTTGAATTCCTCCCAAGGCATAGACTATGCCTCATCTCTACCCCTGGTCTACACCTAGGCATTCCACCATGTAAGAGCTCGCTCATTAAACGAGCCTGCTGCATACTTCACCTTGTGCTGTTCAGGACAGCCACTGATGTCGAGGGTCGTCTCCATCTTCTCGATCCATTGGATAAACCTGACAGCTCCCTCGTTGCCACTGAATACCGGTGGCTTGCATCCTACAAAACTTTTGTAGGAGTAATCTTGTTCATATCTGGTGTTTCCGCTCCCTTCCCCAGATGAATGGCCGGAGTTGTTACTGTTGCTGCTGTTTATCCTGTTCATCATATCAAGAATCACTTCCCTCAATTGACTGATCAGCAGAGTGGCCAGTGCAATGGTAGTAGGAACTAACTCATGATTAGGTGGTGATTGATGAGGTTGAGTATGTGGAGGAGGAGGTGGGTGAGGAGGTGGCGATGGTGGTGGTGAGTGTGGGGGTGACTCATGTAGCGATGATGTAGTAAGTGGAGGTGTTCTCGGCGGCATTCTGATCAAAACCGAAAGAAAATCGATTAGTGCAATGATCGAATGCAAAAAACATGCAAATAAAATCCTAAGATTTATGTTCTCTACGTGAGGGCTCTCTAGGTTATAGTCTAGGCCAAACCATTTGAGTAATATGACATATATTTCTCTATAACCATGGCTCTGATACCAATGTGTCACACACTGAGCCGGCAGGCTGGATCGACTTTCCCGTCGGGCTGAAAGTTCGGAGGGTGTAGAGCCCTGAAAGCGTTGAAGACTGACAAAGTCAACCTGGAAAGAGTCAAAGTCCATATTTTGATTATTTTCGTGTACAGCAGGTTCGAGTACTCGAAATTTGTGTACTCGAAATATTTTGTCTTAGATTTCGAGTACACCTAGACCTAGTATA
Source organism: Mikania micrantha (assembly GCA_009363875.1). Taxonomy (NCBI): domain Eukaryota; kingdom Viridiplantae; phylum Streptophyta; class Magnoliopsida; order Asterales; family Asteraceae; genus Mikania; species Mikania micrantha. The sequence continues at coordinate 39,815,215 of CM018680.1, read as the reverse complement.
AATAGACGTATTTTGTACAGGTTTAGGTAGGAATCCCGAGGCATTTGTTCTTTAGACGTATTGAGGCACTTGTACTCGAATTTTCAGTATATATACAAAGATTACATTTTTCCACTTGCTTTCTTGATTCTAACTTGGATTCCGCACTTGTTAGAGATCATTGACGAATAATTAGAAGATAAAGTTCAGTTCTTGATCCGGTTTGAGACCTACAAGTGGTATCAGAGCTTGAGTGCTCTTTTCATCGTCAAGGTAACAACTTTCTTAAGCAAGTTTAATACTTTATCATTCTTCTCTACTCCATCTAGCTACTGTGTAAATTTGGGACTCCAAATCTTAAGAAATATTTTTATAAAATTTTTCTTAAGTATTTTCGAGTTCAAAATTTTCGAGTTCAGCTATTTCGAGTATAGATAGAGTGTTCGAAGGATAGCTACAGTTCGAGTACAAGAGACTTTCGACTACAAAGGAATCTACGGGTACAAGTAACTTCGAATACACAATTTAGTTCGAATACAGGTTCCTTTTCGAGTACAGACTTCTCTTCGTGTACAGGCTTTTCTTCGAGTACAGGCGTTTCATCGTATACAAGAAAATTTCGATTACAGTCTTATCTTTGGGCAGTGTTTGGTGATCTGTTCTACAGGGACTTCGTGAACTACACTTAGAAATTTCTCAGTCATGGCATCTAAGAATCTGACTAACCTGTCCAATCTGCTTAATCTGGACAATGAGATCGGCACCGGAACAAAGCCACCAAGGCTCGTATCGGGAGATAACTTCCAAGATTGGAAATTCAGATTCCAATCCTTTATCAAGTACACTGATCCAAAAATTTGGAGATCCATTGAAGAGGGTCCCTTTGTGCCCTCATACCAGAGTGAAATCAATGGTCCTCTTGTTGCTAAGGATCCTGAATTGTACACTGACAATGACATCCTTATGATGGAAATGGATGAAAAGGTGTATGCATCAATCACAATGGCTCTATCAACTGAAGTAGCTCATGGTTTTAAAGAGCACAAGACCGCAAAGGAACTATGGAATGCCTTGATTGAACGGTTTGAAGGAAATGAAGACATGCGAGAGAGTCGCAAGGATATGCTGAGGCAGAGGTTCAACATGTTTAATCACATTAAGGGAGAATCCCTTGAAGCACAGCTGAACAGATTCACCCATTTGATGATCGAGATGACAAGTTCTAGGATTGTGATGACTAAGGGAGAAGTTAACAAGAAGCTTCTAAACTCACTACATTACACTTGGAACTCAAACTGCACAACAATCAAAAGAACAAAGGATATGTACAAGAATTCTCTGAGTGAGCTGATCTCAATCATCAACTCCTATGACATGGATGATTAACAGAGAGCACTAAATCATGCCAGCTCAATGGGCAATGCACCCGTGTCTGAAAATTCTGCTCTTTTGTCAGCTATCAATTTTCAAGCTTCAGGGATGCAACACTATCTGCCTTCCTCATCTCAGTCAATTCCTTTTGAGACTGCATTCCTATCATCTAGACGAGCCGGATCAGTGTCCAAGATCAATCCAGAAAGTGAAGAAAATATGCTGTTGTTTAAAGGTTTTATGAATAGCTACAATGCGTTCATAGCAGGAGAATTGGCACCTGCCAACCGAACTCAGGACAATTTAGAGCAGATAAATCCAGCTGATGTTGAGGAAATGGATATCTCTTGGCAGATGGCAATGGCGGTATTTCAGGCAAAGAAGTTCATCAAGCGATATGGAAGAAATAGCTTTGGAAATAACCCAGGAAAGAACTTGGATTTGACAAGTCAAAGCTGCGGTGCTACAACTATGATCAACCAGGTCACTTTTCTAGAGAATGTAAGCAGCCAAAGGTGGACAAGGAAGGAGAAAAGAAGTCTGAAGAGAAAGCTGTGACTGCAGCTGTAGGAGGAAGTGCTAGCACGTCTAAAGCACTGGTGACTAAAGAGACTGACTCCTATGATTGGAGTGATCAGGTACAGGAACTGGAACTAACTCTGAGTCACGCCTTAATGGCTGAGGTGGATGACAAGCAAAAGGAGGTAACTGAAAATCTTTGCTCTACCTCATGCATAGATAAAGTATTTAAGTACAGGTCACACAATGAATCATTAATCAAAGAAGTAACTAAACTTAAATACTTTAACTCAGAATTTCTTAAAAATGAGGAAATTTTCAAAAGAAAACTTGAAGCCAAGGGTCGGGATGTGGCAAGGCTAAAATAACTTTTGAGTGACAAAGAGTCCAACTATCGTGATGCTAGACGCAAAAGCGATGAACTCACTTTGGAGTTGGACCAAGTCAAAACTCAACTTTCTAAAACTTCAGTAAAATGTGAAAAATTTGATTATACAAGCAAAGTTTTGGAAAACATGATAAGCATACAATACAGGGAAAAGAGGGGTAAGGGTCTTGGTTTTAATGAGTGTGAACCACCGTTTAACCATAATTACTCAAGCATGCCAAGGATCAACACATCAGTTGATGACTTAGAATTGGATTCTGATCGTGCATGTGATTTTCCCACCAAACCTGTTATACTCACAGTTGACCCTGTTATGACTAATGATTCTGAGGTTTGTACAGAAAAACTAAGTGTTACAGGTTCAGAGGAGAAGGAGGTAGAAAGAAGTGCTAGGAGGAGCACAGATTGTTCAACATCTACAAGTCAATCATCTTTTGTTCCAAAAACTGATTTTGTTGGAAAATTTGTTGAAATTAACATTAAGCCTAATGATATGTTAAAAAGTTTTCAGAAGACTTTTACTATAAATCACGTCTCACAATCAACTTCTTCTCCTTTCACAAAGCGGGCAGCACTGGCTCATTCCACAGTTACCAAGAAGGAAGGTTCACAATTAAATCCTAACTGTGAACCTTATGTTCCAACTGGGTCCTTGGAACAAGTTTCTTCAAACTTATCCTCAGGCCAAATTAACTGTGACGTAAAGCCCTTTGACCCAATTGAATTTCACAAGAAAGTCTGTTGCTTTGCATGTGGGAAACCAGGCCACATTGCTCGACATTGTCTGCACCGACCTACTGAGTTCTTCTACGGGAAGAATCAAAAGGTCACACCTAAGGCTAAACTGGTTAGCAAATATTTGAGGACAGTTCCATCCTCCAAGCCTAAGGTAACCTCTCAAAAGGGGACTCAGACTCAGACTCCTTCCACTGCTAAAAGGGACAAGAAATCAAACCAAACTCAACCTGGTTTACATAAGAAAAATCCAAAGAGTTTTAAAACTAAAGCTAACTCTCTTCAAAAACCTAAGGTAAAACTAGTTGACCTTGGTAGTGGAAGCAAGTCAAGATACATTGAACAAAATTTAGACAGACCAAAGAATAGACCCAAACCCAGAAACAAAGTCTATGCGATTTCCAAAGTACCTAAGTCTATTATGATTTGGGTACCGGTCTCTCATTAATTGATTGTGTGTGATGCAGGGACGACCAAGCAAGCTTAAAAATGTTTGGTATGTTGATAGTGGTTGCTCCCGGCACATGACTGGGGATTTCTCTCAGTTACACGAGGTCACACCTTTTAATGGCGGATATGTCTCATTTGCTGGAGACAAGGGAGGAAAGATAAGCATGAAGGGCACAGTGACAAATGGAACTCTTAGTTTTGAAGATGTGTATTATGCTGAAGAACTCAATCACAATCTGTTAAGTGTGTCTCAGATATGTGTCAAGAGTTTTTCAACTCACTTCACAAACAAGGAGTGTCTTATTCTGAAGCCTGGCTTTGTAGTGCCTGAGAAGTGGATTCTGATGAGAACTCCAAGGATAAACAATGCCTACATTATCAACATGAACTCAGATTCATTCACAGAGAACACTTGTTTGTTCTCAAAGGCATCGGATCATGATTGTCTGTTATGGCATCGGCGACTGGGTCACGTAAATCTTAAGAATCTGAACATACTCGCTAAGGGAGATCACGTCATCGGTCTGCCTTCTAAAGATTTCTCCATTATTGAGAAGTGCATCGCTTGTGCCAAGGGGAAGCAACACAAGAGACCCCGCAACCATAAATTGTTCAATTCTATCTCTTCAGTTCTTCAACTTCTTCATATGGATCTTTTCGGACCAGTCAACGTAATGAGTATCGGAAAGAAATCATATTGCCTTGTTGTGACAGATGATTATTCCAGATTTACTTGGGTATTCTTTCTGGCCAAGAAGAACGAAACACCAAAGATCCTAAAGAAGTTTATTACCTTGATTGAAAATCAGAAGAATCTAAAGGTTAAGGTAATTAGAACTGATAATGGCACTGAATTTAGGAATCAAACCCTTATAGATTTCTGCAATGAAAAAGGGATTGCTAGGCAATACAGCGCAGCCAGAACACCTCAGCAAAAGGGAGTTGCAGAAAGGCGAAACATAACACTTATAGAAGCTGCACGAACAATGCTATCAGAATCAAAGTTGTCGATTTTCTTCTGGGCCGAAGCCGTTAACACTGCTTGCTATGTTCAAAATCGAGCACTCCTAAACAAGCGCCATCAAAAGACTCCTTATGAGATTCTCTTCAATCAGAAGCCTAAAGTTGGTCACTTCAAGTCATTTAGATGTCCTTGCACTCTTCTTCATACAGGGCCTGACCACAACTTTGATGATAAGGTAGATGAGTGTTACTTTGTGAGTTACTTATCCGAGAAAGCAGCTTACAGAGTTTACAACAAGAAGACTCGGATGATCGTGGAATCATATTACATCGATTGGCAAGAGTTGAATTCTACAGATGCTGGTTCCGGTCCAAACTGGTTATTTGAGTATGATTCTACTTTCAAGCCCTTTAACAATCCATCTGAGAACCCAAAATCATCCAAGCAGACCGATGATTTCTACAAAGGTGATGATGTGGACTATAGTGTTGACTATGTTCCATGTGATCCTAATCTCTTGACAGTTGACCCTCCTGGCATGTACAATTGTGCCCCTCCTAAACAACCTACTCCGATACATGAAGTTCTTCCATTAGAGCCAGACACTTCTCAGTCTGTTCAGCCACTTCCAGAAACTGATCAAGTTTCGTCCTCCTCTCATCAGACCTTTGATAATCCACTGTTCTCACATAACATTCCTGAGAAACACTATGTGGATCAAAGAGCTCCAAACAAATGAAGCTGCTCCTACTGATGATCTATCTTCCTCAAATGACAATCAACTAACACACCTCAGCAATTTACTTGACAACTTAGCTGTGGAAGAAGTGCCAACTCTTAACATCAACTAGGATCATCTTGTGGAAAACATCATTGGACATCTTTCAGAAGGAGTTCTCACCCGGAGCCGATCAATTCCAGCTCAGAATGTCTTGTATGAAAGCACTCCTTCACGAAGCCAATCAGGTCCAATCAATTCTTGTTTATACTCATGTTTCATTTCGCAGGTAGAGCCCAAGAATGTCAAGATGGCTCTCAAGGAATCTAGCTGGGTTGAGGCAATGCAAGAGGAGCTAATGCAGCTTCAGAAACTTAAAGTATGGAATCTGGTTCCCCTGCCCAAAGGAAAACTGCCTATAGGAAAAAGGTGTTTTTTCATAAACAAAAGAGATGAATCAGGGGTCATTATCAGAAACAAGGCACGGCTGGTTGTTCAGGGCTTCTATCAACAGGAAGGGATAGATTATGAGGAAGTCTTTGCACCAGTTGCAAAACTCGAAGCCATACGAATTTTCTTGGCCTATGCCTCATACATGAACTTCACAGTGCATCAGATAGATGTGAAGACCGCCTTCTTGTATGGAAGGGTACAGGAAGAAATCTATGTGTGCCAACCCCCAGGCTTTGAAGATTCTCAGTATCCAGACCATGTCTACAAGTTAGTGAAGGCACTTTATGGTCTTCATCAAGCACCACGAGCATGGTATGCTACGCTTACTGATCACTTGCTTGCAAATGGATATACCCGTGGAGCCATCGATCAAACTATGTTTGTGCGCAAGGATAAGGATGATTTGATTCACATCCAAATCTATGTGGATGACATAATATTTGGCTCCACAAGCTCGGCGTTGTGCAAGGAATTTGAAGGGGTGATGAAGAAGAAGTTTGAGATGAGTGCGATGGGAGAAATGACCTTCTTTCTGGGTCTGCAGGTGAAGCAAGATTCAAAGGGTGTGCTGATTCACCAAGGAAAGTATGTCACAGATATTTTGACCAAGTTCAAAATGATGGAATCAAAGTCGGCATCCACTCCCATGGCTGCTCGTCCTGTCTTAACTTCGGATTTGGATGGTGAAGATGTTGATCAACACCTCTATCGCTCGATGATTGGTTCCCTGATGTATCTGACTGCTAGTCGTCCAGACATCATGTTTTCAGTTTGTCAGTGTGCCAGATATCAGGCGAATCCAAAGGCATCTCACCTTATAGCTGTCAAGAGAATCTTTCGGTATCTTGTCAGGAAGCCTCGTCTTGGTCTTTGGTACCCAAAGAACTCTGAGTTTAGTTTATTTGCATACTCAGACAGTGACTTTGGTGGATGTAACCTGGACAGGAAGTCAACCACCGGTGGGTGTCAGTACCTGGGAGATCGCCTTGTCTCATGGCAATGCAAGAAACAAACGACCGTATCCACATCTACTACGGAAGCCGAATATGTTGTTGCTTCCAGTTGCTGATCTCAGGTTATCTGGATGCAACAACAACTCCTCGATTATGGTTTGAACTTTCTTGACTCTCCTATTTATTGTGACAATGAAGACGCCTTACAGATCGTCAAGAATCCGGTACAACACTCCAAAACTAAACATATTGACATCCGGATTCACTTCATCCGTGATTGTTACGAACAGAGACTAATTCATCTTGAAAAGGTCCACACAGATGATAATCTAGCGGATCTTTTCACAAAACCGTTCGATACAACACTTTTTCATCAGTTGCTTGCCTCTCTCAAATTAATCAGCTTCAACTAAAAGAATTCTTTTGTAAATACGTTAAAATTTGTGTCTTAATTTGTTCACAAATTTAGGGGGAGAAAATTTACAAAAACACAAAAAGATTTTTGTTTTTTGAGTCAAAATACACAAAAACAACAAAAAGATTTTCGGTTTTTGAGTTAGTCTAAAATGATCTACAAGTTTAGGGGGAGTTAGGTTTTTGAGAAACTAAGAAAAGGAGATCCAGCCTTTTGTTAAATTAAGAAAATTACAAAATGATTTTATATTTTCTTTTCTTTTCAAAAGTTTAAGAAAATACAAAAAGAGTTTATGTGGACAAGCAAAGTGAATCGGACAAATTAGGAAGTGAAATAATTTCTAAGGATCAAAATTTCACTATCTTAATAAAATTTCTAAAAGAATAATAACTTTGAATATCTATTATGCACTAAGAAGTTGAAACAAGTTTTCCAAACTTAAACAATCAGACTTGATCAAATTAAAATATAAATAAATAAATAAGTTCGAAATTATGATTATCAGATAACTAGAAATGTGTGACAACTATTTGACTTCTTGTTTAAGTCCTTGAATCAAACAAGATTGTGTTTCAATAAACTTGAAATTGTGTTTGAAAAACTCAGGTATTTCCTATGTTTTGTGCAAACAAAGAGCGGGAAATACCTACTAAAGCATCCTTTGTTTTGCGTAAGCAAAGACCTGGATGTGTGACGTTAAGGCCAATGTGTCTGCAGATCAGAAAATAAAAGATGCCAATGAGCACAAGATGATAGAACCCCTTCTTGTTCTTGATTCTAACCTAACAGATCTGTTCTTTTCTTTTCTCACCTTAAAACTCTGTCAAAATAATTTTAAGTTCTTTGAAACACAATCAAAGTTTGAAACAAAGGATTTAACAAGACTGATAGGTTGCATATTAATCCAGTCCTAGAATCTAATTGTTCACAAATTTCCCATAAGATATAATTACAAAAACTTGATCATATAACTGATTTTTTTTTCAAATGGAATAACGAGTAGAAAACATTGGTGGGAATAGCTATTTAAAGGTTGTGCTTCATTAAGAAATTAACTAAGCTAGTAATATTTTGACAATAGATTTGATCCCACGAATTTGACCCGACTAAACCTTAGACTTGTCCAAAGTTTCTAAGATTATTTTATTTTATTTTATTTTATTTTATTTTATTTTATTTTATTTTATTTTATTTTATTTGATTTATTTTATTTATTTTATTTTATTTTATTTTATCTTATCTTATAAAAAGTTAGATTTTTTAATTGAAATAAATAAGTGGGTGTGTACTCGAAATCGAGTACACGAAAAATGCATACTCGAAATTCTGTCTATAAATAGACCAAGTTCATTAAATTTCGAGTACCATTATTTCGTGTACACATCTTATCCATTTCGAGTACAGACTTGGTGCCATTAGGCGATTTCGTTTTCTAGAGCTCCTTTCGAAAATCCACTCCGACTATCTTATAGATCATCAGTAGGCGACCTTAGGTATAGATTTTTATCTAAATTTGACCGTGAATTTGAGAGTTAATCGCAAAAACAGATTTCGAATACAGAAAGTTTTTGGTCAAATTGACCACGAAATACTTGAAATTGAAAGGCAAGTCGTGAATATGTTGGTAGCCTTTCAATTCCGAGTATATTGAACATGAATAGAAGTTCTGAAGAGCGAGATTGATGGACTTAAGAAAATTTTTGTGTTCTCGAAATCTAATATTTTGAATACAAACAAATTTCGTGTACAGATGTATTTCGTGTACAACATGTAGTTCGTGTACAGACTGTACTTCGTGTACAGCTTGTACTTCGTGTACAGTTTGTTCTTCGTGTACAGTTTGTTATTTCGAGTACAACTGTTAGTTCGAGAACAGAACACTTCGGACTTAGAAAATTTTCAGTTAATTCATTTTTCTTGAACTTGAACTAACTTGATATGTTTGTGTTTTTTAGATGGCTGACTTACGATTTTTGCCGGATAACAACATGACAGCATATGATGGAGATCCACCCGTGAAGCATTCCGAGTTCAGGACTCTCGTTGAAGGATTGATCCTGTCACCGGTCAATTATGCCATCATGGAACACCCGACTATTGTGACTGATTTTATTCGGAGTTTATGGAGCACAGTGGAAGAAAGTATTGATGCAGATGGGAACATTAGTATCGTTGGAAAGATCCAAGGTCATCCCATCGTTATCACTGAGCAGATTGTCAGAGAATGTCTGCAATTCGAAGACAAAGACACTGATCCCGTTGAGCTTGATCAAGAGCTGGTTCACAAGACCGTGTATCAAATGGGACATAAAGGTGCCTATCCACCCACTGAGAAGAAATTATTGCATCCATATTGGAGATATTTAGCTCATGGCATCACTTAGTGCCTCTCTGGAAGAAAAGGCGGCTATGATGTTCTTAATCAGACACTCAGTTCATGTCTGGTAGCCTTAGCTCTCGGAGTTGATTTCAACTTCTCAAAGATGGTCTTCCTTGACATGCACACAAATATCAAAGGCCGAAGAAAAGAACGGTTTTTGGCATTCCCCCGGTTTTTGCAGATCATCATCAACAGAAAGTACTCTTCTCTGACTCCCACTCTTGGCACCTTGGAAATCAAGAGAATGTGAGATGACGTTTTTGGATATATGAAGATGAACAAGAGAGGAAAGAAGCAATATACAGGGGAACGTCCACTGATAAAGTTTGGAAGATTTGTGGGCGATGGTGCAGATGAAGATATGCCAAGAACCCTAGTAGCCATAATTGCTGAAGAGCATGATGCTCCTACTGGTACACAGACACGCACGACTCTCGAGGGACACATCTCCGAGACCTCATCATCTTCAAGTGAAGACTTTATTGCTAAAAAACCTCCTCAAACAAGAGAAGAACTAGAGGAAGCACAGGATGTCGATTACACTCCAACTCCAGAGTCATCACCTTAGAAAAAGAGGCAAAAGATGATGGCCAGGAGAACCAAAGATCCCAGGTTACAGCAGATGTTCTCTGGCTTATCCTTCTCATCAGTTGCATCGATTCTACCACCTCCACCTACACAACCACGTCCACCTACACAACTACCTTCACTTACACAGTCACCTCCACCTTCAAAACCCAAGCCACCGTCACAACTAAAGCCACCCGCACAACCTAAACTACCCGCAAAGCCCAAAATACCCACACAGCCCAAGCCACCCACAAAGCCCAAACCACCTTCAAAACAAAAGCCAACTTCACAACCAGCAAAACCAAACCTAGTCATCAAAATTCCTGCCAGATCCCCAACTCCATCTTCTACTAACCCCATCTCTCACACCGAAACTCCTCCATCTCCACCTCGTGTACAAAGTGACAACGGTAAATCTCCCTTGCGCGCATAATCACCTTATGAAACTAAAGAAGTGCCTGTCGATCTCGTTGCTTTGCAAGACAGAGTCTTCATGCTTGAAAGGGAAGCTGAAGAAAAGGATGCCAGTATCCGAATCATGAAAGAAGGAATGCTAAAGATAACAAACAAACTGGAGGAATTTCAGGGGCAGATCAAGGCACACCGAAAGGTCATCAAATTCCTTTCTATAGAAAACTACAACATGAGCAAAGAAATCAAAAGACTGAAAGGAGAAGAAGTCCCAGAGTCAGATGATGAGGATAAGGATGATAATGATAATGATGATAGTGATGATAATGATGATGGTGATGATCAGAGTAATAAGGATTCGCCTGAAAAGAAGGATGACAAGGATGATGATAATGGTGGAGACGATAAAGGAAAGGATCAAGGACCTCCAAACGACAGATCAAAGAGGAGCCACTGGAAATCCATCCTCTTCAGGAAAGCCCACCAGTCACTATGATGATCTGTTTAGAGATATTCCCGATGACATTCTATTCTGTGAAAGTCTTCCAGGAGCTGATATGGAGAATACCGGGCTTGATGACTTTTTCAAGGATTTTCCCCACGATTATCTTTTTGATGGAATCGATAAAGAAGCCGAAGGAGAAGCTGAGTCTTCCACAAGGGCATCTGTCGAAGAGGAACCGGAAAACATTATCCTTGGCAACGTCTCCTCTGATCCTTATATTGATTATTTGTATGCCCACAAATACATTGATGCATTGGGACAGGAGGTCACCTCTCTCCATGAAGTGATTGTCAGCTGGTTTGACAAGAAGAAGGATTGGACACCGTCTCCTCCTGTGGATAAAGCTGCTTGGTTCAAGGAGATAAATGAAGAACATCCAGAGCACACATTTATTTCCGATGATAGAAACATGTTCGCTATTCGCAATGACAGGTCCAACGTATGCTGCTGGATGTATGACAAAGTAAGGGACATTTATCTGGTGAAGAGGATGAATGGAAAGGTCGAATTCTATAAGAAGCCGAGATATTTCTACACAATGCCAAAGGTTGATATTCGAAGTATCAACAAAGCTATGTTCTTCAATCCTTCCAAAGACTCTCAGGCTGATCTGTTTGCCAAGTTTATTAACGACCAATATGAGAAGGACTTTCCTGTGATGCGCACAGCCAAGGGAAGGTGTTTTGCTTCAACTTGCATTATCGATCCGAAGACGAAGAAGCCTTGGATACACTATAAGTATCCTCCACCTCATGTTGAGATAGCAGTTCCAGTGTCTCCTAGAGTTCCAGACAATTCATTGGCCAACTTCTTATCTTGGTACAATGACGATCTCAATCTTGCAGCAGTCATCATAAAGAACAAAGACAATCTTGATGATGTTGATATCATTCTTGGACCCCTATGGATCTCTTGAAGTATGGAAAGAAAGACATGATGAAGCTCCATCAATCTCCAATACGAGTTTACTCAGGATCTGATGAGGAAGCTAAACCATTCACCCGTGTAGTTGCGTTTGCGATAGAGAAAAAGCTTTATGCTGGAGCCGGACCACACTCTGTGACTCTTCCTATAGGGTGACTTCGCCAGTCTAGGGGGAGTTTGTAGAGCCCTGAAAGCGTTGAAGACTGACAAAGTCAACCTGGAAAGAGTCAAAGTCCAGATTTTGATTATTTTTGTGTACAGCAGGTTTGAGTACTCAAAATATTTTGTCTTAGATTTCGAGTACACCTAGACCTGGTATAAATAGACGTATTTTGTACAGGTTTAGGTAGGAATCCCGAGGCATTTGCTTTTTAGACGTATTGAGGCACTTGTACTCGAATTTTCAGTATATCTACACAAAGATTACATTTTTCCACTTGCTTTCTTGATTCTAACTTGGATTCCACACTTGTTAGAGATCATTGACGATGATTTAGAAGATAAAGTTCAGTTCTTGATCCGGTTTGAGACCTACAGAGGGCGTGATAGCGTGTGATAAGCATAGTGATCAGATTGTTGCATGGCACATGATATATAATGAGAAATGCTAAACATGACATTGATATATAATTACAAAGTTAAATTACACAATTCATGTTCATAATTTAACTAAGTAAATCTACCCAAAAAGAATCATTGAGTTTCTATCTTGTATCTGCACAAGATTTACAAAATATAATTCAAAGTTATGTCAATCAAAAATATAGACATCACAAGAGTAAGCAAGGTCTCTTCTAAAGCCCACTAGCTTAGTCCTGATTGCTTGGTGACTAGACATGTTCATCACCTGAGAAAAACATGCATTTAAACAAGGTCAACACTAGGTTGGTGAGTTCATAAGTTTAATTATTTAAGAGCTTTTAGAGTTATTTACACAACATCTTGTATTACACGAGTCTTAGCTTTTTTAACTTGGCATTAACTCATTCCCATGTCTTCTCTATAGATACACCTACATATATGATATTGTCCAGTTAAGCATGCTTATATATAGGGCATACGTATCACGAATGAAGCCGCCAGCCCACCACACACTTAACTGAACTCAATAACACATGTATTGTAGCTATAGATACCCATTCCATCACACATAAGCTTAATCTTAAATAGAATTTCCCATATGATAACCCATTACTTTGTAATGATAATAACAAAGCATAATAGGTTCTAAAGAGTACAAATTTCCACAGTTATATATGGTGGATTACCACTAATATTAATGGTGGTATGTACTTTTATGTTGTAAAGAGTAATAATATCCACCGTCATTATTGGTGTATTACCACAGTTATTAATCGTGGTATGCACTTTTATATTGTTGGGAGTAATAATATTCATAGTTATTAATGGTGGATTACCACAGTTATTAATGGTGGTATGTACTTTTTGTTGTGAAGAGTAATAATATCCACAGTTATTAATGGTGGTATTCTGTTTGATTTACTATTACTCACATCTGATTAGGAAGTGAGAGTAAATCTGACACGTAGTTCAATTCCAATTGTTATGTAGGATTGAATTGACCACATTGTAGCCACCACAAAGGGAAACCACAATGTTCTCAATTCATTCCTATTCCATAGTTTTTCCCAAGACCTCACAACTATCTGCCACTAGCTTGTGACACAAAAGAGGTCAGTATCTCAGTCTACCGGTCCAAAGAATAGATGTGGTGAGATAATTAGCAGACACTATCATACTCTTATCACCAGTGTCAGAAATGATAGAGTTGGAATAGGCTGGCTAAAAATCAAAAGAGCTCTTATAGTCCTCATTCCATAATCATCAACTCATCACCTCATGTTCATCATTTCATAGGGGATCTCATAGAAATATCACACATGTTCTCTTAGGAATAACATATCTACTTTCTTAGAATTAACTGAAATATTCCCGTAGGAATAACAGTTATAATTTCCTTTTAATTAATAAAAGAATTCAATAGGAAAATCATGTATTCCTCATAAGGACACAGTTGTAATCACAGAGGAATAATAGTCTTGTCTATTAGAAATAACAGATATTGTCTCAAAGAAATAACAGTTATGAACTCACAGAATTCATAGGTATGATCTAACAGGAATATCAATTATAATCTCATAGTAATCATCATCATCATAATAAGGCATACAATTGTTATAACAAAGAAAAACCTTATTATCATACAGTGTGCTAAGACAATTAAAAAAAGTTTTAGCTTGTTCTTAGCCTTGAAGTTAAATCAAAAGATTAGTAAAAGAGGCATATGAACTCACCTTGTTGATGTAGTGGTTGACTAAGACTCAAAAAATGCACATGCTCACTGTTGTTTTACTGATCTTGTATTCACAGTCCTGTGTCTGATTAAATGTTATATGAGTTATGATCCCTTATTTGATTGTTCCTTTTCAAATCCGAGTTGCAAACTGAGTTCGTGTAGCGAAAATGACTCATTCTTGTTGTATTCATAAGAATGACTCATGCTAATGGCCATTCATACGAATGAGTTCATGCTAATAAGTGTCCACGCGAATGAGTACCTCACACAAATGAGTAGCTCACACGAATGACTCACGCTAATGAGAATTCACACGAATGAGTAGCCTACACGAATGAATAGCTTACACGAATGAATAGCTCACACGAATGACACGTGCTAATGAGTAGCTCACACGAATGAGTAGCCCCATGAATGAGAGGCTCATTCTTGTGAGCCATTCGCCTGAAACGGGTTTCAGCCATGGCATGTGGCGATTTCGATTTTTACTCGAGTATATAGTCGTTCTGAGTGGGTATATGTGAGTAAAATCATTTAGAATGTGTAAGGGTCGAAAAAATGATGTTTAAAACCGGTTGAACATCGGTTTTTGTCGGGTTTGTAGAAAACCCTAAAAACCGAAACTTTTAGCTCATTTTAACTTTCTTTCGGTTGATTAAAAGCCCAATCCTTCGTATTTTCGTGTGAGGAATGTCGGGAGCTTCGTTTTGACACCAAATTTGAAGGATTTGGATGAGAAATGAGGGAAATGAGTGTTTTTGTGGAGGAATCTTAGAGAGAGGGAGAGAGAGTTCCAGAAATGGGTTTTAGAGAGAGAGAGTGTGGAAGGGTAATAAATGAGGAAAAGGGTTCCTTTCGGGTTTATATACCCGAAGAGTTTCGGGTTCGTTTCGATTGCTCAGTTCTCGTTTTCGTTATGTCTTCGGATCGTAATACGCGATATTACGAAATTTAAATAAATAGTATTTCTAAAGCTTTTCAACGTAGTAATTCCTAATAAATACTTTCTATATATTTTTCTTATTTTATTATTTCGAAAATGTTTATTTTTAACGTTTCATCAGATCGTATCTCCTTCGCGCGTGTTCGTTCGAATCGTCACCTGAACGGACACGACGATGGCTTTACGTTATAATTTTTCTGTTTTCTACTTTTCAGTTACCATTCAGAACATTAAACCCACAGATATGTTTGTGTGAATTGTCACCAACGCAAGCACACTGTCAGCTTATTATTCTGAAACTATACTGAAGTATCATTTTGATTCAGACATTCTGGCAGACGGACTCAACTGAACCTATCTAATTGCACATAGTTAAACCGGTTTCACCTTGTTTTCTCACTGAATTAACGGCCATCTGATTTCAGTTATTTAGGGAAATCAGATCGCAACCGATATGTTTTTGTCATTCGTTCTCGCACTGTGTTGTTTCTCATGATTTATTGTATTTCTGTATTTCGATTTTCGTCGAATAAATACAACTGTAATATTGTTTTGTAGTCCTGTTGTCACACAACTATTCAACGAATAGTTATTCACGCAAAGTCATTCACACATAGTTATTTACACATAGTTATTTACGCATAGTCATTGTGAAAGTACACATTCCGTACGGATTGCCGGACGATCTGGTACTAGTTGTCACAGATACCGAGTATCGCTTACATGTAACGATTTCATTTAAATAGTTTATTTGTTTTACTGTTCGTCTGCACACTACGCACTCTCAATATCCAAGTATACCGAACGCAGTTTATGTACAGGGCATACGTAGTGTCCGGCTACCTTCCTTATCATCTGCCAGCCCACCACTGTTTCGATATATTACAATAGTGTTATTGTGTAACGTATTTGACTATAAATAAATAATAAGTTTATACTTAATCAATCACGATAAAATTCCTAAAACATACAAATGATTGTACAATGATACCATGATTGTTTGCATAACGTAAATGATTACATTTTGAATATGTACAGATGTTACAGTCTCCCCTTGTTAAGGGAATTTCTTCCCGAAATTACCTAGCTAAAGCTACTGTAAAAATATGAGGGTACTTGAGCTTCATCTGGTCTTCACATTCCCAGGTGAACTCAGCACCACGTTCGCCTTCCCATCGTACCTTTACTATCGGAATCCGGCTACGTTTGAGTTTCTTGACTCCAAGTTCCATTATTTCCACCGGACGTTCAATGAATTGCATGTTGTTCTGGATCTGGATGTCTTCTAAAGGAATTTGGGCATCTTGATCAGCCTAGCATTTCTTAAGATTCGACACATGAAATGTGTTGTGAACGTTGCTTAGCTCGACTGGAAGTTTAAGTTTGTAGGCTACAGGACCAATCCTTTCCAGGATCTTGAAAGGTCCCACATACTAGGAGCGAGTTTCCCTTTCATCCTGAATCGAACAACACCTGTCCAGATAGAAACCTTGAGCAAGACTCAGTCACCGACTTGAAATTCGAGCGGTTTCTGATGTCGATCGGCATAGCTCTTTTGCCAATCCTTGCGGCCTTAAGCCTTGATTGAATGATTGAAATCTTTTCAGTTGTTTATTGAATGAGCTCAGGCCCTACGACCTGTGAATCCCCAACCTCGGTCCAGCAAACCAGTGATCGGCACTTCCAACCATACAGAGCTTCAAAGGTTGCACTTCGAATGCTCGTATGATAGCTATTTTAGTAGGAGAATTGATAAGAGGGATATGGGTATCCCAACTACCTCTGATATTGATCACACAAGAACGTAACATGTCCTCGAGTGTCTGGATAGTCCTCTCACTTTGACTGACGGTCTGGGGATGATACGCCGTGCTAAGATTAACATGGGTCCCCAAAGCTTTTTGAAATGATTTCCAAAAGCGAGAAGTGAAACGACTATAATGGTCGGATATAAATGACGTTGGTGTACCATGACAGGCGATGATCCTGTTGATGTACAAAGTGGATAGTCTCTCCATTTTGTAATTCTCTCGGATCGGGAGAAAATGAATAGATTTGGTGAGTCGGTCAACGATTACCAAAATCGAATAGAAACCACTTGGAGTTTGTGGCAACTTGGTTATGAAATCAAGGAAATGTTTTCCCATTTCCATTGAGGAATTTCAGGCTGCTTTGACCCGGATGGACCGAACATCGCGACCTATGTGCCTCATCGTAAATGAGGGTGTGCAATTCCTCTGACTTCGGAATCCATATGCGACTGTTGAAGTGTTGAATCCCATCTGATCGAGGTTGTAGTTTATCTTAAAGCCCGTAGCCTAACTCCGTCTATAGTTGATTGTTGATCACCACCTGTTGTTGCGCAATACAAATCAAATCCTTCATGTTCAGTTAAGTGTTGATCTCCATGGCTCTCACACGTATTGGCTTGACTGGTTCCTTGCGATTAAGAGCATCTGCCACCACTTTGGCTTTACCCGGTGATAACGAATCTCGCAGTCGTAATCAGTTAACAGCTCAATCCAACGCCTCTGCCTCATGTTGAGCTCTTTGTGATTGAGAATGTGCTGGAGATTCTTATGGTCCGTGCAAATGGCACTTTTATTACCGTAAAGGTAGTGTCTCCATATCTTCAACTCAAAGTCCATAGCCCCTATCTCAAGGTCATGAGTAGTATAGTTCTTCTCGTGAACCTTGAGCTATCTCGAAGCATACGCAATAACCTTGTGTCGTTGCATAAGTATACAGCCGAGACCAAGATTTGAGGCATCCCAGTAGATAATGAAATCATCATTGCCTTTTGGAAGACTAAGAATAGGGGAGTTGCATAACTTCTGCTTGAGAAGTTCAAATGCATCTTCTTGCTTCTAGCCCCATATAAATGCTTGACTTTTCTGGGTCAAAATTGTGAGTGGCAAGGCAATCTTCGAGAAGTTCACGATATGCGATAATAGCCTGACAAACCCATAAATGATCGAATCTCGGTTGGATTAGATGGAGTAGTCTAGTTCTTAATTGCTTGAATCTTTGCTGGATCTACCTGTATCCCATCCCTATTAATCACATGACCTAAGAAATGAACTTCCTTTAACAAGAATTCCCATTTACAGAATTTGGCATAAAGTTATTCAGTTCTTAGTAGTTCTAAGATTTTCCTCAAGTGACTCTCATGTTCCTATTCAGTCTTGGAATAGATAAATATATCATCAATAAAGATGATAACGAACTAATCTAAATACGGCCTACAAACTCGATTCATCAAATCCATGAACACTGTCATTAGTTAGTCCAAAAGGCATAACCAGGAACTCATAGCGTCCATAACGAACCCTAAAAGCCTTCTTTGGTATATCCTCATCGTTCACTCTCAACTGATGATACGTGGACCGCAAATCAATTTTAGATAAGCAAATTGTTCCCTGTAGTTGATCAAACGAATCGTCGATCCTGGGTAGTGGATAATTGTTCTTAATCATTAACTTGTTCAACTCACGATAATCGATGCATATGCATAATGAACCGTCTTTCTCTTTACAAAGAGAACCAGGGCTTCCCATGGCGAGTAGCTCGGTCTAATGAACCCTTTTTCGAGTAGCTCCTGAAGCTGACTAGAAAGTTCTTGCATTTCGACGACACGAATCGATAAGGAGATTTTGCAAGTGGATTTGCCCCAGGGACTAATGTAACATCAGTGCCAGAAACGTCACCGGAACAGTGATCAGTACAGTAAAATGAGCAGTGATTAAAGTACATAACTCAGTTGATGTTCATATATCAGTATCATTTCATATTATCATAGAACAGACTCAAACTTGTTTCAAAACGAAACTCAGAATCATGGTTCGTCAGTCAGATAATTACCTGGCATTACAAAACCATCATGTGATTGTGTTAGGATTTTACCATGTATAAACGTATGTGAGGATTTACAGAACAAAACAACACGGATATCGTTACGTGAATGCTAAACTGACAGGTTATTCGTATAGGTGACGATCTGTACAAATAAATCTGAAAGTTTAATGTTCTGAATGATATCCGATAATTAGAAAACCATATTGAAAAGTGTAGTTATCGTCGTATTTGATCGGGTGACGATACGAACAAATACGCGCGATGACCGCGCGATTCGATTTAAACGTTAATTAAATTGTTTTCAAATTTAAATACATAAAAGATATTTAGTTAATTTATTAGGAATCACAACCTAAATAATTTTATAACTTCCATTTTTAAAACCGAGACGTTTCGTTACGAGAACAAAACGAAACCGACACTTTCACACGAAACCGAGCGAAACCGAACGAAACCGAACACCCGGGTATGTTGAAAGCCTTTAATGAGGCTTTGAAACCCTCATTTTCTCCATAACTCTCTCATCTTCAACCTCCCCACCGTCACTTTCTCTCTCTACTTTCTCTCTCTAGAAGAAATCACCATAACACCTTCATTTCATCACGAAATCAAGCCATCTTGGTGTCAAAACAACCATCACAACTTGTAGATCATAGAAGTACAACCGATCTAAGAGTTTATCCGATAGATTCGAGGTAAGAATCGATTCTTATGTTCGGTTTTAGGGTTTTCAAAACCCTTAGGATCGAACCCTTGTAGGACCGGTTTTAAGCCATTTCGAGCCATAGGAAACACATCCCAACACTTTATGATGATGTAGGAACAAGTTTTAGTCTAACCCTAGCTGTTTGCCTTGGAAAACTGTGGCTGCAATTGGCTAAACCCGAACGGCCGAATGACCAGCACATCAGCTCGTCGAATGAGCATGCTGTGTCATTCGCTGAATGACCCTAAGCCGAAGGAACTCATTCGCTATGCTCCCATTCGGTCGGGTGATCCCATTCGCCATTAATCATTCGAGAGCCTCATTCGGCAGCCTCTCATTCGACCAAGACAACTCCTCATTCGGCTGGACCTTCATTCGACAACCCTTATTCGACCAGCCATTCGCCCATTAAACCTATACAGTTAGGCTCTTTGGGCCAAATCCCTTCGGGCATGACACATTCGGCCAAGCCCATACGACCACACATCTTTCGGCCATTACAGACCTTCATTCGATGGGTTGCACTGAATTGGCCCATCGCGCATGCATGGATGTGGGCGTGTGTGCATGGGATACATGGTTGGTTACGTGGAAACATGCATGGGAAAGGAATCAAATAGGGTTAACACACATGTTACTAAAGGATAGGAAGGTTAAATCATGGGTTATTTCACGTGGGGAATTACTCTAATATACAAGGAATTAATTAAAGAAACCCTAGATTAGGGTTTTCACTAATAAGGGTTTCATTAAGCACCTCATAATCTAAACGCATGTGTTGATATTAATAGAGTTAAACGCACTTGGGAATCCATTGAGAATCAATGACCAAGGTATAAGGTTATGGTGTCGATTTAACTATTAACACCTAATATCTAGACATGTTATAGAACATATAACTACCTTAGGTGGTTCAATTGAACTATCTAGGATGGATTATACAAAGGCTCAATCAAAGAATCATTGGACAATCAAAAGGTTAGTATTTGGACCCAAGGTTAATCCAAATGGATTAACCCAAGCCCATCATGTTGAATTATACTTTTCTTAAATTAATTTATGTTTTTAATAAAAGAGGTTAAATTGTAAAATTTATTAAATTAAAATAAATGATTTTAACTTAGAGTTTAACTTAAAATTTATTAACTTAAAAATGTTTAATTAAAGACTTGTAATGTAATTAGAATAAACCCTACTCACCTAGGGTTTATTGATGAATAATCTTGAGGCATGGGAGACTTATGGGTAATATGTTATATGTCGCACCCCGAGAAATCCCGTCCCTTCCGGAGCGCGTGCGGCAACAGATTGTCAGGATCGCAGTCTCTGGTCACACAACATGCGAGACCTATATGTCTGATTTCACACGTACATCCAATAATTTGGATAAAAACAATTTAGTAATATCAGAGTTGCGGAAGTTTAAAGGTATCATCACAGATAAAGTTCATAAATTGCGGAAACGATAATTAAAAGTTTTCAAAACAACATAAGTTTAATGTTTGTGGAAGCGATTAAAGATGTTTAATCTTACATAACATATCAAATGATAAATGTTTCTCAAAACGCCCTAAGACACTAGAGCCAATGCATGGGAACTTCGCCTAGCATCCTAATCCTTGTGCACGTACCTTAGTTACCTGAGAAAACATGCGAGTAAAAGGTCAACACAAAGGTTGGTGAGAGAACAGGTTTGTAATCCGCAGTAAACATCAAATGTTTAAAGTAAATTTTTAGCAGGTCTATTTTTCAATACAATGCAATATCCATTGATAGCAAGTCAATATGAGTTATACCATATGCGGGTTCGCAACCGAAGCTAACATGCTGCCTCCCGCCATATCCATCCAAGATATGGCAAATGTTGCTTGGTCAATTATGCACTGTTCCGACCTCTAGTCGGGGTGGCCATACGGCTCGCAACAGTGGGGCTTGTCAGGCCCAAATAGTACTATTCAGAATTACCATGCTGAGCGCAACGCGCTATTAACGGTTCGAGATGTGTTTAATGAGAACTTATCAGTTTTGTGGATGAATGCCACACATATGCATATACGATATTAGCATGTACAAAAATAACCAAAAGTGTGTAAGTTGTTCAAAAACAGTTGTATGCAATGTTTTCTCCCCCAAAGGTAGGAAATGTAAAAAGGGGCCGTGAACTCACCTTAGCGAGGTGAACAAATGTAAGCGTAAGCTCCTGTGTCGTCAGGTAGTCAGTCACCGGCTACCTATATCGTATACTATACGTGAGTTCGTGTAAGCGATCGTGTTTCGTGACCAATAACTCTCGGTTGATCATGTTTGTCTGTGTCGGTCTACATTGACCGTGTTTGACCGTGTGTGTCAATGACCCGTTGGTGAACCATGTGTTGTTTGTGTATTGTGTAACATTCGTGTTAGTTCTCGTTGTGTGCAAAACGCGTGAGTTGCGTCTACGGACAACTTGCCATTTACAGTAAGTTCACAAGCATATTGATTTTAGAGTTCTAGCATGCTCATTAATCCTACATGATCATGTTAACACATAGCACATCATCATACAAGGTCACATAAGTCATTTATATCATGTTAACACACAAAAGTTTCCTAAAATGGAAAGTTTCCATTTATAGCATATGTGACATCGGAAACCATCTAACTTAGCATCTAATCATCATGGATCTTCACAAATCTCAATCTAAACATCATAGATCATCAAGAAACACATTTATATCATCAACCCAGATTCAAAGTTCGTGCATGTGCATTTTATGAGCTTGCATGTGGGTTTTACCCAATGCATGTGAGTGGATCTTCATGCATGTGGGTTTTTACCCATTGCATGTTCGATCTAACCATGAATAAACAAGAAAAATAACCTTAGACGCTCTAAAACACTGAGATGATGTTGGATCTAGTTTGACAGCTCCAAATGTGGCTGGGAACAAGTTCTTAGTGGCTTCAAGTGGTGGTGTGTTGATGATGATGAGTTCCAAGCTTCTCTTCCAAGCTCCTATGGCTTCCCCAAGCTCCAAAGCTTCAAAAATGGAGTTTTCTTGGTGGAATAATGATGATACAGCTGTATTTGCTTGAGAATGGGGTTCTATGGCCGAAGAAAGAGGTTAGGAATGATGAAAAATGAGATAGGTTAAGTGTAAATCGAGTTTTGGTATCTGGGTCTGTCAGGCGCATCGCCTGGCGAAGGGTATTGGTCTCGCGCCGGTGGATTTTCTCCGGTTGCGCCTATTTCTTCTCGCGCGCATCGCCTAGGTCAGCCTGTTGGGCTCAGGCGTATCGCCTGGGCCTCCAGGCAAGCCCAATAAGCCTATTTTCATCGTTTCGATCTGTTTTTTGATTATTTCACGCTTATAACTCATCGTTTAACATCGTTTGACCTTGATTACAAATGTTCGGTCATCTGTGACTCAATTTTCATTCAATCGTTTGCTCACCATTGTTCGTGAGGCTCGTGTGTGTTTCGATAATTCCTCGAATTATCGGTGATCGTTTGTGATCATGTCTTACGAAGTGTTTGCACGCTTGATTAATCCTAATCAACGTGTCATGCACAATTCAATAATTCCCCGAATTATTGTTTTGCGTTAGTGTTGTGTTTGCCACACTTGGTTTCCAAAACCAATGTGCAATGTACGATTCGATAGCTCCACGAACTATCGTTTCGCAGTAGTTTGTGTTCAACTCATCTAATCAAACATAATTAAATGAAATGCAACAAGTATGATCGTGAAATGTAAAGAATGTAAGAGTCGCAATTTACTTGAAATTGCCGTGTGTCACATCATCCCCTTGTTGAAAGAAATTTCGTCCCGAAATTTGGTTGTTGTTGGTAGTGTTCGAGAAGCAAGAGTGTTTGAGGGAAACAAAAATTTTCTAGTTGTCACATCATCCCCTTGTTGAAAGGAAATTTCGTCCCGAAATTTATTTGTTGTTGTCGGTGTTCAACGCTGTCTGTTTGAAGAGATGGGGATATTTGCGTATCATCTGATCTTCACATTCCCACGTGAATTCAGGTCCACGTTTCGAGTTCCATCGGACTTTGACAATCGAGATCTTACTTTGCTTGAGTTGCTTGACCTCACGGTCCATGATCTCTACCGGCTCTTCCACGAACCGTAGTTGTTCATCCACCTGGATCTCATCCAGTGGAACTATAAGTGTCTCATCTGATAAGCACTTTTTCAGGTTCGAGACATGAAATACGTTGTGAACTCCGTCGAGTTCGGTTGGCAAGTTGAGTTGGTATGCTACTGGACCAACCTTTTTTAGGATCTCGAAAGGTCCAATATACCGGGGGTTCAGTTTGCCTCGTTTTCCAAAACGAATGACGCCTTTCCATGGCGAAACTTTCAGAAGGACTTTGTCTCCTACCTGGAATTCCAGAGGTTTTCGGCGTTTGTCGGCATAGCTCTTTTGACGATCACGAGCTGCTGCCATGCGATTTCTGATTTGCACGATTTTCTCCGTCGTTTCGTGTACAAGTTCCGGGCCAGTGAGCTGACTGTCGCCCACTTCTGCCCAACAGATAGGTGACCGGCATTTCCTGCCGTAGAGTGCCTCAAAAGGTGCTGCTTTGATGCTTGTGTGGTAACTGTTGTTATAGGAAAACTCTACCAACGGTGGGTGAGTCTCCCAACTGTTACCAAAGTCTACTACACATGCTCGTAGCATATCTTCGAGGGTTTGTATTGTGCGTTCGCTCTGGCCATTAGTTTGTGGGTGGTATGCTGTACTCATATCCAACCGTGTGCCAAGCGATTTTTGCAATGATTTCCAGAAGTTAGAAGTGAATCTGGCGTCCCGATCCGAAATGATGGAGATTGGCACTCCATGTTGTGAGACTACTTCTTTGACATAGATTCTGGCTAGCTTTTCCATCTTGTCATTTTCCTTGATCGCGAGGAAATGTGCTGACTTGGTCAGTCGGTCCACAATTACCCAAATAGTGTCACATCCACTAGGAGTGCGGGGTAATTTGGTAATGAAATCCATGGATATCTGTTCCCATTTCCACATGGGGATCTCGGGTTGTGTGAGTAATCCAGAGGGTTTCTGGTACTCGATCTTGACTTTGGCACAAGTCTAGCATTTGCCTACGTAGGTGGCGATGTCGGCTTTAATGTGTGGCCACCAGTAAAGTACCTTCCGATCGTGATACATCTTATCAGATCCTGGGTGAATGGAATACCGAGATTTGTGAGCCTCGTCCATCACAAGGTCTCGTAAGTTTCCATGATGTGGAACCCAGATGTGTTCCATGAAATAATGTAAACCATCGGCTTTTATCTCAAGTTGTTGCTCCATTCCCCTTAGTTATTATGCCGCTAGATTTTCTGCCTTGAGTGCCTCCACTTGGGCCATAAGTATATGTTCAGGGAGATTGGGATGGATGGTGAGCTGTAAAGCTCGTACCCTTTGGGGTTTCGAGGTGTTTTTCCGACTCAGGGCGTCGGCCACAACGTTGGCCTTCCCCGGGTGATACTTGGTAGCACACTCGTAGTCGTTTAGGAGTTCGAGCCAGCGACGCTGTCGCATGTTCAATTCCTTCTGCTCGAATATGTGTTAGAGACTCTTATGATCAGTGTATATCGTACACTTTGTACCATACAGGTAGTGTCTCCAGATCTTGAGTGCAAATACCACGGCTCCAAGTTCCAAGTCGTGGGTGGTGTAGTTCTTCTCGTAAACTTTCAGTTGTCGAGAAGCATAAACGATCACCTTTTCTCGCTGCATCAGCACACAGCCGAGTCCCTGTATCGAGGCGTCACAATATACTACGAAGTCGTCCGTTCCATCAGGAAGAGATAAGATAGGTGCACTACAGAGCTTCTACTTGAGAAGTTGAAATGCATCCTCCTGTTTGTCAGTCCAGAGATACTTCTTGTCCTTATGGGTTAAAGCTGTAAGGGGTTGGGCTATCTTTGAAAATCCTTCGATAAATCGTCGATAATAGCCGGCCAATCCTAGGAATTGTCGCACCTCAGTTGGATTCTTTGGTGCTTCCCAGTTCTTGATTGCCTCTATCTTAGATTTATCCACATGTATTCCTTGTTCATTCACAACATGACCTAAGAATTGGAGTTTTCGAATCCAGAAGTCGCACTTTGAGAGTTTAGCGTACAGCTTCTCTTGTCGTAGCAATTCAAGAGCCAATTGAAGATGCTCTTTGTGTTCTTCCTAGGTTTTGTAGTAGATGAGGATATCATCTATAAAGACAATGATGAACTTGTCGAGGTACGGTTTGCACAGTCTATTCATGAGGTCCATGAATACTGCGGGTGTGTTTGTGAGACCAAATGGCATAACCAAAAACTCGTAATGGCCATACCTAGTGCGAAATGCAGTTTTGGGGATATCTTCCTCCTGAATCCTCAACTAATGGTACCCAGATCGAAGATCGATCTTAGAGTAGTAACTTGACCCTTGCAGTTGATCGAACAAATTGTCAATGCGAGGTAAAGGGTAACGGTTCTTGATCGTTACTTCGTTTAACTCACGGTAGTCAATGCACATACGAAATGTGCCATCCTTCTTCTTTACAAAAAAGACCGGAGCTCCCCAGGGTGAGAAGCTTGGTCTGATGAAACCCTTGTCCAGCAACTCCTGCAGTTGATTGGACAGTTCCTGCATCTCCGAAGGTGCCAGTCGATATAATGCTCGTGCAATAGGCGCTGCTCCCGGCATAAGGTCTATGCGGAACTCCACTTGTCGAGGTGGTGGTAGTCCTGGTAGATCCTTAGGGAATACGTCGGGATAGTCGCATACGACTGGGATGTCTTCTATTCTCTTCTCCTCTTCAGTCTTGTCGGTAATAAGCGCCTGAATGGCTGTGTATCCCTTTCGTAAGCATTTGTGAGCTTTCATGCACGAGATGATGTTCAGAGGAGTGTCACTCCTTTCGCCCTTGATGTCTAGAGTTTCTCCGCTAGGGAGAGGTATGCGCACAACCTTGTCGTGGCAAATGATCTCAGCCTGGTTTTTAGACAACCAATCCATGCCCACTACGACATCAAAACTGCCTAGTGTAACTGGCATGAGGTCAATCTTAAATTTGTGGTTAGCTAGCTCTAGTGTGCATTCTTTCAGAATGTGCTTAGTCACAATTAATTTACCATCAGCTAGCTCCACTGTGTATTCAACCTCTAAGGGTGTTAGGGTCATGGCAAGTATCTCACTAAAGTCCTTAGATATAAAGCTTCTCTCAGCTCCAGTATCAAACAGTACAGAAGCATAATTATTGTTTAGGAGATATGTACCTGTTGTAAGGTTGGGATCCCTCCTGGCCTCCTTGGCTCCAATCACGAAGGCTCGCCCCCTCGTGCCATTGTTCCCATTGTTGTTGTTCTGTTGGTTGTTGTTGCTGTTTTTCAAGTGCGGGCAATCCTTCTTGAAGTGCCCTGGTTTCCCACATTCGAAGCAGCCTTTTGGTGCTTCAAGTTGTTGCTGTTGTTGTGGTTGTGGAGTCTTTACAAGTAGTTCACCCCTGCAGTCTTTGGCTGCATGTCCTCCTTTTCCACAACGCTGGCATTGAAAGCGGCCACATTGTCCCTGTGCATGGTGGAAGTTGCACTTGTGGCATTTGGGGTGTTTTCCGGCGTAACTTCCTTGATTCTGGGTGGTTGGGATGGGTGGGGCATAAGTTTGGGTTGATCCAAACTTACGTTGTTGCGGTGGTGGTTGGAGAGGGGTTTGTTTATTCATGGTGTTATCCCATTTCCTTTTGTGGTCAGCCGATTTGGCTACAGTACCATGAGCTGGTAAAAGTCCTTGTGCAACTGCCGAGTCGGTGAGTTTGTGGGTAAGTCGCACGGCTTGTTGCATAGTGATGGGATCAGCAGAGAGCACCATGCCCTGAATTTGAGGTGGCAGTCCATCAATGCACTTCTCTATATGTTTAAAGGGTGGGGTTGCCATTTCCGGACACAGATTTGCTAGTTCATATGACCGGGCAGTGTAAGCCTCAACTTCGGAACCAATCATCTTATGGTTCCAGAACTCAGTCTCAAGTTTCTGGACTTCACCACGAGGGCAGTATTCGCGGTTCAACATTTGCTTAAAATTATCCCAAGGCAGAGCGTTGGCTGCCTCAAGCCCTATATTCTGGACGTTGGCATTCCACCAAGTGAGGGCAGCTCCCTAGAATGTCCCTGCAGCGAACTTGACCCTGTCCTCATTTCTGCAGTTGCTCATGGCGAAAGCTGATTCCGCCTTCTCAATCCAACGTAACAGTCCAACAACTCCTTCAGTGCCGCTGAATGAATGGGGTTTGCAATCCAGGAACATCTTGAACGTGCAGAGAGGTGGGTTAGGATTTGCTCCTGAGATATGCAAAGAGTAGAGTTGGGTTAAGTATCGAGTAAACGTGTTGAATTGGAAACGGGTGATTATGGTGCAAGGTGAATATGAACAAATTCATCACCTTGGTTCAGTGGGTTTTGATTACGGGCAGCTTCCCGTGCAGCAAGTACCTCCTCAACCCGTTCGTTGATGAGGGCGTTCAACTCAGCTTGAGTCAGGTTGATGTTTCCACGTCCGCCTGCATTCCTGCGTCCTCCACGTCTTCCAGCCATGATCTTCATAGTGATAATAAGTGTTAGTGTTTGCCCAATGACTAATGTAGTGTGTGCAGTAGGTACTTGTAAGGAACATGTAGAGCGATTGGCTTCCACCGTCATGTGTAGTCACATGAGATGACGATGATGACGCCATTTGTTATAGTGCGCGTAATAAGCGTGTGTGTACAATCATGTATGCCAGTATCACAATACTAAGCACTAAGTGTTGTGTGGAGACTAGTGGTTACAGACTAAGTTCACTAAATGCAAACCTAATTCGCAATAACCGGAGTCTCTGATACCAATCTGTCGCACCCCGAGAAATCCCGTCCCTTCCGGGGCGCGTGCGGCAACAGATTGTCAGGATCACAGTCTCCGGTCACACAACATGCGAGACCTATATGTCTGATTTCACACGTACATCCAATAATTTGGATAAAAACAATTTAGTAATATCAGAGTTGCGGAAGTTTAAAGGTATCATCACAGATAAAGTTCACAAATTGCGGAAACGATAATTAAAAGTTTTCAAAACAACATAAGTTTAATGTTTGCGGAAGCGATTAAAGATGTTTAATATTACATAACATATCAAATGATAAATGTTTCTCAAAACGCCCTAAGACACTAGAGCCAATGCATGGGAACTTTGCCTAGCATCCTAATCCTTGTGCACGTACCTTAGTTACCTGAGAAAACATGGGAATAAAAGGTCAACACAAAGGTTGGTGAGAGCACAGGTTTGTAATCAGCAGTAAACATCAAATGTTTAAAGTAAATGTTTAGCAGGTCTATTTTTCAATACAATGCAATATCCATTGATATCTAGTCAATATGAGTTATACCATACTAGTCGGAAACCCGCGCGATGCGGCGGCTGTGCCAACGACAATATACAACGTGATGTTCGTTTGTTGTTAACTTAGAGGCCGTCTGTTAACGTCTGAACCATTAAGTCCCGAATGGTTAAGATGTCTGAATGTTTAAAAGGCTCTGAACCAGTAAGTGTTAAACCGGTTAAGACTGTTTGGTTCCATGTCTTAATGGAAAATAAAAAAATTACCCTTTTTATTAAAACCCAACAAAATGAGCACTGTCATCACCTCCGGTTCTAAATCAAAAAGGGTTGACATCAGCCCGGCCTCCACCGCCGTCGCCGCCACAACCTCGGTGGAGCGGCGTCGTCCCCTTCTGTACACACCAAGCCTAAATTAGACAGGTTTTTCCTTCGAACTCCTTCAACCTTCCCTATTCAGACATGTTTTTTTTCATAAAACAAGATCTATCCAAACCCAAATAAACAGCCCTACTAATGTTCTCACGATATATATAGTGCGATCATTAGTTTTCTTTTTCATAACAACGATGTAGTCTACATATCCAACTTTCATAGCATAGATCTGCATAATTAAGATAGGAGGTAGCTACATTTTCAGTCACCAAACCCCATACCCAAAATGAACAAAATATTAATGCAGGAAATAAAATCAAATAAATTAATGTAAAAATCATAATTGATGATCATGCTCTCAGTGGTATAATCTAAAATTATGTTGGCAAAACTATAACATTTTATAGCGATAAGCTTCTAACATAATTATAAACATTTTAAACACATCATGAAAACTGTGTTAGAACACAAATTTTAATATTAGCTTAAGATCGAGTAAAAGCAAGTTTTATTTGCTACATCATAAAATTTTGGCTTAAAGATCACTTGATTTTTTTGAAACAATTGGAATTCTTGTTAATAACACTTATAAAGATAAACCTTGACACTTACCTTCTAACATACAACCAAAATTAGCTATGTTTGCACTCTAAATATTCGAATTTGATAAGAAAAAACTGAAAGTTTGAGAATATAAGGTTTTACCTTTTACCAAGGTTCATGTTTGTTGTTGATCTTCTTTAAATGTCATACATTTGTTTGCTATATAAACAAATAAAAATGGAAAAAAAAAAACTAAACGTCATACATACGTTTGCTGTTGATCTTCTTTAATCTGTTAATCTATAGGAATTTACACTTTCTTTTCATGTTTGACAACTATAACTACTTGATAATGACTTTTTTGTATCTTCTCCTCTGAATGCTACATCTACATGAAAAGATTTTTATGAAGAATTAATAATGAACCCATATCAAATTGAAATTCTGAAAAGTTGGTCTGACCTCTAAAGTCAAACTATTGCTAATGTATGTGTCTCCAAACACCCCTAAATCACATATGCGTAGCTCTTCTGTCTTGTATATAAATCCAAACACCCCAAAAGCAAATGTTATAAAAAAAATTACTGCAAGAATTATAAAATAAATAAAGAAGTTAAAATGTTGTGCAATATCATATAAGACTTACAGGTTGCGATATGTCACTATGAATTGTTGTCGCAAACATGTTACTATAAAGCCACCGTTCATTGACTCAGCTCCCTTCTTTATCTTAACAAATACTAATGTTAGGCTGCAGCAAAAGAATTTCAATTCAAGTCAAGTCTTAATCATATATAAAAATTGGTAATTAATGTGCATTTTCGCGGATCTAAATCACATAAATTGGCGTCTATGACTTAAAATTACCATTACAATAATTTCCATATCCCTTTGAGCATGAAGAAAGTCCATAAAATTTGCGTGAGCAAGAACATCATCTGAACCGTTACGGATGACCTCTTGAAATGAAAGAATTGAAAGATGGATTAAAGAAGATCAAATATGCCTTGTCACTTGAAAATTAAACTTTAAAAGTTGTATAACTCTTAAATTTAAGCAGGTGACCTCCTGAATTGAGCCATTTTCTTTAGCTTATTCATGACAGAAAACTGAGTTAAGTGACTCAACTGCAGGAACAAGAGGTTTGCTTGGCGTCATGCCATCTATGATGATCCATTCGTATCCTGCATTAATTTGAAAACAAGAAAGTAAATAAGAGATCTTGAAAAATAAAGAATAAAAAGATAAGGTTTTCATTCTAATTATCATTGTTTTATCATGTAAGATATGTTTATCAATAATACACAATGCCTTACAGGGTTTTATTATTCAATAAAAAGAAATAATAAGCTTACAAAGAATTTCATGATAAGTTATCCTCCTACTTCGGTCCCTAAGAGGCATTTTTTTTAACAAATCCTTAGCAATTGAAGAGAAAACATGCCATGGGTTAAAGGAGAAGTCAATTTTGCCTTCCAATATCTCCCTAAATACATCAATTTATGTTGTAACAACTGAAAGATTAAGCATCACGATCCAAAATCGATTAGGAAGCCTGGTTAGAACAGAGGGCTCTAGTTTGTGATCACACTCAATGTTGATCTAAATTAACATTCACAATCTGCATTTACAACTAATTAACATTTACAAATGATCCAAATTAACATCCACAACAAATCTGAATATACCTAACACAACATAGCATCTAAGTTGCTCATTAACATGTAAGAATCTATTTAGGTTTACATAAACTGATCAAATAATTAGTTTACATAAAATGATGTGTAAGAATCTATAAGATCATTGGTTTCTTTATACATAACTTTATGTTTCAAGCATGTACAACTATCTAAACTGATCTGACTCTCCTATTTCAGAAACATGATGCAAAGCTGTAACTTCAAATTCGCAGGATAAGTATGCCAAAATTAATTTATTCGAGTTGTTATCTTGGTTTTAAAAAGCGCGAAGCGCACAAAAGCGACAAGGTCTAAATTCGAAGCGCAAAGCGCAAAAGCGGTGGGCTTTTTGTACGCGAGGCGCACATATTTGACTCAAATATTCTAAATTATATATAAAACTTTTATAACGCATAAAAACATTATCATATGTATTTAACATCTAACAACAGAAGGACAATACCAGCAAGAACGAGAGCTTCTCTGGAGAGCGGGAATGATCGAAAGCACGTATGAAATAAGTTACAGCCGACTAATCGACTTCTAGGGTAAAAAAAATCATCTGATTTTACCGCCTCTTCTGTTTAGTAGGCCTGTTGCCTTATTTTTTGCTTAATGGGCTCCTTTGTATGGCCTAATAAGCTAAAATTTGGCCCAGTTAAACTTTCTAAGCTTCCTGTACGTGAAGCAACGCTCCTCCTCGCTTCAGGATTCCACAAAAATCGCAAAAAGCCTGTGCTTTTGGTACAGTGCTCGCCTTGTGCCACACAAAGCGCCATGATCTGCGCCTAGATGCGCTTTGCGCTTAATCACGCCTAGAGCGCGCTTTTTAAAACCAAGGTTGTTATGGTAGAGTAAAACTATTAACTTGTCTTCTACTTCAAAAATTAACAAACAAAAAACATATACCTAGTATATTCATAATGATGTCATTGCATCACCACTTTCAGCCGCATCAGCTTCTTCAGCAACTTGTAAATAAAAGATTTCCTGCACCGTATAGCCAATAATATCAAATGACCCTAAAAATTAAATAATCTGAGTTTAAAACTCGCAATGACCATGATGATGATGATGATAACAATAATAATAATTTAATTACAACAAAAGAGTGTACCTGTTGACTTATTATCTACAAAAACTTGTTTTGAAGATGGTATGAAACAAATTATCCATAGCTGTTAAATTAGTACTCTCTGTTTCAGCAAACTTGATACATTGCACTCCATGAGGACCCATAATCTAAAATTTAAAACCATCACTGGGGTTAATCAATTTTAAAAACGCAAATGGGAAAAAAATCATGTTTTAAACAAACTAAGCACTTTCTTCACAACCAAACACAAAAAAGGTTTCAAAGCTTAAATTTGATTCCTTTCAAATTATAACATATCAACAGTTGCCATGCATAAAATCCAAATTAGAAGTAGAGAATGCTACGTGTAAGCTAGTTTCATGAAAGCATTCTAATTGGTAAGATAAGAATTCGTTATTCTCATACCTTGATTCCACATTTAAAGGCAATATAATGTAGATATTCAGCACGGGATTCAGCAAAAGTATCACTGCCACCAGTTTCATTATCCAAGGAGCTTTCCCCCTTCAAAATAAAGTTCCACTAATAAAAAAATGGATATTTTTTAACCATTCAAGTTTAATTTGGAACTTTTTAAAAATATTAGTAAATTTAATAAACTTGCTGACCAAAACAACACATATTTCATTTATAGTATAAGCAAAATGGTGATTTTAATATTTCAAATGTAACATGCTGGTCAAAATCAACTCATTTTTAATAAAAAAACAAATTAGGCAGCTTAAATCATTTTACATATTAGGTCTCTTAACAAAATCATGCAAAATCAATTACCTTTCAGTGAGGAATCAGACTATCAACTTTACCATATGTAGCAAGAAAAGAACAATCATAACAAATCCGAAAACCATAGTAACTGATATCACAAAGAAAACCCAAGAACCAAGCAAAGATTCAACAAATGTCATAGAATATTACAAAACCAGCTAATCAGACTTAGAAAAGGTTTGCTTCTACAAATAAACTAAACGATGTTGTTCAAATGATGTAATTAATGGAACAAATGAAGAAGCAGTCAACAAAATAACTATGAGGTGGTCGTCTACTATAACACCCTACCTTTCAAACAATAAATAATATGAGGGTTAAGAAATAAAGAATTAGCATACCTGAATTATAAATGATGTTGTATTTTGATGAATATTAATAAGGCAGATGCTTTGCATGTTTTTTCTCTACCAAAAGCTGTGAGGAACAAAAACAAGAATCATTTTACCATGATCTTAATCTTGGTCTAACCATGGTTGTTTATAAAAAACATGTACCTTGATATCAAGCTTGTGAAACAGCAGCAGTCCGCACTATAAAAGACCAACAGCAAAAGCTTGAATTTTTTGTTAAACACTCTTAGCAAACAGGTTTCAAGGGTAATCAAGTAATCGTATACCTTTTAATGTTATTCTCCCACCACCTTAGCAATTTCATTCTTTAGTTCAAATGCATCATCTACATAACCATCTGTATAACAATACTACCACCACCTTTGAATTTTGTTGGTTCAGATCCTTCTCAATTCTATAAAAGGGTGACCTTTTCGTGTCATAATACGAATCTCTTATGACAACTGTAGGTCGATTTGAAGATATTTTGTAATTGCTAATTGTAACACAGTGCTTTTAAACAAAATCGAGTTTCAAAATTCCAAATAAGAAAACAAAACATAATCATTGAACATAAACACGTTTAAGAAGCAAGGTCTACCAAAATAAAATCAAAATACAGAAACCGTAAACGATGAACAAAAACATGATTCAAACTATGAATTAGTGAGGAAGAACATAATCTAACCTTCAAAAGGGAATGAAGAAATCGAGCAATGACGGGTTTTAGGTCATTTGAGGGTCTTTCATAGATGGTTACAGTTGCAATCACCGATATCCACAGAGGTACTCAGAGACCGACCGGAGTTGAAGTTTCGAGGCGAAAGTGTGTGGTCTAAGGAGTATGTGTGTGTCAACGAAGCACCGCATCCATCCCTAACAGGACTTGAATTTTGAAACTCTGAACTTTTCCCTCTAATTTTAGGGTTTCAACAGTGAAGGACTGGGTTTGAATTTTGAAATGAGAGGAGGATTTCAAGTAAATGAGAGATGCTTTATGAAGATTTCAAGCAAATGAGAGATGCTTTATGAATGATGCGTTTAAATTGAAGCTGAGAATGGTATAATGTTTTTGGGGGAAAAGGAAAGTAAAAACAAGAGTTTCAATCTTAAATTGAGAATATAGCCAATACAGGTGTGGACTAAAGCATAAATTGGTTGTACCACATGTTTAAGAAGTTGTATTTTTCTTAAATTTAAGACTTTGATTTTTATCTCACCTATATTCATTATATAATAGCAAAGATGCGGGTTCGCAACCGAAGCTAACATGCTGCCTCCCGCCATATCCATCCAAGATATGGCAAATGTTGTTTGGTCAATTATGCACTGTTCCGACCTCTAGTCGGGGTGGCCATACGGCTCGCAACAGTGGGGCTTGTCAGGCCCAAATAGTACTGTTCAGAATTACCACGCTGAGCGTCACGCGCTTTTAATGGTTCGAGATGTGTTTAATGAGGACTTATCAGTTTTGTGGATGAATGCCACACATATGCATATACAATATTAGCATGTACAAAAATAACCAAAAGTGTGTAAGTTGTTCAAAAACAGTTGTATGCAATGTTTTCTCCCCTAAAGGTAGGAAATGTAAAAAGGGGCCGTGAACTCACCTTAGCGAGGTGAACAGATGTAAGCGAAAGCTCCTGTGTCGTCAGGTAGTCAGTCACCGGCTACCTATATCGTATACTATACGTGAGTTCGTGTAAGCGATCGTGTTTCTTGACCAATAACTCTCGGTTGATCATGTTTGTCTGTGTTGGTCATTGACCGTGTGTGTCAACGACCCGTTGGTGAACCATGTGTTGTTTGTGTATTGTGTAACATTCGTGTTAGTGCAAGTTGTGTGCAAAACGCGTGAGTTGCGTCTATGGACAACTTTCCATTTATAGTAAGTTCACAAGTATATTGATTTTAGAGTTCTAGCTTGCTCATTAATCCTACGTGATCATGTTAACACATAGCACATCATCATACAAGGTCACATAAGTCCTTTATATCATGTTAACAAACAAAAGTTTCCTAAAATGGAAAGTTTCCATTTATAGCATATGTGACATCGGAAACCATCTAACTTAGCATCTAATCATCATGGATCTTCACAAATCTCAATCTAAACATCATCGATCATCAAGAAACACATTTATATCATAAACCCAGATTCAAAGTTCGTGCATGTGCATGCTATGAGCTTGCATGTGGGTTTTACCCAATGCATGTGAGTGGGTCTTCATGCATGTGGGTTTTTACCCATTGCATGTTCGATCTAACCATGAATAAACCAGAAAAACTACCTTAGACGCTCTAAAACACTGAGATGATGTTGGATCTAGTTTGACAGCTCCAAATGTGGCTGGGAACAAGTTCTAAGTGGCTTCAAGTGGTGGTGTGTTGATGATGATGAGTTTCAAGCTTCTCTTCCAAGCTCCTATGGCTTCCCCAAGCTCCAAAGCTTCAAAAATGGAGTTTTCCTGGTGGAATAATGATGATACAGCTGTATTTGCTCGAGAATGGGGTTCTATGGCCGAAGAAAGAGGTTAGGAATGATAAAAAATGAGATAGGTTGAGTGTAAATCGCATTTTGGTATCTGGTTCTGTCAGGCGCTTCGCCTGGCGAAGGGTATTGGTCTCGCGCGTAGCGCGCCGGTGGATTTTCTCCGGTTGCGCCTATTTCTTCTCACGCGCATCGCCTAGGTCAGCCTGTTGGGCTCAGGCGTATCGCCTGGGCCTCCAGGCAAGCCCAATAAGCCTATTTTCATCGTTACGATCCGTTTTTTGATTAGTTCACGCTTATAACTCATCGTTTAACATCGATTGACCTTGATTACAAATGTTCGGTCATCTGTGACTCAATTGTCATTCAATCGTTTGCTCACCATTGTTCGTGAGGCTCGTGTGTGTTTCGATAATTCCTCGAATTATCGGTGATCGTTTGTGATCATGTCTTACGAAGTGTTTGCACGCTTGATTAATCCTAATCAACGTGTGATGCACAATTCAATAATTCCCCGAATTATTGTTTTGCGTTAGTGTTGTGTTTGCCACACTTGGTTTCCAAAACCAATGTGCAATGTACGATTTGATTGCTCCACGAACTATCGTTTCGCAGTAGTTTGTGTTCAACTCATCTAATCAAACATAATTAAATGAAATGCAACAAGTATGATCGTGAAATGTAAAGAATGTAAGAGTCGCAATTTACCTGAAATTGTCGGGTGTCACATCATCCCCTTGTTGAAAGAAATTTCGTCCCGAAATTTGGTTGTTGTTGTTAGTGTTCAAGAAGCAAGAGTGTTTGAGGGAAACAAAAATTTTCTAGTTGTCACATTATACTAATTAGATAGAAATTTAGAAACACATTAGTATCATAGGACACTTAGTTGCACATCGAGACCAAACCCTAGTTACGACGACTGCCGTATATACTTATCGTATTCGAATTCTCTTAAAACAACTCAGGTGCTAAAGATACATAGGCAACAAACAAAGAGCGCGCATACCTTTTGTGGTTCATTTGCACAGCAGCACAGGTGAGTTCATTGCCCCTTTTCTAACATTTTTGTTTTAAAACGCGGGGCTGAGAAGCATGCGTAAACTGTTTTATTTTAAACTGTTTATTTAAATGCTTTTATTTATTATATGTTTTACATATATATGTTGTTGATACTCCTAGACTCCTGTCTAGGAAATTATTAAACAGATCAAATTATCAAATTAATTAAAGTACTCTTATGAGTAATACTTTAAATTTTAAACTCTAAATAAACCCTTAGTCCATCAAGCTCAAATTCAAGAATCTAAATTCAAAGTGAAATCAAAGGAACAAAATCAAAGATCATATTCAAAGGAAATCTAATTCAGTGTGGAATCTTAGAACAAAGAATCATAATCAAGAATTAATTATCATTGTGAATCATGGGAATTCTAAAGATCAAGATCAAGAGACTCAAGGAATCAGAAATCATAAATGTGTGTGAATCATGAAAATAATGAAATCATTATGATCTAATGAAATCATTAATATTCAAGTTAAGGTGGATGTCAGTTGTATAGGGAATCAAGACCACGTGTAACACACATATAAAGTCCCTTTTCAGGTATAGAAGGCTCTTGTAGTCAGGCTATACGGGCAATAACATGAATGATCAAATGAAATCAATATCAAAGTCAAATAAAGAGATCAAGAATCAAAGGATATCCTTAAAGTCCCACTCAAATGCAGAAGACCATTGGGTCAGGCTGTAACGGGCAAAACATTAAAATCCCGCTCAGTTCAGGTGTACTCCTTGTGAGTTATGCCTGACCTGGGTCACGTGTGAGACGTTACAACTTGGACAACCACCAACAACTAAGTCTAATTGATTGAGTTAAATAAGGCCCAATCATCATGTCTTAGTTGTATTTAAATGTTATATTTAATTATTTAATTAAATATTTAACATTTTATTTCTATCATTGACTTTTGGGAAAATCATGTATCTATGATGAACTCAAGAGAATCAAAGGTAAATCAAATTTTGGAAAACATAATCAAAATCAGAGGTGTGTAGGGTAAAAATGCTTAATTATCATTAACAACAGTGTCATATGCGTATTAGTATGCAGTGGGATGGCGTCTGGGCGAGTTTGTTGGCTGGACCCAGGGGTATGCCCTATATATAAGCATACCGATATGGATATTACATGTGAAGTTAATGAGGTTAGGGTCTTTACCGAAGGAGGTTTTCAAATCATTTCCAAAGACTAAACTATATGAAATCACTAACCATGTGTTGACTTTATTTTTGCATAACTTCTCAGGTGACGAACAGGTCAACTGAAGAGTTGTTTCTTTTGGACTAGGTTACAGATAGAATACCTAGCTTTTGGACCTGCATATTTTGGACATCATACACCATTATTTTGTATATCTTGTGCAGATACAAGATTGAAGATTTATGATGTTATAGTAGATATACATTGTTAAATTATAAACTTAACTGATGTAATTTAACTTTATAATTCTATTTTATTTTAGCAAGTTTCTCATTTATATATCATGTGCAATGTAAGCAATCTGATCACTTCGAATATCACTCTCGATATCGTGCCCCGGGAACCTTCCGCCCGTCGGGGAAACCCGATCCTACCCCACCGGCTCGGGGTGTTACAAATTGGTATCAGAGCCATGGTTATAGAGAAATATAGGTCACTTATTTAAAAAGGTTTGGCCTAGACTATAACCTAGGGACCCTGCATGTAGAGAACATAGGAATTTGGAATTTACTTGCATTATGTCTTCTGCATTCGATCATTGCACTAACCAATGTTCTATTGGTTATGATTAGAATGTCACCAAGAAGACAACCATCACCGCGTCTCCCTTCGCAGGAGACGGACCCAGCAGTCAAGGCACTTGCAACTCTGATCACTGAACAGTTGGTGGAGGTCCTCCCTGGAATCATCACTCGGATCAGGAACAGTGAGGAGTTTGCTAGGAACTTCCCACTACTTGCTGCAGAGAAGAAGGAACCGGAAGGAGGAGAAACAAGTAGGAAGCGAAAGCGGTGTTGTTCTAAGAAATCAAGAGAACTTGTAATCTACACTGAGGCCATTCCCCTACGCCAGATGGCCGTTGCTCCAGAGTCGGAGAGTCGTCAGTGTTATGCTGGCAAATTTCTTTATGTGCCACGTGCGGTCTTCCCCATTCTAAGGATAAACTGTGCAAACATTGTCTGAACTGCGGGGGAAAGGGACACTGGAGTCGTGATTGTAATAATCCACCGACTCATAACCAAAATCCTGGATTCGTTCACATGCACAATCACAATGTTAATCATGTTGCTTGTATATTGTTTGATTCACCCGTTCCCTTATGGCTCCTCAATAGTTATAATTACAAGTAATATATCATCCTAGTAGTGATGCTTATATATAGGGCATATGTAAGGGAACCAAGCCCTAGCCAACATCCCACCACATCACTACTGGAACTCCACACTACTTCCAACACACCTATTGATTTCCATCTCCATTTCGTATGTTCTTCTCATTGTTGATCACCTGTGATATCATGTATAGAATAATATATAACAATAGAGTTGTAGTTATCAAACCGAAGTATTCATAACCATTATATGTATTAAGGACATCAGATTTATTTAATTTATTCCTTGTATTATTCTATTTCTTGTGGGGTTAACTATTGATACACTTTTAATCAATAAAAGTGTTAATTAACCATTTGTAATGTATTCTCAATGCAATGTATAGAGCCTAAAAGGAATCCATTGTGATCCTCTCCAATTCACCTCTATCCCACCGTATGTTCTCAATGTAGTTAACAAAGTGGGATAAGAACTTGTCTTATTACTTTATGTCAACAAATGTGAGAATGATATTGTTATCATGAAGATATGTTATCATGATTATCATTCTAAATGATCCATATGTTCACCATGTTGCCATTAAGTCGTGGTAAAAAATAGTCTTGCCACCCTTAATCCGCTCAGGTGGTGGATGATAAATGCTCCATACTATCGCATAGTATGTTTTAAGTTGTAAACTAAACGTTGTAAGTACTTGACTTATCACACTTAGTTAATTATAATGTTGAATGGTTTTTAGAAGATGCATTATCTTCTGATCATTCATATGTTTTGTTGTGTCATCATGTTTCTCTGTAATTGTCTCCAATGTTTGTTTATGTATGAATTATCCCAATGGTTGCTCATGTGAGAATAACTAGGTGTTGTAAGATAAAATATTATAACTATGTTATTCTAATGTGTTGATGAATGATGAAGATATATTATCATGTTCATCTGATTATCCCTGTCGTGTCATGATCATACAAGCATGCATACAATGATAAGCGATAATAAGCAATTTAATATTATCTAAAATCAAAGTATAAGCAATATGTTAAGCAAAACTTTTAAATAAATAAAAGTAAAGCATGTTTCTCAGCCCCATGAGTTTAAAATCAGTTAAGATTAAAGAAAAAGGGGCATATGAACTCACCTTATGTTTGAAGTGGTTGACTTAGCTTAAACAAGAATACACGCGCTCTTGATTGGACTTGAGTTTGTGTTCACGATCCTGTATTGATTTCACGTTGTATTTAATTTATGAGTGTAAATTGTATTGATTTGTACGCGTGTATGTGTTAATCCTAGCTTGGTTATTGCCCTTGAATTTCGGTCTTGGTGTTCATTCGGCCCTCATTCAAGTGTCATAGCTCTCGTGACACTTACCCAATTAAGGTTATAGCTTTACACATCGTGTTATATTGTACTTGCTTTAGTCATAATTA
Organism: Mikania micrantha; assembly: GCA_009363875.1. Classification (NCBI taxonomy): domain Eukaryota; kingdom Viridiplantae; phylum Streptophyta; class Magnoliopsida; order Asterales; family Asteraceae; genus Mikania; species Mikania micrantha. The sequence goes on along the minus strand of CM018680.1, from coordinate 39,774,221 downwards.
ACCTTGTAGATTTAGAAGGATTATTAGGAAGCACCTAGATTTTTCATAAATCTTGTTTATCCCTCTTGGCATCATTTATCAACATACTTAAAGAATTAACCTTTGTGATGTATGAATTTCATCAATCAAATAAGTTTTCCCACTTTTGTGATAGTTTTTAATGTATAACCATCCCCCACTTATTTTTGATAATTTATTATTTAAGGTATAAATTCCTTTATGGGTCGAGAACCAATTGACGGAATGAACTTAAACCAATTAACATATGAACCGAGATAATCGTTCGAGCTAATTAGTTGTGCCGAAATATAATTGGGCCTTGGGTCGGTTAATTGTTGTTTGGGCCGAAAATATCATGGGCTTAATGTACATATTGTTTGGGCCGGCTAGATGGCCATGGGCCGACTAAGTGGGTGCCATTCCATTGGGGCGCCTAGGTGGGTTTTGGGCCGATTTCAACATGATGGCTAATAAGAAATTTAAGTTAATCAATTGTTGGGCCCAAGGAATTGGACTTAAACCAGTTACAGAGGCTTGGCATTCGGTTTCCAGCGAACCTTCTAATTGTACAGCCATAGGTTCGGCTAGTGATTTAGGCACAAGGGTTCGTTGAGCAGGATGGGTTCGGCGCTCATGCAGGGTTCGGCTAAAGGTCTAGTTAGGTTCGTAGGATTTGCCATGCAAGGAAGGTTCGGCCCCTAGTGTGGGTTCGGCTGAACTCATGGTTCGCTAGTTCCCAAGGAAAGGTTCGTTCCAAGTCATGAAGGTTCACTGCATTGGGGTTCTCGACAACAGTTAGGTTCGGTGGTTGGTGCAGGTGAAGTTCTCATGGTCGAGGGTTCGGGAGAGTAAGAAGGTTCATTGATATAGAAAGGTTCGTGTCTCCAAAAAGGGTTCGGCCAGTCAGCTTCGTGGTTGTTGGCTTCTGTGATGGTTCGCGAGGCCTCACAGGTTCGGCCATCCTCCCCCCCCCCCGGACGAACCTGTAGCATCTCCATCGCTCCCCTCGAGCTACAACCAATAATGGCACTGCCCCCACATTGATGGTGAACCAGAACAAAGTTTCGAGACTTAGGGTTGATTTACACGGGTTCTAACATCTGTTACATGGGTAGGTCGGACAACATGAAAGAAAACCCTATTATCCGTGATTTTCCAAGCTTCATACCTCAAATTTGGTTGGACAAACGCGTAGATCTGCTGTACTTTCTTGTAGAGCTCGTTGTTAGCTACGCGTGGACACCAAGAACATCCAAATCCGTCAAGAAATGAGCAAGTTATCGCAATTTGAAGAGTGATTCTTCTAGAGAGAGAGGGTGCATAAATGTGAGTGTAGAGAGAGAAAGGCTGATGAAATAATGAGAAAACGAACTCATTTGGTGTTTATATACCCCGAGGGTATTCGGGTTTGTTTCGGTTGCTCGGTTCGCGTTTTCGTTGCGTTTTCCAGAACGTAACGCGTGTTTTACGTGTTTTAAATAAAAAGAATAGATTTTAATTATTTTTGATGAGTTTCAAAATTGTAAAATATTATTTATTTTAATTTATAAATTTAAAATCGCTCGTGTCGTGCTTCGTTTTCGTTTCGTCAGATCGCGTCACCATCGTGCGTCTTCGTTCGAATCGTCATTCAAACGAACACGTCGATGGTTTGGCTTTCGGATTTTGTTTTCTACTTCCCAGTCATCGTTTCAGAACGTTAAACTCACAGATATGTTTGTGTGACTCGTCACCAACGCAAACACACTGTCAGTTCGTTGTTCTAAAACGACACTACAACACTGTTTTAAATTGTATTTCCTCACTGTCGGACTCAACTAAACATCCTGTTATCACATTGTTTTCACACTGATTTGTCGGCCATCTGATTCCTGTCATTTATGAATATCAGATCGCAACCGATTTGTTATTGTTATTCGCTTGAGCACTGTTGTTTCTCTTGATCTGTTGTGTTAACTGTACTTAGGTTTTCACTTAAATACACACAACTAATGTTTCAATTGCGTGTTGTACTTATAGTATTTAAGTTTACACATAAATACGTACAACTGTTTCTTGTATTTTGAATTCTGATAATACAAGCACTGTTCACAAACATGTATTTACACATAGTTACTGTTGAAAGTACACATACCGTACAGACTTGCCGGCTGGTCAGGTACTAGTTGTCACAATCCTCAAGCCTATAGCACTTAGTCCTATGGGATAGCTTAGGTTATAGTCTATGTCTTTATGTATTGGGTTTTTCCTAGTTCTCTATAACCTTGGCTCTGATACCAACCTGTCACACCTTGCGCCGCGTGCGAAATCCATGGTACGGTGACGACTGATCGTTTGATTCATGCATAATATTAATGAAGAACAACCACAATGAATTAGCAGATTTCAAATGATTAATCTTATTTAAGTTACAAAAAATTTAAGTTTAGAAATCCTTAAAGTTACTTTAAAACATTTTAGTATCGTAAGTTATGATGACGAAACTTTTAAGTAAGGTTTACAAATCATGTCTTACTACCAAAAGAATGCAACTAACTGAACTAAAAAATAAGGTTTACAAAAGTGAGAACAGACAAGATAATTAAACAACAAGGATTTAAATGTGTTTCTAATCCATCTTAGCTTGTTTCTTGATCTTTTTCTATCTTAAACTATGTCACCTTAGTTGTCCATGTCCTGTGCCTACCTTTGATCACCTCAAACATGTGAAGAAAATCCGTCAACTACAAATAGTAGTTGGTGAGATACATAAGTTTAAATATGTAAAAGTATATAGTTTATGAATATCAAAATATAAGTTCAAAAAGATAATCATTTGTAAACCTGTGAGTGTAACTTGTATAAATCCTGAATTTGACAACCAATGAATCATGTACAACACTTACTCTATATAGATTGTATATGTATAACATGTAAAAGTAGTAACATGTTGATGTGACACAAACTATCATCAAGTATATCATAGTGAGATCTTAAATCCAAGTCCCAAACTACATATAGAGTTAGGCAAAGACTGAATAATAACTAACACAACCCATGTTAATAAAGCTAATTAAAACCAACTCTGTATTGCTGAGATTGTGTCCAATATGATCTAGGCTATTAAAATTAATTGACAGCTAACTCATATTGCTACGTCTATACCAATCAATATTTGGCTATAAAGTTAATTAAAACCAACCCAAACCTTGGTGTATAACCCGCTTTCACTTGTTGTGATCACCCAGTTCTAACGATAAACAATTGCGTGAACTCAAATTTAGAAGCAAAGTTAATAGCTTCTAACCCTTGAGTCATGAGATTAACTATTCCGTGAAATTCAAATCTGAAATCCGAGAATGTTAATTTTAGCCCTTGAAATCCTGATTATAGGCATATATGATGTGAATCAGTTTGTTTACTAAAATGCGTCCATGTTACGTAGTTTATTTTGATAATTGGAAACAACTTGTAGAAGAGAGTTCAACGGATTAGGTCGTGTGCCATGGCAAGTCATGACTAGGTTCCTTATATCCAAAGTTTATGTTAAAATGTGTTTAAGTTTACCAACATAGTATTCACATGTTTCGCCCCTAAAGATTTCAAAGTAGAAAACAAGGGCTATGTACTGACCTTGGATGATTGAGATGTGTGATGAACGGATGATCTATAGACGATGCTCTCACTTGTTCTTGATAGATTGATTGTACTTAGATGACCTAAATGTGTTAACATGATTGGTGTATTTGTGAGTTAACGTTTATTTCTTGTTTAAGACTTTATGTTATTTGACTCGCTTGTTTAAATATGTTTTAGTAACTTGGACTTCCCTAATCATCCTAAGCTTAGCTCATAACTTCTTAAGTAAATATTGTAAAGTGTATTACTTTACTTAGTTATGTGTAGGAAGCATTAGTATGAGTTTACTTAGTAAAACATAACCTAATAACACTATGCATGGCAACCATGCATAATGCATTTTATATGCAAGTCCTAACGTGTAATATGTATTTTTTCATGGTATTCCATTTAATCCCATATAATTGTTTTTAATGATACTAACTCAGGTCATAAATCATTTTAACTAAGATTGGATGTTAAAGTAGTAAACTCTAACACTTAGGATCGGCTATGGTTAAACTTGCCCTACCCGACCCCTTGTGTTTCTTAATTGCATTTCTATCTTATTCATGGTTGTTTTTGACTAGTTATAGGCTCATGCCACTTGGAAAGGGTTATGCTTTTAGTATCGGTAGTTGGGAGGGCTTGGTCGAGGCATCGAGACTAGTAAATCGACACAAAGCTCATGGGGGGTTTTTCAGCACATCGATACTATAGTATCGACCAGCTTGTGTTCCACTGATCCTAGCTCACCGATATTGTCAATATCTAAGCCCATATCAGCCCCAAACCCCTTGGACCATCGATCCTAGTAGTGTCGAAGGAAGCTTGGTCGACATTGAGGCCTGTCGAGACTATTAATCTCGATGGAAGAACAGCTTCATCTTGTTATTCCATTGATACTAATATGCCCAGTTATGCCCAGCTTCGACAACATGTTCCATCCCTTTCCACGACCTCTAAAACCTACCAAACTCAAGGTAAGATAGTTCCAAGTGTTTATACTCCATAAATTGTTTGTTTAACATGGTTTTAATCGATTTAAACCTTTTACCACTGTAATGTAGACCTCTAGAGCTTTCCGTTGACACCAAGATCTCTTGATTTCGTCAAGAAACGAGTGAGATCTTCTAGTGTTCTTCTAGAGAGAGAAAGTTGAGAGAGCTCTGAAATTTTCTAGAGAGAGAGTGAAATTTCTGGTAGATGGTGCCATAAGTGAGGTTATTCATGGCTTAAATACACCGAGTGGTTTCCCGCGTGTTCTGGCTTCTTCGGTTTCCCATTTACGTGTTTCGTAATGTAAAATACGCGAACGTTACTTTATCATTAAAATTAGTTTTGTTTTATCATTTTGGGTTTTATTTGATGAATTTTAAAATTGTAAAAATAAATAATAATATTTTACTCATTTTGGTTGTTTCTTGTATTTATTAAAGTTTACTCGTAATTATAAGTTCAACATAGATATCTTTATGGATCATCACCCATAATGATACCGAGTATCGCTAACGTGTTATGGTTTCATTTAAATAGTTTATTTGTTTTACTATTCGTCTGTAGACTACGCACTAACACTATCCCAATATACCGAACACATTTTATGTATAGGGCATATGTAGTGTCCGGTGTCACACCCCGAGTCGGCGGGCTGGATCGACTTTCCCGTCTGGCGGAAGGTTCCCAAGGGCGCGATATTGTTTGATAATCGAAATGATCAGATTGTTTACATAGCACATGAGATATAAATCAAAATGCTAACATGACAATGATATAGAATTACATTGTTCCTCATAATTTAACTGAGTAAATCTACCCAAAAGAATCAATGAGTTTATATCTTTATCTGTACAAGATATACAAAAGATGATTCGCTGTTTTGTCATTCAAAATATAATCATAGAAAATGTAGCTAGGTCTTCTAAAAGTCCACTAGCTATGTTCTTGAATATAGGCGACTAAACCGGTTCGTCACCTGAGAAAACATGTATTTAAGAAAAGTCAACACTAGGTTGGTGAGTTCATAAATATAGTAATTGAAAACCTTGATTTGTTCACATGCACAATCACAATGTAATTCTTGTTACTTGTATGTTGTTTGATTAACCCGTTCACCCAATGGCTCCTCGATAGTTATATTCACAAAAATATCTCATCCTAGTAGCTATGCTTATATATAGGGCATATGTAGGGGAACCAAGCCCCAGCCAACATCCCACCACATAACTACTAGAACTCCACACTACTTGCAATACAACTATCGATATCCATTTCCATTTCACCTGTTCATCTCGTTTGATAATCATCTGTCAAATCATGTGTAGAATAATATAATAATAAGGGTTTCGTTATCAAACTGGAGTATTGATAACCCTTTTTTTATGTATTACGGATATTAGATTTATCAAATCTGATCCTTGTATAATTATGTTACTTGTGGGGTTAACTGTTAGTCACTTTTAAATATTAAGAGTGTAAGTTAATCAATTGTTCATGGTTCTCAACTTGAAATGCATAGGGCCTAAAAGGAATCCATTGCAACATTCACATAATCAAGTTACAATGCATCCGATTTACCTCTATCGCATTGTATTTCCATAGGCCTCAACGAAAGCTATTACCAGTAGTGGAACATGAGAGAAGATCAATTTCTCAACCTACTAGTCAATAGGATCCCGCTGGATTAATTACAATATCACTGCAAATTAATATCACCATGTGACACTTTCGAGACCCTGACTTGAAGCCGCCCTGTTACCGGTCATACGTTAGCGGCCAATTGAAATTACGAGTAACATACCGACCTACTCACCGGAGGTTTGTCAAACCTATGGTACCACTATGCTATCGTCGGTTTAGTCACGTCAAACTAACTGGCCAGTGAATTAATAAGGGGCTTACATGATCAACTTGCATAAATGGCACATGATTGAAATGATAGAATACAATTTGTTCTCATGATTGCGTGTTCTCATTGTTATTAACAAGGTTAAATAAGAACTTGTGTTATTATATTATGTTAATTGTGTATGAATAGTGTTGTTATCATGAAGATATATTATCGTGATTATCATTCCTTGTTTTCCATATAGTCACCATGTTGTCATTAAGCCTGGGTAAGAAGTAATCTTACTACCCTTAATCGACTCTGGCGGTGGATAATAGTTATTCCATGTTATCTTGTAATATGTGTTGACTTGTAAGTTAAGTGTTATAGGCACTTGTCTTATTACACTTAGTTTACTCTAGTGTTGAATGAAGTTAAGAAGATGTGTTATCTTCATATCATTCTTGTGTTTTGTTCTTGTCATCATGTTCTCCTGTGATTATCTCAATGTTTGTTCTTGTAAGAATAAATAAGTGTTGTAAGATATAATCTCGCAACTATATTATTCTATTGTGTTGATGAGTTATGAAATTATATTATCATAATCATCTAATTGTTCCTGTCATATCATGATGACACAAGCATGCATACAATGATAAATGATAATAAGCAATTCAATATTATCTAAATCAAAGTATAAGCAATATGTTAAATAAAACTTTTAAATAAATAAAAGTAAGCATGTTTCTCAGCCCCGAGAGTTTAAAATTAGTTAAGATTAAAGAAAAGGGGCATATGAACTCACCTTGCTGTTGATGTGGTTGACTTAGCTTAAACAAGAAATGCACGTGCTCTTACTTGTACTTGTTTTGTATTCACGATCCTGTATTGATTTCACGTTGTTTGTAACTTATGAGTATGAATCGTATGGATTGGTTCACGTGTATATGTTAACCTTAACTTGGTCATCACCTCTTGGTCTCGATCATCATTCGGCCCAATTCAATTTAAAATAGAATTTATTACCACTTAATCAATTTCGTTAGACTTTAATGTATGATTGTAGGTTCTAACTAGAACTTGATTTCCATTACCTCTTCTTGTCTTTAACTTGCTTTTTGTAAGAATTCAATGACTTAGATATCATTAATTGTTTCAACACAAATAACCATCATTTTTTTAATAAAACGAGATTTCAAATCCCATTTCCATCATATATCATCCTTAACCACTTAATTCATGAATTTGGTTACTTTGAGACTCATTGGCCCGAGTGTGAATTTTGGGCCGTAGATCACGTTGGCCAAGATATTGGGCTATGTGAATTTCTATGACCAAAACAGTGTGTTGGACCCAATGGGTTAATGTGGGCCGGAACAAATATTTTTGGGCCTAACCGATTGAGTGTACGTCGGCCTAGTAGTGATGTGTGTGGACCCTAGTATTTGAATCGGGTCTAACAATGTATCACAGATCGCATGTCGTCTATTGGGCCAAGGATTTTAACTGGGCCGCCTGAGATACTTGAGTGAATAAAGGTTTTGGCCCGAAGAGACTTGGCTGGCCGAATAGAGAGTGCATGGTCTCAAGAGTCGCTGGTGATAAATAAAATCCGATCAGGTGCTTCATTCCCCATTGGTTCGTTCCTCTGGATGCTCAGTGTTCGGCCGGAGGGTTTGCAGACCAAACATAGGTTCGGCCAACATTTGGTTCGTCCCATTTGGAACCATTGGTTCGCCCAGGTAGATTCGGCAGAAAGGGTTCGCATCCATGGTTTTCGGTGGTGAAGGTTCCGCCAACCAACAAAGGTTCGGCTAGGGTTTGGGCAATTGGTTCGCAACAACCCAAAGGTTCGGCCATAATGGTACTGCGCACAGGTTCGGCTAAGCCTCGGCTGGTGAGTTAGTCTCCTACGGTTCGGTCAAGCCATGCATGGGTTCGGTGCTCATGGTTTCAGAGGTCACGGTAGGTTCGGCCTGGGCGGTCGCAGGTTCGCCACCTGCTTGAAAGGTTCGGTGTTGACTTGTGGTGTACAGGTTCGGCCGAACTCCACTGAACCCAGGTTCGGCTCATGCATTCCTACGAACCATTCCTGTATCATACTCCTCATCAGCATGGTGTGGTGGTAGGGTTGACATATGATAACTGCTAAGCTACTAGAGTTTCTCGTGGTTTATGTTCGAAGTGAAGGTGGGTTGACCGGCAAGGGCTGATTAGGTCTAACAAAAAGGGAAAAACCCTATTTTTCAGATTTTTCCTTGATCATTACCTCGATTTTTAGTGGATAAAGCTCCACATCCGTTGTACTTTCTTGTAGAGGAGGTTGAGAGCTACGCGTGGACACCAAGAACGCCCGATTTCGTTGAGAAACGAGTGAGTTATGAAGCTTTGAAGGTTGAAAATGGTGGGGGAAAAGGAAATCCGGGAATTTGGAGTTAGAGAGAGAGGAAATGGTGGAAGTGAATGAAATGAGTTCATTTGAGGTTTATATACCCCGAGGGTATTCGGGTTCCTTTCGGTTGCTCGGTTCGCGTTTTCGTTGCGTTTCAAAAACGTAACGCGTAGTTTTACATGCTTTAAATAAAAATAGTAGTTTTATTTATTTTAATGAGTTTCAAAATTGTAGAATATTAAATATTTTATTTTCTTAATTTATTTGTCTTTCGTGTCGAACTTCGTCTTCGTTTCGGCAGAGCGCATCGCCATCGCGCGTATTCGTTCGAATCGTCACCCAAACGAACACGACAATGGTTTTTTTTTCCGACTTTTGTTTTCTACTTTCCAGTCATCATTTCAGAATGTTAAAATCACATATATGTTTGTGTGAATCGTCACCCACGCAAACACACTCTCAGTTCGTTATTCTGAAACAACACTGTAATATTGTTTTAAATTGTATTTCCTCACTGTCGGACTCAAGTAAACATCTTGTTATCACATTGTTTTCACACTGATTTCTCGGCCATCTGATTCCTATCATCTATGGAAATCAAATCGCAACCGATTTGTTCTTGTTATTTGTTTGAACACTGTTGTTTCTCTCGGTTCGTTATATTAACTGTACTTAGGTTTTCTCCTAAATACAAACAACTATTGTTTAAAATGAATGTTGTGCTTACGGCATTTAAGTTTACACATAAATACGTACAACTTTTCTTGTATTTCGAATTCTGTTAATACAAGTACTGTTCATAATCATGTATTTACACATAGTAAATAGTGAAAGTACACATACTGTACGGACTTGCTGGACGATCTGATACTAGATGTCACAGTCCCCCTTGTTAAAGAAATTTTGTCCCGAAATTTAAGCATCAAAGTCGGGCTTTAATTCTCGAACAGGTGGGGATACTTTGTCTTCATGTTGTCCTCGCGCTCCCAGGTAAATTCTGGTCCACGCTTGGAGTTCCATCGAACCTTTACAATAGGGATATAGCTTCGTTGCAATCTCTTGACTTCACGTTCCATAATATCTACCGGTTCTTCAATGAAGTGTAGTTTCTCATCAACTTGTATCTCTTCCAACGGTATGATCAATGTTTCGTCTTCTAAGCACCTCTTGAGGTTTGATACGTGAAACATATTGTGCACTCCGCTGAGCTCATCAGGGAGTCTGAGTCTGTATGCCACAGGACCTATGCGTTGAGTAATCTCAAACGGTCCGACATACCTTGGTTCTAACTTGCCTTTAGCCCCAAAACGAACTACGCCTTTCCATGGGGACCCCTTCAACATAACTCGGTCACCCACATCGAATTCCAAAGGCTTTCACTGTCTGTCTGCGTAACTCTTTTGGCGGTTAGATGTTGCTTGTAATCTCTGTTGTATCTGGGCAATCTTATCAGTAGTTTCCTGAATAAGTTTGGGCCCTGTAATTCTGTTGTCTCCCACTTCGGTCCAACAAATTGGAAACCGACATTTTCTACCATATAGTGCTTCAAACGTAGCACATCCGATGCTGCTGTGGTAGCTGTTGTTGTAGAAGAATTCAATAAGTGGTAGATGTGTATCCCAACTTCCGCCGAAGTCTAGGATGCATGTCCTCAACATATCCTCTAGGGTTTGAATGGTTCTCTCGCTTTGTCCATCCGTTTGTGGATGATAAGCGGTGCTCAAGTTAACACTTGTCCCTAAGGATTGTTGCAATGATTGCCAGAACCGCGAAGTAAATCGACTGTCCCAGTCTGAAATAATAGTTAATGGCACACCGTGCCGGACTACTATTTCATCAACGTAGAGTCTCGCTAGTTTTTCCATCTTGTAAGTTTCTCTGATCGGCAAGAAGTGTGCGGACTTGGTCAATCTATCAATGATGACCCAAATCGTATCGTGTCCGCTTGAAGTGCGGGGTAGCTTGGTAATAAAAGCCATAGCTATTTGTTCCCACTTTCATTGTGGTATCTCGGGTTGTTCCAGCAAACCCGAAGGTTTCTGATGTTCAGCTTTGACTTTGGCACATGTGATGCATTTGCCAACATAAGTGGCAACATCTTTCTTCATTCCCGGCCACCAATAAAACGACCTAAGATCTTGGTACATCTTATCGGCACCAGGATGAACAGAATAATGTGTCTTGTGTGCCTCGTCAAGTATGAGTGTTCGGAGTTCATCTACAGCTGGAATCCAAACACGATCAAAATAATAGATAACTCCATCTTGTTTTGTCTTGAAGTGTTTCTCGGCTCCACAATCGAGCTCGTGTTTCAAATTTTCTCTTTCCACTACTTCTTCTTGAGCTCGTAGGATTTGATCTTTCAAACTTGTTTGCACGGTCATTCCCATTGCTCGAACGCGCAAGGGCTTGACTCTTTCCTTCTTACTCAAAGCATCTGCAACAACATTTGCTTTGCCCGAATGGTATTTGATCACACAATCGTAACGTTCAGAAGCTCAACCCAACGCCTATGTCTCATGTTAAGCCCCGTCTGATCAAATATGTGATGTAGGCTCTTGTAATCTGTGTAGATTGTGAACTTGGTACCATACAGGTAGTGTCTCCAAATCTTTAAAGTAGAGACAACAGCTCCCAGTTCTAAATCATGTGTTGTGTAGTTCTTCTCGTGTATCTTCAGCTGTCGGGAGGCATAAGCAATGAGTTTGTCTCGTTGCATCAAAACACATCCGAGTCCCTGATGGGAAGCATCACAATATACTACAAAGTCATCATTGCCTTCTGTGAGTGTTAAGATTGGAGCATTGCACAATCTTTGTTTCAGTGTCTGGAATGCCTCCTCTTGTTTATGTGTCCACAAAAAAAGGTTCACTCTTCTGTGTGAGTTTGGTGATAGGCAAAGTTATCTTAAAGAAATTCGAAATAAATCTCCTATAATAACCTGCCAATCCAAAAAATGATCTGATCTCTGTCGGTGTTGTAGGTACATCCCAGTTCTTGATTGCTTCAATCTTGGCAGGATCTACGTGAATAACATCACTGTTAATCACATGACCCAAGAACTGAACTTCTCTTAACCAAAATTCACATTTGGAGAATTTGGCATAGAGTCGTTCCTCTTGCAGGAGTTCCAAGACTGTTCTGAGATGCTGCTCATGTTCCTTCTCGTTCTTTGAATAAATCAGTATATCATCAATAAAGACGATAACGAACTGATCTAAGTACGGCTTGCACACCCGGTTCATCAAATCCATGAACACTGCCCGTGCATTCGTCAGTCCGAATGGCATCACCATGAACTCGTGGTGACCGTATCGGGTACGAAATGCCGTATTTGGTATGTCCTCCTCTTGAATCCTGAGTTAATGATAACAAATATGCTGTAAGATATTCGAATATTCTTACGGTAGTGGCTGACACACCGGTGGCCACTTTATATAGTGGGTAATATAACCTGATCTCAGGTCTATCTTTGAAAAGTACTGTGCTCTCTGTAATCGATCCAACAAATCATCAACCCTCTGTAACGGGTACCGATTCTTGATGGTGCGTTTGTTGAGCTCTCTGTAATCAATGCACATCCTGAAAGATCCATCCTTCTTCTTAACAAAAAGAACCGGGGCTCCCCACGTGGAAAAGCTCGGTCGGATGAATCCTTTGTCGAGCAGTTCGTGTAATTGATTGGACAACTCCTGTATTTCTGATGGTGCCAGTATATAAGGAGACTTAGCTACAGGGGTCGCTTTCGGAATCAAATCAATTCGGAACCACACCGATCTCTCAGGTGGCAATCCTGCTAAGTTATCCGAAACACGTCCGCATAGTCTTTGTTACGTGTATTTCTTCTCATTTGTAACAACTAAACTTAATAATCTGAGAATGAAACTGATTATGATCTCGAGGACCATTTCAGTCTCTTTCCTTCGTATCCCTGACCAAGTTACTTAAGAATAACTTAATCTCAATTGCTTTACAAATTTCCTGCTATGGTTTTTGGATCTATCTCTTAGGGAGTAATGGTTCTCTATTCAAGCATAGGTATCAATTATACTAACTTCTATTATCTAATTTGCACCAAATTAATCTATAGTAACCCTTAATTATGTTACTAACTACACTTAATATATATAATTTTAACATAGTACATAATTCAAATTTACATGGTTAAAATTACATACCCTCGAAGTCATCTAACTCCGTGTGTACATCTGGTGCCGGTAGAGCTAGTAGTTCCTCGTTAACTGTTGGTGCGGTTGGAACTGTTGGAGTCGTTGGAGGCTTCCTCCTAGGGCAGTCTCTTGCGAAATGTCCAAGCATTCCACAGGAGTAACAGTGGTGGTCAGGTTGAGGGGAAGTAGATGTACTTGCTTTCTGATTCTGATTCTGTGTTGGAAGGTTTCGACACCTATAAATCAGGCGTCCCTTCTTTCCACAGTTCAGACAATGACTGCATAGATTGTTCCTAGTATGATGAAATCCACACTTGTTACACTTGGGATGTTTACCAGTGTATTGATGAAGATTTGATTTCATTGAGGTTTTGCAATCAGCAGCCTAGTGTCCTGTCCTTCCACAACGAGTGCACTGACGACACTGGTTTCTGTCATGGTGATGGTATTGACAGAGTTGACAAAAAGAGGTCGTCCCATCATAAATTTTATTACCCTTTTTAGGCAAGTCCGGCATGACTTGACTGATCGGGGTGGCTTCAGTATAGTTCGCAGATCCCTTTGACTTTTTAGTAGGACGGTGTTTGGGTTTCTCTCTAGTGTCACCTTTCGTAGGTTCTTTTCCCTTGGTAGTGACAGATGGAAAACTCCTAGCATACTCTTCGCTGCTCCTCATTCTATTGATGATCTCAGGAATGATTGCAACCAATTGTTCAGTAATTAAGGTTGCCAGTGCAACAGTCGCTGGTTCCACCTCGGGTGGAGGAGGATGAGGCGGTGAAGGTGGTTGTTCCTGTGACATGTCAATCCTAACCGAAAACCATAGGTTAGCATTTATGATCAACTGTTGTAACGTATGCAATTAAATCTGTTGTCCTGTGTTCTCTACATGAGGGTCCCTAGGTTATAGTCTTGGCCAAACTGTTTAAGTAACATGACCTATATTTCTCTATAACCATGGCTCTGATACCATTCTGTTACACCTCGAGCCGGCAGGCTGGATTGACTTTCCTATCCAGCGGAAGGTTCCTGGGGCGCGATATCGTTTGATAATCGAAATGATCAGATTGTTTACATAGCACATGAGATATAAATGAGAAATCCTAAGATGACAATGATATAGAATTACAAAGTTAAATTACATTGTTCCTCATAATTTAACTGAGTAAATCTAACCAAATAATCAATGAGTTTATATCTTGATCTGTACAAGATATACAAAAGATGATTCGTTGTTTTGTCATTCAAAATATGATCATACAAAATGTAGCTAGGTCTTCTAAAAGTCCACTAGCTATGTTCTTGAATATGGGCGACTAAACCTATTCGTCACCTAACAAAATATGCATTTTAGAAAAGTCAACACTAGGTTGGTTAGTTCATAAATATGGTAATTGAAAACCTTGATTTGTTCACATGCACAATCACAATGTAATTCTTGTTACTTTTATGTTGTTTGATTCACCCGTTCACCCAATGGCTCCTCAATAGTTATATTCACAAATAATATCTCCTCCTAGTAGTTTTGCTTATATATAGGGCATATGTAGGGGAACCAAGCCCCAGCCAACACCCCACCACATAAGTACTAGAACTTCACACTACTTGCAATACAACTATCGATATCCATTTCCATTTCACCTGTTCATCTCGTTTGTTAATCATCTGTCAAATCATGTGTTGAATAATATAATAATAAGGGTTTAGTTATCAAATCGGAGTATTGATAACCCTTTTTTTATGTATTAAGGATATTAGATTTATCAAATCTGATCCTTGTATTATTCTGTTACTTGTGGGGTTAACTGTTAGTCACTTTTAAATATTAAGAGTGTAAGTTAACCAATTGTTCATGGTTCTCAACTTGAAATGCATAGAACCTAAAAGGAATCCATTGCAACTTTCACGTAATCTGGTTACAATGCATCCGATTTACCTCTATCGCATTGTATTTCCATAGGCCTCAACGAAAGCTATTACCAGTAGTGGAACATGAGAGAAGATCAATTTCTCAACCTACTAGTCAATAGGATCCCGCTGGATTAACTACAATATCACTGTAGATTAATATCACCATGTGATGCTTCCCTGACCCTGGCTTGAAGTCGCCCTGTTACCGGTCATACGTTACCGGCCAATTGAAATTACGAGTAACATATCGACCTACTCGCCGGAGGTTTGTCAAACCTATGGTACCACTATGCTATCGTCGGTTTAGTCACGTCAAACTAACTGGTCAGCGAATTAATAAGGGGCATACATGATCAACTTGCATAAATGACACATGATTGAAATGATATAATACAACAGTTCAATAGTAATTAATTGTAATTATGTTCATCCGTGTTGTTTGTTCTCATGATCGCATGTTCTCATTGTTATTAACAAGGTTAAATAAGAACTTGTCTTATTATATTATGTTAATTGTGTATGAATGGTGTTGTTATCATGAAGATATATTATCATGATTACCATTCCTTGTTTTCCATATAGTCACAATGTTGTCATTAAGCCGTGGTAAGAACTAGTCTTACTACCCTTAATCGACTCAGGTGGTGGATAATAGTTGTTCCATGTTATCTTGTAATATGTGTTGAGTTGTAAGCTAAGTGCTATAGGCACTTGTCTTATTACACTTAGTTAACTCTAGCGTTGAATGATGTTAAGAAGATGTGTTATCTTTATATCATTCTTGTGTTTTGTTCTTGTCATCATGTTCTCTTGTGATTATCTCAACGTTTGTTCTTGTAAGAATAAATAAGTTTTGTAAGATATAATCTCGCAACTATATTATTCTATTGTGTTGATGAGTTATGAAATTATATTATCATAATCATCTAATTGTTCCTGTCATATCATGATCACACAAGCATGCATACAATGATAAATGATAATAAGCAATTCAATATTATCTAAATCAAAGTATAAGCAATATGTTAAGCAAAACTTTTAAATAAATAAAAGTAAGCATGTTTCTCAGCCCCGAGAGTTTATGTCACACCCCAGGCCGGCGGAAACGGTTCGTGTTTTCCCGTCGGGCGGAAGGTTCCCGGGGCGCGATATCATGAGTGATAATCAAATGATCAGATTGTTTACATAGCACATGATAAATAAATGAGAAATTGCTAATACATCCATGATATAGAATTACAAGATTAAATTACAATGTATCGTTCATAAATTTAATCAAGTGAATCAACTAAAAAGAATTAATGTAAATATATCTTGTATATGTACAAGATGTACAAAAGATGATTCATTGTTCATATCACCAAGAGCATGCAATCAAAAGTAAGCTAGGTCTTCTAAAAGTCCTCTAGCTTAGTACTTGCATATATGTATCTACACCTGTCTGTCACCTGAGAAAACATGCATTTAAACAAAGTCAACACTAGGTTGGTGAGTTCATAAGTAAGTTAATTGAAAACCTTGATTCATTCACATCCACAATCACAATATGTATTTTGTTACTTGTATGTCGTTTGTTCACTTGTTCACCCAATGGCTTCTCAATAGTTATATTTACAAGTAATATTTCATCCTAGTAGTGATGCTTATATATAGGGCATATGTAAGGGAACTAAGCCCTAGCCAACATCCCACCACACCACTACTAGAACTCCACACAACTTGAAATACAACTATTGAATTTCATTCCCAATCCACTTGTCCATGTTATTCTTGAATCACGTGTAATAACTTGTATAGAATAATATAATAATGTAGTTGTAGTTATCGAACCAAAGTTTAGATAACCATTATATGTTAAGGATATTAGATTTATCAAATCTATTCCTTGTATTATTCTACATTTGTGGAGTTAACTGTTGTTACACTTTTAAGTATTAAAAGTGTTAGTTAACCTCTTGCAATTTGTTCTTGAACTATAGTGCATAGAGCCTAAAAGGAATCCATTGAAATCCTCACGTAATCATATTTCAATGCATCCGATTTACCTCTACCACTTTGTATGTATAGCGTCCTCAACGAAAACTATTACTAGTAGTGAAACATGAGGTAAGATCAATTCCTCAACCTACTAATCAATACGATCCTGTTGGATTAATTACAATATTCCTGTTTATTAATATCATCATGTGACGCTTTCCCAGAACCTGACTTGAAGTCGCCCTGTCACCGGTCATACGTTACCGGCCAATAATAGTTACTATCAACATACTAGCCCTACAAGCTAGAGGTTTGTCAAACCTATGGTACCACTATGCTATCGTCGGTTTAGTCACGTCAAACTAACTGGTCCTGCGGTTTGTGAAAGGGTCTTACCGTGATCTTTTGAATACATGGCACATGACTGAAATGATATAATACAACAGTTCAATAGCAATTAATTGTATTAGTGTTCACTGATGTATTTGTTCTCTGAATATTAACAAGATTGAATAAGAACTTGTCTTATTACATTATGCTAATCAATGTGTTAATGGTATTGTTATCATGAAATTATGTTATCATGATTACCATTCCTTGTTTCCCATGAAGTCACCTTGTTGTCAATAAACTATTTTAAGATCAAATCTTAACTGCACTTAGTGACTCAGGTGTTGTATGATAATTGTTCCATGTTCTCTTGTAGTATGGATAAAGTTGTAAGTTAAGTATTATAAGCACTTGACTTATTATACTTAATACCCTTGAATTGAATGATTGTAATAAAGATGTGTTATCTTTATATCATTCTCATGTTTGTTCTTGTTATCATGTTCCTTGTACTTGTTTCTGTGTTAGTTCTTGCAAGAATAACTAAGGGTTGTAGGATATAATCTTACAACTATGTTATTCTATTGTATTGATGAGTTATGATATTACAATATCATAATAAACTTAATTTCCCTGTCATCATGTAATCATACAAGCATGCATACAATGATATATGATAATAAGCAATTTAATATCAATGAATCAAAGTATTCATAATTATGTAAGCAAAACTTTTAAGTAATTAAAAGTAAAGCATGTTTCTCAACCCCGTGAGTTTAAAATCAGTAAAGATTAAAGAAAAAGGGGCATATGAACTCACCTTGTAGTTGTTGGGGTTGACTTAGCTTAAATGTAGATATACATGTGCTCTTGTTCACACTTGAGTTTGTTTCACGATCCTGTATTAATTTCATGTGACGGTAATCTTATAAGTATCGATGGTATTTGTTTGTGCGCGTGTAGGTGTTACTTCTAACTTTGTTTGTCACTTCTTGATCTCGATCCCCATTCGGCCCAATTAAATTTAAAAATACCTTATTGACACTACTTAGTTTAATTTACAAGTAGTGTAGATTTGTAGGTTATAATCAAGGACTTGATCCCCATTGTTTCTCCTTGTCTTTAACTCGATTCCTTTGTGAGAATTTAAATGACTTACTATTCTCAATTGTTTCAACACAATTGTTTATAGTTTTCCTTTGAAATAAAATGAAATTACAACTCCAATTTCTATTAAATGACACCCTTAATTATTTGATTCTTGAATTTAGGTTATCTTAAAACTCATTGGGCCGAATGTGAGTCGTGTGGGTCGTAATTCACGTGGGCCTAAATTAAACAACATGGGCCAAATAATTTTGGGCCATAACCGCATGTGGGCCGCATCAAAATAATAGGCCGGTTATTATGGTTCGAGTAGGTATAGTGTTGGGCCGACTTAAATGGATTGAGTTTCGTGAGTTGGGCCACGTCATATGTATTGGGCAAGACAAAAGAAATGGGCTTGGCAACAACTATTGGGCCGGCTAGTTAGACTTGGGCCTGAAATAACGAGATGGGCCTAATGCATTGGGCTGTTGGGCCGGTTGTGTGACTACATGAAATCAGTTGGGCTGAATTAGGGAATATATGGTTCGGCAACCAGGCTTGCGATATGAAGACAGCGAACCTAGAGGTTACTCATCCAAGGTTTGTATCACAAGGGTTAAAGGTTTCGTGGGTTATAATATAGCGTGCAGGTTCGTCGGTGGTTGGTCCAGAGGAAGAAAGGGTTCGTCTGCCATCACAAGGTTCGCTCAGGGACTGGAGGTTCGGTCCTTGCATGCTTCGACTGAAGATGGTTCGGCTGAACTCGACACAGAAGGTTCGGTTAGATATATGGTTCGGCTGGAACTGACTTAGGTTCGTGAGCCGCCATAAAGGTTCACCCGTTGGGTAAAGGTTCGGCGGTCGTGAGTCTAGCCTCAACAGGTTCGCGTCTGTGTGATTTATCCCATGCAAGGTTCGTCTCTGGCAGTACTTCCACGAACCTGTGTGTAAGCAATACCCTTACCTATTCGGTTTGTTGCGTAGTGGTTTCTAGGATGTGATAATGCGATTTCCAGCCCTTGAGGATACCACATGCGTGCGTGTATGGGTTCTAACTGTTCATGTGGCTGTGTTGGGTCAAGAACCTCAAAAGAAAACCCTAATCCGTGACCTTTTATAGATCATACCTCGAATTTGGCTGGTTAATCTCTCAGATCTGTTGTACTTTCAAGTAGAGGGCATCAAAAGCTTCGCGTGGGTTCAAGAATCACCCAAATTGGTCAAGAAACGAGCAAGTTATGGAAGATTGAAGCTTGAATGTGGTGCTTTGGTTTCTAGAGAGAGAGAGAGAACCGGGTTTATGCTTTTAGACAGAGAGAGTAAAGTGGAAAATGAAATAAGATGCTTCATTTGTTGTTTATATACCCCGAGAGGGTTCGGGTTCGTTTTGGTTGCTCGGTTCGCGTTTCCTTCGCGTATCCGGAATTTTTACGCGTAATTAATTGTAATTAATAAAAGAATGTTATTTAAATAATTTGATGAGTTTCAAAATTGTAAAATGTTACTTATTTTATTTTATTAAATTTGTTATCGTTTCGTGTCGTGTTTCGTTTCGTCGAATCGCGTCACCATCGCGCGTATTCGTTCGAATCGTCATTCAAAGGAACACGACGATGGTTTTACTTTCCGACTTTTGTTTTCTACTTTACAGTCATCATTTCAAAACGTTAAACTCACATATATGTTTGTGTGAATTGTCACCCACGCAAACACACTGTTAGTTCGTTATTCTGAGACGACACCGTTAATTAGGTTTGAATTATGTTTCCTCACTGTCGGACTCAACTAAATATCATGTTATCACATAGTTTTAACATTGAATTGTCGGCCATCTTATTCCTGTCATCTATGTTTATCAGATCGTAGCCGTTTTGTTTCTGTTATTCTCTTGAACACTGTTGTTTCTCATGAACTGTTGTGTTAAGTGTACTTAAGTTTTCATTTAAATACACACAACTAATGTTTCAAATGTACGTTGTACTTACTATATCTAAGTTTACACAAAAATACGTACAACGATTTCTTGTATTTAGGAAATCTGTTAATACAACTACTGTTCATAATCACATAAGTACACATAGTTACTGTAGATAGTACACGCACCGTACGGACTTGCCGGCCGGTCAAGTACTAGTTGTCACAGTCTCCCCTTGTTAAAGAAATTTTGTCCCAAAATTTAAGCATAAAGGTCGGGCTTTACTTCTCGGACAGGTGGGGATACTTTGCCTTCATGTTGTCCTCGCGCTCCTATGTAAATTCTGGTCCACGCTTGGAGTTCCATCAAACCTTTACAACAGGAATATGGCTACGTTTCAGTTTCTTAACTTCACGTTCCATAATCTCTACAGGTTCTTTAATGAAATGTAGTTGTTCATCAAATTGTATTTCTTCCAATGGTATGATCAATGACTCGTCTGCTAAGCACCTCTTAAGATTTGATACATGAAACACATCGTGTACTCCGCTGAGCTCATCAGGGAGTCTGAGTCTGTATGCCACAGGACCTATGCATTGAGTAATCTCAAACGGTCTGATATACCTAGGTGCTAGCTTGCCCTTAGCCCCAAAACGAACTACGCCTCTCCATGGGGATTTTTAACATGACTTGGTCACCCACATCGAATTCTAAAGGCTTGCGCCTTTTGTCGGCATAGCTCCTCTGTTGTATCTGGGCTATCTTATCACTAGTTTCCTGAATAAGCTCGGGCCCAGTTATTCTATTGTTTCCCACTTCGGTCCAACAAATTGGAGACCGACATTTTCTACCATAAAGTGCTTCAAAAGGAGCACATCCGATGCTGCTGTGGTAGCTATTGTTGTAGGAGAATTCAATGAGTGGTAAGTGTGTGTCCCAACTTCGACCGAAGTCTAGGATGCATGTTCTCAACATATCCTCTAGGGTTTGAATGGTTCGCTCGCTTTGTCCATCCGTTTGTGGATGATAAGCGGTGCTCAAGTTAACTCTTGTCCCTAAGGATTGTTGCAATGATTGCCAGAACCGTGAAGTAAATCGACTGTCCCGGTCCGAAATAATAGACAATGGCACCCCGTGCCTCATTACTATTTCATCAATGTAAAGTCTCGCTAGTTTCTCCATCTTGTATGTCTCTCTGATCGGCAAGAAATGTGCGGACTTGGTCAATCTATCAATGATGACCCAAATCGAATCGTGTCCGCTGGAAGTGCGGGGTAGCTTGGTAATGAAATCCATAGCTATTTGTTCCCACTTCCAATGTGGTATCTCCGGTTGTTCCAGCAAACCCGAGGGTTTCTGGTGTTCGGCTTTGACTTTGGCACATGTGATACATTTGCCGACATATGTGGCAATGTCTTTCTTCATACCCAACCACCAATAAAACGACCTCAGATCTTGGTACATCTTATCGGCACCAGGATGAACTGAATAACGTGTTTTGTGTGCCTCGTCAAGTATGAGTGTTCGAAGTTCATCTACTGCTGCAATCCAGACACAATCCAGATAATAGATAACTCCATCTTGTTTCGACTTTAAATGTTTCTCGGCTCCACAATCGAGCTCGCGTTTCAGATTGTCTTTCGCCACTGCTTCTTGTTGTGCTTGTAGAATACGATCTCTCAAACTTGTTTGCACAGTCATTCCCATTGCGCGAACGCGTAAGGGTTTGACTCTTTCCTTCCGGCTCAAAGCATCTGCAACAACATTTGCCTTGCCCGGATGGTGTTTGATCACACAATCATAATCGTTCAGGAGCTCAACCCAACATCTCTGTCTCATGTTAAGCTCCTTCTGATCAAATATGTGCTGTAGACTCTTGTGATCTGTGAAGATAGTGCATTTTGTACCGTACATGTAATGTCTCCAAATCTTTAATGCAAAGACAACAGCTCCCAATTCAAGATTGTGTGTCGTGTAGTTCTTCTCGTGTATCTTCAACTGTCGTGAGGCATAAGCAATGACTTTGTCTCGTTGCATCAAAACACATCCGAGTCCCTGATGGGAAGCATCACAATACACTACAAAGTCATCATTGCCTTCTGGGAGTGTTAAGATTGGAGCATTGCACAATCTTTGTTTCAGTGTCTGGAATGCCTCTTCTTGTTTCTGAGTCCACACAAAAGCTTCAGACTTCTGTGTGAGCTTGGTGAGAGGCAAGGCTATCTTAGAAAAATTCGAGATGAATCTCCTGTAATAACCTGCCAATCCCAAAAATGATCGGATCTTTGTCGGTGTAGTAGGCACATCCCAGTTCTTGATTGCTTCTATCTTGGCAGGATCCACGTGTATACCATACCTGTAAATCACGTGACCCAAAAACTGAACTTCGCTTAGCCAAAATTCACACTTGGAGAATTTGGCATAAAGTCGTTCTTCTTTCAGAAGCTCCAAAACTGTCTTGAGGTGTTGCTCATGTTCCTTCTCATTCTTTGAATAAATCAGTATATCATCAATAAAGACGATAACAAACTGATCTAAGTACGGCTTGCACACCCGGTTCATCAAATCCATAAACACAACCGGTGCGTTCGTCAGTCCGAATGGCATCACCATGAATTCGTAGTGACCATATCGGGAACGAAAGGCCGTATTTGGTATGTCTTCCTCTTGAATCCGGAGCTGATGATAGCCTGATCTCAGGTCTATCTTTGAAAAGCAATGTGCTCCCTGTAATTGATCAAACAAATCATCAATCCTCGGAAACGGGTACCGATTCTTGATGGTGAGTTTGTTGAGTTCTGGATAATCAATGCACATCCTGAAAGTTCCATCCTTCTTTTTAACAAAAAGAACCGGAGCTCCCCACGAGGAAAAGCTCGGTCGAATGAATCCCTTATCGAGGAGCTCTTGTAACTGGTTGGACAACTCCTGCATTTCAGCTGGTGCAAGTCTATAAGGAGACTTAGCCACAGGAGTCGCTCCCGGAATCAAATCAATTCGGAACTCCACCGATCTCTCGGGTCGCAGTCCCGGTAAGTCGTCTGGAAATACATCCGCATAGTCTCTCACAACTGGTACATCTTGAATCTTGATCGCCTTCTTGTCTTTCTGAATCACGTGAGCTAGAAATGCAACGCATTGTTTTCGTAAGTAATTACGAGCCTTCATGCACGATATTATCTTGACACTGCGTTTCGCTTGGTCTCCACGAATCTCCAAGACCTCATTGTTCTCCACAGGAATGCGTAGTAGCTTATCGAAACAGATGAACTCAACTCTATTAAGAGATAGCCAATCCATTCCGATGATGATGTCGAAACTGCCCAGCTCCATCGGTATGAAGTCGATGGAAAATGTATGATCGCCAAGTGTTAGTGGGCAATTCCTAAATATAGTGTCTCCTGTGATCTGTTTGTCGTTTGCTATCTCAATAGTGCAAGGGGAGTCTAACAATTCCTTATCATAATTAAAATGACATGCAAAATCGGATGAGATGAAACTTTGATCCGCACCAGTGTCAAATAATATGGATGCATAGAAGTCAGATTAGAGAAATGTACCCGTAATAACATTCGGGTCCTGTCGAGCGGCAGAAGCTCCTATTTGAAAGGCTCTTCCTCGCGGTTCTTGAGTCCCTTGTTGATTCCTCTTGGGACAATCCCGAGAGAAATGTCCTGGTTCACCACAGTTGTAGCAAGACCTAGGATCTGCAGCAGCAGCAGTAGTAGCTACGTTGTTGTTTTTGTTTGGAGCTCTCGGACTCCTGCAGCTGTTGGCCCAGTGTCCAAACTTCCCACAGTTCGTGCAGTGTTTGTACGGGATGTTTGGCATATGATGGTACTGGCATGAGTTGAACAGAGGTGCAGTGCCAGTGTATGGCTTCCTGATCTCCAATGGTTGTGGCTGGTTGCGCATTGGAGTTTGAGTAGTGGCAGCAAAGTTTCTAGCCACCTTTTGTTTCTTAGCCGGACGTTTATCCGACTTCTTGGAAGTTCCAGCCTTGAATGAGTCAGCCTCCTTCTTGAATTGTCCAGAAGCAACCATCATATCTGTCAGGGATGCTGACAGCGTAACAGCTAACTCCATAGTAGTAGGGTGGGCAGAAATAACATGACCTCGGATACTAGGCGGTAGTCCCCCGACATACCGTTCAATCCTCTTTTCCAATGTTGGCACCACATCCGGTGCCAAAGTAGCTAACTCATGAAATCGTGTGGTGTAGGCCAGATGCCCAGCACCAATCATCTCCAAATTGAGCAGTTCAGTCTCAACCTTTTTCAGTTCATTTCTTGGGCAAAACTCTGCCCTCAACATTGCCTTGAAGTCATTCCAACGCATAGCCTGAGCCTCATCCCGGCCTCTGACTGAAACCTGAGCGTTCCACCAAGTTAACGCTCGCTTGCTAAATGATCCTGCAGCATACTTGACTCTGTTCTGTTCAGGACATCCACTGATGTCGAGGGTAGCCTCCATCTTCTTGATCCACTGGATCAATCCGACTGCACCCTCACTGCAATTGAAACTGGGTTGCTTGCAACCTACAAAGTTCTTGTAGGCATAGTCCTGATTTTGCTTGGTGTTACCGCTGCCTTCTCCAGATGAGTTAACAACGTTGTTGCTGTTGTTGTTGTTGATACGGTTCATCATCTCGGGAATCACCTCCCTTAGTTGGCTAGTAAGAAGAGTGGCCAATGCCACCGTAGCAGGATCCAACTGATAAGCTGGTGGTGGCGGAGGAGGAGGTGGAGGTGGAGGAGAGTCAGGTGGTGCCGGTGTAGATGAGTGAGGAGCAGAGCCTTGAGTAAATGGTAATAGAGGTGGTTGTCTTCTTGGTGGCATTCTGATCATAACCGAAAGTAATCGGTTAGTGCAGTGATCAGAAGTTGAAGACATATGCAAATAAAATCCTAAGTCACATGATCTCTATATGAGGGTCCCTAGGTTATAGTCTAGGCCAAACTGTTCAAGTAATATGACCTATATTTCTCTATAACCATTGCTCTGATACCAATCTGTCACACCCGAGGCCGGCGGGAACGGATCGTGTTTTCCCGTCGGGCGGAAGGTTCCCGGGGCGCGATATCATGAGTGATAATCAAATGATCAGATTGTTTACATAGCACATGATAAATAAATGAGAAATTGCTAATACATCCATGACATAGAATTACAAGATTAAATTACAATGTATCGTTCATAAATTTAATCAAGTAAATATACCAAAAAGAATAAATGTAAATATATCTTGTATATGTACAAGATATACAAAAGATGATTCATTGTTCATATCACCAAGAGCATGCAATCAAAAGTAAGCTAGGTCTTCTAAAAGTCCTCTAGCTTAGTACTTGCATATATGTATCTACACCTGTCCGTCACCTGAGAAAACATGCATTTAAACAAAGTCAACACTAGGTTGGTGAGTTCATAAGTAAGTTAATTGAAAACCTTGATTCATTCACATCCACAATCACAATATGTATTTTGTTACTTGTATGTCGTTTGTTCACTTGTTCACCCAATGGCTTCTCAATATTTATATTTACAAGTAATATTTCATCCTAGTAGTGATGCTTATATATAGGGCATATGTAAGGGAACTAAGCCCTAGCCAACATCCCACCACACCACTACTATAACTCCACACAACTTGCAATACAACTATTGATTTCCATTCCCAATCCACTTGTCCATGTTATTCTTGAATCACCTGTAATAACTTGTATAGAATAATATAATAATGTAGTTGTATTTATCGAACCAAAGTTTAGATAACCATTATATGTTAAGCATATTAGATTTATCAAATATGTTCCTTGTATTATTCTACATTTGTGGAGTTAAATGTTGTTACACTTTTAAGTATTAAGAGTGTTAGTTAACCTCTTGCAATTTGTTCTTGAACTATAGTGCATAGAGCCTAAAAGGAATCCATTGAAATCCTCACGTAATCAGATTTCAATGCATCCGATTTACCTCTACCACTTTGTATGTCTAGCGTCCTCAACGAAAACTATTACTAGTAGTGAAACATGAGGTAAGATCAATTCCTCAACCTACTAATCAATAAGATCCCGTTGGATTAATTACAATATTCCTGTTTATTAATATCACCATGTGACGCTTTCCCAGAACCTGACTTGAAGTCGCCCTGTCACCGATCATACGTTACTGGCCAATGAATATATACGATCAACATACTAGCCCTACAAGCTAGAGGTTTGTCAAACCTATGGTACCACTATGCTATCGTCGGTTTAGTCACGTCAAACTAACTGGTTCAACGGTTTATGAAAGGGTCTTACCATGATCTTTTGAATACATGGCACATGACTGAAATACTTATTACCCTTGAATTGAATGATTGTAATAAAGATGTGTTATCTTTATATCATTCTCATGTTTGTTCTTGTAATCATGTTCCTTGTACTTGTTTCGGTGTTAGTTCTTGCAATAATAACTAAGGGTTGTAGGAGATAATCTTACAACTATGTTATTCTATTGTATTGATGAGTTATGATATTACAATATCATAATAAACTTAATTTCCCTGTCATCATGTAATCCGGCAAGCATGCATTCAATGATATATGATAATAAGCAATTTAATATCAATTAATCAAAGTATTCACAATTATGTAAGCAAAACTTTTAAGTAATTAAAAGTAAAGCATGTTTCTCAGCCCCGTGAGTTTAAAATCAGTAAAGATTAAAGAAAAAGGGGCATATGAACTCACCTTGTAGTTGTTGGGGTTGACTTAGCTTAAATGTAGATATACACGTGCTCTTGCTCACACTTGAGTTTGTTTCACGATCCTGTATTAATTTCATGTGACGGTAATCTTATAAGTATCGATTGTATGTGTTTTTGCGCGTGTAGGTGTTATTTCTAACTTTTTTGGTCACTTCTTGATCTCGATCCCCATTCGGCCCAATTACATTTAAACATACCTTATTGACACTAGTTAGTTTAATTTACAAGTAGTGTAGATTAGTAGGTTATAATCAAGGACTTGATCCCCATTGTTTCTCCTTGTCTTTAACTCGATTCCTTTGTTAGAATTTAAATGACTTACTATTCTCAATTGTTTCAACACAACTGTTTATAGTTTTCCTTTGAAATAAAATGAAATTACAACTCCCATTTCTATTAAATGACACCCTTAATTATTTGTTTCTTGAATTTAGGTTATCTTAAAACTCATTGGGCCGAATGTGAGTCGTGTGGGTCGTAATTCGCGTGGGCCTAAATTAAACAACATGGGCAAAATAATTTTGGGCCATAACCGCATGTGGGCCGCATCAAAATAATAGGCCGGTTATAATGGTTCGAGTAGGTATAGTGTTGGGCCGACTTAAATGGATTGAGTTTCGTGAGTTAGGCCACGTCATATGTATTGGGCCAAGACAAAAGGAATGGGCTTGGCAACAACTATTGGGCCGGCTTGTTAGACTTAGGCCTGAAATAACGAGATGGGCCTAATGCATTGGGCTGTTGGGCTGGTTGTGTGACTACATGAAATCAGTTGGGCTGAATTAGGGAATATATGGTTCGGCAACCAGGCTTGTGGTATGAAGACAGCGAACCTAGAGGTTACTCATCCAAGGTTTGTATCACAACGGTTAAAGGGTTCATGGGTTATAATATAGCATGCAGGTTCGTCGGTGGTTGGTCCAGAGGAAGAAAGGGTTTGTCTGCCATCACAAGGTTCGCTCAAGGACTGGAGGTTCGGTCCTTGCATGCTTCGACTGAAGATGGTTCGGCTGAACTCGACAGAGAAGGTTCGGTTAGATATATGGTTCTGCTGGAACTGACTTACGTTCGTGAGCCGCCATAAAGGTTCGCCCGTTGGGTAAAGGTTCGGCGGTCGTGAGTCTAGCCTCAACAGGTTCGCGTCTGTGTGATTTATCCAATGCAAGGTGCGTCTCTGGCAGTACTTCCACGAACCTGTGTGTAAGCAATACCCTTACCTGTTCGGTTTGTTGCGTAGTGGTTTCTAGGATGTGATAATGCGATTTCCAGCCCTCGAGGATACCACGTGCGTGCGTGTATGGTTTCTAGGATGTGATACGCAAACACACTGTTAGTTCGTTATTCTGAAACAACACCGTGAATTAGGTTTGAATTGTGTTTCCTCACTGTCGGACTCAACTAAACATCATGTTATCACATAGTTTTCACATTGAATTGTCGGCCATCTGATTCTTGTCATCTATGTTTATGAGATCGCAGCCGATTTGTTTCTGTTATTCTCTTGAAAACTGTTGTTTCTCATGAACTGTTGTGTAACTGTACATAAGTTTTCACTTAAATACACACAACTAATGTTTCAAATGTATGTTGTACTTACAGTATCTAAGTTTACACAAAAATACGTACAACGATTTCTTGTATTTAGGAAATCTGTTAATACAACTACTGTTCACAATCACATAAGTACACATAGTTACTGTAGATAGTACACACACCGTACGGACTTGCCGGCCGGTCAAGTACTAGTTGTCACAGTTTAAAATTAGTTAAGATTAAAGAAAAGGGGCATATGAACTCACCTTGCTGTTGATGTGGTTGACTTAGCTTAAACAAGAAATGCACGTGCTCTTACTTGTACTTGTTGTGTATTCACGATCCTGTATTGATTTCACGTTGTTTGTAACTTATGAGTATGAATCGTATGGATTGGTGCGCGTGTATGTGTTAACCTTAAGTTGGTCATCACCTCTTGGTCTCGATCATCATTCGGCCCAATTCAATTTAAAGTATAATTTATTACCACTTAATCAATTTAGTTAGACTTTAATGTATGATTGTAGGTTCTAACTAGAACTTGATTTCCATTACCTCTTCTTGTCTTTAACTTGCTTTTTGTAAGAATTCAATGACTTAGATATCATTAATTGTTTCAACACAAATAACCATCATCTTTTTAATAAATGAGATTACAAATCCCATTTCCATCATATATCATCCTTAACCACTTAATTCATGAATTTGGTTACTTTGAAACTCATTGGGCCGAGTGTGAATTTTGGGCCATAGATCACGTGGGCCAAGATATTGGGCTATGTGAATTTCTATGACCAAAACAGTGTGTTGGACCCAATGGGTCAATGTGGGCCGGAACAAATATTTTTGGTCCTAAACGATTGAGTGTACGTGGGCCTAGTAGTGATGTGTGTGGACACTAGTATTTGAATCGGGTCTAACAATGTATCACAGATCGCATGTCGTCTATTGGGCCAAGGATTTTAACTCGGTCGCCTGAGATACTTGAGTGAATAAAGGTTTTGGGCTGAAGAGACTTGGCTGGCCGAATAGAAAGTGCATTGTCTCAAGGGTCACTGGTGATAAATAAAATCCGATCAGGTGCTTCATTCCCCGTAGGTTCATTCCTCTAGATGCTCAGTGTTCGGCTGGAGGGTTCGCAGACCAAACATAGGTTCAGCCAACATTTGGTTCGTCCCATAGGGAACCATTGGTTCGCCCAGGTAGATTCGGCAAAAAGGGTTCGCATCCATGGTTTTCGGTGGTGAAGGTTCGGCCAACCAACAAAGGTTCGGCTAGGGTTTGGGCAATTGGTTCGCAGCAACCCAAAGGTTCGGCCATGATGGTACTGCGCATAGGTTCGGCTAAGCCTCGGCTGGGGAGTTAGGGTTCGCCTAGGGTTCGATCAAGCCATGCATGGGTTCGGTGCTCATGGTTTCAAAGGTCACGGTAGGTTCGTGGAAAAGAAGGTTCGGCCAGGGCGGTCACAGGTTCGCCACCTGCTTGGATGGTTCGGTGTTGACTTGTGGTGTACAGGTTCAGCCGAACTCCACTAAACACAGGTTCGGGTCCTGCATTCCTGTGAACCGTTCCTGTATCATCTTCCTCATCAGCATGGTGTGGTGGTAGGGTTGCCATATGATAACTGCTAAGCTACTAGAGTTTCTCGTGGTTTATGGTTCGAAGTGAAGGTGGGTTGACCAGCGAGGGCTGATTAGGTCTAACAATAAGTGAAAACCTTATTTTTCAGATTTTTCCTTGATCATTACCTCGATTTTTAGCAGATAAAACTCAAGATCTGTTGTACTTTCTTGTAGAGGAGGTTGAGAGCTACGCATGGACACCAAGAACTCCCGATTTCATTGAGAAACGAGTGAGTTATGAAGCTTTGAAGGTTGAAAATGGTGGGGTAAAAAGAAATCCAGGAATTTGGAGTTCGAGAGAGAGAGAGGAAATGGTGGAAATGAATGAAATGAGTTCATTTGAGGTTTATATACCCCTAGGGTATTCGGGTTCGTTTCGGTTCCTCGGTTCGCGCTTTCGTTGCGTTTCCGGAACGTAACGCGTAGTTTTACGTGCTTTAAATAAAAATAGTTGTTTTATTTATTTTGACGAGTTTCAAAATTGTAAAATATTAAATATTTTATTTTCTTAATTTATTTGTCGTTCGTGTCGAAATTCGTTTTCGTTTCGTCGGAGCGCGTCGCCATCGCGCGTATTCGTTCGAATCGTCACCGGAACAAACACGACAATGGTTTTGCTTTCCGAATTTTGTTTTCTACTTTCCAGTCATCATTTCAGAATGTTAAAATCACATATATGTTTGTGTGAATCGTCACCCACGAAAACACACTGTCAGTTCGTTATTCTGAAACAACACTGTAATACAGTTTTAAATTGTATTTCCTCACTGTCGGACTCAACTAAACATCTTGTTATTACATTGTTTTCACACTAATTTGTCGGCCATCTGATTCCTGTCATCTATGGAAATCAAATCGCAACCGATTTTTTCTTGTTATTTGTTTGAATACTGTTGTTTCTCTCGGTTCGTTGTATTAACTGTACTTAGGTTTTCTCCTAAATACAAACAACTATTGTTTAAAATGAATGTTGTACTTACGGCATTTATGTTTACACATAAATACGTACAACTGTTTCTTGTATTTCGAATTCTGTTAATACAAGTACTGTTCACAATCATGTATTTACACTAGTAAATAGTGAAAGTACACATACCGTACGGACTTGCCGGACGATTTGGTACTGGATGTGACATCCGGCTACTTGCCTTATCATCCGCCAACCCACCACTGTTTTGATATATTATATTAGTGTTATTGTGTAACATATTTGACTATAAATAAATAACAAGTACATACTTAACTCACTCACGATAGAATTCCTAAAACATAAAAACAATTGTACAATGATACCAGGATTGTTTGCATATATGAAGTGTGTTTGCATAACGTAAATATTTAAATTGTGAATTTCTAAAGATGTTGCATTCTATATGTTACTACGTGTTAATACAAACAAACACTTGGCAAAAAAAACATGATACACATTTAGCAAAAACTATACGAACGGAACACAAGAAAAACGAACACATGAAATCAAAATTCAGTAAACCCTAGTCATCGTGGTACACCACCGAGCCCTGCGAAACACGTCGTGATATGTAATGTGCTTAGCGGGATGATTTAATCTCAACCGAAACCCATGGTAGTACGCCACAGCGGTTAGAATTCACTTGGCGATACGCAACAAACCCAGAATCTAGAACTCGGCTATTTTCTCCGCTACGATACTCCGGGAAACCCGGAGCTCTTAATTGGCAGTACACGACGAGTGCCAGACTACACAAAATCTATAAATACCACCCATTTATCCACACTCGTTTCCTTTGGCTCAACACACAAATTCCTACGATAACTTTAGAGCTAAACCCTATGAAAGCCCGTCCCAAACCCCTGCCAACATCCCTTAACCATTCTCTTGCATCTCTTAGTCACTTTTTTAGTCGAATCTAACCATCAAGGATCTTTTGAGGTAATTCTAATGAGCAATTACACTTCAAATTACGCATGCATGCATGTATACACACATGCAACTCCAAATCTACCACATGCATGAATTTGTGAAGTTCTATGATTGATATTTGATATCTAGTTACTGATTAGAAATGTAGAAATGATTTAAAATGAGTGTTGAATGCATATTGTGAAGAGTTATGAAGACTACTATATATGGTAACTTTGTTATTGCAAAATGTGTATTGAACTATGTTCTATACATGCTAGATGCTCTTAAATGGTGACCTATGCTTGTTAATGAGTTTATTAACATGCCAGGAAAGTTTTTTTTTTTTGAGAAAATATAAAGTATGGTCATACATTAGTATATATAGTAACTTGGAAAACTTGAGACAATTGTACATGTTGACTTAAACATGAGTTGATGATAAGATAATATTGAAATATGTTTATGAATGTTATAGAACCGTATTTGGAACATTTGGTATGCTAAAATTGGATTTTTGTCATATCGTACTAAGTATTGTGATTTGAACATGCATGATGATCTGTGATGCTTGGATATGTGTTTAATGTGTTCTAGGAACTTGTTAGAAGTATTAATTTGATGAAACTGGTTATCATGGTTAACCTTTTTGTAGGTAAAAAGTTGATAAAAATACCACTTGAACAGCCAAATAAGGAGCAACAATTTTCTAAATAGTGCGGAATCCAAGATAGAAGAAGAAACAAGTGATTTGCATTAATAAAGTAGTGAACTTTAAAAGGTATTGTTCAATACATTTGGAATTGAATACCTCGGGATTCAAACCCATACTTTTACAAAAATATGTCTATTTATATTAGTATAGGAGTGCACGAAATCAAAAGTACTCGAAAATGAAAGAACAAGAAGATAAACTACTCGAAGTGAAAGTGTTTGTCTGGATATTTTCTTATCCGAATACTTAAGCTTCATTTTATCAGTCTTCCTCTGATCCAAGCTTAACAAACTCTCCCTAGACTGATGAAATCAATGCATTTCTAATGTCTTGGTGAAAGATTCAGTTCCAGGATATTATTTGTGGGTGATTGTTAAAGCCACCATTTTAGTTAAAGGCTTTGCTTCTCGGTCAAAACCGTATAGGACCTTCATTCGATTCTGAAATAGAATGGTCATATCAATTCTCCCAAACTTCATCAAGTCCATGGGATCCAAAATAATTAAACATGCATCCTGGTTCCATGATAATAACAACTCCATATTTTATCTTCATCAAAGTACCAAAATTTGAAGTCTTAAAGAGTGTCATCTAGAACGATAGAACGATTGTATGTACGAAAATTGATTTCTCTATTCATGGTGGGGGATACTTCCTAAAGATCCAAAGTTTTTTCTTGATAGGATCCAGAATGTATTTATGCATGAATCCCCTCCATTTGACTGGCTTCATAATTGTGAAATCTATATCACATTAGTCTTTCAAGAACTTAGCAAATAGATCAGCTTGGTTTACTTTGTCAACCTTTATGAAAGTGACTTTGTTCATATTCTTCATATCAATGGCTAGTAAAGAAAAGAAATCTTTAGGCTTTTTGAAATACTCGAGCTTTCTGTTATATCGTTTTAGCATGTACAATTGCTTCTCATTATCAAAACTCCAACTAACGATCCGAGACCGGTGGTTTTGAATGGCATAAACGTCCTTAGAGCTAGCAATGTATAGGTATTTCGGATCATCTTCCACTTCAACTGTATCCTTGGAAGCCATGTTTGTTGTTCGTCTTTGGGAGCAGGCTTCCAGTCCTTTTTCCTCTCAAATCAACTATTAATTATCCCATCAAATTCAGTGTAACATCACTGTATTTTCGGTCGTTCGTACATCCGTACATCCGTACGATTGTACTGTTATGACCTGAGATTTTGTAATTATTAATGATAATGCATTATTTGATGATTGTCACAGTTACTGCTATACATACTTAGAACATATTATTATACGCGTAAACCATGGGAAGTTTAGTTGTAACCCAACTAAACAGAACCAGAGCGTTTGTCGCAGTTATATCATTGATGATTATGGATTTGATATAGAATGAGAAGGAAATGGTTTATCGGGTTATGGATTGGGATTGACAATATTATAGTTAATAAAATAATAAAAGTTTAATTGGAAATAAATACGCGATGGTGAGGTTACGAATACAAATTAAACGCGAATATTAGTTCGGAAATATTAACTTAACAATGTATTCGCGTGGGTGACGATTCACACGAATATGATTATTATGAATAATATTCCGAAACGATGTTCCATAAATCGTAAATCGAATCGAAATACGATACGAGCGTTG
This sequence comes from Mikania micrantha, assembly GCA_009363875.1. Classification (NCBI taxonomy): domain Eukaryota; kingdom Viridiplantae; phylum Streptophyta; class Magnoliopsida; order Asterales; family Asteraceae; genus Mikania; species Mikania micrantha. The sequence continues at coordinate 39,739,875 of CM018680.1, read as the reverse complement.
GATTCGCAAAGGTGACGATCTTTACGAATACGTACGTAAGTAACGCGTTTCGATGAGATGATTAAATAATATCTAAGGATATTAAATTTATAAATGGAAACTAAAAATATTTGTTAGGAATAAGGACCTTAAACGAAAACGCACAAATTAATTGATTTAAATAATTAATTTAATGAGATTAAACGGAGTTATTGTATGTAAACGATTTCATTTAAATTCATTTTATTTAAAACGAAATATGATTATTTAAACACTTTAATGTTTTAATTATAATTACGAGCATAACCGATCATTTAATAGTTTAAACACTTTAATGCTTATGTGTTTATTACATGTTAACTGAACTCCTGCAGTATATTTGATTCGCATGTATTACTTGTTTATTTGTGCCCTAATGATTCAATAAGGACATACACGTGGTGTATCGTAAAGGTGGTGGGACGGTGTAGGGGAGGTTGCGATCTACCCCTGCATATGCCCTATATATAAACCATTTACGGTACATTAGGTGGATTTCAGTATTGAAGAATGTGGGAACTAACCGTTTGGGAAACTTACCTGTTTAGGAAATTAACTGTTTAGGAAATTAACTGTTTAGGAAATTAACTGTTTAGGAACTTATTTGCTTTCGAAATCAATTGTTTGATATAGGATTTCTAGACAAGGACACACTCTTGGTATACTACAAAGGTGGTGGGATGTTGGCTGGGGCAGTTGCGACTGACCCCTACATATGCCCTATATATAAACCATTTGTAGTATATTGGGGGTATGTCAGTGTCAGGAGCTTAGGATATTACTAGGATGTACTAGGAACTGTTGTGAAGTTGTGATTGATGGACTGTGGATGGAATGTGGTAAAGGTTGTTGTTGGATTGATTCATGGATGATCACACTTTATAAACATTTATAAACTCATTAACAGACACACTTATTGGACACGTGAGGGTGTATAGGATCAACGAACAATACGAATACTTAGCGATGGACTGTAGACTTGGGAGATGATATAGACACTTGTGAAAATATAAACGCATAGTGATGATACTAACACTTGGTGATGGTATGGACACTTGATGAGAATAAATTATAGGGAGGATATGAACACTTAGTGACAATAAGAGCACTCAGTGATGATATGAACCCTTCTTGATGATTATGGACATTGAGATTTAGTATGGACTTTTAATGAGCTTAGACATTAGGGGAACTTTAATGTCAGGTGAACTTAGACATTAGGTGAACTTAGAAATAGGCAAACCTACATGTCAGGTGAACTTAGACATTAGGCGAACCTAATTGTCCAAGGGAACTAGAGACCACTTCACTTAAAATTATCCTACTTAGGATAAGGTTTGTGAAGTGGGACTATGGTAAAATACATGATGCACCCTAAACTCTAACAAGGACATAATCGCGATGCAATGCAACGGTGGTGGGACGGTGTAGGGGAGGTTGCGATCTACCCCTGCATATGCCCTATATATAAGCTTGTTGCATTGCATCGGGAGGTTGTCAGTGTTGGTATAGGGTGGAGAATGTATGAAACTTAGGAATAGTTAACTAGTATTAGTTATGACCAACTAGAACACTTAGTATAATATTAGGAAACTTATAAATGTTATGAGTTTATGGACAGATAGGAGAGAAATATAGTTCCTATATGTAATCCTAACTGTTTAAATGAACTCATTTGACCATTGTTTGTATGACTTACGTTGTAAATGGTAGTAACATGTTGCCTCGCCATCACAACGAAGATGATTCGAACAATGGAGATGCTAACGGTAATGCCAACTCGGGCATACAAGAGTTAGCAACACTTATCTCTGGATTGGTGAATCAACTGACGCAAGCCAATCAGTCTCTCACTCAGAACAGAGGTGGTGCAAACCCACCAAATTTCACATTCAAACACTTCAACTCCTGTAAGCCACAAAAGTTTACGGGTTCTAAGTCAGCCACTGGTCTGCTGCAGTGGTTCGAGAGTATGGAGAACACTTTTATCAACAGCGACTGCCCTGATAACCTGAAAGTTCGTTATGCCACTAGTGTTTTCCAAAAGAGAGCACTAACATGGTGGAATGGGGAGAAACGAACTAGGGGAGTAGATACTGCCCTTGCACTGACATCGACAGAGGTCAAGAACCTGATGACCACTGAATTCTGTCCACGCAGCAAGATGAGGAAGCTTGAGACTGAGTTTTGGGAACTCAAGCAGGATAGCGGGGAGAATGTAATCTATAATACTCAATTCCATGATTATAGCATGCTGGTGCCTCACCTTGTGACACCTTTCGAGAGGGCGATTGAGAAGTACATCGGCGGTCTGCCTATGCAGATCCAAGACACTGTATACAGAAGCAACCCCAAAACACTTGAGGCTACGATCCGTTTATCTGCAACTCTAACTGACAATCATGTAAAGGCTGGAACTCTCACAAGAAAAGCAACAAAGAAGGCTGAGGTGAAGACTGCTACAAAAGAAACAAAGACTGAAGTCAAGTCTGAAGCTGCTAGTTCTTCTAAAAGCAGCAACAAAAAGAGAAAGGCCAGGAATTTCATGGTCACTGCTCCTGCTGCAAAGACTGCGCAACAATCATCCAACAACACCACTGCCAGAAATTACACTGGGAATACTCCCCAATGTAATACTTGCAGATATCATCACATGCCAAACTTGCCTTGTCGCGTCTGCAACAACTGTGGCAAGTATGGCCATTTTGCTAATGTTTTCCGGAGAGCACCGCAAGCACAACGGATGCAACTTGCTCTGCTTGCACTGCCAGCTCCGCACGCACAACCTATTCCAGTAGTACCCGTCCACCAAGCACCTGCACAGGCCACAGCCTGTTATGAGTGTGGCGAAGTGGGTCATTTCAGGAATCAATGCCCAAAGTTGACTGGAAACAATCAGAGGGTGGCAAGAGGCAGGGCGTTTCAACTGAATGCCCCAGCTGCTCAAGCCAACCAGGACGTGGTCAACGGTTTATTTCTGATCAACAACTCTTATGCATGTGTCTTATTTGATTCTGGTGCCGATAGGAGTTTCGTTTCATATGATTTTGAATGCTTGCTTGGTAGAACATGTACATATTTCGATAAACCATTTAACGTGGAGGTGGCTGACGGAAACACTATTGATATTGACACTGTTATTATCGGATGTACTGTGAACTTAAATGATCACGTTTTCCCGATTGATCTTATACCTATGCATCTTGGTAGCTTCGATGTTATCATAGGCATGGATTGGTTAGCCACCCACAAAGCGGAGATTGTATGCTATGAAAAATATATTCGTATTCCCTTACCTTCGGGTGAAACTTTAAGAGTTTTTGGGGAAACATATAGTAAAGGTCTTAAGCTAATGTTATGTACTAAAGCACACAAGTACCTTAGGAAGAAATGTATAGCTTTCTTAGCACATATTGTGGAGAAGAAAGAGAAGGGAAAGAGGATTGAAGATGTTCCTGTGATCAGAGATTTTCCTGAAGTATTTCCAGATGATTTGCCAGGTCTTCCACCAGAACGTCAAGTAGAGTTTCGAATTGAATTATTACCTGGTGCGAACCCAGTCGCCAAAGCTCCCTATAGACTTGCACCTTCGGAGTTGCAAGAATTGGCGAGCCAATTGCAAGAACTTACTGATAAAGGATTTATTCACCCGAGCCATTCGCCATGGGGTTCACCGGTCCTGTTTGTCAAGAAGAAGGACGGGTCATTCCGGATGTGCATCGATTACCACGAATTGAAGAAACTCACGATTAAGAATCGATACCCACTGCCGCGCATCGATGATCTCTTCGATCAGCTTCAAGGCTCAGCATGGTTTTCAAAGATCGATCTTAGGTCTGGGTATCATCAGCTTCGCGTACATGATGATGATATTCCCAAGACTGCTTTTAGAACAAGATATGGCCATTATGAATTCCTGGTAATGCCAATTCTCCAAGTGTGAATTCTGGCTTAAAGAAGTTCAATTCCTAGGACACATAGTCAATGAAAATGGTGTTCACGTGGATCCTGTAAAGATTGAAGCTGTGAAGAATTGGAGTACACCGAAAACACCAATGGAGATTCGATCGTTTCTTGGACTTGCCGGTTACTATCGGCGGTTTATCTCGAATTTCTCTAGGATTGCTGTCCCTCTCACTTCCTTAACCCAGAAGAATAAACCTTATGAGTGGGGACCAAAGCAAGAAGAGGCGTTTCAGACTTTGAAGCAGAAACTCTGTGATGCCCCTGTCTTGACACTGCCTGTAGGAATGATGATTTTGTAGTTTACTGTGATGCATCCAACCTAGGCCTCGGTTGTGTCCTCATGCAATGGGGAAAGGTTGTTGCTTATGCATCAAGGCAATTGAAAATTCACCAGAAGAACTACACTACACACGATTTGGAACATGGTGCAGTCGTGTTTGCCTTGAAGATATGGAGACATTATCTTTATGCCACAAAGTGTGTAGTCTTTACTGATCATAAAAGTTTGCAGCACATTCTCAATCAGAAAGAACTTAATATGAGACAACGGAGATGGGTTGAACTGTTGAACGATTATGGCTGTGAAATTCGCTACCATCCTGGTAAAGCGAATGTAGTAGCAGATGCGCTTAGTCGCAAAAGTCAAGTTATGATTCATAGTGTCCGAGTGCACACTAATCTCCGTAATGATGTTCTCACAGCCCAACAACACTCATTGGCTCAGGATAACTTGAAAAATGAGATGTCTTGCGGGGCTGAGATTTTATTGGAAACTAAGGATGATGGGTTGATGTACTATTTGAATCGGTTGTGGATACCGAACAGGGGTGATCTTAGGATGGTGATTACGGATGAAGCTCATAAGTCTCGTTATTCAATCCATCCGGGTTCTGATAAGATGTATCAAGACCTTCGGTACTTGTACTGGTGGCCTGGAATGAAGAAGGATATTGCTGAATACGTGTCCAAGTGCCTTAACTATGCTAAAGTCAAGGCAGAACACCAGCGACCTTCTGGATTGTTAATACAACCTGAAATACCGATGTGGAAGTGGGAGAATATCTCCATGTACTTCATTACTAAACTCCCACGAACCACAAACGGTAAGGATATCATTTGGGTGATAGTTGATAGATTGACCAAGTCGACTCATTTCTTACCGATACGGGAAACGTATCCTGTGCGGAAGTTAGCTCGTATCTACATTGATGAGATCATTAGCTGACATGGTATTCCCTTAAGCATAATATCGGATCGTGATGCTCGCTTCACGGCACGATTTTGGGAATCACTTCTTTTTGGAACAAGACTGGATCTTAGCACTGCCAGTCATCCTCAAACGGATGGACAGACGGAGCGAACGATTCAGACATTGGAAGACATGTTGACAGCTTGTGTCATCGACTTTGGTGGCAATTGGGATAGCCATTTACCATTGGTTGAGTTCTCGTATAATAATAGTTATCACACGAGCACTGGTATGGCGCCGTTTGAAGCTCTTTAAGGCAGAAAATGTCGGTCGCCTATTTGTTGGACTGAGGTCGGCGAATCGCAGATCACTGGTCCTGAGATTATTCAGGAAACGACTGACAAGATCTGCCAGATCCGTGACAATCTGTTAGCTGCACGTAGTTGACAGAAAAGCTACGCGGACAAACGAAGGAAACCTCTAGAGTTTGAAGTGGGAGATATGGTATTGCTAAAAGTGTCGCCTTGGAAAGGCGTTGTGCGATTCGGGAAGAAGGGTAAACTTTCTCCACATTATGCGGGCCCTTTTAAGATCCTTGAACGGATCGGGAGGGTTGCCGACAAGTTGGAACTTCCTCCGGAACTTAGTAATGTGCACCCGACGTTTCACATGTCCAACTTAAGAAAGTGCTTAGCTGATCAGGATCTTCAGGTACCACTCGATGACATTCGCATCGATGATACCATGCACATTGTTGAAAAACCGGTGGAGATAATGGATAGTGAGGTTAAACAACTCAAACGCAGTAGAATTCCAATTGTCAAAGAACGTTGGGAGTCGAAGCGGGGTCCAGAATTCACCTGGAAGAGGGAACATCAGATGAAGCTTAAGTACCCACATTTATTTACTACGGTCACTCCAAGTTGAATTTCGGGACGAAATTCCTTTAACTAGGGGAGACTGTAACATCACTGTATTTCCGGTCGTCCGTACATCCGTACGATTGTACTATTATGACCTGAGATTTTGTAATTATTAATGATAATGCATTATTTGATGATTGTCACAGTTATTGGTATACATACTTAGAACATATTATTATACGCATAAACCATGGGAAGTTTAGTTGTAACCCAACTAAACAGAACCAGAGCGTTTGTCGCAGTTATATCGTTAAAGATTATGGATTTGATATAGAATGAGAAGGAAATGGTTTATCGGGTTATGGATTGGGATTGACAATATTATAGTTAATAAAATAATAAAAGTTTAATTGGAAATAAATACGCGATGGTGAGGTTACGAATACAAATTAAACGCGAATATTAGTTCGGAAATATTAACTTAACAATGTATTCGCGTGGGTGACGATTCACACGAATATGATTATTATGAATAATATTCCGAAACGATGTTCCATAAATCGTAAATCGACTCGAAATACGATACGAGCGTTGGATTCGCAAAGGTGACGATCTTTACGAATACGTACGTAAGTAACGCGTTTCGATGAGATGATTAAATAATATCTGACGATATTAAATTTATAAATGGAAACTAAAAATATTTATTAGGAATCAAGACCTTAAACGAAAACGCACAAATTAATTGATTTAAATAGTTAATTTAATTAGATTAAACGGAGTTATTGTATGTATACGATTTCATTTAAATTCATTTTATTTAAAATGAAATATGATTATTTAAACACTTAAATGTTTTAATTATAATTACGAGTGTACCCGATCATTTAATAGTGTTATCGCGATAAAGACGAGACCAAACGCACGGGAACGGGATAGCCATAAGTGGTGGAAAACTCCACAATCTTCTTCATTCTCTCAAACTCTCTCTCTCTCTCTTTAAAAACACACACACCCCACATCTCTGTACCTTTTCTCTAAATTTTCTCGTTCGTTACCCGACGGAATCGCGAGATCTTGACGTGCACGCAACCGGGTGATCGAGAGGAACAAGAGGATACGAAGAAAGCCTACATTGGAGCGACATTTTCAGGCAGATCTCGAGTTTCTCTTTTTACTTTACACTTAAACAAAATTGGTTCCTATTTGTATGTGTTAAATGAGTGCTACACCACAAAGAACACTAAATCAAACTAGTAGGACTGTTGAGATCGGTTGTAACAGGTTCGGAAATGAAAAAATGATGATGTTGATGGTCTGGTTCGTCGGAGATTAGGTCGGGCGAACCCTGTTAGGGTCGGCCGAACCTTGGCTGGGAAATTTCAGTTCATTGCCGAACCACCAGAGACAGACGAACCTTTCTGCACCCAGCCGAACCATTTTGCTCCAATGAACCCTTGTACGATTGGACGAACCTTGCCGAACCAGGGTAGTTGGGTAGCCGAACCTTTCTTCTTGCATGGGCCACAAACCCTAGTAGGCGAACCATGCCTAGCAAACCCTCCAGCCGAACCCTTGGATTGGGACATCACCGAATCTTCACGGCCGAACCTCGGCTTGTCGCGAACCAAGGAGTGCCGAACTATTGCTGCCAACGAACCTAGCTACTGATCACCGAACCCTAGTCTACTTAAAACCATGACCAGCAAACCTTTTGTGTTAGCCTCATGAAGCCGAACCTTTCTTCTCTTTGAGGCCGAACCCTTTTTCTTTCTCTTGGCCGAACCTAAGTGCCACCATGTTAAAAGGTTCGATGCGTCTATGGGGATAAAACCTAAATCTATTTTAATTAGGAGAATAAGGGTAAATGGAAGATATGGTTACATACATACATATACACACATATATATTACCCTGCATGCATTAGTTATTGATTTGTTTGCCACCTTTTCTTGATAAAATGAACCTTGTAATATAAGACTTTACATAATGGAAATCTTTTATGAAAAAGACATAGAAATAACCTTTTACAATGTGAATTGGATGTGTAACTACATCAAGGTGGACAATTAAATTAGTCATGCATGTATACCTATACAAAAGTGTGCAAATATGTAAAAAGTTATCATCCTAACCACTTGTAAGCCTTGTTACATTATTTTAAAAAATAACATATAACGGATAATCACAACTGGTAAGTGTAAATTACACTTATACGATAACCATTAATAGAATAGTAAGTGTGATAAGGTAACTTAGAATAAATAACTCAACTAATTAGACACTTAAGAAGTTGAGGTAAATATTCATGGACACTCGATTGAAATGGAATAAATATACTTATAAATATGGGAACACATTAATTACAGATTGTTGAGTTGATCTTGAGTTCAGTTACGCGAGCGCGTATATTACGGAAACACTGATTCTAAGGATTCAGGTGAGTTCTCGTAACCTCCCTTTCTTTTAAACTGTTTTGTTTTAAAACTCAGAGGTGAAACATGTATACCAAGTTTAAGTATTGTTTTGATAACACAAGGATGATACATGTTTATCAATATGATATTCACATTATAGAATTATCATTATTTATGGATTATCTCTTATTATCATATATCCGTGTAACATTGTCATTGACTTCGGTCAATAACAAGGGTTACATGTATTGCCACTTGGATTATCACAACTCTGTGAAACATTGCATTTGACCTTGGTTAATTGCATTGGGTTCATGTATTGTCATGTTGATAGCTTCCACTCCATGGATCATGTTTTTAACTTATGTTAATTGCATAATGTCCATGTGTAGTCACGGATATTATTTGAGAATATTGATATTGAGATTGGTTGAATGGTTATGTGGTTGATTATCTATTATTGACTATGATTATCTCTGATTGTCTATGACTGAATTGATATGCGATTATGTGTTTGTGTATGTGTTTGATTGTGTGTTGGAAGATGTGTTGGATTTTCATGCAGGTACTCTTGTGGATCTTCTCAGATAAACTATAAGTTTTTATACTCATTTTTCTAGAACTTTTTATAAAACCCTTTTCAAACACAAACTTTTATACTCATTTTATAAAACACTTTTAAGTATAAAAACTTGTGATTACTCACCAACTACTTCGTAGTTGACACTTGATTTTTCACATGTTTCAGGTAATGAAGACAAGTAGGTTGAGAAGGATGATCTCTTCTATTTTGGACATCATCACATAGGATTCTTGGACTTAGCTAATTAACTAAAATTCTGGCGATTAGAGTTTAGTTAGTTTAGCTAATTCTTTTGTGTAATTGATGTATTTAATTAATGATGAACATAATTTTTTGTGTAAACATATATTTGGTTTGATTGATATGTGATGGAATATATTTAGATGACCACGAGCTTTTGAACAATCTACACATCCCTCGTGGTATCCCGACATTTCCGCCATCGGTCGGGGTGTTACATTCGGTCACAAGGTCTCCCTGAGCTGTCACTTACTTTTGAGGGTACAAGTAAACCAGATAGGGGTCTTTAGTAGCAAACCCAAGTTAGGTGTCATCCTGATCATTCTTCTTTGATTGACCTGATGAGGAGTAGAGCATTTGTTAGAGTTCTTCTTCGATTAAGGCGTCAAAAATGGAGTCCATTCTTACTTCCTTCAACATATTATCAAAATCTACCTTACGAAAATCATCAGCAAGACCTTCAAAGCTTAAACTGCCCGGAAGATCTTGAGGAAAGAACTCTTCAAGCTCCTCCATGCCTTTTGTTCCACTCCTCGAGGCACCATTGCCTTTATCATCCTCGTCTTTGTCATCATCCTTTTTATCTTTCTTGTATTTTAATCTCCCTTCCTTTTGTCATCATCTTCATCATCGTTGTCCTCATTATCACATTCCCTTTCTTTCTTTTCAGAGGCATCATCATGTTTCTTATCATCTTCTTTCTCCTTGGCATCCATATCATCATCATCATTTTTGGAACTCCTTGACCTATTCAATTCTTTAAGATCTTTTACAAAACACAAAATAACCCTTTGCATTGCCTCAAGTTGTCCATCTTCGATGTGCATGAATAATCTCAAGTGCTTAATTACCTAATCATTCTTTTCAAAGTCTTGTTCAAGCATATAGACTTTAGTTTGGAGGGGATCCAATTCAATAGGTTGATATTCAGGTATATATTTTCATGATGAGCCCATAGTAGCCTTTCCTTTATCGATCTTGGTTTGGAGGGAGAAGGAGGGTGTGAGAAGTGAATGGGAGTTGATGATTGGGATGGTGAAATGGGATTAACGGGACATGGTATTTTTGAGGGTGAAAGATGTTTTGATGGTCGATGCAACTAGGATTTTGCAGGAGATGGTGGTTTTGTTGGTGTTCGGATGGCTAGTGTTTGTGTTTGGGTAGTTGAAGTTGGTGTTTGTGGTTTGGTAGTTGAGGTTGGTATGTGTGGTGATTTGGTGGCTTTGGTGGTTTGGGTTCTTTTGATTCTGGGATCTATGGGGCACCTAGAGACCATCCTTAACCTCTTCTTAGGAGTAGGTTCGGGAGAAGGAATGAAATCATCATCCTTATCATTAGTTGTGGATGGCTTAGGAGCCTAGGCAGCCTTTCTCTTTCTTAGTCTTTCCTTTTCAAGGGAATTCACAGGAACAGGCTCGTGTTCTTCAGAGGAAGAGCTAGTGGCAACCACATCATCATTTTTGGTTGGCTGAGGATAACCCACATCATGTTCTTCAAAGACAAAAGCGGTTAAGTTAACTGGATCGTCAATGTCAACATCTAGATCAGAGAAAAGTATCCCAAATTTCTCAAGTGGCCTATCCCCAACAGACACTTTCTTTCCCCTATTATTCATAACCATGTAAGAAAAGATATCAAAATTCATCTTCGTTTGTACCAGCATCCCAACGGTTTGGACCAGGTTTCGATAACTCTTGTTAATGATGATCTGAATGAATCGAGGAAACGCCAAAAAAGTTTCTTTCCTTTTGCCTTTTATGTTGTCGTACATGTCCTTGAAGACCATGTGTGAGAAATTAAAGTTCATTCCCAATGTTAATGCTACCATACATAAACTCATAGTTGGGTTCAACATTTCATAACCCGCTTTCCTCCCAGAGAGGCATTGAGTGACCATATGAGCTAGGTAACTATGGTACGGATGGATGAGCTTCTTTTCTGTTGGGGATAGCCACCCTCATAACCCATTCTTTGGATGGTAGATTTAAAAAGTTTATCAGCTAGTTCAGTGGGGTTAGATGCTTTATCCTCAAATTGCAGATATTCCCTTAGAATCTCTTCAGATTTAAGCACTCGTAGAGTACTTACCATTTCGATTACTTTCACTTCAAGTACTCACATTTCGATTACTTTCACTTCAAGTAATCACCCTTTCAATTACTTTTCCTTTCAATTACTTTTGTATTTCGAGATCTTTTTTCAGAAAAAACTTCATATAATAAATAAAATAAAATAAATAAAACCAAATTTTGAGAAAGTCAAAAGGTTAAGTGAGTTCAATTATATGGGATCAAATCTCTTTCAAAAGTTTATTTATTTCAAAAGAAATATCTTAATTTACAATTCTGAGATAATTATAGTTAACCGAAAATTTCAGCTTGTGTTTCCATATTCAGATAATCAAATTGTGATCAATTTTGTTCAATGTTTATTAAATCATATAAACTTTGTCTGGGTATTATATGAAAACTATCATTCTTGTGAAAAACCTTTTTGTGAAATTTTTAATTTTGTTCCAACAAACACAAAACTGATTTTCAGAGAATTTTAAATGAGAAGAGAAAGAACAGATCATTTTATTAGATTAGAGCCTTGAACAAGAAGGATTTCTATCATCTTTGTGCAAACTTTGCATCTTTTATTTTGCGCTGATCTGCAGACATATTGGTCTTAACGTCACACAACTAAGTCTTTGCTTATGCAAAACAAGAGATGATTTAGTAAGTTTTTTCCAGACTTTGTTTTCACAAAACATGGAAAATACCCCATTTTGTTCAAAATATGTTTAACGTTTATTAAAACATAATCTGACTTTAGTTAAAGGTATTCATGAGAGGTCAAATAGGTTTTACATTACTCAAACATATCTCATCTTTACTATAATTCTTATTTATTTATATGTCTAATTAAATTTTGATCACAATTATTTCCTATAACAGAACATATCCATACTTATTTTAGTATTCTACATTATCTAAATTATAATTTAAGATATTGTTTCAAGAGAAACAAATTTTAAACAAGAGAAATTATTTCACTTCCCATTGATCCAATTCACTACAATTTCTAATTATAATCTTTTTTGTATTTTTCTTAATTAAATAAGACAGAATATTATTATATTTTGATAAATTAAATAAAGCAAATTAAAACCTTTTTGTATGTTTCTCCACCTAAATTTGTGATAAAATTTAAACCAAACCCAAATTTGAAACAACATATGTACAAAAGAATCAGTCAAAGCTGATTAGCATAAGTGAGGCAAGAAAATTATGGAAGCGAGCAGTATCGAACGATTTTAAGAAAAGGTCCACAAGATTGTCATCAGTGTGGACCTTTTCAAAGGGACTCAGCTTACGTTCGAAACAATCGTGGATAAAGAGAATCATGATTTCAATTTGTTTAGTTTTGAAGTGTTGTACAAGACTTTTGACGATTTGAAGAGGTGTTTCATTATCACAATAAATGGGAGAGTGAAGATAATTGAAACCATAGTCCAATAACTTATATTGCATCCAAATTACTTGAGAGAATCAACTTGAGACAGCGAAATATTCAGTCTCTGTTGTGGAAGTGGATACAGTGTTCTTGCACTGCCATGATACGAGAGATCACGATCTCCCAAGTATTGACATCCATCAGTGGTTGAATTCTTGTCTATATTGAATCCAACAAAATAACTATAACAAAAGGCATAAAGTTTAAAATTTTAATTTTTGGGATTCAAGAAACCAAGTTGCGGTTTGCTGGCCAGGTAGCATAAAATTCTTTTAACAGCAATCAGATGAGATGCTTTCGGATTTGCTTGATATCTTGCACATTAAAACATGGAGGATATGATATCTTGTCAAATTTCCATAATATACATTAGCAAGAAAATCATTGATCAATAGAGAAGCTGATCAACAGCTTCTCCAGCAACATCGGCAGCCAATGTAGGCCGTGCAGATATGGGAGTGGAAGCAGCTTTTGCATCTAACATGTTAAACTTGGTGAGTATGTCAGTTACATACTTTTCCTAATGAATGAGCACTCCTTTTGAATCTTGTTTTACCTGAAGACCTAAAAAGAAGGTCATATCCCACATTACGTTCATCTCAAACATTCTTTTCATGATAGCCTCAAACTTTTTACGTAACTACGTTCTTGTGGATCCAAAAATGATGTCGTCAACGTAGATTTGGACAAGAATTAAATCTTCATTATCTTTGCGAATGAGCATTGTTTGATCAATGGCTCCTTATGTATAACTATTTGCTAGAAGGTGATCGGTGAGTGTCGCGTACCGAGGGCAAGGGGCTAGAGGAAGACCATAAAAGGCTTTGTCTAACTTGTGGACATAGTCAAGATGCAATGAATACTAGAAGCCCAGAGGTTGACATACATAGATATCTTCCTTAAAATTTCCATACAAGAAAGCCATCTTCATATCCATTTGATAGGCAGTTCAGTTCATGTATGAAGCATAGGGTAAGAAAATATGAATTGCTTCATGTCTTGTACCGGGAGCAAAGCCTTCTTCGTAGTCAATTCCCTCTTGTTGTTAAAAGCCTTTAACCAGCACATAGCCTTTGTTTCTAATAATAACGTATGTATCATCCTTTTTGTTACTAAACACCCATCATGTACCAATAAGCAGCTTTCCCTTTGGTAAAGGAACCAAGTTTGACACATTCAATTTTTGAAACTACATGAACTCCTCTTGAATGGACACAATCCAGCTGGGCTCTTTTATGTACATTTTGATATTATTTGGTTCAACCTATGAGATGAAACAAGAAAATAAGCATGAGTTAATTGGTCCTGAACTGCTTCGTGGAAGAGCTCCATCAAGTGAGGCAATCTGAGCATGAATGGATTTGCTTCTTGTGAGAACTCCTTCAGATATCGGATTGATACTTTTCTCCACTAGGAGATTTTTATTGATCGTGGAAGTGGGAATATCCTCCACCTCCAAGATTCCAAGTAGATTGCTGGTGTGAGTTAGTTGTTCTTAGGTAAAGGAGCCTGAGTTGTCATTTGGTGCAGTTTCACGGGGCTCTTCATCAGGATCCACACAGTGTTCTTCAGGAATGTTGTCGTAAAACAGTGGATTATTATAGGACTGATGTATAGACTGGGAAGCCTCTGGAGTTTCAGAAGTCTATGGATGAGCTTATGCGACTAGTTGTGCTGTTTTGTACATTCCAGGTGGATTAACACTTAGAAGTTTTGGATTACGAAGAACATAATCCATTATGTAGTCCATATCATCACTTCGGTAGAATTTTTCATGGAGATCAGATGTGCCGGCAACTTAGAATAAACTTCACAAGGTTCAAAAGTTGATACATATTGGAATAACCAGTTTTGACATGTTCCTGCATCTGTATGATTCATTTCTTGCCCGTCGATGTAATAGGATTCAACGATTTGTCGAGTCGTTGTGTTGTAAAATATATACGGATCAATATGCATGGAAAGCTGAAAGCTTTGAAGTGTCCAACCTTGGGATTCTGCTTGAAGAAAATTTCATACAGGGTTTTCTGATGGCGCTTATTTAACAACGCTCAATTTTGAACATATAAAAGTTATGTTAACAGCTTATGCCCAAAAGAAAACAAGCATTTTTGACTCTGACAACATTGCAACTTCAACTAAAGTTGTGTTACATCTTTTAGCCAATCCCCTTATTTTCACAATAATCAACTGGAGATTGATTCCTGAACTCTTTGCCGTTGTCTGTTCAGACAACTTTGACGTTTAAGTGAATCGAGAGAAATCATCAGTAATGACAAGAGAGTATGATTTTCTACCTATGCTCATGACATTAATTATGCCAAACAAGTCCATGTGCAGAAGTTCCAATATGGACGATATTGAGTTGAATAGTTTAGGCTTATGAGATCTTTTGTGCTGCTTTCCCATAGCACATGAGATACACTTCTCGATTGAACAGAAATCCTTTGAAGGTAGCCCAATGACATGATCTCCTTTTTCTAGTCGATTTAAGTACTTCAAGTTCACATGTCCCAATCGACGATGCCATAACAAGCAATCACTTATGAAACCTTGGAGAACAGACAAGCATTTTCTGAGGAGTCAAAGTTCATATTTTTGATGTATGCATTCTTGATTCTTGGAGTTCTCATTAGTGTCCACTTTTCTGGGATTACACACCCAGGCTTCAAGATCAGACATTCCTTGTTGGCAAAGTGGGCTGAGAAACTTTTGTCACAAATTTGAGTTACACTCAACAAGTTGTGGTTATGTTCTCCCATACAGTACACATCTTCCAAACTTAAAATTGCATTTGTGATGGTACCCTTCATGCTTATCTTTCTTGCTTTATCACTGACAAAAGAAACATAAATTTTTAAATTGTTCAACACAGAAGGATGATTTGTGCTCTTCCCAGCACTTCTTTCCACTTGCTCATCAAACTATCTGTAAAGACTTACATATACTACAGATATTGTCAGAATTATCAGAATAGTTCATGATTCTTATTTTAGGATCAATTGTAAGAGATAGGATCAATTCTTATTTTCCAGAATAGGAAAATCAAGTGGTTGTTATACGTGACTGACAGGAACATTGCTATGATTAGAATTCAAATCATAGGAAGCATGATAATGTGCTAGTTTTGTGTTATGAACAATGTTGGACACAAACAAACGATAACCAACTAAAACATATCACCAACGAGTCGTTGAGTCAACACCAGTCAACACAAGTAAAACACGAGTATTCTATTGAGCACACAAAGACTTGGAATTGTATGAGATACAACGAAACACAAAATCAACACAAACCCATACTCATAGACCTATATGATTATAGGTGGTAATTAGCAGGTGCTAGAAAACATTAACGAGACACAAACAGCAACAACATTACCTGGTGAATTTACGGCCCATTTTCTCCTTTCGACCCTTGGGGGAGAAAACATGCATACAAACACTTTTGATAAAACAAACATTTTTGGATACATGTTTACATGCTATTATCATTTATAAATATGTGTGACACATCACATCAAAGTCATCGTAAAACACATCAAACTATTAATAGCGCGAGGCGCTCAACGTGATAATTCTGAATAGTACTGTTTGGGCCTGACAAGCCCGTTCCATCGCACTGGATGGCCAACTCGACTAGAGGTCGGAATAGATGCATAACTGACCAAAACACATTGCCATTGTCTTGTGATGGGCATGGCGGTAGGCATACTGTATGCTTCGGTTGCAAACCACATATTGTATAAAAACATAAGTACTGGCTATTAATCAATATTGCATTCGAATGATATGTAGTCTGTCACACCCCACCTAGGAGGCTAGACTAACGATTGATTCAAAACAAAAAGTAGCGGAAGACAAAATAAGCATTTAACAACATAACCAAACGTTTAGTCGAAGTATCTAATTTGTAAAACAAATCTATAACTTAGATTTAACTAGTGGTAGATTGTCTAGAGTTATTGGGTCCATCTAGGCATCAGCAGACCTTATAAATCTTTAACCCATGTTCTTCAGTTTTAGGTGTAGTGATCTTGTTCATGCAACCAACTATCCGAGCCATACCTATTTCTAATAACCTGAAAGACATGCTAAAATACGTCAACCATGTGCCATGCCCGGGCGTCTGTCTCATCCGCTGTTAGCCCATGACATAGTCATTATAATCTACTTCCCATTATGAGACCTATTCCTGTCCTCGGTTTAATGTATCATGATGAATATGTGCCACAACGATTGACATTAATCTCGGTGGGGTTTCAGCCCTATTTTGATAGGGCCACCCTTTCAAACCACTATGTGTGGGGGATTCCCTAAGTAGTACTACTCATACACTCACCGGCTCAACTTTAGGAGTTAATGGTTGTATATGATATTTCATGTCTCGAGGAAGCAATTAAATTGAACGGACGTTCATTATCACATAAATATGAATTTATAAACAGTTTGGTGCATGCTTTCCGTATCCCAAAATAGTAAAAACAAAAGGAATCACATGAACTCACTTGGTTGCTCCAATAGCTTCATTTTGTTCTTGTACATATAGGTCATTGTGCCCCTATGCATGATTGCTATGTTCCAAGAGTTATCAACAAAGCAGGTTCCTATTTGTAGCAATTATGTATATTTATGAGATTTGAAATTTAATAATCTGTTGGTTGATGCGGTTGAGCTCCATGGTTGTTATCAAGTTTATGGTTTATTTGTAAGAGTTTATATATTTGAAAACTTCGTGAAATCTGACTATGTAATTGTACCTAATAATGTATATAAAATGTTAAAATTAATTGATGTTTAATATAACTATTAGTATGCTACCTCATCTATTACTTATGTAATTAGTATGTTTGTAGTTTCTAAGATGATTTAGTGTTATTGAGAAATAACGGTATTAAGTTTAAAAGTTAGTTTTCTCTTGTTTGAGGGTTAAAGAGAGGCAATCGATATCCAATTTGTTTTATATTAGTAGTCATGGTACTTTTTCTAATAACATAATTTGATATACTATATAGGGTATTATAATATTACAAGGTAAATATAAAGTTATGATAGCGTATTCACCCAACTTGTTAGTATTAGAGATAATTAATAGGGACTTCATATAAAATAAAATATTACAATTTACATTAGTATCTAAGATATTATACTTGTTGTGGTCATTGTATATACTAAATATTGTAATTGTTATAAATATTGAATAAAAGAGTGTAAATAATAAGATTAGTAGCGGTAGCAGTAGCAGTCGCAGTCGCAGTAGCAGTAGCAGTCGCAGTCGCCGTCGCAGTAGCAGGAGCAGTAGCAGGAGGAGTAGCAACAGGAGGAGCAGCATGAGTAGCAGTAGCAGCAGCAGCAGCAGTAAGTAAAATATATAAACAATATAGTATTGCAGGTTAGGTTAATATTAATATTTTTAATATCACTAATTACTTATAAACAATGAATTAAAAGACAAAGAGATTATATATATATATATATATATATATATATATATATACTTAAGGTGTTAGTTAATATTTAATAAGATCTTTAGTAGTCTTAAAAGAGTACAAAATGAAAGAATTAAAAATAATAAAAATAATACTTTTAAAAGTAATTAGTCTTACTATGAAAACTAACATATTAGTGATTAATTGAAGAATGAGTATGCGATTGATATCTTGTACAAAATCATATTAATATTGTGTCAAACACGTTTGTTAAATTCCTATTTGTTTTACACTAGCATATTACTTATAGTGTAGGTATGCTCATTCATCTTATTACATCCAACATAACTTACATATTGTTTACCCATATGTGTATGAAATCAATTGTTAACTTGTTAAATTTAACATATTTATAAACATGTAATTATACTTAAGCTATTTATTGTATATTAATCTATAGATGTGTATAGAATATGTGTGTATATTTATATATAAAGATTTAATGTTTACATGAAAATAATATATGTATCATACACATTCATCAAGTACCCAATTTATAAAGTTCTATTTAATTCAAGTTTCTAACTTATTTGCATACTAAATGTAACAAGTTTTATATAAATTCCAATAAGTATCCATATTACATATCAAGACTTGTAAGAACCAATTTTAAACACTTATTACCACATATACACAATTGTACAAATTGTTATGTTTTAATTCCAAATTCATATGTTAAAATTTTAGGGTTTCATGGTTGTTTGTATTTACAAAGACCTCTCCGAATGTCTAATATAAATCACACACGTTTTATGGTTTTTAACCAATATTTTTAAGTGTATATTTTACACATATTTTACCTTATTTAACCACGAGCTCAATCATTTTATATATGTAAATCGTATATAATAAGTCTTATGGCGTGCGGCTTACCTTCCTATTCGTTCGTCTCGCATATACAAAATCAGTTTCATTAACCGATTGTTCGTTTTACGAAAAAAAACATGTTTCTAAACTTGTTTTTGTGACGTGAGTGTAATCGAGCAACCGATTTTAAGTTGTTGACTATTATTGACCCGTATTGGAGGTTTGATTAGTCCTTAAACGAGTCTGACTTTTGTTGACCGGTTTGTGATAAGCTCCACACGTGACCACCACCACTCGCCCATGGTGGCAACCCTACCACCGCCTTCTGTGGCGTGCCGGAAACTGCGTCCACCACTAGAACAAATCACCAACACACTTTGTCACACCCCCAATTTTCAACTAACGGAATCATACAGTTTGGGACGTGACAAACCAGGATCTCAGATCATTAGACATAACGAAGACCTCTATATGAATTTCAAACATACTTTGGTCTAAAACTGTAATATCAAAGTTCTAGCATTGCGGAAGCGTTTTTAAAACAAAAACTAACATAATGGTTTGAAAACTAGAAATTACAAGACAAAGTCCCAAATGTTCAAATCCAAATAACAGAAATGTAAAATATGCATGCGACTCGATCTCCTAGTCCATGCTTGCTTGCTTGCGTACCTTAGCGTCCTGAGAAAACATGTAAATCAAGTCAACACAAAGGTTGGTGCATACTCAGGTTTAAGTATTCACAAATGTTTGAAACAACTGTTTGAACAAAATGTTGCAGATAACATAATCACACATGCATAGTCATGATAGCTAGTCATTTATACTATTTACATAAGTGGTCGACACCGAAGCTGACTGTTGCATGCTGTTGCATGTTTTGCCTTGTCACTATTGTCTAGCATAAACAATAGTAATGTGATTTGGCTAGTCAAACACTTGCGTAGATCCCATCTACCAAGTGAGGTTTGTCAAACCTAATAGATCTATTTCCAACTACCATGCTTTGCACTACGGCAAACTAAACGGTTCGATATGTAAGTACTTGTAATGCTATGTTCGCACTTAATGTAAATAGCTAACTCATGCAAGTGATATATATCTAAAATGTTTGTTGCACATGTTTTCTCCCCCAAAACAGTTAAAATAAGAAAAGGGACCGTGTACGCACCTTTGAATGTAGCAGAATAATCAAACACACGTGTACTCGCGTAGATAATCCTCTACGAAGAATCTGTGTTTAAACAATAATGTTGTGTTATTCGGGATGTCATTTTTGTGTTTGAAATCACATACGTGTCAACACACGTATGTTAGAGTGTTAGAACTGTGCGTATATAAGTACGCGTGCCTTTAAAATCGTTTAAATAAAACCATATATGATTTTATTTAAATAAACGTAATTATACGCGATTACGTTTTCGATCTAAAATATGAATTTTATTATTTTAATATGTTCAGAATGAAATTATGGTTCTAACTCAATTCGAATGGATTAAATCGGATTTATAACTAAGAAATTATGGCCCAAAAACCAAACTGATTTTTAAAACTCAAAACCGGTAGAGGCCGGGTTCGAACCCACGACCTTTACCTCTTAGCACACGCCCTTTACCAACTCAACTGATTCAGATTTCATTAACAGATCTCGAATTAATTGGTTTTAAGCCCAACTTGACTAGTCCCCCCCTTTGTTAACCATTAACGAATTCATTGGGTTCCAATTGGGTCCAATCCGAACTCAATCAAGTCCATTATCAAGGGGGCTTTCACTCCAGAGATCTAAATGAGTTTAAGGATAGTTTCAATTCATCAAATTATTCGATTAATCACCTTGATTAAGTCCCGATCAAAATCGAATTCAAACACCACAATTCCCAATTCAATCGAATTGAATTCGAATCTGATTGTCCTCAAAATGATAGGGATTTTATCCCTAATCCTAGACGAACTCATCTGTATGTTTAATTGAGCTATAAATGTCGATTTCCTTAAAAACCCCAATTCGTTTTTCACTAACAAACCCTAGAATTAAAAACCCTTAAATTCGATATTATTATGTGAAATTGATATGGGGTTATCATTGAAATATGAATTTCGATATTCTCAGAATAGGTTGATTTGAATCTTATGGTCATTAGCATAGAAATCCCCAAACCGGCTCTTAGTATAAACCCTAATAATCGAAACCGAACAATTCGATGATAAAACTACAAATTGATTTAGGATTATGCTTAGTCGAGATCTTCTGAAAGTTAAAGAACCATTTAATTTGATTCCCAAACTACTTTTCCTGAAAACCCCCAAATCGTCTTAAACTAAGAACCCTAGAACTCGAACTCAATCGATTCGTGTAAGTTCCATGAAATTGGAATGTGGTTTAGCTTTATCGGAGGTTTCTGAATCTAGGAGTGACATTCAATTTGATTTTTAAAATCGTTCGAACAATAACCCCCAAATCCGTTTAGGCTTAGAACCCTAGAAATCGTTTTCCCACAATTAATGCTAGTTTTATGAAATTGAAAGAGGTTTATCCATGTACAGAGAGTCACGAAACTCTCTGTAGAGTTTAATTTTGGTTTCGAACTCATTTAGACAGAAACCCCCAAAACGCATTTTATCAAGAACCCTATTTATTGAACTCCTATAATTCGATGTTATGGACAAAAATTAGCATGTGTTTATCCCTAGTCGGTCACTTTAGATTGTTCAGGAGTAATCACTTACTTGTTTTGAAGCCCAATTGAGGTATCTCGACTTTTAAGTTGTTCTTCGTCCGACCCTTTGATCGAATTCCTCTTCCCGTGGCTTGTTGAATGAAATTGTTAGGTGCTAAAGAACCTAAAGATGCCGACTAAAGTTTCTGAATGATCAATTTCGCGAATTTGAAACCATTTGGGTGAATTTGATGATCCTTTGAACGGTTACAACCTTTTCAACTAGTTCTGAGTTAAATTCGAAATTATTTGGCACCATAACTGCTAATCATTAATTATAATCCGCAGTATAACAATTAGAGAGGATTAATGTTCAGTTACAATTCTAATTTTTCCTAATTCTGAATTTTCTTGTGTCCTTTACTCGAATTTTGACTTTCTAAAGTTAAAATATTACTTTTGTTTGATTCCCACAATACACCTTATATATTACATGCTTATAACCATAATAAAGTAATCTAAGATAGTTAAATTCACTATAGTTAATTATTGAAAGTGATTTCAACTCCTAATTGAATCCATAATTCGAATTTTGACTATGGAAGTCAAAATTAAATACTTTAAGCTAATCCCACAATAATCCTTATATAATAATCGATTTTTGAGAGCTTTCAGTTAACTGAGTTAAGCTGAAAAGTCGGATTGTCACATCATCCGCTTGTTGAAGGAATTTTCGTCCCGAAAATTGTAAAATGTTAGAAGTAGTTAGCACACTACTTTGTGAGTTCAAAGTATACGTGTTAGTGTGATGTCTTATCATTCTGTGTGCGTGTGTATACTCATACACTAGGTCCAATGTTTGCAACCTCACACCTAAGTGTGATCTTTCTATATAACTATTTGCGTGTACACTAGTTAGTTCACCTAACTGTGACTGTTTGTGTTTGATCATAGTGTGCTATGTAAGTTTGCTCTTAGTGAGTATTTACAACTGTTTGTACTATGTAACCCCGCACATAGCAAAATGTGTGTAACTAATCACGCATGTACTACCATAACATGTAACATATGAAATGTAGCACATAAAATGTAATGTAGCACAAATGTTTGTAACAAAACCAATTGAATAAAGTGTTTGTGCTTACAGTTTGAAATCTGAAATGTTGATGTGTGAAGCATCACGTCATCCCCTTGTTGAAGGAAATTTCGTCCTGAAATTTAACGTGTCTTCACAGTGTTTGCAGTTGCTGTTTTGAACAGATGAGGATACTTCTTCATCATTTGATCTTCTCTTTCCCATGTGAATTCAGGACCACGTCTTGAATTCCACCGGACTTTGAGTATCGGAATCTTGCTTTGTTTAAGTTGTTTGACCTCTCGATCCATGATTTCAGCTGGTTCTTCAATGTATTGTAACTGTTCGTCTACTTGTATTTCCTTCAGTGGTACAATCAATGTCTCATCAGAAAGACATTTCTTCAAGTTTGAAACATGAAAGACATCATGAACTCCACTGAGTTCATCCGGTAACTTGAGTTGATACGCAACCGGACCAATCCTTTTCAGGATCTCAAAAGGTCCTACGTAACGTGGGCTAAGCTTCCCGCACTTGCCAAATCGTATAACACCTTTCCAAGGTGATACTTTTAGAAGAACTCGGTCTCCTACTTGAAATTCCAACGGTTTACGACGTTTGTCAGCGTAACTCTTCTGTCGATCCCGGGCCGCTGCCATACGGTTCCGGATTTGAACTATCTTCTCTGTCGTTTCGTGCACTAGTTCAGGACCTGTTATCTGACTGTCACCAATTTCAGCCCAACAAACTGGTGAACGACATTTACGACCATACAAAGCTTCAAACGGTGCTGCCTGAATACTTGTATGATAACTATTGTTGTAAGAGAATTCCACTAATGGTAAGTGGTTTTCCCAGCTATCACCAAAATCAATTACACAAGCTCGTAACATATCCTCGAGCGTTTGAATTGTACGTTCACTCTGACCGTCGGTCTGTGGATGATATGCGGTACTCATATCCAAACGAGTCCCCAATGACTTATGAAGTGATTTCCAAAAGTTGGAAGTAAATCGAGCATCCCGATCTGATATGATGGAAATTGGCATGCCATGTCGTGCTACCACTTCCTTGATGTAAATACGATTCAGTTTCTCCATTTTGTCAGTTTCTTTAATCGCCAAGAAATGTTCAGATTTCGTTAATCGGTCAACAATTACCCATATCGTATCACAACCACTTGGTGTACGGGGTAACTTAGGAATAAAATCCATCGAAATCTGTTCCCATTTCCACATCGGTATTTCTGGTTGTTACAGCAAACCAGATGGTTTCTGATATTCAACTTTGACTTTTGAACAAGTCAAACATTTGCTAACGTATCTAGCAATGTCAGCTTTCATGTGAGGCCACCAATACAGTGCCTTCAAGTCATGATACATCTTGTCTGATCCCGGATGGACTGAATACGTGGACTTATGTGCTTCATCCATCACGAGTTCCCTTAAACCACCATGCAAAGGTATCCACAGTCGATTAATGAAATAGCGAATTCCATCAGGCTTGACATCCAATTGTGTTACCATCCCTCGTAAGGATTCTTGAACCAATTTATCCTTTTCTAAGGCTTCAAGCTGAGCACTGCGTACCTTGTCAGGTAAGTCAGTATGTATCGTCATCATAAGTACGCGAACCCGTCTTGTTCCTGTTGTGTCTTTTCTGCTTAGAGCGTCAGCTACCACATTAGCTTTTCCCGGATGATACTTGATCGCACATTCATAGTCATTCAACAACTCGACTCATCGTCGCTGTCTCATGTTGAGTTCCTTCTGATCAAAGATATGTTGCAAACTCTTATGATTAGTGTAAATGGTACACTTGGTTCCATATAGGTAATGCCTCCAAATCTTCAAAGCAAAAACCACTGCTCCTAACTCCAAGTCGTGAGTAGTGTAATTCTTTTCGTGTGGTCTCAGTTGCCTTGAAGCGTAAGCAATCACTTTATCCCGTTGCATCAACACACATCCCAAACCCTGTGCAGATGCGTCACAGTACACCACAAAGTCTTCCGTTCCTTCCGGTAAGGACAGAATCGGTGCACTGCAGAGTTTCTGTTTCAATAACTGGAATGCAGCTTCCTGTTTATCCGTCCAGTTATACTTAGTTCCTTTGTGCATAAGAGCTGTAAGTGGTTGAGCGATCTTTGAGAAACCCTCAATGAATCGTCGGTAATAACCCGCCAAACCAAGGAATTGTCGTACCTCGGTAGGGGTCTTTGGCGCTTCCCAATTCTTAATCGCTTCAATTTTCGCTGGATCAACATGTATGCCCTTTTCATTGACTATATGACCCAAGAATTGAACTTCTCGCATCCAGAAGTCACATTTCGAAAACTTAGCGTACAGTTGCTCTTGTTTCAATAATTCTAACAACAAACGAAGATGTTCAGCGTGCTCCTCCTCAATATGAGAATAGATGAGAATGTCATCAATGAAAACAATGACGAACTTATCAAGATAAGGTTTACAAACACGATTCATGAGATCCATGAATACAGCTGGAGCGTTTGTCAACCCAAATGGCATGACCAAGAATTCGTAATGGCCATATCGCGTCCTGAATGTTGTCTTCGGTATATCTTCTTCTTGAACTCTGAGTTGATGATAACCAGACCTGAGATCAATTTTCGAGTAGTAACTCGAACCTTGCAACTGATCGAACAGATCGTCAATTCTAGGTAACGGATACCGGTTTTTGATGGTAACCTTGTTAAGTTCCCGGTAATCGATACACATACGGAAAGTCCCGTCCTTTTTATTAACATATAAGACTGGAGCTCCCCATGGTGAAAAACTAGGTCGTATAAATCCCTTATCCAACAACTCTTGCAGTTGTGTAGATAACTCTTGCATCTCTGACGGTGCAAGTCGATAAGGCGCCCTAGCTATCGGTGCTGCTTCTGGTGTAAGGTCGATTCGGAATTCCACCTGTCTGATTGGTGGTAATCCCGGTAGATCTTCTGGAAATACTTCAGGAAATTCACAAACTACTGGAATGTCTTCAATCTTCTTCTCAGCTACCGGTTTCTCAGTTATAAGTGTGATAACTGCTGTATGACCTTTACGCAGACATTTGTGTGCTTTCATACAAGATATGAGATGCAGTGGCTTACTGCTCTTCTCACCTTGTACATACAATGTCTCTCCATGCGAAAGAGGTATACGAACGATCTTTTCATGGCATACTATTTCAGCCTGGTATTTGGACAACCAGTCCATGCCAATGACTACATCAAAACTGCCTAAGGTAATAGGCATAAGGTCAATTTCCAGTGTTTGACCCATCAAATCAAGGATACATCCTTTAAGGATTTGTTCAACTACAATTAACTTGCCATCAGCTAATTCTACACTGTATGGGTTTTCTAAGGCAGTAGGACTAACATTTAGCAACTTAGAAAATGAACTAGATACAAAACTCCGGTCTGCACCAGTATCAAATAGTATTCAAGAGGAACGTACCTGTGACAATGTTGGGATCCTCCCGTGCCTGACGTCCTCCAATCACAAACGCCCTGCCCCTAGCACCGTTGTTGTTGTTATTGTTGTTGTTATTGGTGCCATTGCCATTTCTGTTGCCGTTGCCATTTGCATCATTAGTCCCACCTTTCTTAAGTTGTGGGCAATCCTTTTTAAAGTGCCCCAGCTTACCACATTCAAAACAACCCTTCTGTGCGTTGTTCTGGTTGTTATTCTGATTGTTGGAATTGTTTTGCAGCTCTCCGCGGCAATCCTTAGCTGCATGCCCTCCTTTACCGCACCGTTGACACTTAAACTTATCACACGGATTCCCAGCATGGTGGAATCCACACTTGTTGCACTTTGGTTGTTTACCAATATACCCCCCTGATGATGATGACTGCTGACCACTGTTCGAATTGTGATAAGACTTGTGTGAATCCTGCCTTCGGTTCTGCTGAAACGGCTGTTGGTTGAAATTCTTGGAGTTGCTGCTTTCCCACTTCCTTTTATGGTCTCCCACCTTAGTAGTTGATGTCCGTTTAGGCAGAGTTCCTTGTAAAACTGCCTGGTCAGTCAATTGGTGCGCTAGTCGAACAGCTTGTTGGATCGTTGTGGGATTTGCAGATGTAACCAATCCCTGGATTTGAGGCACTAATCCCCCCATGTACCTCTCGATCCACTTGCTTGCTGGAGTAGCCATGTGAGGTAGAAGTCTGGCCAGTTCATGTGACCGAGTCGTGTACTCCTCGATGTTTGACCCCTCCATCTTGAGATGCCAATACTCCTCCTCCAGTTTCTGCATTTCACTGCATGGACAGTACTCCTCCTGCAGTAAGGTTTAGAATCCATTCCATGTTAGGGCATTCGCTTCTCCCAATCCCAAAGTCTGAACATTGGAGTTCCACCAGGTCAATGCTGGACCCTCCAACGTACCCGTAGCATACTTGACCTTATTCTCATCAGGACAGTTACACATTTCAAACACTGATTCGGCTTTCTCAATCCATCGTAGGAGTCCAATGGCTCCTTCCGATCCTTTCAAGTTGTGTGGCTTACAGTCCAAGAACATCTTGAACGTGCACGCCTGTGGGTTCACCAATCCCCCTGCTGGACCATGTGGCCCTGTAGTGTGTGTCTGAGTGTAGTTCGGGATAGCCTCCGCGACCTTGTTGTTAATCAGCTCATTGAGCTCAGCAACTGCCATGTGAATGTTTTCACCGGCCATTATCTTCCTAGTTAAAAGAAATGCTAGAGTGTTATCAAAGTCCAATGTGAAACGTGTAAACAATACAACAAACAACAAACATGTACTGTAGGAATCAACACAACTGTTGGCAATAAGTAATGGTTTTCAATAGATAATAATCTGATTCGAGTACAATACTTTCAAAATCAAAACATAAGTTTCTCAAACACCTAATGTAGGGACACAACCCGCCCCTAATAAGTTTAAACATAATAAAGAAAGTCAAGCATCCTCAATAGAGGAGTCAGCATCAGAATCAACATCATGTACTGGTATCAACTCCTCCTCCTCTTCCTCCTCTGCCTCAGATCAAACAGCTCCTCTAGTGCAATCAACCTCCCCTCAGCGATGTCGGCTCGGTGCTCCTCCTCCTGCACTCGAGTAGTCAGATGCACAATGTGTGACTCCATCCCCTGAACCACACTACGAAGCTCTGCGTATCGGGCGTTTACATCCCTAAGCTCCTGTGCCATGTGCTCAATCCGATCATTCGCCCACTTTGACTCCCATGTCAATCGGTCGATATCATCTGACTCAAATCGTGGCCTCTTACAGGCACGAAACCTAGGTGGCATACGATATGAAGACTCCTCGGTGGAATCCTCCACAGGTGTTTTCTATGGATCTCTATGTGGCTCCTCCTGTGGGTCATCCTAAGGATCCTCCTCAGGAACCTCCTCTGGATCCTCCTCTGGGTCGTCCTCCTCCGGATCTTCCTCCAGGTCCTCGTCCGGATCCTCCTCATGATCTTGAAATGCTGGAGCTATCGGCCCCTCGTCATCGAGTACGATCACGTGCGGTGGTGACGGTGCTGCCATATGTGTTACATAAGACCATATGTAAATGCTAGGCAAAAACAGTTGTGTAAACAAGTGTCTAATGTCTAACAGTTATAGTCTAAGTCTACTAATGCAAACCTAGTTCGCTATAACCAATGTCTCTGATACCAATCTGTCACACCCCCAATTTTCAACTAACGGAATCATACCGTTTGGGACGTGACAAACCAGGATCTCAGATCATTAGACATAACGAAGACCTCTATATGAATTTCAAACATACTTTGGTCTAAAACTGTAATATCAAAGTTCTAGCGTTGCGGAAGCGTTTTTAAAACAGAAACAAACATAATGGTTTGAAAACTAGAAATTACAAGACAAAGTCCCAAATGTTCAAATCCAAATAACAGAAATGTAAAATATGCATGCGACTCGATCTCCTAGTCCATGCTTGCTTGCTTGCGTACCTTAGCGTCTTGAGAAAACATGTAAATCAAGTCAACACAAAGGTTGGTGCATACTCAGGTTTAAGTATTCACAAATGTATGAAACAACTCTTTGAACAAAATGTTGCTGATAACATAATCACACATGCATAGTCATGAAAGCTAGTCATTTATACTATTTACATAAGTGGTCGACACCGAAGCTGACTGTTGCATGCTGTTGCATGTTTTGCCTTGTCACTATTGTCTAGCATAAACAATAGTAATGTGATTTGGCTAGTCAAACACTTGCGTAGATCCCATCTACCAAGTGAGGTTTGTCAAACCTAATAGATCTATTTCCAACTACCACGCTTTGCACTACGGCAAACTAAACAGTTCGATATGTAAGGACTTGTAATGCTATGTTCGCACTTAATGTAAATAGCTAACTCATGCAAGTGATATGTATCTAAAATGTTTGTTGCACATGTTTTCGCCCACAAAACAGTTAAAATAAGAAAAGGGACCGTGTACGCACCTTTGAATGTAGCAGAATGATCAAACACACGTGTACTCGCGTAGATAATCCTCTACAAAGAATATGTGTTTAAACAATAATGTTGTGTTATTCGGGATGTCATTTTTGTGTTTGAAATCACATACGTGTCAACACACGTATGTTAGAGTGTTAGAACTGTGCGTCTATAAGTACGCGTGCGTTTAAAATCGTTTAAATAAAACCAAATATGATTTTATTTAAATAAACGTAATTATACGCGATTACGTTTTCGATCTAAAATATGAATTTTATTATTTTAATATGTTCAGAATGAAATTCTGGTTCTAACGCAATTCGAATGGATTAAATCGGAGTTATAACGAAGAAATTATGGCCCAAAAACCTAACTGATATTTAAAACTCAAAACCGGTAGAGGCCGGGTTCGAACCCACGAACTTTACCTCTTAGCACACGCCCTTTACCAACTCAACTAATTCAGATTTCATTAACAGATCTCGAATTAATTGGTTTTAAGCACAACTTGACTAGCCCCCCCCCCTTTGTTAACCATTAACGAATTCATTGGGTTCCAATTGGGTCCAATCCGAACTCAATCAAGTCCATTATCAAGGGGCTTTCACTCCAGAGATCTAAATGAGTTTAAGGGTAGTTTCAATTCATCAAATTATTCGATTAATCACCTTGATTAAGTCCCGATCAAAATCGAATTCAAACACCCCAATTCCCAATTTAATCGAATTGAATTAGAATCTGATTGTCCTCAAACTGATAGGGCTTTTCATCCCTAACCCTAGATGAACTCATCTGTATGTTTAATTGAACTATAAATGTTGATTTCCTTAAAAACCCCAATTCATTTTTCACTAATAAACCCTAGAATTAAAAACCCTTAAATTCGATATTATTATGAGAAATTGATATGGGGTTATCATTGAAATATGAATTTCGATATTCTTAGAATAGGTTGATTTGAATCTTATGGTCATTAGCATAGAAATTCCCAAACCGGTTCTTAGTATAAACCCTAATAATCAAAACCGAACAATTCGATGATAAAACTTCAAATTGATTTAGGATTATGTTTAGTTGAGATCTTCTGAAAGTTAAAGAACCATTTAATTTGATTCCCAAACTACTTTTCATGAAAACCCCCAAATCGTCTTAAACTAAGAACCCTAGAAATCAAACTCAATCGATTCGTGTACGTTCCATGAAATTGGAATGTGGTTTAGCTTTATCGGAGGTTTCTGAAACTAGGAGTGACATTCAATTTGATTTTTAAAATCGCTCGAACAATAACCCCCAAATCCGTTTAGGCTTAGAACCCTAGAAATCGTTTTCCCACAATTAATGCTAGTTTTCTGAAATTGAAAGAGGTTTATCCATGTACAGAGAGTCACGAAACTCTCTGTAGAGTTTAATGTTGGTTTCGAACTCATTTAGACAGAAACCCCCAAAACGCATTTTATCAAGAACCCTAGTTATTGAACTCCTATAATTCGATGTTAAGGACAAAAATTAGCATGTGTTTATCCCTAGTCGGTCACTTTAGATTGTTCAGGAGTAATCACTTACTTGTTTTGAAGCCCAATTGAGGTATCTCGACTTTTAAGTTGTTCTTCGTCCGACCCTTTGATCGAATTCCTCTTCCCGTGGCTTGTTTAATGAAATTGTTAGGTGCTAAAGAACCTAAAGATGCCGACTAAAGTTTCTGAATGATCAATTTCGCGAATTTGAAACCATTTGTGTGAATTTGATAATCCTTTGAATGGTTACAACCTTTTCAACTAGTTTTGAGTTAAATTCGAAATTATTAGGCACCATAACTGCTTATCATTAATTATAATCCGCAGTATAACAATTAGAGAGGATTAATGTTCAGTTACAATTCTAATTTTTCCTAATTCTGAATTTTCTTGTGTCCTTTACTCGAATTTTGACTTTCTAAAGTCAAAATATTACTTTTGTTTGATTCCCACAATACACCTTATATATTACATGCTTATAACCATAATAAAGTAATCTAAGATAGTTAAATTCACTATAGTTAATTATTGAAAGTGATTTCAACTCCTAATTGAATCCATAATTCGAATTTTGACTATGGAAGTCAAAATTAAATACTTTAAGCTAATCCCACATTAATCCTTATATAATAATCGATTTTTGAGAGTTTTCAGTTAACTGAGTTAACCTGAAAAGTCGGATTGTCACACACTTTAACATAAAAGCTTCAAGAAATCAACATGCATGTACGGATTGAGACCACCACCATCTTGCGCACTATGTCCCTAGCCACAGTGACCTATTATCCATCCGTTGGTAACCTCTCTATCTCCTCTTCTGACCACCACATTCACAAGAATCTTCCAAAAATGCACTTATTATGTAACATCAGTGCCGGAAGTGTTACCGGAACAGTGATCTCTACAGTAATTTGCACAGTAACTCAGGTACAAACTACGTGAACTATGTATATGCTATTGACATTTGATGCTTGACATTAAACTATTATGCTATTGTTCTGAAATCTGATTTAAACCTCAAGGTTTAACATTCAGAACACATCAGACAACACTGAACAGATACACAAATGCTTGATTTAATGCTATTATGTATAAACGTATGCAAGGTTAAACAGAACAAAACCATAACGGTTGCTGTTACAGAATGCTAACCGACAAATTATTCGTATAGATGATGATCCGTACGAATAAATCTGAAAGTTTAACGTACTGAAACGATGACTGAAAAGTAGAAAACAAGTATCAGAAAGTGAAACCAACGCCGTGCTCGTTAGGGTGACGATTCGAACGAATACGCGCGAAGGTGACACGTTCTGACGAAACGAAAATGAACTACGAAACGAACGATAATAATGTAAGAAAGTTAAACATTAAATATTTATTAGGAATCATAATCTTTTAAAATTTTAAAAATAAAGCTATTTTAATTAAAATACATAGAATACGCGAGATGGTGACGCGAGTTAACGAAACGCGTAAAATAATTATTTTCGATAAAACAATTCAAGAAAAGTTAGTTTAAAAGATTTACTAGAAATAACCACCTTCCAAGCAGTTAGAAAAAAATTCTTTTTATTTAGTTACGAAACACGCGCGTAATGTGCTGGAAACACGAAGAAAACGAGAACCGAGCTACGAAATCGAACCCGAACCTACACGGGGTATATAAGGTCTAAATGAGACCCTTTCTCTCATTTATTACACTCTCTTTCTCTCTCTAACCTCTCATTCCCGTTTTCCTCTTTATCTCTAAAGTTTACATCTTCAAATCTCCATAACTTGCTCGTTTGGTGGTGAAATCTCGAGTTCTTGGTGTCCAAACGAAGCTCTCGACATCCTCTACAAAGAAGTACAAGCAATCTGAAGTTTTGTCCAGCCAAACTCGAGGTATACATGCTTGAAAAATATGAAAATAGGGTTTTCTTAAACCATTGTCCGACCAAAACCCTTAAAACGGTTTAGAACACTCGAGCACTTACCCTACACCCTCGAAAACCTTTCCTGGTACACAAACGACATGGAAGCAGCCTTGTAACAGCCTAGAGTGAATGATGATGATGATGATGAACATGGTTCGTGGCTTCCCGGTGGCTGAACCCTGAATGGCGAGCCTATGAGCCGAACCTTCGATATTCACGAACCTCCCATACACAAACCATCACTCGAACCCTGTTGTTGTCGAACTAGCATCAGTACCGAACCTAAGGGCTAGGAACCTTCATGCAGACGAGCCCACCATGGATACAAACCTAGGGCAGTCACGAACCCAACCTTCACGAACCTGCATGGCAACTACTTGGTCGAACCTTAGCCAAACCTTGTGTCCAATCATCATCAGCCGAACCTGCAAGTACCTTAGCCGAACCTTGCTGCTGCAAACCTCCATACGAACCTGCTATCATCTTCAAGCTCCTATTACGAACCTCCATCCAATAAACTCAGGCCAAAACTCTGCGCATCTATCATCATCAGGCGAACCATAGCATTCACAAACCTGTTATGTTGAACTCATGCAATCAGGCGAACCCTGCGTGATTACAACTACCATCACCGAACCCTAGATACGGCGAACCTTGGGATGGACGAACCTGAGGACCCCCGAACCATAGTAGAGCCGAACCTCAGCCATTAGGATTAGGAGGTTAGCTGGAATAAGGGCCGGACTTACCCAACTCAACGTTTCAGGCCCAAGCTCACTAATTCGACTCATGTGACAGATTGGCCCATACCACACCTACGACCCATGCAGTTCAACTGGCCCAATACACTTTATCGGCCCAAAGATTTGTGAATTGGTCCAACCACCTTATCTATTCGACCCAAAATAATTGACTAAGCCCTTTGGTGTAGTCCACCCATTCGACCTAGTAAATTTGGGGCCATTACATATTCGGCCCAACCCATCCTTCGGCCCAAATGATAATTAAAGTAAAAACACTTTGAATTGATACTATTGATCACTTGTGTGGGATTTGCAACTTAAACTACAACAAATATGGAAAGGAGTTAATAAACAAAGAGGAAACAAAATAAGTTAGTAACCGCGTGTTAAGTTAAAGTAGAAATCACAGTGTTTTACTTAAATAATGTTGAAACAATAAATTTTTACAATTACGAGGCAACAAACTACTAAGAGTCTAATGATGACAAACAAGTGAACTTAACATGCAATGTGAAGACATGTCAAATTAACATAAGTGAGCACAAGTAACTAGGGTCGGATGAAGACCGGGACTCATAAGTGTTACCTAACTTTAGGGCTAACAAATACATGCACACAATTCACTACAACTTATACTTATAAGTTACAACAACGTGAAATCAATACAGGATCGTGAACCTAACAACAAATACTACAACGAGCGCGTGCATTCTAGTTTAGGCTAAGTCAACCACTTCAAAAACAAGGTGAGTTTATTTGTCCCTTTTCAAACATATTTGTTTTACCTGTGGACTGAGAAGCATGTTATACATTTAAACAAGTATTAAAATGTTTTATAAATGCTCTTACAATTATTCATAATTCAACTACTAATGCTTATGATTGTTACACTTGTTGTGAAAACTAGAAGCTAAGACTTGGACATAAATGCTAATGCTACATGCTACATGCTCAAACTATGTGGTCATGCTATAAACTTTATGCTCAAACTACATTCTAATGCCAATGCTATAAGCTACATGTTAAACTAAAAGCTAATACTACATGCTAATGCTACAAGCTATATGTTGAACTATATGCTAATGTGAAGGTGATGAACTGTATGCTCAAACTATATGCTAATACTAGATGCTAAATGCTAAAAGCTATGATTATGTGCTAAATGCTAAGCTTGTGTCTATGCATGAGATACGTAAATTGATGTGTCGGTTTATATATATATATAAAAATCCTAGTTCAACACTACTGAGTAATAAATCGAATTAACCTAAACCGAACTACAAACTACAGGCAAGTGCACCTGACGTATGAAGTATAGCTAAGGAAAGTCCGGATATCGAACCCAAGGACACGGAATCGGCTAATAAACCCTAACGGTAAACCTAACAAAATGAGAAACTTACTAAATTTAGAAAGTGAAATTGGTTTTACGAAAATGACTTTAAACAATTAAAGAAACTAAGAAAACTAAATAATTCAACTTAACACCGCAAGAACTAGAAAACCAAATACGAAGGAAATTCTACCTAGACTAGGAATCCTAAAGGAATCGTAATATCTATCGGAAATGCTTGATTGAACAATACCAGATCTAATGATACAACCAATTCAGAAACTTAAGTGGTGCTAGATCTCATGGTCAGACAATCCAACACTTAAAAAGATCCTACTGGTTGTGTAAAGCTTACCGGGGTGTAATGATGGATTACCGAGTCGGTCTCTCCAAACTAGCAATGCTTAAGATTTCTATGGTTGAATAATTAGGTCAATCTCAACAACCACAATGTACCAAAGTACAAATGAATCAATCTAACTTAGATTAATTATGAATTTGAAACACATGGCATAAACAATCAACAAATAATCCAATGATCATGCAAATTACCAGAAAAACCGTTTAAACCACGATATCCCAACACCTTATTACTTGATTAGTCTTTAAGGTGATCTATCCCACTGATTACAATCTGATTAAATGAAATTCTTATGATTTACTAAGATTAGTCAAATCAAAATTAGGTTAAAAAGAAGTTTTTAGCCCAAAATCTTGTGAAAATCGAATTTTTATCGAAACCGAATCAAACCTAATCCACAAAATAGTTTTTCCATGAAATCAGATCATTCACCATAGTTTAATAACATTCACAATCGTTCACAATCAGATTCAAATCAAAAGCAACAATTCATTCAATCAAACAAACCCGAAAAATCGAAAAATCATCCAATAATCATCCGTAATCTAGGTAGAATTAAAGATCTAGCCTAGAATCATCATCCGAACATTCATGAACATGAAATCATATCTAAACATGGTAGAAAATTCAAGAACAAATGGAAAAGAACAACTACGATGCATGAACAAACCCGAAAACGCGTTCCGAGCACTTGTATACGCGATCTGAGCCTCCCCAGAGCGTCCGAATCGATCCCAAAGCTTCAAAATCTTCAAAAATA
Organism: Mikania micrantha; assembly: GCA_009363875.1. Lineage (NCBI taxonomy): Eukaryota > Viridiplantae > Streptophyta > Magnoliopsida > Asterales > Asteraceae > Mikania > Mikania micrantha. The sequence continues at coordinate 39,703,997 of CM018680.1, read as the reverse complement.
CGATTCTCCTATGTTTTCAGCCGTCCTTGGTTGATTAAAACGTGAATTAGGGTTTTATGGCTTAAATAGGTGAAAATAAGCCTAAGTTGACGATCTGGGCTCAAAAACCGGTTCAGTGGGCTAAAAAGGTGGCCCAATTGGCTGGTCAAAGGCCCAATATGGCCTGGTCAACGCGGGTCAACGGCCAACAAGGCCGGTCAAAGTAGCTGGGCGCACGCGGGTCTTCGGGTCGGGCCGCGGGTCGCGCGTGGATCTTCTTGTGAGGCGCAGTGGTTTTCACGCGTGTCAGGAGACTTTTAGGGCTGACGTGAAACTTCTAAAAATTATGTTTCTCGCTCCCGCACTTCATAAAAATTATTCCGGGCTTCGGTTTCTTCGCAATTACTAACGTTTATTCTCGCGAAACCTACAAAAGTAACATTAAAAATTAGAATTAGTAAAAAATACTTAAAATCTAATAAAAACTAAATAAAAAACTAATAAACTAAGATAAAATAATATAAAATAAATGCAAAAACGATGTGTAATTGACAACACATCAAAAAATCCCCTCACTTGAACTTTGCTTGTCCCTAAGCAAACCTTAAACAATGCCAAACAACACCTAATTCAAAAACGTTTCACATCAAACAAAACCGAACATGGGTTAACGATTTAATTACACAATCAATCACAAGACTTACAACGGTCAATAGATTTACAACCCAATCAGAAATCAATGAAGAAATTTTAAAAACATGGGATTTCCTAATCAAGATCCACATATTTGTCAAGTATCAACCATTTACATTCACACCCTCACAATTGTCACTCGACACTCGGTTAAATTTATGCATTTTATTAAGCGAACTCTCAGAACCTAACACTGCAACACTGCTAACATAAGCTTGTGCTATTATTTAATCTCCACATAATGTCAAGACTAACACATATCAAAAGGACTTTTAAAGGTAGGCTTAGGCTAAGGGTAGGTCGTCTAGGGTTTTAAAGTGGCTAAAACACAAAAGAAAATCCGGTAGTTGACTTTATTCACTAACAAGAATTTAAACGAAACAAGCTACCAACACTCGGTCTTCTTTGACATTTTATTTACACATTTAACTCTTCTTTATTTTTTTTTTCATTTTCTTTGGCTTTTTTTTTCACTAGAATTAATCAACATAAACACGTAACTGTCTAACTAACCGAATGTCTTGAAATTAAACTGGGTGATCAAATGAAAAGGCTTTAGGCTCAACAGGGTGTCTAATTGGTGTATTTAAGGGTTTCAAACAAAAGAAATAGGAAACGCTAAGAAATGGGTGAACCTAATGCCTTAATCATCTCTGTGTCAGATCTCAATCAAAGTCTCAAAATGTATACAAGCACAAGTTCTTAAGCAATGCAATAGGTAGGTCAAATCACACACAAACGAATCAGTGATTGTATAAAGACTGTTAAGGCTCAAAATCTCACTGGAAACGTGTGGGATAGGGTTACCGATATGAATATAAACAGTTTTCAACTATCAAACAGGTTTCACTATCTTAAGAATCCCAAACCCATAAGTTTTGAAAACAAGTCCAATTAGGTAAACTTTATCACGCAACTTAAAGACTAACTGTATAACCAACTCAATAACCCATACCGACTCGCCTTTTGTTAACGATTTACAATGAAATAGACTTGTTAAGCAATAGCAAAAGGTAACCAGGACTTACAAAAGTTCAAGTTTTATTTTATTTTATTTTTTTTTTCATTTTTTAAAAAAAAAAACTAGACTCAAAAGAAAGAAATAAAAAGAAAGGAATTTCCCCATCCCCACACTTGAAACACACATTGTCCCTAATGTGTCTAAAAAACAGGGAAAAACTAGAATTAAAATAAAAAGAAACTAATATACGACAGTAACAAGACGGAAAAAGTGGTACTTCCCTGACAAGCAATCCATGCAAACGCGTAAGGTCCAAAGTGACCTGCTGAGATCCAATTAAAATGAAACAACCATGAATGTACCTGGGATCCTGTAACAAATGCTCATGCTTGACTGCATGGCTCGACAATCAGGTTAGCAAACAAACAAAAAATAAAATAAAACTAAAAATAAAAAATAAAAAATAAAAACAAGAACGAAACTGTACATAAATGTGGGTTGCCTCCCAAAAGCGCTTGGTTTATTAACGACTCTTTAGCCAGACTCAGACCCACAATCACTCAGTCGGTGGGTCAAGGTAGACGTCCTAAACCACTTTTTTTCTCAAACGAGCCACTAATGTAGTGCTTCAACCGATGCCCGTTTACCTTAAACAATGCCCCATCCTTATCTTCAATCTCGACTGTGCCATACGGGAAAACTTCCTTCACCTTATACGGTCCAGACCATCGGGATTTCAACTTACTCGGGAACAATCTCAGTCGCTAGTTGTAAAACAACACCGCATCCCCACACTTAAAGTCTTTATCACCCCTCAACTTCCTATCGTGCAATGCCTTCGTGCGTGCCTTGTAGTCGTGAGAATGCTCGTATGCATGATTGCGCAACTTTTCCAACTCGTGCAACTGATGAAACCTCAAATCTTTCGCAGTAGCCATGTCTAGGTTCATCGTCTTCAGTGCCCAGTACGCTCTATGCTCCATCTCCACCGGTAGGTGACAGGCTTTGCCATATATCATCCGAAACAGTGTAGAACCGGTCGGTGTCTTATTAGCAGTGCGAAAAGCCCACAGTGCGTCATCTAACTTATCTGCCCAGTCTAGCCTATTCCAACTCACAGTCTTCTCCAAAATAAGCTTTATACCTCGATTACTAACTTCAACCTGCCCAGTCGTCTGCGGATGATAAGCTGTAGCTAAACGATGGGTCACCCCGTATCGCTGCAAGGCTTTCTCCATCTGCTTATTACAGAAGTGGGTGCCTCTATCACTAATCAAGGCTTTGGGAGTACCAAAGCGTGCAAATAACTTATTCAGAAATCTCACTACAACCCGGGCATCATTCATGGGGTAAGGCTGGGCCTCTACCCACTTAGATACATAGTCAACAGCAACCAGGATGTAACGGTTCCCTCGAGACATCGGGAACGGTCCCATGAAATCGATACCCCATAAATCATAAATCTCACAGACCTGAATGGATGTCTGGGGCATCTCATTACGGGATGAGATGTTGCCAACTCTTTGACAACTGTCACAACTCTTCACAAACACATGTGCATCCTTATATATCCTTGGCCAGAAGAAACCAGAGTCAAAAACCTTCTTCGCCGTCAGTGTCGCACCATGGTGTCCTCCGGTCGGTCCCTCGTGGCAATGCCTCAGTATGTCGGCTGCCTCAGCTCCATGCACACAACGTCGAATCACCTGATCCGCTCCAACTCTAAACAAATATGGGTCATCCCACAAGTAGTGCTTCACGTCAGCAAAGAACTTCTTCTTTTGCTGGTGAGTCATCCCCTTCAGTAACACACCATCAGCCAAATAATTCGCAAAGTCAGCAAACCATGGCAACCCTTGTTGCTCGGCCTTTACTACCATCAAAAATTCATAAGGAAAGGTATCCCCGATGGCCATATCCCGCATCTCTTCTCGCTCAGGATTCTCAAGTCTCGACAAATAATCTGCGGCCACATTTTCTGCGCCCTTCTTGTCCCGTATCTCAATATCAAACTCCTGAAGCAACAGAATCCATCGAATCAAATGCGATTTCGCATCTTTCTTATTGAACAAGTACCTCAATGCCGCGTGATCGGTGTACATGATTGTCTTGGAAAGCACGAGGTAAGATCTGAATTTGTCGAATGCGAAGACCACCGCAAGGAGCTCTTTCTCAGTGGTCGTGTAATGCTCCTGTGCGTCGTTCAAGATCTTACTCGCATAGTAGATGGGATGGAAGTGCTTGTCTCTTCTCTGCCCCAAAACCGCCCCAACCGCGAAGTCGCTCGCGTCACACATAAGCTCGAAAGGCGAGCTCCAATCGGGGGCAATCAAAATCAGGGCATTCACTAACTTCTCCTTCAGTAGCTCAAACGTCCTCAAACACTCCTCAGAAAACACAAATGGGGCATCCTTCTCCAGAAGCTGAGTCATAGGCCTAGAAATCTTGGAAAAATCTTTAATGAACCGCCGGTAGAAGCCGGCGTGGCCTAAAAAGCTTCTAATGGATTTCACGTTGGTGGGTGGTGGAAGTTTGCTAATGGTCTCTATCTTAGTCTTATCAACCTCTATCCCAGCACGTGAAATCTTATGCCCTAGCATTATCCCCTTTTTTGCCATAAAATGGCATTTCTCCCAATTCAACATCAGATTCGTCTCAACACAATGTGCCAACATCCTATCCAAATTCATCAGGCAGTGATCAAAGGAACTTCCAAACATAGAAAAATCATCCATGAACACCTCCATGGAGTCCTCAATCATATCATGGAATATCGCCACCATACATCGCTGAAAAGTGGCTGGAGCGTTACACAAACCAAATGGCATGCGGCGATACGCAAAAGTGCCATAAGGGCATGTAAACGTGGTATTTTCTTGATCCTCTGCAGAAATGGGGATCTGAAAATAACCAGAAAATCCATCAAGGAAACAGTAGAACTGTTTCCCTGACAGACGCTCCAACATCTGATCGATAAAGGGTAGGGGAAATGATCTTTCCTCGTGGCATCATTCAACTTCCTGTAGTCAATACACTCTCAAACTTGTGACTGTCCGTGTCGGAATCAACTCATTCTTCTCATTAGTCACCACTGTCATCCCCCCTTTCTTGGGGACAACCTGAACTGGACTGACCCATGCGGAGTCTGAGATCGGGTAAATCAGACCAACATCTAACAGCTTAAGCACCTCCTTCTTAACAACCTCCTGCATGTTCGGGTTCAGTCTCCTCTGGCTTTGCACAACAGGCTTAAATTCATCCTCCATAAGAATCCTATGCGTGCAAAACGAAGGGTTAATACCCTTAATGTCCATCAGCTTCCAAGCAATTGCCTGTTTATGTGCCTTCAGCACCTCAATCAATCTCTTCTCCTCCTCCTCCGTCAATTCACCAGCAATAATGACGGGTAATCGGGAATCCTCATCCAGAAATGCATACTCAAGGTGAGATGGCAGTTCTTTAAGCTCCAAGGACGGGGGTGCCTCGACAGACGGCTTATCAGCTGGCTCTGCTCTATCTAAAACCTCACACACCTGTTGAGAGATCGGAATCTCATCAATCAAAATCTCCGGATGTTGTTCACTTGAATGAACAGACATCTCTACCTCCCTATCCTCAACAATCTCAGGATCACCTATCCTAATCTCACTCAAACAACGATCCATGTGTGACATGAGAGTGTCAATGAAGTACAAGGTATCGTCCTGGCTCTCTGTATGCTGCAAAGATCTACGAATCTCGAAAGTCACTGTCTCGTCTGCAACTCAAAGAGTAAGCTTACCATCACAGACATCAATCAATGCCTTAGCGGTAGCTAAGAATGGACGGCCTAAGATCAGTGAAACTTTCTCATCCTCCTCCATATCTAGAATCACAAAATCCACAGGGAACACAAACTTATCTATCTTTACTAACAAATTCTCCACAATGCCCCTGGGATACTTAACTGATCTGTCAGCCAGCTGGATGCTCATGAGGGTGGGCTCAGGCTCGCCTAAGTCTAATTTAGCAAAAATTGAATAAGGCATCAAATTTATGCTCGCCCCAAGGTCCGCTAAAGCATAGCTAACAGATGAGCTGCCTAATGTGCACGGGATAGTGAAACTACCCGGATCAGTCTTCTTCTGTGGCAGCTTTTTCTGAACAACTGCAGAACATTTCTCACTCAGTGTAACAGTTGACAACTCCTCCATCTTCCTCTTGTTTATTCAACAGATCCTTCAGAAACTTCGCAGACTTAGGCATATGCTGAAGTGCCTCAACAAATGAGATATTCACCTTAAGCTGCTTGAACAACTCAAGAAATCTCCCATACTCCTTCTCATATTTCTGTTGAAGGACTCTCGCAGGGTATGATATCTTGGAAAGGTCAATCTCTGGATCCTTCTTCTTCTCGGGAGTCTTCTCAGGTTGTGTTGTACTTGCTGGGACTAGCCTAGTGGGTTGCACCTCTCCTGGATCCTCCATCTCTATCTCCTCGTCCATCACTTCCTCATCCTCAGCCGGTTTAACAACCGGTTTCTTAGTTACCGTACTCCTTCCACTTCTTGTAGTGATTGCTTTAGCATACCCTCTCGGGTTCTCTTCTGTTTTTCTAGGTAGAGAACCTGACTGTCTCTCACCCAACTGACTAGCAATCAGACTTACTTGCCTCTCAAGATTCTGCAATGTTGCCCCTTGACTTTTAATCATAGTGTCATGCTCCTTGTGTTGAGCCTTACTCTCAGTAATGAATTGAGTCAACAGTTGGGCCTGTTGTTGCATCATCTCCTCCAAAGTGGACTTCTTCTCCCCATAACTTCCACTACTCTGACCTGGTTCTCTAAACAGATTCTGCATCGGAGGTCTAGAGTTAAACCCAGGTGGGTTACCACTCTTCCAGGTGAAACCTGGTTGGTTCCTCCCACCCGAGTTATAGGAATTGCCAAAGGTGTTTCCAGGTCCTCGGTTAGGATTTCCCACATAGTCAACCTGCTCTTGAGATTCATAAGTCATCTGAGGACACTGAATGGTCTCATGTCCTCCTCTACACACTTCACACCTTGCATTGTTCTTCACTTGCATGTCTTTGACTAGTTTGGTCAATGCTTCAACTTGGGCTGTTAAAGCAGTGTTTGAATCAACATGCAAGACTCCAGTTTTCTGAGTGGCAGTGGATTTTCCCCTGGTGGGATAATGATAGCTACTCATAGCCATGTTCTCAAACAACTTCAGGCATTCATCGGGGGTCATATTGGTAAGCAAGTTACCCCCAGCAGTGGAATCGAGTGTATGCCTTGTAGCAAAAGTAACTCCATTATAAAACTTCTCAATCAATACCCAATCCTCAACCCCATGATGTGGACACCTATTCATCATCTCCTTAAACCTCTCCCAAGTAGGAAAGAAACTCTCTCCCTCCTCCTGCTGAAATGAATGAATCAAACTCCTAAGTCATGCAGTTTTGGCAGGTGGGAAATACTTGGTCAGAAACAGTTCCTGCATCTCATCCCAAGTAGTGATCGATCCAGTTGGAAGGGACTCAAGCCAAGTGATGGCTTTGTCCTCAAGAGAAAATGGAAAGAGACGCAGAAAGACTGCATCATCAGAAACACCTTTGATCTTAAAGGTGTCACACATACGAAGGAACTGACCCAGATGAGCATTGGGGTCCTCCTCGGGCAGTCCATGAAATTTATATGAGTGAATGATTAGATTGATGATTTGAGTCGGGATGTGCCAGTTTTCCTCGGTGACAACTGGTCGAGTGATGGAAGAACGATTGCCAGCAGCAGTCGGCTTGGCAGAATCAACAACGGTCCTCCTAGCAGGTGCAGCCATCTCTCCTATAGCAGTGTTGTGTGTGCAGTGAAAAAGAAAGTGAGATCATAACCTCGAGTGAAACTCCCTCTCTGGCTCAGCAAAAGGAACGTACTCTGGTGACTCGGTCCGTCTACTGCGGTGCATGCACTGTAAAAACACAAGATAAAGAAAAAGAAAAGAAATATGATTACTTACTAGAATTAACCTAAATAACTAATTATAGTCTAATGAATCGCTAACCTAAATAAGAAACAATCACCAAGCACAAGTAAAACTCAAAAGAAAAATCTACTAACTAAAAGAAAATCTAAAAGGAATCCTATGAACAAAAACTTACTAAAAATAGAAACCTGTCAAAAATAGCAGCTGCTAAAAATGGCAAGTCCCTAAAAGACGTAAAACAACTAAAAACAGACACTTACTAAAAATGAAAAGTTTCTAAAAATAGAAAGTTACTAAATATGGGAGGTACCTACGAATAGAAACTTACCACGAAACTACGAAACTAAAAAAAGAAAGCTAGGTCTAAAGCTAAGGTAAATCTAAGGATTTCCGTGTCTCCGGCAACGGCGCCAAAAACTTGATGTGTCGGTTTATATATATATAAAAATCCTAGTGCAACACTATAGAGTAATAAATAGAATTAACCTAAACCGAACTACAAACTACAGGCAAGTGCACCTGACGTATGAAGTATAGCTAAGGAAAGTCCGGATATCGAACCTAAGGACACGGAATCGGCTAATAAACCCTAACTGTAAACCTAACAAAATGAGAAACTTACTAAATTTAGAAAGTGAAATTGGTTTTACGAAAATGACTTTAAACAATTAAAGAAACTAAGAAAACTAAATAATTCAACTTAACACCGCAAGAACTAGAAAACCAAATACGAAGGAAATTCTACCTAGACTAGGAATCCTAAAGGAATCGTAATAGCTATCGGGAATGCTTGATTGAACAATACCGGATCTAATGATGCAACCAATTCAGAAACTTAAGGGGTGCTAGATCTCATGGTCAGACAATCCAACACTTAAAAAGATCCTACTGGTTGTGTAAAGCTTACCGGGGTGTAATGATGGATTACCGAGTCGGTCTCTCAAAACTAGCAATGCTTAAGATTTCTATGGTTGAATAATTAGGTCAATCTCAACAACCACAATGTACCAAAGTACAAATGAATCAATCTAACTTAGATTAATTATGAATTTGAAACACATGGCATAAACAATCAACAAATAATCCAATGATCATGCAAATTACCCGAAAACCCATTTAAACCACGATATCCCAACACCTTATTACTTGATTAGTCTTTAAGGTGATCTATCCCACTGATTACAATCTGATTATATGAAATTCTTATGATTTACTAAGATTAGTCAAATCACAATTAGGTTAAAAAGAAGTTTTTAGCCCAAAATCATGTGAAAATCGAATTTTTATCGAAACCGAATCAAACCTTATCCACAAAATAGTTTTTCCATGAAATCAGATAATTCACCATAGTTTAATAACATTCACAATCATTCACAATCAGATTCAAATCAAAAGCAACGACTCATTCAATCAAACAAACCCGAAAAACCGAAAAATCATCCAATAATCATCCGTAATCTAGGTAGAATTAAAGATCTAGCCTAGAATCATCATCCGAACATTCATGAACATGAAATCAGATCTTACATGGTAGAAAAATCAAGAACAAATGGAAAAGAACAACTACGATGCATGAACAAACCCGAAAACGCGTTCCGAGCACTTGTATACGCGATCTGGGCCTCCCCCTAGCGTCCGAATCGATCCCAAAGCTTCAAAATCTTCAAAAATATGATTCTCCCATGTTTGCAGCCGTCCTTGGTTGATTAAAACGTGAATTAGGGTTTTAAATGGCTTAAATAGGTGAAAATAAGCCTAAGTTGACGATCTGGGCTCAAAAACCGGTTCAGTGGGCTAAAAAGGTGGTCCAATTGGCTGGTCAAAGGCCCAATATGGCCTGGTCAACGCGTGTCAACGACCAACAAGGCCGGTCAAAGTACCTGGGCGCACGCGGGTCTTCGGGTCGGGCAGCGGGTCGCACGCAGATCTTCTTGTGAGGCGAAGTGGTTTTCACGCGGGTCAGGAGACTTTTAGGGCTGACGTGGCACGCCCATGGGCTGCCACGTGTCCCCTGCATTGTAACTTTGACAGATTTGACATTTCACCCCGTGAACTTCCGAAAATACATTTTTAAACCTCGAAACTCCTGAAATGCTATTTTTTTGAACTCCGGAACTTCTAAAAATTATGTTTCTCGCTCCCGCACTTCATTAAAATTATTCTGGGCTTCGGTTTCTTCGCAACTACGAACGTTTATTCTCGCGAAACCTACAAAAGTAACATTAAAAATTTGAATTAGTAAAAAATACTTAAAATCTAATAAAAACTAAATAAAAAACTAATAAACTAAGATAAAATAATATAAAATAAATACAAAAACGATGTGTAATTGACAACACATCATAAATGCCAAACTATGCTATTGCAAGCTGGTATCTATGCATGGGATATGTGTGAGCCAAACTATACGAATGCAAAGCTTTTATCTATATATGAGATACGTAAATGCCAAACTATGCTAGAGCAAGGCTTGTATGTGCATATATGAGATAGGTGAATGCTAAACTGTGTGTGTGCACAGCTTGTGTCTATATATGAGATACGTAAATGCCAAACTATGCTAGAGCAAGGCTTGTATCTACATATATGAGATACGTAAACGCTAAACTATTCTGATGCTAAGCTAAAATCAATTCATGAGATACGTAAACATACGATTCATGGGGAGATAAAGAAATAGATTGAAGCGAGCATTTGCGCCCTTATCTTACATCTTACAAGGAAAGGGAAAAATGACATTATATATATAACATATTTAACATAGTTAAAGATAATTATAAACAAACCAAATCCTATTTATTTATTCTAATTAGAGATCCGGCTGAAATAGGATTTTAGGGATATGAAATAAACTAACCAAACCATGGATAAATCCAAGCGACCTTTTCTTAAATCCAAGCGATCTTTTCGTAAGCGTTTGCCCCCGATCCAATCGGGGGATCGAATTGATTATAAAAACATGAGTTTAATTAGTCGATTTATTAGTGAACAGGGAAAAATATTATCTAGACGAGTAAATAGATTGACCTTGAAACAACAACGATTAATTACTATTGCTATAAAACAAGCTCGTATTTTATCTTTGTTACCTTTTCTTAATAATGAGAAACAATTTGAAAGAACCGAGTCGACCACTAGAATCCCGAGTCTTAGAGCCAGAAAAAGATAGGTTTACTCTTTATTCACTTGAATTCAAATCCCCACCGAACTCAAACGCGGATTGAGATTTTGTTGGAAAAATCCAAGAATCCGGATTGAATTCTCGTGTCGTAAGAAAAAAAAGAATAATCTGGGAAGAATAAATTTTTTTATTCAACGTGTTCATTCATATTTATTTTGACTACTTTATTTTGACTACTTTCTCATATTTTATCATATTCTATTCATTTTTATTCAACCTTCCCGGAGTTCATTCTCGGGCAACTCCGTTTAACCGGTGGATTCCTTCCAACTTACTTCTTTTATGATCTCATTGGAAATCATATAAAGACAATTCCTATTTGATATAGCTATTTGTTCAAGTATTTTATGATTAAAACGCAACTGGCTCTTATACAGATCATTTATTAATCTACTATAAGTATAGCATACCCCCCTTTCGCGAATTGCTGCATTTATTCGAGTGATCCACAAACGACGAAAATTTATTTTTTGCCTATCCCTATCCCGATGAGCCGAAACCAAAGCTCTTATTTTTTGTTGAGTAATAGTTCGAGTAAGTCTTGAATGAGCCCCCCAAAAGCTTGATGCAAATAAACGAATTTTTGTTCTACGTCTCTGAGCGATATATCCCCGTCTAATTCTGGTCATTGAATAAATGAAACTTTAACGAATAACTAATAGATTTCCTTTCTTTCAGTTATTCTTTTGCCCCTTTCCTAGTATATTAATAACAAAACGGATTTTTCCAATGTATAAACTAATAATTCCAATGGCTTTGGCTACTATAACCTTCCCAACCACAATTTTTCTTTTTTCTAGGCATTTCACCTCGAAATATGAAATTGTACTATACTAGGTATTAAAAAAGAAAAGTAATGATAAATAAATAGTGGATTCCATCGTTTCTATGGTTACTTCTTAAACGGTGAGGTCTTCTCTATACACCGGAGCCTTTACTTCATTTAATCAATGTTATTGCTAACATGTATAGTTCACATTCTTCGGCTCTACCCATGAATTATCCAGTAATAGGTCTTTCACAACGAGCTCTACCTATACAGTAGCGGTATTTAATTATGAAGGTTGGCTGGGTAGCTGACCCTGTTAGTCCGTTCTTGCAAGAGGGGTCTATGTTAACTAAGAATTTCTCCGCTTAATGGATAACCATTTGCTACCAATGGAGAATTGCTTCTCATCTTGAATTGAGGTGAGTGGATTTACACCAACGGAAACCATAAATTTCATACACAATAAAAGGGATATCATCGATTTTTAGATAGGAAATGTAGTTCGTTTTTCCGTTATATCCTATTTGATCATTGATATTAAAACATTGTTCTCTTTCCTTTGTTCTAGTTCATGATCTGAACGAGTCGCACATACACCCTAGTACATGTTCCTCAACGCTGAGGGCATCCCTGAAGCGCCGGGGATTTTGTGACATTTCTAATTGGCTGTCTTGTATTTATAATAAGTTGTTTAATCGTTGGCATGTTGAATCATATCCATAATGCGCTGGTTTAGATCGATCCTAACCGTATGATTATGAATTACTTTTATTCAATAGAATAATAAATAAAATATTCAATCAATAGAATAATAAATAAAAGTCATACAATAGAAAATTAATATTAAAGAATATAATATTATTAATATTAAACTCGACAGGGTTAATTGCAGAATTGACATGAAATCCAGGCTATTGTCATTCAACCGCTACAAGATCAACAATTCCATAAGCTTGGGCCTCTGTTGCTGACATAAAAACATCTATTTCCATGTCTTCGGATACAACCCATAAGGGCTTGCCCGTTCTTTGTACATAAACCCTTGTCAGGGTTTCACGTAGTTTCAGCAGTTCTCCCACTTCCAGGATAAATTCTCCCGTTGCTAGTTCAGAAAAAGAACCAGCAGGTTGATGGATCATTACCCTGATGATATAAGATAATCAAAGGTTTCTCTATTTTTCATGATGAGGGGAAGTTAAAGAAAGATAAAAGAATAACAAGAAAAAAGATAGAATCGAACAACCGTACAGGCATTATGCATTGCATACGGCTTTACAATAAAATTGACCCTTACCTTCCATCAAATAAAGAAAAAAATAAGATCGATCAGACCCCGATCGGTAAATGATCAACTTACCACCCTTCCTTTCGGAGGAATTCAAAAATACTACGATGGCTCCGTTGCTTTATATATTTATTATATTTTTTTGTCTGTGATTTGTCTGTCATTCAGCAATCCCAAAGTTGCTTTTTTATTTGAGCAAATAAACTAAGGAAAAAAGAATTATTTTTTAGCTCTATAAATATTGTTAAGAGACCTCTGGTGTGAAAAAAGTTTGTGACGCTGAACTGGACTTCCAATAATCAAATAGGAAATACCTTTTTATCATATTACTCTCTCGATACATAATCTAATGTTTTGAAAACAAAATTTCTTATATCGAATTCAATGTGCCATGCTATTATTACTTAATATTCATATTTCATATGGCGAAGGCATAGTCTTCTTTTTTCTCTTAAATAAAAGCCTCATTGGCGCCAAGCGTGAGGGAATGCTAGACGTTTGGTAATTTCTCCTCCGACCAGGATAAAAGATCCCATTGAAGCGGCTGATCCCATGCATATTGTATGTACATCTGGTTGCACAAATTGCATAGTATCATAAGGAGCCACTCCCGGTATTACCCATCCTCCAGGATAGTTTATAAACAAATATAGATCTTGGGTATCATCCTTGATACTGAGATATATCATAAGACCAATAAGTTGATTTGAGATCTCGCTATCAACCTCTTGACCTAAAAAAAGTAATCTTTCTCAATAAAGTCGGTTGATTAGGGTTAAATTGTATCCCTTCGGAACCGTACAGGCGCTTTTTGACGCATACGGTTCAAAAAAAATCAATGTGTATATTGGAATACTTTTTTCTTTTTTCATAGCAAGTTCCTTATAACTTATAATATAAAAAAAATGATTTTCTTTTATTTTTCACTAAATACGAGTTTGTCTTCCTTTACTTATAACGTATAATATAAAAAAAGAATTCATTAAAATTATCCAATTAAATTCTCATTGATGGATTATTTCATCGAGATCCAATCCAAATCACGATGTCATTTTCTTGTTCTTAAATGGGCCTCGTTAATCTTTTTAGGTTTATGCTCTGCTCCGGGTAAAGATCCGCCCGATTTTGATTTGCACATATAGTACAAATGCTCCCATTACCACTTCTTTTTGTTATCCCTTTCAATTCACGTATTCCGTAAAAAAGTTGATGGATTCATGCATATTACTCAATTAATTAACATAAGAGTTTAAAACAACTTCTACTTACAAAAAAAGATTTCTTTAAAAATAGGAATCCTTTATGAATGATATGATATAAAATAGATATATTACCACTTGGTTTTTTTAAACGGAGCCTGGATACTTCAATGTAGTAGTCCAACTAAGCCAACCATAAATTCTTTTAATTGATAATAGTAATTCGAATCCCCCCCAAAAATGGATCTAATTGCACTTCACGCTCCAAATCTATACTATATAATAAAAGAATAACAATCCGCCACTTGTCGTTAATAGGTTAAACTACATGCCACATGTCATGAAATGATTGGACAAATTGTAATTGATGCCACTTGTCATCATTATATTAATCCTTAATATTTTAAAAATAAATTAAATTTAATAAGTGTAGTCAAACTTCCTAATTTAAAAAGATGGTATTTATTTTTCTTTAAATACTCATAAAAATTTAATCATATCAAACATTTTTCATTTTTGATTAATAATTTTGAAATTCAAAAAATTTTCAAATTAAACTATCAATATAATCAACAAAAAAATTTTAAATTCTAATTAAAGAAAGAATAATTATGATAATTATATTTTATGAATGGTTTCAAATTTGTATGATTATTAAATCTATGATCATTATGTAATTAATATTTATTTTTAATTAACTTCATTTTGCAACTTAAAAAACAAAAGGTTATCACAAAAAATCATTTTACAATTTTTGTATCTTAATTGCTAATTCATATTATTTAATATAATTTTATGTTTCAGCCCGTGTAATACACGGGGCTAATAAGCTAGTTTTTGATAATTCAATTAATCTTTGTGGGCGAAACAGAGGATATCTCGATTGGGGAGAAAATGGGTAAATCCCATATGACCCAATATATCTGACAAGTCGCACTATATGTCAACCTAAGATGCATCTTCCTCTCCAGGACTTCGAAAAGGTACTTTTGGAACACCAATAGGCATTAAATGAAATAAAAAAGAACTAAGTACTATATTTTACTTTGATGTGGAAACGTAACAAAGCCTTTATTTTTCTTTAGAATATTGTACTTTATCCTAATCAGATTTGATTCATAAATTATGAAAAATTTATAAAGAAAGTAAGAAAAAATAAGGGAAAATTCTTACGAATAGTGTCCTCCAATGATGAACAAGTATAGGTACATTCGCTCATAGAAAGTGGCATTCACTTCCCCATTGCGTATTGGTACTTATCGAGTATAGAATAAATATGCTTCTCTTTGTTCCTACGAACAAAATTGTCCCGTTATTACCAACAGAATAGAACAAATATGAACCCTTGCGTTGAAATAATCCACTAAATAGGGGGGTCCATAACATAGTCATAGTATATTTTCAATGCAATAAAGTTACGTAGTGTCTTTTTTTTCATAAAAGGGTATTTCCATGGGTTTGCCTTGGTATCGTGTTCATACCACTACGGGGACGATACTGTAGGGGAGGTCCTGCGGAAAATGGCTAAACAATGCTAGAGCAAAGCTTGTATCTAGTCGTGGGCTACGTAAATGCTAAACTATGCTAGAGCAAAGATTGTAACCATGCATGAGATTGGTGAAAGCTAGACTATGATTTGTGAAACCATTATCCTTGTACAACATACTTAAAAGCTAATCTACGTGAATGCTATAAACTTGTAAACTTTTAAACAGTATGCAAAAGCTACGATGAAGACGGAATTGGGTTGTAGGTAAAACGCTTAATTACCATTAACAACAGTGTCATATGTGGATTAGTATGTGGTGGGATGGCGTTTGGGCGGGTTGTAGGCTCGATCCTTTCATATGCCCTATATATAAGCATACCGATCTGGATATTACATGTGATGTTAATGAGGTTAAGGTGGTTACCGAAAAAGGTTTTCTAAAGCTATTTTTCAACTACTAAACTATATGAACTCACCAACCATTGTGTTAACTTTGTTTTCTTACATGCTTTCTCAGGTGACGTACAGGAGTAAGTTAAGGCTCAGGATTGCATGCTAGGATGCCCAGTTAGAGGACCTAGTAGACTTTTGGAAAGCACATATTTTGTTATTGATGCGAGTCACTTTTGATATCTTGTACAGATACAAGATAGAAACATTTGATTCTTTTGATAGGTTTACGTAGTTAAATTATCAAAAATTGACAGTTGTAATTTAACTCTGTAATCCTAGTTTAATGCTTTATTGTGCTTTATTTATTCTTAATGTTGATGCTATGTAAACAATCTGATCATCACAATTATCACTCACGATATCATGCCCCGAGAACCTTCCGCCCGGTGGGGAAGTCGATCCGTCCCGCCAGCTCTGGGTGTGCTATATAACAACAAGAATCTTCCAAAAGTGCACACTATGTCCCTGGCCACCATGACCCATTATTCATCCAGTGCTAGAACCACCACCGCAGGGTCATAAGAAGAACCCTAGCCGCTACCACCGCTGCATGCGGACTTTCCGGTGCACTTCCTACCACCTGACAACCCTGGCAACCAGCTAGTACCCGGCCTCAGCCTGTAGCCTCCGTTGGTTTGAGACAAAACCCTAGCCTTCATATGCCTTCTATCTCCGTTTTCTATCATTTAGAGCCGGTTTCCATCGACGGTCTAGAAGAAATAGTTTTTGAGCCTGGAGAACAGCATTCGGAGGTGTACTATACTCATTCCGCCGCAGTGGATCCGCCGCTGCTCCGCTGTCAGTGGCCGGTCTCCGCCCTCAACTCCCGATCTCTCTCTCGATTATTTTTAAATGCCTGAGCACACACACATATGTGTGTGTATGCGGCTGATGTATGGGAAGAAAAGAATAGGGTTTCATCCCTTTTTATACTTAGGGTGATCTAGGAATTAAATCGGGTACCACTCTCGTCTCACGTTTGTATTTTCGAGTCCGTTTATTATTCCTAACCCGACACTTCCTAACTTAAGTAGAAATACTTAAAATGTTATTAGAATGTTTATATTGTTCATTATAATTAATTTGTTTAAGTATTTGCGTTTAAACACGTTAATATCGCGTATACGACGTAATTTACCAGTTTAAATATTTTCGGCTCCAACTAAGATTCTTATATTTTTAATATGGTCAATATTCTTTAATAGGTGTTTATTGATCCTTTTCGAATCAGTTTTTGAGTCAGTGCGTTTAATCCGAAAATGTTAGTATCCACCTTTTAATTACCATTTTATTGTGCATCCGTTGCGAACCACAATCAGTATAAAAAGATATTGACTAGCTATCAATCGATATTGCAATGTAATGATATGGAGTCCTACAAACATTTATTGTTATACTAATTTTATAAAACATGTGATCTCACCAACCATTTTGTTGACGTTGCTCACATGTATTCCTCGGATCGCTAAGGCACATGATAAAGGATAGGATGCTAGAATGGAGTCTCATGTATCTATGTTGTCTCCTGAAAAAATTTGAAAAGTTTATTTATTTGTTCGTAATATGTCATGCGTAAGTATCTGAAACACTTCCGCAATATTTGTAATTTTGAACGAAACTTTTCAACAACGCTTCCGCACTTTTATTTTGTATTTGTTAAACGTAACGTTTTAAAACTCAAGCTTACGTAACTCTGATTTTATGAAAATCTTTTATCCATGTTATTGGATGTACATATGTAAACAGACATATAGGTCTCTCAAGTGTGACCAGAGATTGCGATCCTGCCCGATCAAAAATCATACCAGTTGTTGCATCCTCTGACGGAGAGGAAATCCGGGGGTGCGAATGTGGGAACCATTAGCTCCTTACAATCAATCAAAGAGATCCTAAGCTCTTGGCAAAAGATGATTGTTCCTTAGAGTCACTTCGTTTAAACATTAGTAGTCGATGTTCATCTTTAAACTTCTGTATTTCTTCTTGAAAAGGAGAACTGAAGCACCCCATAGCGAGATGCTAGGATGGATGAAGCCTATGTCAAGAAGATCTCATTACTCAGTCATCAATATAACATTTCAGATAGTATTAAATGATGCACATTTTTGACTATCTATGGCTCCTGAAATCAATCAATTATATTCTGACTATCACATCTAACTCCTCTTATTGTATACAAATCAATATGATTCCATACTCTTATATCATTATCTAATGGCAAACAAATGTTAAATTCACACCACTTGTTATTCTCAAGGATTAGAAATATTTAGTTTCTGGAGCGAGAGTTATTTGTCATTACTATCTTCTCACGAGTGAAAATCATACACTACCTTCACACGTATGTGAATTCTCCATATGCCACACGCATGTGGTCTTACATGAATTTCCACACAAATGCGGATTCCCCCAATGCCACTCACATATGGTCTGACATGAGTTCCCACACGTATGTGAATTCTCCCCAATTCATTCACATGATGCAACGACTGATGAAAATTATGAATCACAAATAATTTCATTCTAAAATACACCGCAGAAAGACCACATCTGTTATATAAATTTTTGGTATAAGCAATTGTTTTAAACTATGAGTGGTTATTATCCTTCATTGTTAATTAACTCTCCATGGTTACAACTATCTGTTTTTATTTTATTTCATTCTTTTACCCTTCAGCGATTTTGACCTAATTTGATCGTCCGCTCTTCAATTTGGACCGTCATTCTCCTATACTTCCTCTATTACCCTAAAAACAACAAAGATGGACTATTCGTGCTTTTTTTCCATTTGCAACTACCAATATTTTCTAATATTTCTTCTACCTTCAATGTCGCTCTCATATCTAAAACTTAAATCAATCTTCTTATTGCATACCTAACCATGTCTCCTTATTATCCTCATTACAATGAGATAATCAATCTTCTCACAAATTCTTTTCTTCACATTCCTTTTACCATAAATCCTTCCATCTCTGTCTCTGTTCTGAATAATTTCAAGGCAAATTACTCAGTTTTTAAGAGAATAAAATTGATTTTAGCATCTCTTTGATTATCTGCTAAACAACAAGTAACCATTTCTCCTGCTCTCCTTCTGCTCTCAATCTGGAGGACACTAATGCCCCTACAACCTTCCCTATGAATCTTCTTCATGCTGAGTTTGTTCAATGTGAATACAAGGGATATATGAAGAACAGAACCCTGTACAAAAGCCTACCTTCTCTCCGAATACAAATTATTGTATCACGCTATCCTTCAATGCCTTTCAAAAAAGACCACCATTTGCGGAAAGGTTCCTTATGACATGAAAATATTTTGGAAGAAACCAAAGACAAAACCATCTAAGGTGAACCCACATCCATCACTTCTTCACCTGAAAAAGTACCCACCAAAAGAAAAGCATCTACCAAGCCAAACCCTAAAAATAAGAAACCCAAAAAGACTGTTCAGGGGATGAGAACCATGAACAAGTCATTGTCCATTGTACATAAGAACATACTTCTCCTATACTTACACAGCCTTTCCCCTCAAAACCACCTTCACCTATTCTATCTCCCAAGACTGGTTCTCAAACCCTCCTAAACATTCTAAGATTCCCTCCAAACCTCACCTAAAATAAAGATTTCTTTCTCAATAAAAAAGGAACATGTTTCCAAGAAATCCAAACCTTCTTCATGCAAAACTATCAAAATATGAAACCAAAACCTTGTGTTTGGTTCTAACTCTGATGATAATAAGCTACCTTCCTCACTTTACCAAATTTCCTTCCAAAATAAAAGAAGTTGACATCGCAACTGTGAAACCACATCCTTTTCCCTCTAATAAATCCTTTTCTCTGAAAAGATTCATCTCTTCAAAAGAAGACCTTCTAGAAACAAATAATTAAACAGGGTGAGAGGGAGAAGAAGATTCTTGCTTATCTTGAAGCCACATAGATTTTGGGAGAAAAGCTAATTAAAGCTTAGCAAGACTAGATCAACCTTTTTGATCAAAAATAGGAGAAGTCTTACCAAATGGAAAGAAACAAACTTAATAAAATCCCTCCTAGATGAAGGTAAGTATAAAGTAGAAACCTTCATGAGTAAGTATATAACCATTCTCGGAAAGGAAGCTAAATCCCTATCCTTAAGAATAAAGGCAGCTGAGAAGCTAAATAAAGAGGCTGAAAAGAGGGAAAGAGTAAAACACATCCTTATCTAAAACCAATGGAACTTAAGAAATGTTATCCTTAGATGGAATAACATGACTCTGTATAAAAAATTTTCCAAAATTAAAAAGGTCAATAAGGATCACCATGAGCTTTTTAAGAAGGCAACAATCCTTCATCTGCCATTATTCCTCCTCTACCTTCCAAATCTCCTCTCAAACCTCAAAAGAGGAAAAAGCCAAATCCTCCTCCAAAACCTTTACCGCAAATCTCTCATTCCAAGTTTGAAATTAAGAGATGGCTCATTGAGGAGAGAACCAATTCAATAAAAATAGAGAGATACAACAAAACCAGAACCTCCTTTAGTCTCTAATACTCGATTCTGGATCTCTTAGAAGTTGACCATTGGAAGTTACTAAACATGCCTGACCTAAGAGGTCAGATCAAAATAATCATGCTTAAAGAATAAGGGGTTTGTGCTTCATTAGTCAAGAGGGAGATTGTTGGAAAATTAGGGCTGATGAGCCATAACAACATCTAGCCAAGTCTTAACCACAGCCTTCCTATCTTATTCTTTCCTAACCCTTAACTCTTCTTGCCTTATAACTATGGTCTCCAACCACTGAATTAAAAACTCCTGAACCTTAACATCGGAGACAAACCCTTAAATCTGAATCCTCACATTCTTCCCTTTGAGTTACTAACCAAGGAAAAATGTAAATAAGACACTGAGCAAAACCACGAGTCCTAACCTCGGAAGACAACCTTGGAGAGAACAATCTCTTAACCCCAAAGGATATCATCGGAAGTGCTTTTTTTGAATAACATCAAAACAACTTCTTTCAGAATAATATCGCAAGCTCTTCCTGATTGGAACCTCTCTCTCTCTCTCTGAATAACCACAGATAAGAAAACGTGGATCAAGCACTAAACATAAAGAGCAGAAGAAAATCTCGGAAGACCGAAGATCGAAGAACCACATAAGACTTCAGTATAGGTTTATATTTCCGTTGTTGTAATGTAATAATTTCATTGTTATGTATTACTCTTTCATTAAGTGTTTGTATTTACTTTATTCCGATATTGTATATATGTTTGATGTCGCTTTCATAGTGAAGTCACTGTTTGTTCTATTGTCGTGTATTTAACCCCGACATTCTCTGATTTTAATTGCGATGATAATTAATCCTTTAACTATGTGTATTTTGTAAAAATCCGTTTTCTTCCTTAGCAAGAAAACACCATTGCTAAGCTTAAGAGGGAGATTGTCCAAAAATAACAAAGATTCTTGCATCAATGATCAAATGGCTTGAATTTTATGCTCAAGACTAGCATGTTTACGCAACGACCATTTCAATTGCAAGAAATACATATAATGAAAAAATGATTCAAGTTTTTTAGTTAATTATAGATTCCAATGCCCAAAATCCAATAATTAAATTCAAAAAATTGCATTAATTCATTAAAGTATCCAAACATAAAAAATTAAACACGAACAAAGCAATCAAAAATACGTACAATAAAAAATATTCAAACATAAGTATGAAAACAAATATTCAAATTAATCTTGGCTGCCAAACAGTCAATTTTTTGTTACGTTTTCTAGAAGGAATTCAATTTGTTTTTTCATTTTAGCATTTTTCTCTTCCATTGCATTATTTGCAACTTGATTTGTTCCCTCATTATGAGTTTCTTGGTTTTTTCTTTTCCTTTCTCTAGTCTTTCAGTTTCTTTCAATTGTTACAGTCTTGCTATTATCTCATTCAATTGTTGTACCTATATTTAAAAACCCATTAAAAACATAAAACCATAATGAACCACCAATAATCGACTATTACTCATTTGTACCTATTATGATGTATTATAACAACCTGATTCATATGCACCCAAACTCAAATAAAGTTCAATTTGAATTAGTGAACCTAGACTTATTGAAAACCCAAACTTAATACTATACATTTGGTCGGTATGTGATTCAAAAAGTGTATAACTTAGCTACCTAGATAAAAAAATAAACTTTAAACTTCCTTTACAATATGCAATTATTGGGTTTCATTATTTGTTGATAAATGAATAGATTTAAGAGCTTAAATTTGTTGGACGTGAACGAGCAACGTCCACTGAAGTGTGTAGAGGGGCTGCTTCTATATGAATTGCACTTGGTTTTTTTTGGGAAAGTTTTCTATGTCATTTATGAAGTGTGTGGTTAGCCTGGTTCACCCATTTTTGCTGGAAGAAGATGCCATGTAGGGTCATTGCTAGTTTATGTAGGTAGTTTGATGTGGTGGCTTTCAGTGTGCTTGTGGCTTGGTTGATGTGGCGTGGAGAGGTCCTGTTGTTGTCTGGCCTTGATGTTGTTGGTACGTGGCATGTTGTGGCATGGCTTACTTCCTAAGAGTAGCATGGGATTGCATGGAGTGGCTTAAATATTTCTTTTTTTGGCAAGGTGATGGCTGGTGGTCTTCTAGATGTGTACCTCCTACTGGTTATTTGATTATGGCCTTGTTATATAGTCTTTGGAGACATTTTGGGTTCTTAGGTCCATTGTATGTTTTTTTTTGTGTTGTGTCATAGTGGTTATATCCTTGTATTTTCATGTAGTTTTTATTGTTTTTTTTTGCTTTTTAGCTTCCCAAGCCTGTTTGGGTTAGCTTGTTAGTGGGGGGTACAATCAATACTGTTTGTTTCTAGTTTGGTTGTTATAATATTAGTCTGAGCTTAGCCCTTTATAAAAAAAGGCCTATTAGCATTTGGACCAATTATATCTCTAAAATATGAATGAAGTTCTTGACTAAAATAAAATAAGCATACATCTTCATATTGTGCATGTAAATGCTTACTAGTACCTGAATTTGATTGTGTACCTGTCATCATAATGTATGGATCCCCAATACCAAACAACCGTCCCTTTTTCTTGCCCGGTTTTACCCATGTGTCTAGATCAAATAATGGGTGTTTACTAGTGCCATCTCCATACTTCTCCATGACATACTTCTAATATGATTTATAAAAAAATACATGAAAATGTTAATTATTTTACTTATAACAATTGATATTAATTACAATTACATATATTTAAAATTAAAGAAACTTACAAATGGCTATTTTTCCTTTGAGTGAACCAATTCAACATTGTCTTGAGGATTGATCTCTTCAAAACCTTCAAAACCCTCGCCTCACTCATGTTTCAACAATCTGTCTAGTGGTCTAGTCCATTTCATCCCATGTGACTACCTCCGTATTTCATCTACTGTACTTAGGTGCCCAAGCTTATCTTCCTGCAAAATTTGTATTTGAAAGCTAATACTCACATGCTATTTTTATATACAAAAAGTTTGTGAACCAAGAGTATGTTTTCCCTAATAGATTTCTCTCTGTTAGTAGACAAATCATTCAAACTAATGGTTCCCAAAATTCAATCCTCATACATCGTAGCTTCTAAGAAATAATCATAGACAAATCATTTCAAAATTCTACACCTGCCTTATTTGCAGCTTTAGAATTCTCATGCTCCATACTCTATAAACCCTAAAATTTTCTCTTTATAAACTTCTTCTAGCAGTGTTCAGGTCCTAAATGAATTTATACATGATGTTATGTTTGACTAATGTTGAGCTCTCTAGGTAGAGGCATGTGGGCAGTTAGATAAAAATGTGAATATATTGATCATTCAATTCAAAGTCAAATTAGATATAGCTAGCAGACCTTAATACTCTTATGATTAGCTTATTGATTATAATGTGTTTTTTTAATGCAAATATTATATCATTTGGTTTTAATAGCTGTGATTCAATCCCAAGAGAAATTCCTACCACCAAAGCGAAACTGGTAGCTAAGTAGAAAGTAATAATTCATACTTATTTTGGTTTAAGGTTTAAAATTTTCAATTTCAGATTCTTAAAACTTAAGATCGAAAGGAAAGCGAGATCAATTTACTATGTAGTCTACTTAAAACTAGTAATGGTATGAATTTAAAAGTCAAAAGAGGATAAGTATAAAATAGTTAATAATTGTTATCATTACAGATAAAGAATGTTAACTAGATGTCTTATTATGTTAAGTTATCTTGATTCTTGAATAACAACACCAATAATCATGTTGAAACTTGTTAAATTCTAATGAAATGTGACTGACGTGCACCAAATTCATCACGTTAGCAAAGTTTGTTTCCTAAAAGTGATGGTTAGGATAAGTTCAAAATTTGTGCCTGGGTCTTCAAATTAATTAGGCATTATGTGTTTTGGTGTGTTTTTATTGCTGCAGTTGCAAATGTTCACATGAGGTAGAAGATATGACACATTCTAAATTGTAAATCGCCATAAACCGAACCCGATTTAAACTGCTGGCACCCCAAGGTTTCTCAGAACACCTTAAGAATAATAAAACATATACAAAGAAAAAGGGGACAGAATCAGTACCCAGATTGATGAATAAGACTCGATCGAAAAATACAGTACAAATTGTCTTGTGAACGATGTAAGATCAGAGAGAAAACTGAAGATATTTTGAATTAAGAATGTGGTTAAACCGATCAAAACTTGGGGGAAAGAGGGATTAGAACTCCCCATATATTACGATTTATGGTAGCTGGTTGCTTGGATATAATGATTGTTGCACCTTGAAGGAATTACTTAACTAGGAATATCGACTTTAGACTCAAGGTCAAAGTCTAGGTGTTCACTCCCTCTTAAGTTGACCACTTAGTTATTTTCAGGTTGTTTAGTAATACTAGAAAAGGAGAAGACAGAAGAATTGCACAAGGAATTTTTCTAGAATTCAGTTCAAATATTTCAGGGAATGTCAGGATATAATTACCCAACATTCAATATTACAAGACAAAAACAATAAGACAAATAGCTGACACTGTTACAGACACTGAATCAACATAAGAGTACAACGACTGATACAAAGTCAACAACAACGGAAACATAAGTCTTCAGAAGTTATTCAGTCTTTACTTCTTCCGAGGTTGAAGTAGTTGTTGAGTGATTAGTGGTTATTCTTCAAAAGATGTTCTTCGTAAGTCGATCTTCGGAAGATGATCAACAGTTGTTATTGATTGATCAGGGATTGTCTTCCAGAACAGTGGTTGTCTTCTGATAAGAGAAGGTTCAGCTTTTATCTTCCGAAGCGAGAAAGATCAACGGTTGTTCTTTTGCGAACCATCCGTTGTGGGATCAGTGGTTATTGGATCCTTTGTTGTTGGATCCACCGTTGTGCATCCGTTGATGAAGATCAGTGGTTTTGCTCCGAAGGAGAATTATGGGTGAGGCTCATCAGTCCTTATTTTTCCAACAATCTCCCTCTGGACTGATGAAGCCAAAACCATTTATTTTTGACTTAGAATCAAAATAATTCGATTCCTGAGATTGCGCACAAACTGTAGGACGTCATAGTTTGTGTCAAAATTCTCCAAGGTATTTATGCTGCAGATCTATTGGATCATCTTTGGGGAGGTTGAGGATGGAGTCCGAATCAGTGAAGAAGGTTCTTGACCCATTGAATCTTTCAATGGTAATGGATTTGGAGTATTGGTCAAAGAACCACCTCTTGATTCTGGCTCTAGAATGGTAACTTGAAGAGGCTGAGGTTGAGGATAAGGAGCTATAGAGAGATTAGGAGGGGATATTGAAGGCCAATGTATGATCTCTCTTCTTTTAATATGATCCCTCAGGTCAAGCACCTTTTTGACCACAGCATGCTAATGAGATCCATAGTCTTTCAAGAGAGTTGGTAGGAAATTCTTTTCAATCTCAATCCTAGGTTTAAACTTGACAACTAAGAGGATTCCTCAGAACCGACATACAGATTTCCCAGAGGTGCATTCAACAGATGATCAATCGTTGTACTTGGGTATGCCTCTTTAAGCTTAGATATCAAGGAGGTGGAGGGTGATGTGGCCTCTTTCTAGAGCTCATGATTATCACTATGGGACCTTTTGAATTTGGCCCATTCATCGAACAGAATGTCATCTCTCCATCTCATGATTACGTTCCTTGGTTCCCACTGATTACGGATAAGTATTTGTTTTATTCTTTTTCTCTGCTCAATGGTCTTCATTTTTTATTGGCCTCCTTTATTCTTGTAGAAAGAATTTCAGCTTCCTTTCTGAGGCTTGTGATGTCCCAATTGATGAAAGTCTCGTCCTTGTACTTACCTTCATCTAGCAGAAACTTGATGAGTTTCTCCCTCTCAGCCTGATTGGGTTTGTCTTGTTGTTGATCAATCAGGACTATTTGTTCCTGATAAGACCAGAGGCCTCAAGATCAGCTAAGATCTTATTTTCCCTTCCAGCCTCTTTATTTTGTTGGTCTTGAAGCTCTTCAGTTGAAAGAAATTTCCTTTTTGGGGGGTGGGATTCTTTTAGAGGAGAGGTTTGAGGTTTCTCACCTGCAACCTCAGTTGGCTTTATTGGAGATAAAGCTTTGGTAGTCTTGGATGGATTGGAGTCGAACTCATCATCATCAGCCAATCTAAGCCTTCTTTTTCTTGGCATTAGAGAAGTAATAGGCTGATCATCACTTAAGCCTGAACTTAGATATGGGATAAGAGTTAAAGGATTCATGGTTTTGGCTATGGGAGTTTTGAATTTTCTAGCCACACTCTTTTTTCTTCTTGTAAAAGACCGAGTGATTATGGGTACCGGTTTTTGGCTTATTTTGGATGCATTCAAGATAGTCTGCTTGGGTGAGGTTTCTCTAGACAAATCCAGAAGGGTTTGAGAGGCAGATTTGGGAGATAGAGCGGGTGAGTCGTCTCTATAGGTTTTTGTAGGTGAGGAAGGTATATATTTGGTGGGGGAGGTTTGTTTAGGAGAGGTTGGATTGTGTTCAAATTGGGCAAACTCATTTTGAACTGGTATATTTTGGGTGGATGATGCTAAGGAAGAGGGGGCTGTGGTTGTGGTTTTTATTTGTTTAGTGAGACCAGATTTGGATTGGGTTTGGGTTTTCTGGTCACCCCTGATGTTCCAGTCTCCACTTGAGCCTCTATTTCTCTTTGTTTATGTTCACAGCTTGCCTTTGCAGCTACTGTCTCAAACTGCTGATCCAAGGTAGCTTTGAGAAGAACCTCTTGATTCTATAACTTCAAGGCGTTCATCCTTCTTTCTTCAGTTTTATCTTGAGCCCTTTTGGCAGCTTGCGCTTCAACAAGGAATCATTCATTCTCCCTCTTTTCAGCTTCATCAGCCTGTTCCTTGAACCAAGGGGGAGGAGGAGCTATGACTCTAAGAGATTTCAAATACAGGGTATGGTTGGCTACTTCATGTAGGAGAGTGTTGAGTTTGGAGTCAACTGAAACTTTCAGTAGATCCAATTGTATTTTTTGGGTGTGGAAGAAGTCCTTGGTAAAGTTGGCAAAGAAATTGGTGAGATGAGTGGTAAGAAGTGGGTTTAACACTTCTTGAAGGACCTGGGGAGAAAAGGTGGGAGCAGTGGAAGTAGATGTGATGTTAGTGTGATCTTCAATTGAAGGTTCCTGCATTGGGATGGATTGTGATTGCAGGACTTGAGCATTCAAGACTTTTGTGACTAACACAGTGAGTTTGGCCACATCAGCTTGAATGTGTGACACAGTAGTCATCAATTCTTGAAGTTTAAGATCTGATTCGTCCAACCGTTTAAGGATATCGTTTGAATCCCTGACTGGTGGATCAGTTTTAGCATGACTTGAGTCCATCTCAGGACGTTCATGTACCCTGTTTTCTTGCTTCAGGGAATTTCCGGTTTCAGTAACATCTTCAGCTGTTGCCGTAGCTGGAGTCTTATTGCCTGATCCATCCATATGAAGACCCATTGGGCTTTCATGTGGAGTGGATGCTCCAGCTACATGATATTGATGTCTACATGGACTTGACATCCTAATCTCATCCTCTTGCCCATGGATTGGAGATTGATGGTCTTGAGCCCTGGTTTGAAGGGGCTACTCCTCAGGTGATGTGGTAGGAGGAGAACTATTTGGCTCAAGAGCGGAGTCAATCTCTTGGAGAATTTGGGTAATAGAATCAAAGGCTTGTTGTGGGTAATAGGAGAGTGGACTTCCATCTGAGTTTAAAGTGACACTTCATTGGTTTGTCGGGGATCTGTAACGACCCATTTTGGGAAAATATTATAAAATGAACATAATTGGTGTATAATTATGTTTTATTTTAATTGATGGGTGTTCTCTATGATTTAATTATCTTAGATATTATTTGGTAGGCGTTTAATTAATATTTGTTAATTATAATCAATTGGTGGGTGTTAACTAACTTAATTAAGTTACAAATAATCTAGTTAGACTAACTAGAACTTGAGGGGCTGAATCTATCAATAGCAGAAACTTAAATAAAAAGGGGGTTAAATGAACTTAGGGCTGGTCTAATTGGTAAACAGGCCATTTCTCTTGTGGGTGTCGATGTGCAGAGGGTGAGACCAAGGAGAAAACTCATAAATTTCAAAGATTGATCAAATTGGTGATCTATTTTTGGTCTAATCTTAAATGCAAGCATAAATTGGAGTTCTCCATCCTTCATACTACATTTAGGTAAGAATTTTGGATATTTATTGTGTAAATTTTGTGGTCTCCCTTAGGGGTGTGGGTAAAATGGATAAAACTATCAATTGGGTGTTTAGAGGGTGTCAAATGTTGTTAATGATAGTGATAATCGTCTAGGCACAACTTTTGATTGTTTTCCTTCATGATTGATATGTTATGATAATGGGGGTTTTTAGGTTTTCATGAGGTATATGAACATGGTTCATAAAGTTTGTGTTTAAAAGTTTGGATTTGATGATTATCACTAAGTTGTTGTAGTTTGTGGTGAAAATGATGAAATTGTTCATTTTCACACAAAAGTATGGAGTTAGATAATGCGTTAATGATGAAATGCCAAGGTATTTAACTTGAAAATTAGTTTAAAGTTAATGGTGATATGAAATATATGTGTGTATAAAATCAAAAAGGGTGAATTGATATGTTTAAGGGTCAATTGGAACTAAATTAGATTTAAAATGGTGACAATGGGGTGAATGGGTGTATCTTGACTAGTTGAAGTCATCATTTTGTTAAACCTATAAGTTGTGATATAGGAAGCATTATTGAAGGTGTTAGTGGAACCAAAAGGCCCGAAAAAGAGATAGTAGTGGTGGAAAACTCATTAGGGAAAGTAAGTCACCCAACTTTTCTACTTAATATATGTAATGGTGTTATGCATATATTCATGTTTATGTGTGGAAGAGTTGAGTTTTTGGTGAATTTGGTGATTGTGAACTTGTTGTTTGACAATAACTTGCAATAGGTAGTATATTTCTTGATTATGGTTAATATGATGTTTTATTGCTTGATTTTGATTGACTTGGTGTTTAAATATATGGGTGGTGAAAGAAATGAAATAGTTCATAAGGTGTGTGAATTTAGAATGCAGTTTCACTTAAAATTGGTGTTTTGAATCACAAGTGGTGTGATCATGGCATTGGATTATTCACAAGGTGTGTGAATGTCCTATTTTGGTGAAACTAAGTTTGGTAAAACACAAGTGGTGTGTTTCTTAACTTGAGAAATCTTGGTGTAATAAGATTTCTTTGGTGTTTTGGGTGCAAACAACCCGTTAGTAAATCCTTTTTTGTTTATGCGTAAGTAAGTCATCAAAAAGTGTTTGAGACTTGTTTATTATGTCCACTAGGTGTTGTGGAATGCATTTGGGGATAAAGAAATGATTAGAATCGACCAGGAATGGTTTTGGAAGTCAAAAATGCGGAAAATGGTATTGATGATCTGCAGGTGGAGTATGATACACCAGAAGTGGAGTATCATACGACACCTGGTATACGATACACCAAATTTGCTCTGTGATACGCCAATACCATATGCCAGGGCTGGCTATCATACGCCAGGGGTGTAGTACGATATGCTGGTCAAGGTCAAACCTTGGGTTTTTTACTTTTTGAACTAGGATTGATTCGAGGATCCATGGGGTGAACTTATTTGATCAAAAATGACTATTTTTTCCACGAACGATTGGATAAGCTGGCATGGTGATCTTACTTAGCTCTAACGAACTAATGGTGACTTAAATGTGGTGTTTTCAGGTGAACGGAAGGGGTGAAGGTGTACGTGATCGGATAACTCAAGGGATCAGGTCGAACACAAATTTTTTGTTCAACCCAATATTTTTTGTAAATGTTTGTAAAGAATGTGCTAGCTGGTTGTACCTAACACTTTTAAATTGTTTTTGATTATGGGTTGGGTTATGTTTGGTGTTTAAACTGTGTGTTTAATTTTGAAATATCTAGGACCTAATTTGAATTGTTGTTTTTAAAACACGTGTCATGCGTGTGTGGGTTTTTGGGGCTTACAAGTTGGCATCACGTGAGAGTGCGGAATGGTATCACTTGTGTGCAAGAACAATAAAAATCAAGAACAAGACGAAAAAACGATTTAATTGTATTAATTGCGCTCGGCTTCAAACAACCGACTGGTACAATATCTGTGAAACACAAGGAAAGCAAAAGCAAGAACCCTAGACCAAAATTCACAAACACCTAATCAATATCAAAACTCGGTTTATATAATACCCTTACACAAACCAGGCCTCTCAGCCCATTTACACTAATTGAACCAAAATAATCCAACTCGAGAACACTATACAACTCGAGAACCAATATTATAAACTCAAGAAACACCAAAACTCATTTCAAAACCCAACAATTACCCCTAGTTTTGTGTTTCCATAGCCTGCTCTTCAGATCCATCAGATTCTCCAGACTTAAACATCAATGTAGAGACGTTGCCTTAAGCTCCAAACCAAGCTTCATTCTTCACAATGACTCTAACATAAACTACAAACTCCAAAGCATCTTCCAAATGATCTTGATCCACTTTCATTTCTTGACTATTCAAGAATTTGACATCTTTCGTACTTAAGCATATTAGATCAATCGGATCATAAAATGTATACTCAGCATCCCCGCATTTTATGATCACTCCATACGTTTGTTCATCAAAAGCCCATAACTTCAAATTATCCAAAACTCCTTCGGGTAAATCTGGATGAATCGGGACCTTCTTTATCCATTTAGTCGCTGGCCATTTAACTTAATAGACATCAACGTCAACCGGGTTTCCAAGAGAATTTGTCTTTTTCTTTCTTTTAACAAACTTAGCAAGAGTCATATCAAAGAATCCCTTCTTAACATGCTGCTGTAAAGAATTAAAGAAATTTTCTCCCTTTCTGCTCTTGCTAGGATTGAAGAGCCTTTGTCCTGCCAACTCAACCATGTCTACAACTGTCAATGATATAAACGTAGAAGGATGATCGTAATATTCAATACGCTTTGTCAGTTTTTTCTGAGCCACCACATCTCTTTCACTTCATCGTAACCCCAGCAAACAATCCCAGACCTATCTCCTTCATAATTAAACCTGCTATCTCCCACATCAGTAACAAATATAGTAGGTTTAAATTTAACTGCATCTTTAGCTTCCTGAATGGTTCTGTCTGTGATCGACATTAAGCTCCCTGGATTTTGCTATACTTACTTTGAATCCAGTATCACCAGCAAAGTATTTTCTTAACCCCTCTTCACAAATGTGTAAGGTTATCAAACTCTACTTGACTGATTTCAGGTGTGGGTTCAGAAGTAGAAGATGGACTTGATTCATCAGCAAAATCCCCTTTAAACTTGTCTTGTAATCCTTGCTTTAAATCAAATACAATTGCTCATAGACGACACATATTGGTTTCAAGATCTTTGATCTTTTTGTCTTTGAGCTCATTGTCTGTTTCAACTCTTGAATCAGAAGTGTATTAGATAGAGAGTCTTGTTCTAACTCAAACACTCTGCTTTGTAGCTTAACAATGTCAGTGGTTTATTCCTCAGGCAACACATACTTCCCTTTATTCTCTACTCTCATTTGTTCTCCAACTAGAAACGAATCATAATCAATGTCTTCAATATGCGAGGAAGACCCAGCAGCTGATTCTTTAATTTGTGGTAATGGTGCGGTTGATTCAGTGGTGGTGGTCTGTATTTGAGTTATAGAAACATGTTCAGTCTCTAGTTCACGAATAATAACAACTGGTCGTGGATCTCTTCTTCTTCTTTCTCGTGGAACCAAATCAGCAGTCCCATCCAATGGTTCCTCTTGTATGTAAAGGAAGGTGCAGAAGGAGGATTTCCTACACTCCTTTTAACATGCTCAAGCAATGCATCAAGATTTTCAGTAGTCAACAATTTCATTTGCTCAGGAACGTCATTCTCAACCTCTTGTGCTTCAATCTAAAAATCAAAATCCATATCTGTCACACCCCCAATTTTCAACTAACGGAATCATACCGTTTGGGAACGTGACAAACCAGGATCTCAGATCATTAGACATAGCGAAGACCTCTATATGAATTTCAAAACATACTTTGGTCTTTAGAACATAACATCAGAGTTTTCAAAAGTTGCGGAAGCGTTATAAAACCAATAACAGTTGTAAAAATGTAAAATACAATACAAAGTTTCAAATGTTTAAAATCCAAATAACTAAAATGTTTAAAATGCATGCGACTCTATCTCCTAGTCCATGCCAGCTTTAACGCGCGCCTTAGCGTCCTGAGAAAACATGTAAATCAAGTCAACACAAAGGTTGGTGCATAACACAGGTTTTAAGTATTTAAGTATTCACAATGTTCAAAACAGCAGTTTGAATAACAAGTTTGTAGATAACATAATCACACATGCACAGTCATGATAGCTAGTCATATAAACTATTTACATAAGTGTTCGACACCGAAGCTGACGAATTGCCATGCTATAGCATGTTTTTGCCTTGCCACTATTGTCTAGCACAACAATAGTAAAATTGTGTTTGGTCAGTCAAACACCTGCGTAGATCCCATCTACCAGGTGAGGTTTGTCAAACCTAATAGATCTATTTCCAACTACCACGCTTTGCATTACAGCAAACTAAACGGTTCGAGGTGTGTAAGGACTTTCAAGTTGCTATGTTGTCACATAATGTAAACAGCTAACTCATGCAAGTGATATGTATCTAAAAATAGTTTGTGGCACATGTTTTCTCCCCCGAAACAGTTTAAAATAAGAAAGGGGCCGTGTACGCACCTTTGAGTATTGCAGAATGATCAAATACGTGTGAACTTGCGTAGAAATCCTCTACGAAGAATCTGTGGTTTAAACAATAACCTAAAGTTATTCGGAATGTCGTTTTGTGCTTGAAATCACATACGTGTCAACACACGTATGTTAGAGTGTTAAGAACGTGTATACGTATATACGCGTGACTTAGAAATCGTTTAAATAAAATCTTATACGATTTTATTTAAATCAACGTAATTATACGCGATTTCGTTTTCGGATTAAAATATGAATTTTATCATTCAAATGTGTCCGGGATTCCGTTACGGTTCCAATGCAATTTGAACGAGTTAAATCGGATTTAAAACGAGAAAGATATGGGCCAATTACTAAAACAATTGTCAAAAACCCAAAACTGTTGGGGGCCGGGCTCGAACCCGCGACCTCCAACCCAACATACACCCAACTTACCATCTGATCTATCTCACATTTCATTAACCAAGTCCTGATTAAATTCCTTTATCCACAACTGATCGGATTCCCCTATTTCTTACCATAGCCGAAGCAAATCCACACCCATTTGACCCACAAATCGAACTTAATTGAAACTGGAATCATAGGTTCTTTGTTTCTGAGATTCAACCGATTCTAAGTACGGTTTTAATTCAAAAATTAAACAATAGAACCCAACTAATCGGTTATTAACACCTTCGAACTCAAGTTCTCAAAACTCCAATTCATTCAATTCGATAATTTTCCAGGAAATTGTTATATGGTTTTTACTAATCGGGATCCTCTGCAACTAAAAACATCAAATGATTTGATTCTTATATCTATCTAGATCGAAACCCCCAAACCATTTTAACTCAAGAACCCTAGAAATAGAAATCCATCAATTCATGATCGTTTCTTAAAATTAACATATTATTATCCTTTGTCGAGATCTTCTGAAGTTAACCATAACAATTAATTTGATTTTAAACTTCATTTGGATACAGACCCCCAAACCGTTTTTGATTAAAAACTCTAATAATCGAAATCTTAAGATTCAAGATTAATTCATAAAATCAGTGCATGGATTTTGTTAATCGGTGTATTCAGAAACTATTAGCATATTTTGATTTCATTTTTGATCTCAATTGCACTAAAACCCCCAAATCGGTTCACACTATGAACCCTAGAATCGTAGTTCATACAATTCGATATTATCAGTCTAAATTGACATGGGTTTATTCTTAGTCGACATTTTTAGTGTGTATAGGAATAGACACTTACTTGATTTGATGGCTAATCGAATGAGATCGACTCTAGATGGGTATTCGGCCACCTCCCAATTGTTTTCTTCAATCCAAAGCTTCTTAGATCAAATTGATGAATGTTACAGACACTAAAAAGACCGACTAGAGTCTCTGAATGATCAATTGTGCAAATTATGATCGAGATAATCGAATTTGATAAACAAAAGTTTCGGTTACGACTTTTAATTATCATCCCAGTTAAATTCGACTGATTAATGTACTGATAACGCCTATGGACAATTAATAATCATCAATGGGATGATTTGTAATGAATTAATTTGAGTGTAACCGACTATTAAGGTGAAATTCGAACTTAATCAACAATTTAACCGAATTTTGACTTGTAAAAGTCAAAATTGGTCATTTTACCCCTTTACAAGTCAAATCCTATTAAATTGGATATCTCTAAACTTAATTTGATTAATTCTATAACTTGTAGTTCGATTTTTGTTTAATTTCAGATTATTTCTGCCACTTCCGGACTAACGGGGTTAATCCGAATTTGCCGGATTGTCACTGATTAGTTACTTGAACTAGTTTTGGGCTTGATTAACCCAATTGAGCCTCCCAAATACTATTGGGCCTACCTTGGGCTTATTGGCCTACCTAAACCTCAGTGGGCCTACAATGGCCTTATTGGGCCTACTTGGCTTTATTGGGCCTGTCTTTGATTCATTGGGCCTAACTTGTTTTGTTGGGCCCGAGATTTCACTATTCTCAGTTAACGAAGTTAATCCGAAAAGTCGGATTGTCACATCATCCCCTTGTTGAAGGAATTTTCGTCCCGAAAATTAGTAAGTGTTAGGAGTAGTTAGGAAACTACTTACGAGTTTAAATCGTACGTGTTAGTGTGATTTGATCATTCTGCGTGCTTGTGTGTACTCACACACAAAGTCTAATGCTTGCAACATCACAATTCAATGTGATCGTTCAATGTGACTATTTGCGTGTACACTAGTTAGTTCACCTAACTGTGACTGTTTGTGTTTGATCATACTGTGTTGTGTAACCTCACACATAGTGAGTGTCTATAACCGTTTGTACTATGCAACCCCGCACATAGCAAAATGTGTGTAACCAATCATGTATGTACTACCATAACATGTAACATATGAAATGTAGCACATAAAATATATTGAATGTAATGTAGCACAAATGTTTGTAATCAATTTAATAAATAAAATGTTTGTGCTTACAGTTTGAAATTTGCAGTGTTTGATGTGTGAAGCATCACGTCATCCCCTTGTTGAAGGAAATTTCCTCCCGAAATTTAACGTGCGCTCTTAGTGTTATCAGTAGCTGTTTTAAATAGATGAGGATATTTCTTCATCATTTGGTCTTCCCGTTCCCATGTGAATTCAGGACCACGTCTTGAATTCCATCGAACTTTGACTATCGGAATCTTGCTTTGCTTCAGTTGTTTGACCTCTCGGTCCATGATTTCTGCCGGTTCTTCAATGAATCGTAACTGTTCATCTACTTGTATTTCTTCCAACGGTACAATCAATGTCTCATCAGAAAGACATTTCTTTAAGTTTGAAACATGAAAAACATCATGAACTCCACTGAGTTCATCCGGTAGTTTGAGTTGATACGCAACCGGACCAATCCTTTTCAGAATCTCAAAAGGTCCTACATAACGTGGACTAAGCTTCCCGCGCTTGCCGAATCGTATCACACCTTTCCAAGGTGATACTTTTAGAAGAACTCGGTCTCCTACTTGAAATTCCAACGGTTTACGGCGTTTGTCAGCATAGCTCTTTTGTCGATCCCAGGCCGCTGCCATACGGTTCCGGATTTGAACTATCTTCTCTGTCGTCTCGTGCACCAGTTCAGGACCTATTATCTGACTGTCACCAATTTCAGCCCAACAAACTGGTGAACGACATTTGCGACCATACAAAGCTTCAAACGGTGCTGCTTGAATACTTGTATGATAACTATTATTGTAAGAGAATTCCACTAACGGTAAATGATTATCCCAGCTATCACCAAAGTCAATTACACAAGCTCGTAGCATATCCTCGAGCGTTTGAATCGTTCGTTCACTTTGACCGTCGGTCTGTGGATGATAAGCGGTACTCATATCCAAGCGAGTCCCCAATGATTTATGAAGTGATTTCCAAAAGTTGGAAGTAAATCGGGCATCCCGATCTGATATGATAGAGATTGGCACGCCATGCCGTGCTACCACTTCCTTGATATAAATGCGAGTCAGTTTCTCCATCTTATCAGTTTCCTTGATTGCTAAGAAGTGTGCAGATTTCGTTAATCGATCGACAATTACCCATATCGTATCACAACCACTCGGTGTACGGGGTAACTTAGTAATGAAATCCATCGAAATCTGTTCCCATTTCCACATTGGTATCTCTGGTTGTTGCAGTAAACCAGATGGCTTCTGATATTCAACTTTGACTTTCGAACAAGTCAAACATTTGCTAACGTACTTAGCAATATCCGCTTTCATGTGAGGCCACCAATACAGTGCCTTCAAGTCATGGTACATCTTGTCTGATCCCGGATGGACTGAATATCTAGACTTGTGTGCTTCGTCCATCACGAGTTCCCTTAAACCTCCATACAAAGGTATCCACATTCGATTAATGAAATAACGAATTCCATCAGAATTCGCATCCAACTGTTCTTCCATTCCTCGTAAAGATTCCGGTACCAAGTTTTCCTTTTTCAAAGCCTCAATCTGAGCACTGCGTACCTTGTCAGGTAAGTCAGTATGTATTGTCATCATAAGTGCACGAACCCGTCTTGTTCCTGTTGTGTCTTTTCTGCTCAGAGTGTCAGCTACTACATTGGCTTTTCCCGGGTGATACTTAATCGCACACTCGTAGTCGTTCAACAACTCAACCCATCGTCGTTGTCTCATATTGAGTTCCTTCTGATCAAAGATATGTTGCAAACTCTTATGATCAGTATAAATAGTACACTTAGTTCCATACAACTAATGCCTCCAAATCTTCAAAGCAAAAACTACTGCTCCTAACTCCAAGTCATGAGTAGTGTAATTCTTTTCGTGTGTTCGTAGTTGCCTTGAAGCATAAGCAATTACTTTATCCCGTTGCATCAACACACATCCTAAACCCTGTGCAGATGCATCACAATACACCACAAAGTCTTCCGTTCCTTCCGGTAATGACAGAATCGGTGCGCTGCAAAGTTTCTGTTTCAATAACTGGAACGCAGTTTCCTGTTTATCCGTCCAGTTATACTTCGTTCCCTTATGCGTAAGAGCTGTAAGTGGTTGAGCGATCTTTGAGAAACCTTCAATGAATCGTCGATAATAACCCGCCAAACCAAGGAATTGTCGTACCTCGGTAGGAGTCTTTGGTGCTTCCCAATTCTTAATCGCTTCAATCTTCGCTGGATCAACATGTATACCCTTTTCATTAACTATATGACCCAGAAATTGTACTTCACGCATCCAGAAATCACATTTCGAGAACTTAGCGTACAATTGTTCTTGTTTCAATAGCTCTAGCAGTAATCGAAGATGTTCAGCGTGTTCCTCCTCAGATTGTGAATAGATGAGAATGTCATCAATGAAAACTATGACAAACTTATCAAGATAAGGTTTACAAACACGATTCATGAGATCCATGAATACAGCTGGAGCGTTTGTCAACCCAAATGGCATGACCAAGAACTCATAATGGCCATAACGTGTCCTGAATGCTGTCTTCGGGATATCCTCCTCCTGGACTCTTAGTTGATGATAACCCGACCTGAGATCAATCTTCGAGTAGTAACTCGAACCTTGCAACTGATCAAACAGATCGTCAATTCTGGGTAACGGATACCTGTTCTTGATAGTAACCTTGTTCAATTCCCGGTAATCGATACACATACGGAAAGTCCCGTCCTTCTTCTTAACAAACAAAGCTGGAGCTCCCCACGGTGAAAAACTAGGTCGTATGAAACCCTTATCCAACAACTCTTGCAGTTGTGTAGATAACTCTTGCATCTCTGACGGTGCAAGTCGATAAGGCGCCCTAGCTATCGGTGCTGCATCTGGTGTAAGATCGATTCGAAATTCCACCTGTCTGATAGGCGGTAATCCCGGCAAGTCTTCTGGAAACACCTCCGGAAATTCACAGACTACTGGTATATCTTCAATCTTTTTCTCAGCTACCGGCTTTTCAGTTATAAGGGCTATAACTGCCGTATGACCTTTACACAGACACTTGTGTGCTTTCATACAAGATATGAGACGCAGTGGCGTACTGCTCTTCTCGCCTTGTACATACAATGTCTCTCCCTGCGGAAGAGGTATGCGAACAATCTTTTCATGGCATACGATTTCAGCCTGGTGTTTGGACAACCAGTCCATGCCAATGACTACATCAAAACTGCCTAAGGCAATAGGCATAAGATCAATCTCTAATGTTTGACCCATCAAATCAAGGATACATCCCTTAAAAATACTTTCCACTACAATCAACTTACCATCAGCTAATTCCACAGTGTATGGACTATCTAAGGCAGTGGGACTAACATTTAGCAACTTAGCAAGTGAACTAGATACAAAACTCCGATCGGCACCAGTGTCAAATAACATAGAGGCATAGTGATTATTTAAGAGGAACGTACCCGTAACGATGTTGGGATCCTCCCGCGCTTGACGTCCTCCAATCACAAACGCCCTGCCTCTAGCACCATTGTTGTTGTTATTATTGTTGTTGTTGGTGCCATTACCATTACCATTGCCGTTGCCGTTGCCTGTTGCATTATTATTCTCCCCACTTTTCTTGAGTTGTGGGCAATCCTTCTTGAAGTGTCCCATCTTGCCACACTCATAACAACCCTTCTGTGCGTTGTTCTGGTTATTATTCTGGTTGTTGCGGTTGTTCTGTAACTCCCCACGACAATCTTTAGCCGCATGGCCAATCTTGCCACACCTCTGGCACTTAGCTCTATCACATTGATTACCTGCATGATGATACCCACACCGGTTGCACTTGGGGTGTTTACCAATATAACCCCCCGATGATGATGATTGCTGACCACTGCTTGAATTATGATAAGACTTGTTTGAGTCTTGCTTCCGGTTTTGCTGATATGATTGTTGGTTGTTACCCTTGAAGTTGTTACCTTCACACTTTCTCTTATGATCTCCCACCTTGGTAGCAGATGTTCGTTTAGGCAGAGTCCCCTGTAACACTGCCTGATCAGTAAGCTGATGCGCTAAACGAACAGCTTGTTGGATGGTGGTGGGATTTGCTGAAGTAACCAACCCCTGAATCTGAGGCACTAGTCCTCCAATGTATCTTTCAATCCACTTGCTGGCTGGAGTAGCCATGTGTGGTAGCAGTCTGGCCAACTCATGTGACCTGGTTGTGTACTCTTCAATATTTGACCCCTCCATCTTGAGGTGCCAATATTCCTCTTCCAACTTCTGCATTTCGCTGCGAGGACAGTACTCCTCTTGCAGTAAAGTTTTGAAGTCATTCCATGTTAAGGCATTTGCCTCACCCAACCCCAGAGTCTGAACATTCGAGTTCCACCAAGTTAATGCTGGACCCTCCAATGTTCCCGTTGCAAACTTCACTTTGCTCTCGTCAGGGCAGTTGCACATTTCAAACACAGACTCCGCCTTTTCAATCCACCGAAGGATTCCAATGGCCCCCTCCGACCCTTTGAAATTGTGTGGTTTACAGTCCAAGAACATCTTGAACGTGCAGACTTGTGGGTTAACCAATCCCCCATCTGGACCCTGTGGCCCTGTGTTGTGTGTCTGAGCATACTGTGCGATTGCCTCAGCGACTCTGTTGTTAATTAGCTCGTTGAGCTCAGCAACTGTCATATGTACGTTTCCCTCAGCCATTTCCTTCCTATTTACAAGAAATGTTAGCGCGAAATCAAAATCCAATGTGACATGTGTAAGTAAAACAACAAACACAACATGTAATATAACTCAACACAACTGTCGGAAATAAATAATAATTCTTCAATAGATAGAAACTTTGATTTGAGTACAATACTTTTAAAATAAAACAAAAGTTTTCAAACTACTAATGTAGGAACACAACCCGTTCCTAATAAGTTTAAACAGAACAAACAAAGAGAAAGAAAAACAATCAATCATCCTCAACGGTGGATTCAGGATCGGAATCAACAACTGGTGCTAGTTCCTCTCCTTCTTCCTCTTCATCCTCTTCCTCATTCTCAGAGGCCACTAAATCCTCTAAGGCTTCTATCCTGCCCTCCAAGAACTCAGCTCGGTTCTCTGAAGCTTCGAGACGATCAATCAAGTTAATCATCTCATTCCGCATATCATGAACCAGATGGGCAAGTTCCTCTTGCCTCTCATTAGCATCCCATTGTTCCTGAGAGTGTTGTGCGATCCTATCTTCTGCCTCGTACAAATCCTCGCGCAGTTTGGCGATCTCCTCAGCGTCCGTCCTTTGCCTCTTAGGCTCAGGAGCATCTAGTACTGGTGGTGGATGTGTAGAAGGTCCCTCAGCAGGGATCTGCTGAGTGCCCTCCACTGGCTCCTCCTCCGGATTCTCATCCGGATCCTCATCTGGATCCTCCTCGGGATCCTCGTCTGGGTCCTCCTCCGGATCTGAGTCATCCATCTCATATGGTGGAGGAGATGGAATAGGTGGTGGTGGTGATGACGGTGGTGCCGGAACTATCGGTTCCTCGTCCTCAGAATCATCAATGTAAATATAAGGGACTGAT
Source organism: Mikania micrantha (assembly GCA_009363875.1). Lineage (NCBI taxonomy): Eukaryota > Viridiplantae > Streptophyta > Magnoliopsida > Asterales > Asteraceae > Mikania > Mikania micrantha. The sequence goes on along the minus strand of CM018680.1, from coordinate 39,662,822 downwards.
GATGATGCCATGCCTGTTACATAATACCATATGTAAGTGCAGTGCCATGGAATGTGTAAACAAGTCAATTACATAATGTCATATGTAATTTCTAAGCAATATGTAATAACATATGTGTCTAATGTCTAACAGTCATAGTCTAAGTCTACAAATGCAAACCTAGTTCGCTATAACCAAGGGCTCTGATACCAATCTGTCACACCCCCAATTTTCAACTAACGGAATCATACCGTTTGGGAACGTGACAAACCAGGATCTCAGATCATTAGACATAGCGAAGACCTCTATATGAATTTCAAAACATACTTTGGTCTTTAGAACATAACATCAGAGTTTTCAAAAGTTGCGGAAGCGTTATAAAACCAATAACCGTTGTAAAAATGTAAAATACAATACAAAGTTTCAAATGTTTAAAATCCAAATAACTAAAATGTTTAAAATGCATGCGACTCTATCTCCTAGTCCATGCCAGCTTTAACGCGCGCCTTAGCGTCCTGAGAAAACATGTAAATCAAGTCAACACAAAGGTTGGTGCATAACACAGGTTTTAAGTATTCACAATGTTCAAAACAGCAGTTTGAATAACAAGTTTGTAGATAACATAATCACACATGCACAGTCATGATAGCTAGTCATATAAACTATTTACATAAGTGTTCGACACCGAAGCTGACGAATTGCCATGCTATAGCATGTTTTTGCCTTGCCACTATTGTCTAGCACAACAATAGTAAAATTGTGTTTGGTCAGTAAAACACCTGCGTAGATCCCATCTACCAGGTGAGGTTTGTCAAACCTAATAGATCTATTTCCAACTACCACGCTTTGCATTACAGCAAACTAAACGGTTCGAGGTGTGTAAGGACTTTCAAGTTGCTATGTTGTCACATAATGTAAACAGCTAACTCATGCAAGTGATATGTATCTAAAAATAGTTTGTGGCACATGTTTTCTCCCCCGAAACAGTTTAAAATAAGAAAGGGGCCGTGTACGCACCTTTGAGTATTGCAGAATGATCAAATACGTGTGAACTTGCGTAGAAATCCTCTACGAAGAATCTGTGGTTTAAACAATAACCTAAAGTTATTCGGAATGTCGTTTTGTGCTTGAAATCACATACGTGTCAACACACGTATGTTAGAGTGTTAAGAACGTGTATACGTATATACGCGTGACTTAGAAATCGTTTAAATAAAATCTTATACGATTTTATTTAAATCAACGTAATTATACGCGATTTTGTTTTCGGATTAAAATATGAATTTTATCATTCAAATGTGTCCGGGATTCCGTTACGGTTCCAATGCAATTTGAACGAGTTAAATCGGATTTAAAACGAGAAAGATATGGGCCAATTACTAAAACAATTGTCAAAAACCCAAAACTGTTGGGGGCCGGGCTCGAACCCGCGACCTCCAACCCAACATACACCCAACTTACCATCTGATCTATCTCACATTTCATTAACCAAGTCCTGATTAAATTCCTTTATCCACAACTGATCGGATTCCCCTATTTCTTACCATAGCCGAAGCAAATCCACACCCATTTGACCCACAAATCGAACTTAATTGAAACTGGAATCATAGGGTCTTTGTTTCTGAGATTCAACCGATTCTAAGTACGGTTTTAATTCAAAAATTAAACAATAGAACCCAACTAATCGGTTATTAACACCTTCGAACTCAAGTTCTCAAAACTCCAATTCATTCAATTCGATAATTTTCCAGGAAATTGTTATATGGTTTTTACTAATCGGGATCCTCTGCAACTAAAAACATCAAATGATTTGATTCTTATATCTATCTAGATCGAAACCCCCAAACCATTTTAACTCAAGAACCCTAGAAATAGAAATCCATCAATTCATGATCGTTTCTTAAAATTAACATATTATTATCCTTTGTCGAGATCTTCTGAAGTTAACCATAACAATTAATTTGATTTTAAACTTCATTTGGATACAGACCCCCAAACCGTTTTTGATTAAAAACTCTAATAATCGAAATCTTAAGATTCAAGATTAATTCATAAAATCAGTGCATGGATTTTGTTAATCGGTGTATTCAGAAACTATTAGCATATTTTGATTTCATTTTTGATCTCAATTGCACTAAAACCCCCAAATCGGTTCACACTATGAACCCTAGAATCGTAGTTCATACAATTCGATATTATCAGTCTAAATTGACATGGGTTTATTCTTAGTCGACATTTTTAGTGTGTATAGGAATAGACACTTACTTGATTTGATGGCTAATCGAATGAGATCGACTCTAGATGGGTATTCGGCCACCTCCCAATTGTTTTCTTCAATCCAAAGCTTCTTAGATCAAATTGATGAATGTTACAGACACTAAAAAGACCGACTAGAGTCTCTGAATGATCAATTGTGCAAATTATGATCGAGATAATCGAATTTGATAAACAAAAGTTTCGGTTACGACTTTTAATTATCATCCCAGTTAAATTCGACTGATTAATGTACTGATAACGCCTATGGACAATTAATAATCATCAATGGGATGATTTGTAATGAATTAATTTGAGTGTAACCGACTATTAAGGTGAAATTCGAACTTAATCAACAATTTAACCGAATTTTGACTTGTAAAAGTCAAAATTGGTCATTTTACCCCTTTACAAGTCAAATCCTATTAAATTGGATATCTCTAAACTTAATTTGATTAATTCTATAACTTGTAGTTCGATTTTTGTTTAATTTCAGATTATTTCTGCCACTTCCGGACTAACGGGGTTAATCCGAATTTGCCGGATTGTCACTGATTAGTTACTTGAACTAGTTTTGGGCTTGATTAACCCAATTGAGCCTCCCAAATACTATTGGGCCTACCTTGGGCTTATTGGCCTACCTAAACCTCAGTGGGCCTACAATGGCCTTATTGGGCCTACTTGGCTTTATTGGGCCTGTCTTTGATTCATTGGGCCTAACTTGTTTTGTTGGGCCCGAGATTTCACTATTCTCAGTTAACGAAGTTAATCCGAAAAGTCGGATTGTCACATCATCCCCTTGTTGAAGGAATTTTCGTACCGAAAATTAGTAAGTGTTAGGAGTAGTTAGGAAACTACTTACGAGTTTAAATCGTACGTGTTAGTGTGATTTGATCATTCTGCGTGCTTGTGTGTACTCACACACAAAGTCTAATGCTTGCAACATCACAATTCAATGTGATCGTTCAATGTGACTATTTGCGTGTACACTAGTTAGTTCACCTAACTGTGACTGTTTGTGTTTGATCATACTGTGTTGTGTAACCTCACACATAGTGAGTGTCTATAACCGTTTGTACTATGCAACCCCGCACATAGCAAAATGTGTGTAACCAATCATGTATGTACTACCATAACATGTAACATATGAAATGTAGCACATAAAATATATTGAATGTAATGTAGCACAAATGTTTGTAATCAATTGAATAAATAAAATGTTTGTGCTTACAGTTTGAAATTTGCAGTGTTTGATGTGTGAAGCATCACGTCATCCCCTTGTTGAAGGAAATTTCCTCCCGAAATTTAACGTGCGCTCTCAGTGTTATCAGTAGCTGTTTTAAATAGATGAGGATATTTCTTCATCATTTGGTCTTCCCGTTCCCATGTGAATTCAGGACCACGTCTTGAATTCCATCGAACTTTGACTATCGGAATCTTGCTTTGCTTCAGTTGTTTGACCTCTCGGTCCATGATTTCTGCCGGTTCTTCAATGAATCGTAACTGTTCATCTACTTGTATTTCTTCCAACGGTACAATCAATGTCTCATCAGAAAGACATTTCTTTAAGTTTGAAACATGAAAAACATCATGAACTCCACTGAGTTCATCCGGTAGTTTGAGTTGATACGCAACCGGACCAATCCTTTTCAGAATCTCAAAAGGTCCTACATAACGTGGACTAAGCTTCCCGCGCTTGCCGAATCGTATCACACCTTTCCAAGGTGATACTTTTAGAAGAACTCGGTCTCCTACTTGAAATTCCAACGGTTTACGGCGTTTGTCAGCATAGCTCTTTTGTCGATCCCGGGCCGCTGCCATACGGTTCCGGATTTGAACTATCTTCTCTGTCGTCTCGTGCACCAGTTCAGGACCTATTATCTGACTGTCACCAATTTCAGCCCAACAAACTGGTGAACGACATTTGCGACCATACAAAGCTTCAAACGGTGCTGCTTGAATACTTGTATGATAACTATTATTGTAAGAGAATTCCACTAACGGTAAATGATTCTCCCAGCTATCACCAAAGTCAATTACACAAGCTCGTAGCATATCCTCGAGCGTTTGAATCGTTCGTTCACTTTGACCGTCGGTCTGTGGATGATAAGCGGTACTCATATCCAAGCGAGTCCCCAATGATTTATGAAGTGATTTCCAAAAGTTGGAAGTAAATCGGGCATCCCGATCTGATATGATAGAGATTGGCACGCCATGCCGTGCTACCACTTCCTTGATATAAATGCGAGTCAGTTTCTCCATCTTATCAGTTTCCTTGATTGCTAAGAAGTGTGCAGATTTCGTTAATCGATCGACAATTACCCATATCGTATCACAACCACTCGGTGTACGGGGTAACTTAGTAATGAAATCCATCGAAATCTGTTCCCATTTCCACATTGGTATCTCTGGTTGTTGCAGTAAACCAGATGGCTTCTGATATTCAACTTTGACTTTCGAACAAGTCAAACATTTGCTAACGTACTTAGCAATATCCGCTTTCATGTGAGGCCACCAATACAGTGCCTTCAAGTCATGGTACATCTTGTCTGATCCCGGATGGACTGAATATCTAGACTTGTGTGCTTCGTCCATCACGAGTTCCCTTAAACCTCCATACAAAGGTATCCACATTCGATTAATGAAATAACGAATTCCATCAGAATTCGCATCCAACTGTTCTTCCATTCCTCGTAAAGATTCCGGTACCAAGTTTTCCTTTTTCAAAGCCTCAATCTGAGCACTGCGTACCTTGTCAGGTAAGTCAGTATGTATTGTCATCATAAGTGCACGAACCCGTCTTGTTCCTGTTGTGTCTTTTCTGCTCAGAGTGTCAGCTACTACATTGGCTTTTCCCGGGTGATACTTAATCGCACACTCGTAGTCGTTCAACAACTCAACCCATCGTCGTTGTCTCATATTGAGTTCCTTCTGATCAAAGATATGTTGCAAACTCTTATGATCAGTATAAATAGTACACTTAGTTCCATACAACTAATGCCTCCAAATCTTCAAAGCAAAAACTACTGCTCCTAACTCCAAGTCATGAGTAGTGTAATTCTTTTCGTGTGTTCGTAGTTGCCTTGAAGCATAAGCAATTACTTTATCCCGTTGCATCAACACACATCCTAAACCCTGTGCAGATGCATCACAATACACCACAAAGTCTTCCGTTCCTTCCGGTAATGACAGAATCGGTGCGCTGCAAAGTTTCTGTTTCAATAACTGGAACGCAGTTTCCTGTTTATCCGTCCAGTTATACTTCGTTCCCTTATGCGTAAGAGCTGTAAGTGGTTGAGCGATCTTTGAGAAACCTTCAATGAATCGTCGATAATAACCCGCCAAACCAAGGAATTGTCGTACCTCGGTAGGAGTCTTTGGTGCTTCCCAATTCTTAATCGCTTCAATCTTCGCTGGATCAACATGTATACCCTTTTCATTAACTATATGACCCAGAAATTGTACTTCACGCATCCAGAAATCACATTTCGAGAACTTAGCGTACAATTGTTCTTGTTTCAATAGCTCTAGCAGTAATCGAAGATGTTCAGCGTGTTCCTCCTCAGATTGTGAATAGATGAGAATGTCATCAATGAAAACTATGACAAACTTATCAAGATAAGGTTTACAAACACGATTCATGAGATCCATGAATACAGCTGGAGCGTTTGTCAACCCAAATGGCATGACCAAGAACTCATAATGGCCATAACGTGTCCTGAATGCTGTCTTCGGGATATCCTCCTCCTGGACTCTTAGTTGATGATAACCCGACCTGAGATCAATCTTCGAGTAGTAACTCGAACCTTGCAACTGATCAAACAGATCGTCAATTCTGGGTAACGGATACCTGTTCTTGATAGTAACCTTGTTCAATTCCCGGTAATCGATACACATACGGAAAGTCCCGTCCTTCTTCTTAACAAACAAAGCTGGAGCTCCCCACGGTGAAAAACTAGGTCGTATGAAACCCTTATCCAACAACTCTTGCAGTTGTGTAGATAACTCTTGCATCTCTGACGGTGCAAGTCGATAAGGCGCCCTAGCTATCGGTGCTGCATCTGGTGTAAGATCGATTCGAAATTCCACCTGTCTGATAGGCGGTAATCCCGGCAAGTCTTCTGGAAACACCTCCGGAAATTCACAGACTACTGGTATATCTTCAATCTTTTTCTCAGCTACCGGCTTTTCAGTTATAAGGGCTATAACTGCCGTATGACCTTTACACAGACACTTGTGTGCTTTCATACAAGATATGAGACGCAGTGGCGTACTGCTCTTCTCGCCTTGTACATACAATGTCTCTCCCTGCGGAAGAGGTATGCGAACAATCTTTTCATGGCATACGATTTCAGCCTGGTGTTTGGACAACCAGTCCATGCCAATGACTACATCAAAACTGCCTAAGGCAATAGGCATAAGATCAATCTCTAATGTTTGACCCATCAAATCAAGGATACATCCCTTAAAAATACTTTCCACTACAATCAACTTACCATCAGCTAATTCCACAGTGTATGGACTATCTAAGGCAGTGGGACTAACATTTAGCAACTTAGCAAGTGAACTAGATACAAAACTCCGATCGGCACCAGTGTCAAATAACATAGAGGCATAGTGATTATTTAAGAGGAACGTACCCGTAACGATGTTGGGATCCTCCCGCGCTTGACGTCCTCCAATCACAAACGCCCTGCCTCTAGCACCATTGTTGTTGTTATTATTGTTGTTGTTGGTGCCATTACCATTACCATTGCCGTTGCCGTTGCCTGTTGCATTATTATTCTCCCCACTTTTCTTGAGTTGTGGGCAATCCTTCTTGAAGTGTCCCATCTTGCCACACTCATAACAACCCTTCTGTGCGTTGTTCTGGTTATTATTCTGGTTGTTGTGGTTGTTCTGTAACTCCCCGCGACAATCTTTAGCCGCATGGCCAATCTTGCCACACCTCTGGCACTTAGCTCTATCACATTGATTACCTGCATGATGATACCCACACCGGTTGCACTTGGGGTGTTTACCAATATAACCCCCCGATGATGATGATTGCTGACCACTGCTTGAATTATGATAAGACTTGTTTGAGTCTTGCTTCCGGTTTTGCTGATATGATTGTTGGTTGTTACCCTTGAAGTTGTTACCTTCACACTTTCTCTTATGATCTCCCACCTTGGTAGCAGATGTTCGTTTAGGCAGAGTCCCCTGTAACACTGCCTGATCAGTAAGCTGATGCGCTAAACGAACAGCTTGTTGGATGGTGGTGGGATTTGCTGAAGTAACCAACCCCTGAATCTGAGGCACTAGTCCTCCAATGTATCTTTCAATCCACTTGCTGGCTGGAGTAGCCATGTGTGGTAGCAGTCTGGCCAACTCATGTGACCTGGTTGTGTACTCTTCAATATTTGACCCCTCCATCTTGAGGTGCCAATATTCCTCTTCCAACTTCTGCATTTCGCTGCGAGGACAGTACTCCTCTTGCAGTAAAGTTTTGAAGTCATTCCATGTTAAGGCATTTGCCTCACCCAACCCCAGAGTCTGAACATTCGAGTTCCACCAGGTTAATGCTGGACCCTCCAATGTTCCCGTTGCAAACTTCACTTTGCTCTCGTCAGGGCAGTTGCACATTTCAAACACAGACTCCGCCTTTTCAATCCACCGAAGGAGTCCAATGGCCCCCTCCGACCCTTTGAAATTGTGTGGTTTACAGTCCAAGAACATCTTGAACGTGCAGACTTGTGGGTTAACCAATCCCCCATCTGGACCCTGTGGCCCTGTGTTGTGTGTCTGAGCATACTGTGCGATTGCCTCAGCGACTCTGTTGTTAATTAGCTCGTTGAGCTCAGCAACTGTCATATGTACGTTTCCCTCAGCCATTTCCTTCCTATTTACAAGAAATGTTAGCGCGAAATCAAAATCCAATGTGACATGTGTAAGTAAAACAACAAACACAACATGTAATATAACTCAACACAACTGTCGGAAATAAATAATAATTCTTCAATAGATAGAAACTTTGATTTGAGTACAATACTTTTAAAATAAAACAAAAGTTTTCAAACTACTAATGTAGGAACACAACCCGTTCCTAATAAGTTTAAACAGAACAAACAAAGAGAAAGAAAAACAATCAATCATCCTCAACGGTGGATTCAGGATCGGAATCAACAACTGGTGCTAGTTCCTCTCCTTCTTCCTCTTCATCCTCTTCCTCATTCTCAGAGGCCACTAAATCCTCTAAGGCTTCTATCCTGCCCTCCAAGAACTCAGCTCGGTTCTCTGAAGCTTCGAGACGATCAATCAAGTTAATCATCTCATTCCGCATATCATGAACCAGATGGGCAAGTTCCTCTTGCCTCTCATTAGCATCCCATTGTTCCTGAGAGTGTTGTGCGATCCTATCTTCTGCCTCGTACAAATCCTCGCGCAGTTTGGCGATCTCCTCAGCGTCCGTCCTTTGCCTCTTAGGCTCAGGAGCATCTAGTACTGGTGGTGGATGTGTAGAAGGTCCCTCAGCAGGGATCTGCTGAGTGCCCTCCACTGGCTCCTCCTCCGGATTCTCATCCGGATCCTCATCTGGATCCTCCTCGGGATCCTCGTCTGGGTCCTCCTCCGGATCTGAGTCATCCATCTCATATGGTGGAGGAGATGGAATAGGTGGTGGTGGTGATGACGGTGGTGCCGGAACTATCGGTTCCTCGTCCTCAGAATCATCAATGTAAATATAAGGGACTGATGATGATGCCATGCCTGTTACATAATACCATATGTAAGTGCAGTGCCATGGAATGTGTAAACAAGTCAATTACATAATGTCATATGTAATTTCTAAGCAATATGTAATAACATATGTGTCTAATGTCTAACAGTCATAGTCTAAGTCTACAAATGCAAACCTAGTTCGCTATAACCAAGGGCTCTGATACCAATCTGTCACACCCCCAATTTTCAACTAACGGAATCATACCGTTTGGGAACGTGACAAACCAGGATCTCAGATCATTAGACATAGCGAAGACCTCTATATGAATTTCAAAACATACTTTGGTCTTTAGAACATAACATCAGAGTTTTCAAAAGTTGCGGAAGCGTTATAAAACCAATAACCGTTGTAAAAATGTAAAATACAATACAAAGTTTCAAATGTTTAAAATCCAAATAACTAAAATGTTTAAAATGCATGCGACTCTATCTCCTAGTCCATGCCAGCTTTAACGCGCGCCTTAGCGTCCTGAGAAAACATGTAAATCAAGTCAACACAAAGGTTGGTGCATAACACAGGTTTTAAGTATTCACAATGTTCAAAACAGCAGTTTGAATAACAAGTTTGTAGATAACATAATCACACATGCACAGTCATGATAGCTAGTCATATAAACTATTTACATAAGTGTTCGACACCGAAGCTGACGAATTGCCATGCTATAGCATGTTTTTGCCTTGCCACTATTGTCTAGCACAACAATTGTAAAATTGTGTTTGGTCAGTAAAACACCTGCGTAGATCCCATCTACCAGGTGAGGTTTGTCAAACCTAATAGATCTATTTCCAACTACCACGCTTTGCATTACAGCAAACTAAACGGTTCGAGGTGTGTAAGGACTTTCAAGTTGCTATGTTGTCACATAATGTAAACAGCTAACTCATGCAAGTGATATGTATCTAAAAATAGTTTGTGGCACATGTTTTCTCCCCCGAAACAGTTTAAAATAAGAAAGGGGCCGTGTACGCACCTTTGAGTATTGCAGAATGATCAAATACGTGTGAACTTGCGTAGAAATCCTCTACGAAGAATCTGTGGTTTAAACAATAACCTAAAGTTATTCGGAATGTCGTTTTGTGCTTGAAATCACATACGTGTCAACACACGTATGTTAGAGTGTTAAGAACGTGTATACGTATATACGCGTGACTTAGAAATCGTTTAAATAAAATCTTATACGATTTTATTTAAATCAACGTAATTATACGCGATTTTGTTTTCGGATTAAAATATGAATTTTATCATTCAAATGTGTCCGGGATTCCGTTACGGTTCCAATGCAATTTGAACGAGTTAAATCGGATTTAAAACGAGAAAGATATGGGCCAATTACTAAAACAATTGTCAAAAACCCAAAACTGTTGGGGGCCGGGCTCGAACCCGCGACCTCCAACCCAACATACACCTAACTTACCATCTGATCTATCTCACATTTCATTAACCAAGTCCTGATTAAATTCCTTTATCCACAACTGATCGGATTCCCCTATTTCTTACCATAGCCGAAGCAAATCCACACCCATTTGACCCACAAATCGAACTTAATTGAAACTGGAATCATAGGGTCTTTGTTTCTGAGATTCAACCGATTCTAAGTACGGTTTTAATTCAAAAATTGAACAATAGAACCCAACTAATCGGTTATTAACACCTTCGAACTCAAGTTCTCAAAACTCCAATTCATTCAATTCGATAATTTTCCAGGAAATTGTTATATGGTTTTTACTAATCGGGATCCTCTGCAACTAAAAACATCAAATGATTTGATTCTTATATCTATCTAGATCGAAACCCCCAAACCATTTTAACTCAAGAACCCTAGAAATAGAAATCCATCAATTCATGATCGTTTCTTAAAATTAACATATTATTATCCTTTGTCGAGATCTTCTGAAGTTAACCATAACAATTAATTTGATTTTAAACTTCATTTGGATACAGACCCCCAAACCGTTTTTGATTAAAAACTCTAATAATCGAAATCTTAAGATTCAAGATTAATTCATAAAATCAGTGCATGGATTTTGTTAATCGGTGTATTCAGAAACTATTAGCATATTTTGATTTCATTTTTGATCTCAATTGCACTAAAACCCCCAAATCGGTTCACACTATGAACCCTAGAATCGTAGTTCATACAATTCGATATTATCAGTCTAAATTGACATGGGTTTATTCTTAGTCGACATTTTTAGTGTGTATAGGAATAGACACTTACTTGATTTGATGGCTAATCGAATGAGATCGACTCTAGATGGGTATTCGGCCACCTCCCAATTGTTTTCTTCAATCCAAAGCTTCTTAGATCAAATTGATGAATGTTACAGACACTAAAAAGACCGACTAGAGTCTCTGAATGATCAATTGTGCAAATTATGATCGAGATAATCGAATTTGATAAACCAAAGTTTCGGTTACGACTTTTAATTATCATCCCAGTTAAATTCGACTGATTAATGTACTGATAACGCCTATGGACGATTAATAATCATCAATGGGATGATTTGTAATGAATTAATTTGAGTGTAACCGACTATTAAGGTGAAATTCGAACTTAATCAACAATTTAACCGAATTTTGACTTGTAAAAGTCAAAATTGGTCATTTTACCCCTTTACAAGTCAAATCCTATTAAATTGGATATCTCTAAACTTAATTTGATTAATTCTATAACTTGTAGTTCGATTTTTGTTTAATTTCAGATTATTTCTGCCACTTCCGGACTAACGGGGTTAATCCGAATTTGCCGGATTGTCACTGATTAGTTACTTGAACTAGTTTTGGGCTTGATTAACCCAATTGAGCCTCCCAAATACTATTGGGCCTACCTTGGGCTTATTGGCCTACCTAAACCTCAGTGGGCCTACAATGGCCTTATTGGGCCTACTTGGCTTTATTGGGCCTGTCTTTGATTCATTGGGCCTAACTTGTCTTGTTGGGCCCGAGATTTCACTATTCTCAGTTAACGAAGTTAATCCGAAAAGTCGGATTGTCACAATATCAGTACCCTCTCCAGTCAATACATCTTCGTACTAAGGCAACTTAACAACATAAACATCTTCATTAGAAAATTTTAAACTAACAGCTTCCGTATCATGTTCTTCTTCAACAAAAACATTTTGAATCACAGGCTCTTCAGTAGCATTAACGTCTTCTATCTCAGCAAACTGACCAAATTTCTTCAAAGGATGCAATCCCTCAAATTTGTATTTTCCACCCATGTTTTGCATCATCAGTGGAAAGGTTGATTCACTCAGGAGTTTCAAATCTCTAGTCACCACTATTCTTTGTAGACCAAAGTATCTCTCATCAAATATCATTTGCAAAAATCTAGGATACATCAGGAACCTTTCTGATTTACTCCCCTTCAAGTTTCCCTTCATTTCATTTAAAATGAATTTGGAGAACTTGTACTCCCAGCTCATGGAAAGGGCAATAAAGGAAGATGATTGCTCCTTGTTTAGCATATCAAAATTTCCCTTATTTCCACTCATATAGACCATGAAAGCATGAGCAATATATCTCCAATATGGAACCAGTAGTTTCTTCTGCAGCATTGGGTATACTCCTTCATAACCCATCTCAGATAGCACACCTTCAATAACACCTTTCACAAGCACTACAGGATCAGTAGGCTTATCAGTAAACGCCATAACTTCTCTAATCACAATTTCAGAGATCACAACTTCTATATCTTGAACTCGAGCAACAACATTCCCTTTTCCACCATCTCCATCTTTATTCAACTTAGCAGACAACCAAAATTCTTCGAGGAAATTTTCATGAATGACCGGACTCGTTCTCAAAGCATGAGAAATCTTGCAAGTGTTAAACCCATGAATAACATATGCAAATTGTTTCTCGCTTTCTAGAGGAGCAGATAATAGCAGTGCCAGGTTGTGACATCTTTCCATAGAATCTGAAGTTGTTTTTGTGCAATTTTAACCTGCAAACCTTCAAAACACACCAACGAAAGTCAAGTTAGAAATCTATTCATAATAATAAATCATGATCGAACTTATTTAATTATTCTCGAATCAAGGAAATGATTTTCGTGAACAATATTGAATTGATTCTCGAGATTGAATTGATTTTCGAGATCTAACAAATTAGTACTCAAGAACAAATTGGGTTCTCGAATTCCTCTTCTCTTTCTCGAACCTATGAAAAATTCTATTTTTGAATTTAGATGAAACTTTTGTCGAATTCGAATAGATTTTATATCGTTCTTGAACACGAATCCCCTTCCTCGACTTTAATGAGGGTTCTTTGAACTTCAATTTCAAGAACACTTCATCTCCTTCATCTGAACCCGAGAATCATTCCAGTCGACTTTTGACTTCCTTAAATCCATTCAAGCAGATGTTCATCACCGGGTTTAATGATTTCTTGACCCAAATCAAAATTTCGATCAATATTCACCCAATTCCAACACACTTTGATGAATACAAATTACAAATTATTGAATTCGGATTTTTCACTTTGATTCTAAACCTGCAAATACCTTGCAGAAATATTAGCACCGATGAAGATAGAGATAATGATGAAGATGATGAAACAGATGCAGAAGTCGAAAACACAAAAAGAACTCAAGAACGGCTCAATAAATTTTAAAAATGTGGTATAATGAACTCGACAATGGCTAGGGTAAAAAGTTTTAACGCTCATTAACCCCTTTTATAATTAATCAGATCAAACAATACTCACGCAATCCCATTAGCCAGTCCACAAACCGAAAATCATCATTTTTAATTTTCTAAAATGATCAAGTCAAACAAACGCATTATTTGGGATCAAATCGTTGTCAAGTCAATCCAAAAATTCCTATTAATGCTAACCCTTATAAAATAAATATCGTGATTGCCGGTATATTGTCCGTTTAAACCCAATCTTAAAACCTTTTTGCTTTTCTTATTCATGCATATTTATCATGTTTTGGTACTTTAAGTGTGTTGTGACTGAATCACACTAAATCCTAGATACCCGTGGTGCATCCTATCAAGCCAAAGATTTCTTATTACAATTTTAGTATGCATCTGATCCTAATTATATGTCTGAGAGTTTAGAGAGAGAAAGCAAGAATGGATCATAGGTTTTATAATACAAAGCTTAATATACAATGGAGTTCGGGTTTTGGACTCTAGAGGGTCTCTTTTAACATGCTTTTTGCATGATTGTGCTCTGAGGCATCTTTTATTGGTGTTAGCAGATCCAGATTTTGTAGCATATGCTCATGTATGCAAGTCACATGTCAGGTCTCCGCGTAAACCGAACAAAGAAAGTTACACTTCTCATGTCTCTGCGGAAGTAGAACAGAGAGAAGACATCCATGAGCACTATATGATTTTATGTACATACGCAAAGCACTTTGAGAGAAAGCGCTCAATGTTCAACATATTTTCAAAATCTCGTGCATATTAAATGTGTCTTAAGATTTCTAAGACAGTCAAATTGGTAATGCACTCTTCTAAGTAGTGATATTTCCCCAAAACAACACACAATTTCTTTAGTTAAGCACAAGATAGATCAGCTAATTCAGTTAAGTGAGCCTACCAGCATATCATTTCAACACAAATTCTTTCAGAGATAGCACTTTACAAAATTTTTAACTGAACCTTTATCATGAAAATTTATATGATTTCCTAAAACACAGTGAATGTCTAGACTTAATTTCTTTGACATATTTCTCTCCCTAAATTTATTCATGGTATGATAAAAATTATAAAAAAAATTGAGTTAGATGTAAGGAAACCCCCCCCCCCCCCAAACCACCTGACCAAGTGATCAGTCCTAAAAAACAATCAATTTCAGCTAATCCATAAGCACATTGAAGGTAGAGATTCTCACAGGCTTTGTGAACACGTCAGCCACATTTAATTTGGTATCAATTTGTTCCATTTTAATTAATTTATGGTCATAGCAATCTCTGATAAAATGAATTTTCATTTCACTGAGCTTGGTTTTGGAGTGTTGAACCGGATTTTTGCAAATTTGAATCGCTACATCGTTATCACAGAAAATAGGAGTGTTATTGAAATTCAAACCATAGTCCAGCAATTTATGTTGCGTCCATATCACCTGGGAGCAGAAAGTAGATGCAGCAACATACTCAGCTTCTCCAGTGCAGATGGAAACTGTTTGTTGTTTCTTGCACTGCCATGAAACGAGCCTGTCTCCCAGCAACTGACATCCGGCAGAAGTGGACTTGCGGTCAATGTTGCCTCCTCCACAGTCACTGTCACTAAAAGCATAAAGATCAAATTCAGAATTGCGAGAATACCACAATCCAAACCGGGGCTTCCTTTTGAGATATTGAAAAGTCCTGTTAACCGGAGTCTGATGTGAGAGTATTGGTTTTCGCTGCTAGCATGCACACTGACACACTGCAAACATAATATCAGGTCGACTTTCAATGAGATATATCAAAGACCCAATCATGGAAAGATAACGCGCTTGATCAACTTGAGATCCGTGCTCATCATATGTAAGCACGGGTCTTTCTTTCATGGTAGTCATCTCGGAATGACAATCTTGCATTCCAAACTTAATCAGCATGTCCGACTAATATTTGCTTTGATGAATAAGAATTCCTTCAGAATTTTGACGAACTTGTAACCCCAAAAATGTGGTCATTCCTCCCAATGAGCTCATTTCAAACTTCTTCTTCATCACACTTTCAAATTCTTTTCACAACTTTTCACTGGTTGATACAAAGATGATGTCATCAACATAGATTTCAACCATAATCATATCATCATCTACCCAGTTTAGGAATAGAGTTTGATCAATTGTTCCTCGTGTATACCCACGACTCAGCAGATTTTCAGTCAATGTAGCATACCAAGCCTGTGGAAGCTGGAGAAGACTATACAAGGCTTTGTAAACTCTATATACATATTCTGGACGGTTAGAATAAACAAAACCAGGAGGTTGACTGACATAAATTTCTTCCTTCACTTTCCCATAAAGAAATGTTGATTTGACATCCATTTGATATACCATGAAACCCATGTAAGAAGCAAACGCAAGGAACAGACGAATGGATTCCAACCGAGCAAATTGATCATAGACATCATCATAATCAAGTCATTCAAGCTGACGAAATCCTTGAACAACAAGACGAGCTTTATTTCTGAAGATGACCCAACTGTCATCTTGCTTGTTGCGAATAACCCAACGTGAACCAAGTGCCTTTTTGCCGGTAGATAAAGGAACAAGTTCCCAAACCTTTAAGCGATCAAAATGGTTCAACTCTTCAAGCATAGCTTCAACCCAACTAGGTTCTTCAAGAGCCATGTATATATTCTTTGTCTATATCTAAGAGATAAAGCACGAATATAAGCAGTTATTAATGACACCAGACTGACTTCTATTCTGAACTCCTGTGTCAAGTAATCCGATAAGATTTTCAATGGGATGATAACGTTGAATACGAGTAGGAATAACATTATCAGAGACCTCAATCACAGTTGGCAAATTTGACACATTTTCAGTGGGTACTTTTGGAGAATTTGCTTAAGGATTTTCTTCATTATGTGATTAGCTGGTGGTATATTCAGCTCCAATGGGTTAAGAAAAGATGTTAGCTTGCTCGTCTTTTATATGATTTAGAACAGTTTCAGACTCAATGGATGTGTCGTGCTGAATTTCTTTTCCTTTTTCCGACAATTGGGGTACAGATTTCAGAGCAGGTGGATCAACTATCCATGAGGTATTTCTAACAAATTTTGAATCGTCTATGTTTAGGGTGATTCCTGAAACATTAAGTTCATTAGAGGAGACGTCAGACGGAATATTGAAAGATTTGAATAAAGAAGCACAATCAAAAAGCCAATCTGGGCCAACTCTTGCAACTGTTACGTTCTCTTCAAGCCAGCGAACATCATAAGACTCCATTATTATTTTAGTCATTTTATTATAAACTCGATATGTCGTTTTACCAGCATATCCCACAAAATAGCAGTCATCTGCTTGAGCATTGAACTTTGGGATTGCATCCAAGTGCAATAGTGTACAAGATCATCCAAAGATTTTAAAATTTTCCACAGATGGTTTGTGTTTATAAACAATCTCATATGGAGTCATCGTGTGTCATTTGTTTAGTAAGACTTGAGAACGTGACAAGCAGTGTTGATGGCTTTGGCCCAAAAAAATGTAAGAAAATTTGAGTCAATCAGCATGGTTGGTGCAGCCTCAATCAATGTCCTAATTCTTTGTTCAGCGACTCCATTCTGTTGTGGGTTCTGGCTGTGTTGTATTGCCTATAAATTCCTTTTCCTGCACAAAAGATGCTAAGTTCAGCATTCTTAAATTATGTTCAGTTGTCACATCGAATTCCTTTGACTCTTTCATTTTTTGATTTTCAAGGAATGTGACAAATTGCTTTAGCAGTTCTCCATTGCTGACGGTACCTCGTAGGACAATCTTTCCTCTATTTCCTCCCGCAAAAACATCTCCCTCATCATGATGCTGATGATTATTAAGTTGGGAGATGTCTCCTATCATGTTCCTGGAATAGCCACTATCCACATACCAAAGTTTGAGGATCTTCCTCCCAAGGTGTTCCTGCACAAACAACAGGATCAGTTAGTTTCTAGATACCAGACCATTTTGCTTATGGGTTTTCCAAATTTATGTTTGTAAGCAACATTCATCAAGTCTGACACAAATTTATCTTCTTTTACAGATGAATGGGATGAAGTGGTGAAATTTTGAATTTTGTAGGTATTTGCAAACTGTGTTTTATCCTATAAGAACTTATGTTTATTTTGATTTTTCATTTTTATCCAATCACCATCAGAGGGCTTTGGTTTGAAATGTCAATTCGTCATAGTCTTAGATGTAGACATCTTCATTGACTTAGACTGTGTTGCATTCCACAACTTAGCCTTCTGATTTTGACGTGAAAAAAAAGCATAAGAATGATGTCTGCAATTTCTTGCAATGTATTCGTGAACTCCACTGTGAAATCAAGTTTGATGCTTCACTAAGTGTGGGTGTGTTAGCACTGTGATGTCCCCGTTGCTTTATGAAAGGGCCTTGATTAGCACCATTTTCTTTATGGTTGTATGAAGACTTCTGAGATGAAACTTTTGTGTGTGTTTTAGGTCTGGGTGTCACATATCTTGCAATTTTAGGTTTTTCAACAGACATATCAGTTACATGCAATTTATCTTTATTCTGCAAGGCATCACTAGCATCAGATTTAATGCTAGAGATTGTTCTATTGCTGGAACTCGAACCAGATGTATTCAAAGTATTAATAAAATCCCAATCACAAAAATTTGAATATGTGCAATCAACATAAGCATTGTCCACGCAAGCATTATCAGTCTGTAAAACAGAAGAAACAAATGGTACTGAGTTTTTTTTTTAAACAGAAAAATCTAAAGTTTTTGAAACACTATTCTCAGCAGAACTTATTTTATAAGATAATTGTTAAAATTAAGATCTGCAATAGGTTCATCGTCCTCTTCATCCCAATCTTCCACTATTGCTTGATCTGCCCAAGAATCAAAATTGTTAAAGATGTTACATGGACTTCAGATTCAACTGATTTAGCTGAACATGAAGTCGTTTCATTTGTATCTCCTTGTCTACCATATTTCATTGTGGTATACTTTGCTAGTTCTTCTTCTGTCATAGGTGTGTATACAAAATTATTTCTCAATGGTGGAGGATTGTTCACAAAAATGTTACCCATAGCACCAATCACAGTTAAAGGGTCTTGCTCTTTTGGTGTTGTTCCAAACTCTTCACCCTTTGCACTTACGTAAACTGTTGGCTTTACTAAACCCTCATGTACACGGTTCACATATCCCATTCCTTTAGTTTCTTGCCACTTCATTTGTTTTTGAATCATTTCTTCTACAATCGCAGATGATACATCAAATTTTTTAAAGTTTAATTCAGATTTTTCAAACTGGTTTTTGTATCGTTCTGCTTCAGACTTAGCTTTATCAAGCATGGATTTAGAAGATTTTATTACACCTTGAGCATTGCTCAGATCTCTTGTTAAAACTATATCTATCTTTTGAGCCTCAACTTTTTCTGTTAAGCGTTTATTTTCTTTCTATAATTTTAAGTTTTCTTGCTCAATTCGTGACATATGAAGTAAAATATTGTTATTTTGAATCCTTTATGTAGTTACCTTATCAATACAAGCTTGAGGGCACATAAAAGAACTTACATTAGCATCAGCAGGAAGATGTGCCATGAAAGCATGCTCCTTGTGAGTATCCTTAATCTCAGCCATCAATGCAACTATAGACTCCTCAGTCAGGTTAAGAGCTTTGATTTGATCATCCCATCCAAAAACACCATCTTGCATCACCACCAAAGCCTTGTTGTCATTTGCTTTATTTTCCCCACCAACTTCTCCATTTACGGGAATCAAGGTGCCCTAACTATTTTCAGCAGTCTTCTATGGCTTAGTGCATACATGAGCATAATGACCAGGCTCATGACAGTTGAAGCACCTAAGCTTTTTTTTGTAAACTTTACCTTGTTAATATCAGATTGGCCCCAAGGATTTCTTCCTGTAGCTTTGGTAAAGTTCTTTGCCATGAAAACAGCATTGACAATGTGCCAGGTAATATCCATCTCTTCCATATCCTCTGGGTGAATTTACTCAAGTTCAGACTCCACAACTGCAAACGGTGGTACATGATCACCAGATCCCAAATATTAGAACACTTAAAAAATCCTGCAAACAAAGCAATATTCACCGAAACTTCTTTGGTAAGTGTTGCAGGTTGCACAGTAACTGATCCATCTAATCCAGATGAGCTTCTAGAGGTATTTCCAGAAGCATGAACAGTGGGAGAAGAAGAACTGACTGTAGATGACAAAACAGACGAAGCAGAAGGCAAAACAACCTTGTGAACAGGATAGGCAGATGAAGGCTGAGCAATGAATGCACTATTCACACTGCTGATGCCTGCAACATTGTAACTATTAGTGTGATTCATAGATCTCTGCTAATCGTTCATTTCATAGGATTTAATTACAGACACCATCTTAGTCAAATTCAAATTGCCCAAGTTCATGATTGATTAGATAATGCCAACATTCAAGTCCCAGTTCCTAGGCAGAGCATTCACCAACTTCTTGTTAATCACACCTGCTTGGTTTTCTATTTTGGCAGTACACATTTCAGTAATCAAGGTCACAAATCTTTGTATCTGATCATCCAAGCTTTCACCAGCCACGTAATTAAAAGTGTTGAACTTGTATTCAGCATTTCTTTGCGTGACTCTTTCATCTCAATGTTTCCTTAATACATGTCAATAAGAGCTTTCCAGAGCTCCCTAGCATCAGTAATCTCTCTGAAACACTGTGAGATCTCAGGAGAGAGACCTTGTGTGATATAACCAAGTGCATGTTCATCTTCCTCAATAATCTATTAAAAAACCTCTTCAGTGTAATGTTCGGGATCCTTAACCAACTCATTACCTTCAAGATCTTTGTACGTGATCTTGCGTTTTCCTCTCAAAATTACTCCCCACAGTTTTGGTTCTTTAGTCCTGATATGCTTTTCAAGACAAAACTTCCATTCAGGAAAGCCAGCAGCAGATGAAAGTATAGGAATTCTTGTAGTTGTGCCCATGATTGCATCTAGCTCATTTTGTTTACTAGCTAGGGCAGCTGCAAGTATACTTGTATAATCCATTTCTGAAAATTGAATAGACTGCACACAAAAAAAATTCAAGTACTCCGAAATAAGTCTATTCGAGAACAAGGTAATATCCTCGAGAACACAAGTGAAAGATTAGAATCATCGAGAATGAACTTGCAGTTGAGAACACCATAGTCGAGAACTAATAACAGTTCGAGAATAAATGCCCCTCTTCGAAAACCAGCACAGTTCAAGAACCAATAATAGTTCGAGAACAACTACCCCTCTTTGAGAACCAAAACAGTTCGAGAACTAATAATAGTTCAAGAACACGGATTAAAGACACTCCTTTGTCGAGAATGATTTAATGTGTTTTCGAAAATCCAAGAAATTCTTCGAGAAAGAAAGTGTAGAATCAGATCTGAAATAACTGAAAATTTAAATTTTAAACGCAGATCTTTTCAATCTCGTAAAATTTTATACTGATCCTATTAACAATCAATCTATTCGAGAATGGCGACATCACAGATCAAACACCTCTTTTTCGACAAAAAATAATTGAAGAACACGACAAACACAGTTTGTAAAGTTCTTAAAAAACACCTTTTTCTTGAAAAATTGATACCAACAATGAGCCACAAACTGATTCTGAGGTTCTGATAACAATTGTAAGTCGCACTACAGGATCTAAAACTGTTATCGATTATCCAAACACGCGTGAGAGTGAGTAATGGTATCACGTGTGTGAAAGAACAATAACAATCAAGAACAAGATGAAAAACAAAAGGATTTAATCGTATTAATTGCACTCGCTTCAAAGAACCGACCGGTACAATATCTGTGAAACACAAGGAAAGCAAAAGCAAAAGCAAGAACCCTAGACCAAAATTCACGAACACCTAATCAACATTAAAATTGGGTTTATATAATACTGTTACGCAAACCAGACCTCTCAGTCCATTTCCACTAATTGAACCAAAATAACCCAACTCGAGAACCGATATTATAAACTCGAGAAACACCAAAACTCATTTCAAAACCCAACAAAACCAAAATTCTTAGTCATATTATGGGGAGGTGAAGTTAAGGAATTGTATATGTGAAGTGTATAATGTTATGTCTGGCAAACATAAGATTATATTCTTGACATGGATATGACCTTAATGAAATCAACTCATACTATGGTTATGAATATTAGGTAAGGTGTTAGGAGTTTGATTTGGTGACGCAATTAAGTTCATTTTTAATGGTATGCTTAGTTATACGAAATAGATAGCAAAACCAATGTATCAAATAATTTATTTCAGCCATAGCATGGCTGGCAGTGATAAAGTTCACGGTGGTGGCGGTCATGAAACTAACTTCACTGAATTGCAAACTATGGTGAGGGAAGAGGTGGCACGAGCACTAGAAACTTCAATTCCTCACCATATGGAGGGTCTGCAAGCCTCCATGAGGGAATTTATTCAACAAGAGTTTGCAACACTCAGAGCGGGGCGAGATGGGGAACAAACTCCAAGGAAGATGACCTATACAGAGTTTATGGCTTGTAAGCCAAGTGAATTCAAGGGGGAGGTTGACTCATTACTGAGTCAACGGTGGATAATCGACATGGAGGGCACGTTCGAGACGAGCCATTTTGATCCGGAAGTTGAGGTGATCTTTGCAAAAAATCAGTTGCGTTAAAGGGCAAAGGATTGGTGGGAGCTTCTACGAAAGGAGAAGGGTAGGGATGACATTAGAAATCTTGCATAGGTGGAGTTCAAGGAGTTGTTTCTTAAACTTTTCTGTCCACAGGCATATATAGACAGAATCACCAAAGAATTCCTTCATATGAGACACAAGGAGGAAAGTATTGACACGAAAACCACCATCTTTTAGGACAAAGCTAGATTGTGTCCTGATTTGCTACAAATGGAGCGGATGTGGATCAATTGATACCACAGTATGCTGAATGCCAAGTACTGCAAATTTCTGACACCATCAAAGTGTGAGAAATTGGCAGAACTTATTGATTGTGCTTGGGAGCGCGAGTTGGAGTTAAAGAAACAAGAAGACCACGGTGAAAAGTGAAAGGTGGAGAAGGAGAAAGGGTCGTCTAAAAAGGGGAAGTTCTCTAACTCACCTACAAAGTTACACTCAAGTAGGGGAGTTAAGCATTGTGCAAAACATGGGAAAGACCACATGGATGATTGTTCGATATGACCTTTATCTTGCTATAAGTGCGGGAAGCAAGGTCATCTTGCTAATCAATGCTCGAGCCCTCTGAATTTATGTTATAATTGCTATAAAGCGGGGCATGTTCGGAGTGAGTGTCCGGAACTTAAGAGGGCTGGATTTGGTGGAACCTAAAATCGATCGTTTAAAAGGAAGTGGGAAGAAGGTTGAGGTACCCAAACCAAAGGGTAGGACCTTTCAAATTACTGCGACGGAAGCCAACGTCATACCTGATGTGGTGACAGGTACTTTCTTCATCAATACATTTCATGCTTACATATTATTTGATTCGGGGGCTAGTAGATCTTTTGTGTCTACTAATTTTATAAACCATTCTTCTTTTGTTGTTGAGAAATTGTCGGTGCCTGTAGAAATAGAAATAGAAGATTCTAAATGCTTCCTAGTTTGCGATATTTTTCGAAAATGTAAACTAACAATCGATGGGGAGGATTTCGATATTGATTTGATATCTACGGTATTTGGGTAGTTTGACGCGGTGGTTAGGATAAATTGGCTTTCAGCTCACGGGGCCAACAATGTGTGCAAACATAAGATTATTCAACTGATGTCACCTAGCGGACAAGAGGTGTGTATTCGTGGGGAGAAGCGTGGTCGCCAGATCTTATGTTCGTTAACTGAAGCTATGAAGTATTTGAACAATGGGGGACGATCATTTCTTGCTAACGTGATGGATTCGAAGAAAGTAGTGAAGATGATAGAAGGCATTCCTACGGTTCATGATTTTTCGGATCTCTTTCCGGATGAACTACCGGGTTTACCTCTCGAAAGGGATGTGGAGTTCCGAATTGATTTGGTGTCGGGGTTTAGCCCATTGCTAAGGCTCCGTACCGTTTGGTGCCATCAGAATTGCAAGAGATGATGAATCAATTGCAAGAACTTCTTTATCAGGGTTTTATTCGTCTGAGCATCTCACCATAACAAATCGAGGGTACAGCAAAAACTTGGGGTTCTTTTGGTGGTGAACCAAATGGTCAAATATTATTTGGGACAAACTGACCATTTCATTGGAGAGAACTGCATACATGACATATTGCGTGTCATAAGGCATTTCTCCCCAACTTGTGGTCTTTTGAGAAAGACACTACAAAATAGTGTGACGGAGAAACTTGTACTTGGGATAGAGATAAGCTTTGTACAATGTTCTATTTTTCAGGTCTCCCTGATAGTCACACTGAACGAATGCAACATGAAGAAGTTTGAGAGAAACAGTTGTGGGTGCATCAGTGTCATCTAGATTTAGCGCAAGACTAAGTTTGGAAGGAGTGATCGAAACCTGTTGACCAACAACCACAGAGGTTACGCTTTCAAAAGTGTTGTCGTTAGACACCAAAACAGAGTTCGCCCAAAACTGATTTAGGGCCGAAACAGAGATATGAGGGTTAAGAATAAGAGTGGTATGAACAAAAGAGTTTACCAGAGCGTTGATTACCTCCTCATAATGGGGGTACTCAGAGGACTTGGTGAGGTAGGCGATCATGCACAAGCTTGAGTTTCAAAGATTCGATCGCCATGGATGTAGATAAATCGAATAGTAGTTTCAAGGTGAAAACCACGATTACAAATCTTGCTTTAAGTGCTGAGAGATAAATAAGTAGAAAAATAACCGTTGCAAATGTGTGCAGTTTCTTTGGGAAACTGCCAATACTTATAACAAAATAAAAGTTTATCTTAGGGTTTTGACCCATTGGACAAACCTGTAAACATAAGAGACAGAAAGACAAAAGACATACCAGTACGATTATGCATACCCTGAAGTACGGACAGTGTTTTGATATGAATGAAGCGTGATCTTAGGCCGTTACACGCGATCATCATGAGCATCAAGCTTAGACACGATCCATGTAAATGTGCCGCGTTAGGAGACATGTCCCAAAAACAGTTGTCCTTAGCCATAAGCAGCATTTTGAAGTTACGTGAAGTGAGGATTAACATCATGAACACGAAGATAATTATGGAGTTTCAGAGAATTTTAGGTTAAGTGCAGAAGAAGATAACCACGGAGTATGGGAACGACAGATATAAATAAGACGGAAAGACTCAGTGGTCAATAAAGTCAAAAGGGTAAAATGGTAAAAAGAATAAGATATTTTAGCCGTAAAATAATTTATGAGGGTCAAATCCATTAATTGTAGGGTGTCAAGTCCTTAGAGTAATTAGTGAAAGTCAAATCAGAGCGTAATTAACAAAGGATTAATAACCACGTAGTAAAAAGATTTGACCGCGGAGAAGATTTAACCGCGAATTAATTACTTTGAGACCATAATCACGGATGTGGTATAACCATGGAATGGTTAAAACAAAATGTAAGAACAGATATGATGCAGCCATGGAAAGGTATGAAACAATGGTTTACAAAAACTGTATATCCACTTTAGTCTATCCGTGGTTAGGTACAACCACTGAGAAAAGAACCAAGGTTGTTTTATCAGTGGTTATCCCTTTGTCCGTTGTTAGGATAATTAGAGAATCATCCTTTAATATAAAAATTCAAGGTTTAAGAATAATATTCTTAACCATATTTATTAAAGAATTAGCTCATATTTATCATGCCCAATTTGGAAACAAATTTCGAAAAGGTTGAAGACTCTAAGGACATGGTAAATATGTCTGCTACTTGGTCACTTGTAGATACATGTTCTAGGACAATTAGTCCTTTTTCAAAACAGTCTCGTATGAAGTGATGCCTTATTTCTATGTGTTTGGTTTTAGAATAATAGACAAGATTCTTTATTATGATTTTGGCAGCTTCACTTTCTATTAAAAAAGTTTTTTTCAGTTCAGTTGTTCCAAAGTCCAGTAATTGGTATTGCAGCCACATGATTTGGGCAGTGCAGTGTGCTGCTGCAATATATTCAACCTCAGCAGTTGAATTAGATACGGAGGTTTGCTTCTTGCTTTGCCATGAAACTAAGCAGTTTGCAAAGAACTTATATCCTCCAAAGGTTGACTTCCTGGTGAGAGAGCATCCTGCATAATCACTATCTGAAAAGGCAACAAGCCTACAAGTTTGATTAGAAAGATACCAGATACCAAGTGCAGGCGTACCTTTTAGGTATATGAATATCCTCTTCACAAATGATAAATGTGATTATTTGGGGTAAGATTGGTATATAGCACAAACACATGTAGCATACATAATATATGGCCTTGATGCAGTGAGATACATCAAAGATCCAATCATGCACCTATAGAGAGTTTGATCTACAGGTTCATGTAACAACCGGTTTTCCATAGTATTTTAATAAATTTATATATTATAAAGTATTTTAATTTTACTATGAAGAGTGTTTTGATAATGACTTGATAAAGTTGTTGTGTGACTACTTTTCTATGAAGGATGATCACATTACACTAGCAAGAGGTTTATGGATTAATAATAGCACATTATCAAGACAACAAAGTAATGATCATAATGAGGGAAAGTGAAATTAGCAAACGATGCTTCGAATGATAGTTATGATACAACGAGTTTTGAACAATAATCATAAAATGACCTATATAATCAATACATCCTTATGAGGAGTTCTTGATATGGTTAGAAAGGTAACTAAAAATCGTGAACGTTGGCGAAAACGGTGAGCAAAACGGAGTTCGTATGAAACTAGAATCGCGAAAACAAGTTCAAGACACATCGAGCTTTTACGACACGTATCCTAGGTGGCATGCCACGTGTTTTGCAGCTTTGCCACATGTCATAGGTGGCCGCCACGTGTCCCACATGACTGCCAAGTTCCAACAAGGTGTCGCAGCATGGCTATCTCGATTTGCGTTCCAGTTCCTATAACTAGAACGTACCTCGTCATTTTTCGCACAAAGTCTCGAGTTCCAATCCTATTATCATGACATAAATACCCCCATAAACCTCCTTTAAGGTCACTTGAGGGTGTGGAAGCACGTGACGAGTGATCGAGACTAGCCAATCTGTTAAACAAACTGTTGTTCGGATATAACGAGGTAAGCTTATGCTTAAGTTTTAAATATTAAGGTTGTATCCATGAGTATGTATGGGGTTGTATTGACTAAATAAAGCCTTTGATATGATGTCGTTATGCCCGTGTGATACAGGAAACGCCCCACATTAAAGTAACGAGTTAAAAGCTACCGAATACACCACCCACGTCTAGCATGTGAAATGGGTGCATAAGGATATTGTGCTCAGCCTAGATCGTATTAGAGATATCTTAACATAGTCGTTGTTCTGTCTGTTTAGAAACATGAATAACGGTTTATGGGATATGTGAATATTGTTATGATCTTGCTAGGATAACAAGGTTGTTAAGATTCCTTGGGGAAACGTAAGACCAGTGTGGGAGATTAAGTTTATCGTGCGGGATCAATCAGGTTAGTTCTATGATGCCCATTTTATGTTTTAAAATATTTTGGGCTCATATGCATGCTATTAATTATTTGTATTTAACGATGTTATATTTAAACTATGTTTGAGACCCTTGTGTGTATAATTGAGTGTTTACAAAACAATGATTGTTGACCGTGAGGTTGAACATATCAAATGATTTTTGGTCTAAACATGGTTTTGGGATGCTGTACTCGAGATAGTACGAGTCAAATGATTTTCAAAGATACATAAAAGTGATGAGTTTTATGGACATTGGGAAAATGTTTTGACACGTATTCTGGTTGTGTGCCACTAGTGAGACTAGTCGAATGATTTAAAAGTTTTACAATTGCGATTTGGACAAAGGTCCTAAAACAGGTTTTGAAAACGCTTTGGGCACTGCAGTGGTTGTTTAAGCAGGGAAAAATGTTTTATAAACATTGAATATACAGTTTGTGTTAAAATTGTTTTTTTGACAAATGTGTCGACCATGGTCAACGGTGTCCTTGCTATATATGTAAAAAAAAAGCGTCGTGCCTGTCTTTGTTACCTGTTTTTGGTGGGAAACAGCCATGGCATATGTATCATCATAGGGGGTTGATTGATCAATTGACTGTATTTAACTGGTGACGACCGAGCTTGCAGAGGGTGAACGTGACCCTAGATAGTGGCTTAATATTACTGTAGATGCAATATAAGAACTACCACACTGTGGACTTGGCAGGTGGTAACCATACCGTGGACTTGACGGATTGCTATTTGGGTTTTCGTAACCCGGTGGTTTTAGGTTCTTGGAACCCGGTTATTGGTTTGAAACTTTTCTGCACAAATTTTGTATTTTTTATGATTATGAATTCCCTTTATTATTATTTAAAATATGTCATGTGAATCTTTTCCTAGTTGTCTTATCTTAATTTTTGTATGATTAAAACTTAGAACTCACTAGTGAAAACTGATCCCTTTGAGTATCCATATCATAGAAAGATAAGGCTTCGTGTAGCCATGGAAAGGGAAAAGTGTGATGGAAAGAATAGCAAGCAGATGGAAATTTTGGTATATGTATAATGATGTAAATTATATCATGTTGGCATCTTGTATTGGAACTTGTGTTATATTAATAAAAGTTTCGCTGCTAATCTCTATTATACCATGTGTTCTGTTATAATTCCGATTTAGTGATGGTCCAGGGAGACAGGCGTCACAGTTCACCATTTTCATCTGGTGTTATTCAAGGAGCAGTTGCCATAGGGGTACAGATTACTTTACAATCAGTCATTTCAAATTTATTTAAAAGGTCTTTTACATATTTGGACTGATGAATAAAAATACCATTTGAGGTTTGTTTGAATTGAAGTCTTAGAAATGTTTTTAGTTGACTCAAACACTCATTTCAAACTTAATAGACGTTAATTTTGAAAATTGTTCACATAAGAAAGGTTTTGTTGATCCAAAGACGATGTCATCAACATAAATTTGAAGCAACAAAAGTTCCTTATCTACCCGTTTAATGAACAATGTTTTGTCAATGGTTCCCCTTGAAAATTTATTTGTGAGACGAAATTGAGAAAGAGTGTCATACCAGGCTCTTGGAGCTTGTTTTAAACCATATAAAGCCTTATCTAGTCTATACACCCAGTCAGGATGATGAACATCATCAAACCCTGGTGGTTGACAAACATAGACTTCTTCCTTAATGGTTCCATACAAGAATGCCCATTTTATATCCATTTGGAATACTTTGATATTATGGGATATACCAAATTCAAGAAAGAGTCTTATGGCTTCAAGTATGGCTACAGGTGCAAAGGTTTCATCATCATCAATGCCTTCCTCTTGGCAGTAACCTTGAACTGCCTATCTAGCTTTATTTTTGACTACAATGCCCCTATTATCAGTTTTATTCCTAAATACCAATCTTGTTCCACTTGGGTATTTCCCTTTAGGCAAAGAAAACAGAGTCCAAACATTTTGTCTTTTAAACTAAAGCAGTTCATCATGCATAGCCTCCATTGAATTATTATCCTTAAGAGCCTCTTGATACTTTAAGGGCTCAATTTGGGATAGGAAGGCAACATGAAGACAAAAGTTTGAGATTTGGCTTCTTATTTGAGCACCTCTATTCAAATCACCAAGAATATGTTCTAGAGGATGATTTCTATTGAAAGGAATGATGTCCAAACAATTATTAGCAGAAGCAGCATCAGAAGAGGATGAATTTTCAACAGGACCGGGTGAGTTTTCACATGTTTGGATAGGAACTTGTTCAAAAGTGCCTGTTGGAGCATTGTCAATTATTGGAGATGTGGAGGTAGACACATGTTCATTATGATATTGAGAATTGATTGAAAAGAAGGAATAGAAGAGAAAAACCGAGACACTGAACATTCCTCAAGAGATGATCGATCTTCAGAGGTTTGGCAGGATTCTGAAGGAGACATAGATGGAGCAGGAGGAGTGTATGTGAAGCTTTCAAGATCAAACAAGTCATCAGGAGCAGAGGAAAAAGAAGAGGTCGATGCAGGTCATTGAATTTAACATCAATGGATTCCTCAACAATCTTAGTTCTAAGATTGAAATCTCGATAAGCTTTGGAAGTTTGAGAGTTTACCTCAAAGTATCCCGAGTCCCCTTTTGCAGCAAATTTGGACAGGGAATCCTTTGTGTTCAGAATGAAGCATTAACATCCAATAAATTTGAAAAAGAAGATGAGAGGCTTTATTTTATGAAGGACTTCATAGGCGGTTTTGTTATGTCTTTTCACAATTTGAACTCTGTTTAAGACATAACAAGCAGTGTTTACCGCCTTAGCCCAGAAAGACAAAGGTAATCGTGAGTCTGCAAGCATTGTTCTTGCAGCCTCAATGAGTGTCCTATTTTTCCTTTCAAAACCTCCATTTTGAGCAGGAGTTCTAGGAACACTATATTTTCTGAGGATTCCTTTTGAAGTATAGAATTCATCAAGAACATGGTTCTTGAATTCAGTACCATTATCACTTCTTATTATCCTAACAGGAAGACCAAATTGTCTTTCAATTTGAGTGATAAGGGCTTTTATTTTATCAGAAGTCTCATGTTTGTTGTATAGAAAGAAAGTCCAACAAAATCTTGAGTAGTCATCTACAACAACTAAACAGTATCTCTTTTTAGCTAAGCTAGCTACCTTCACAGGACCAAAAAGATCCATGTGAAGCATATTGAGAAAATCAGTTGTTTTAGATTCCTCAATAGACTTATGTGATGATTTATGTTGCTTTCCTTTCAAACAAAATTCACATTGTCCATCAAAATGAAATTCTTTTGAAGTTAATCCACTTACAAGTGAAAGGGTAGAAAGCTTATTAAAAGTTTGGTGATTTAGGTGACTGAATCTTCTGCCTAAAGGGCAGTTTCAGGAGATGAAGCTTTAGCTATGAGACATGTGGGAATTGAAGATTGAGAGTCAGTTGTTATGTCAACAAATAGACATTTCCACTTCTCTTAGACGTTAGAAGAGTGTGTCGGTCTATGAAGACCTTTATTTTTGAGTTAATTTATGGAGAAATGATTTTGCAACTGTCTTTGGTGAAAAATGAACTATAATTTTGTCAACCAATTAAGACACGATCAAGAGATTAAACTTCAGGTTCTCAACTAGACTGACATCTTTAAAATGCAGTTTTCCATTAAGGACATAACCAGGCCCAACTATCTAACCTTTGGCATTATTTCCAAAGGAAACAGATCCTCCATTCTTTGGAATGAAATTATTAAGAATAAATCTACAACCAGTCATATGCTTAGAGCCTCCACTGTCCACATATCATAAATGATTTTGGTATGAAGAAGCTCTCTGCATACATAGGATCAAATTCAACAGGTTAGATATGGGTCATTGTTTATTTTGAACACGAGGAAAAACATTTGAGAGTTCAATTATTTCTGCAACACATTATTCATCAATTTCTGCGTCATCTAGAATTAGCTGTTGCTAATTTTGATGCAATATATTGATTTGAGAATCCACAGAAGGTGAATTTACAGCAGCTGGTGGATAATGAATAGAATTCAACATAGGGTAGGAACGTGGTGTGCCAAGGATTGAAGGTCTAGGAATTGAAGCCAAGGGTGGAAGTGAGAAAAAGGATGGATGAGGATTTGGCTTTATTGTGTGGCTGGCACCTTTTTTACTCACTTTCTTAGCCTTTTTCACTTTATTAGGGGGTTTCCCTTTAGATGAAGAGGCTTGTTCAGCTTTCAACTTATCTCTTATTTTCTTAAGAGGATTTTGTGTCCTGCAATTTTCAGTACAATGGTTGTATTTGAAACATTTTCAACAGGCGGGAGATAAGGATGAGTAGTTTAGAATGAAAGGTTTATTAGCTTTCATTATTTGATAAAGGGATGAGGATGAGAAGGAGGAAACTTGATATCCACCATAGGCCGTTTTCCTTTGTCAAGAATAGCCTTTGAATCAATAGTGGTTTGTCTTATTCTTGTTTCTTCAGAAGTTTGAGTAAGGCTCATAGAAGGAGCAGTCTCTTTCTGTTCTGAAGAGTTCTTTGTTTGAAAATTATCCAAGTGTGTTTCATCAGGTTTTTCTGGGTTTGTGTTAGTCGGATACACAAACTTGCGAAATTGCCCAGATTGATACACCCTTGGAGGTGAGTTCATTAATGCAGGAATTTCGTCTGGAAGAAATGTGGGAAAGACAGGTTCAAGAACCTTTTCTTCCACTTTATTGTCAATTGGGGCATAATCTTCTGGTGGGCTAGTATGATTATACCCAATTCCAAACATGGCCTTGCTATGAACTTGTTTTCTGAGAAGCCTTCTAAATCCTTTGCACGTCTCAACATACTTTTCACAGCTTACCCTGGTTTGGGCCTGTTCATCTTTACAAGCAGAGTATTTTTATTTTTGAAATTCAAACAGTGCTTGTAAGTTGGTCTCTTCAGTTTTTAAGACAGAAATCTGACCATCTTTATTTTTTATTATTTTCTCTACTTTTAGATTTTTATTAGCCAATTGTTGTTCAAGTTCTTGATTTTGTTGTTGTAACAAAACGTTGACCTTTTTAATTTTAGTAAATGTATCAATGCAAGCATCAGGACATAACTTTAATAGAGTAGCAGAAGATACCTGAGCATCAGAAGACTTAGAATCAGGCTGGTCAGAAGAGGTTGGGTTTTCACCAATAGCCATTAAAGCAAATTCTGTAAGCTCATTGGTGATAAGAGCATAGCGTACATCATCAGGCATGCTGCTACAGTCAACGTACTCTTGAATAAAAAGAGCAGGTTGGTTTGATTGGGAGGACTGGACAACTGGGCCCGGTGTGTTTATCTGAGAGGAAGAGGGTGAGATAAATTGAAGTGGTGCAGGCATAAGCTGATACATGCTGCCATTAGCGGCTTGTACATATTGAGCATTGGGTGAAAGAGAGTTTTGAACAAATAGGAGCTGTGGGCTGAGTGGTATTGTGTTTTGGAAATTGAGAAGAAGATGAAGAAAAAGGAGCTGATGAAGGGAGAACCATGGCTAGCTGAGCATGTGCCTTAGCATCAAGCTCTAGCTTCAGGAAATCTTCCTCGGTGTGGTTACAGGGATCCTTGGGAATTGAATCGCCAGTTTCGGTGTCCGCGACCATGGGCTTATGCGGTCCGAACATAACTGACTTCCAACAACCAGTATGGTTGTTAGATAAGAAATGCAACATCTTCCTCTGCCAAATGTTATACTAATGTCTCACCAGTATAAGTGGCTTAGTGGCAGAGCCTGTGTTGTGAGGATCAAGAGTGAATTTTTCTGCCATTTTGGTCTCAAACGGTATGAGAGAATCAATAGAAAAATGATTTCTCAAGGTTGTTTGGTTAAATGGTTTTGAATAGTATTAAGTTCAAAACCAAGCACATACAGAAATTGAAAACAGATGAAGTAAAAGAGTAAGTAGAGTTTTTAAAGAGTCTAAACAACCAGATATCATAAAGAGCTTTGAGTTGTAGGACCGAGATTGATTTCGGAAACAGCACGAAATCAAGAGAAATCTGCTCTACAGTCTCTGGAATAGTGCGGAATCCTATTCCAGGGTTTTCCAATCGAAACCAACAGCAACCGTGGTGATTCGAAGGTAAGAGATGAACGTTTGAGTGAGAATCGAACACCACGAGCTATGAATCAAACTTGGACAGCAAGAAACTCTCAAATCTTCAGGGGTTTGACACTGGAGTACACAGGGAAGAATGAGGGTTCTCAGAAGTTAGGGTTGAAATGATTTTGAACTTGTATATATAGGCAGTAGACATTCGGCCGAATGAGAGGCCGAAACAACTCATTCGGCGAATGACTATGTCGAATAGGTAAGTCAGTCGAATGAGTCATTCGGCGAATGACTCATTCGTTGACTATAGACATTCTCTATTCTCATTCGGCGAATGATTTCATTCGATAGAGTCATTCGCCCGAATGAGTAATACTCATACTCACTTGATAATAAATCAAATCAACCAATCATATAATCGAATAACTAAAATATAAACATTAAGAACAATATAGAAAGACAACTTCCATTAATATAACTTGAACTTTACATGATGAATAATACAAAATTGAACTAGGGACATTAAGTGCATCTACAAACTCCCCCTTGGACCTAGTTCAGCTTTTGGAAGTGTCTTTCTTGAAGTACTTGTCAGAAATGGCTTTCCAGTCAGCTCCAGCATGAATCTTGAATATACTGCAGAGACGGATCACCCTCATAAACTGTAAAGCCTGTACCATATCCTGTACGTCAAAGAAAATCTGATGACGATAGAGAGCTAGGACATCTTTGTGGGACAGGTTTGTCAACCACATCGGCTCAAAAATCCTTACTGTCTCCCATTTCTTGTCTTTACAAAGCACGATCACTGCTTCTCCAGTACGTCCGTCGTAATACCACCATCGGAAGCCTTCCATAAAATCTTGACGCATCCTCCGTAAAGGAATCTTCTTCAAGACATTAGGGGGAAGCCACTTTAGGATAACTTTATGTTTCCGGGTGTCTCCATCAATCGCTGGAAGATAGTAACGTTCAGGCTGTTGAGGTTGGAAGTTCACCCACCGCTTTCGGTACTCGTACTGGATTTGTCGAGAGAACCAAGCAGACATCCCCGAATCTTCACTGTATAGCATCTTTAGACGTGCTAATTGATTCACTTCAAAGCCTGGCAACGTCTTAAAGTCATGGGGATGCTTGAAGTAATCTATTCCTCTCTCTCTTTTCACTGCATAACATCCAAGGTCGTGGAAGTATGCCCAGCTAAGAATTTGACCTCCAGCCTTATAGCCTTTGGTCCTGTAAACCTTCTTGTGAGTAGCTGGCATCTTCTCAGTACTCTGCTTCTTCGGGACCTCCCAATAGGCTGCCCACTCTTCTTTTCTTTTCTTCTGATCTTCGGCTTCAGACTTGCTGACTTCAACCTGTTCTTCCAAGTACCTGACCAGAAGATCCTCTGTAGCTTGATCAAATTGGTCAGTAAAAGTAGGCAGCTCATCTTCAGCCGATGTGTACTTTGGGTACTCCTCATCTGTAATATCCTCCAGAATAACCTCGTCAATGTCATCAAAAGGTTCTGGAGTTGGATCATCAAAAACAGGAACAGAGGTATCGTCAGTGATAGCCTCATCAGGATTCAACCTGAATAGCTTAGCTATTTGTTCCTTAGTAAGACAGTGAATGATCTCTCCCTCCTCCTTGTCGTAGGTAACTGAGTGCTGTATAATGCCTTGAGCATCTAGAATCATAGTGAGAGTCTCGTCCAGCTGACGTCTCACAGCCACAGCTTCTACTTCCTCAGTTGCTTCAGGTTCAGCTGTCTTTGAGGGAGACGAAGGAGGAGGAGCCTGTTTCTTCTTGTCATTAGCCTTCTTGGACCGGATCTCCGATGTAGAAGGGGCTTGATCATCATCGTCATGATCATCATCAGTACTAGATGAATCAGAAGGCCCACTCCCAGATCCGTCCTTATCCTCATCACCAGACTCATCATCTTTATCTGAGTCTTCATAATCCACCTGTTCCTCCTCAGACTCTTCTTCTTCTTCATCTTCCTCCTTGTCTGATTCATCGAAACGAGCAGCAGAGCCTTCAATCCTGGGAGTACTATCCTTGAGACTGTCAATCTGATCTGCTAGTCTAGCATTCTCATTTTCCAAGGATAGTATCCGATCTCTGAAATCAGTGACAGTTAATGCCAACTGATGATGTTCGTCAATATATGTCAGCAGCTGCTACTCCTGTTGAGCAGAACGAGCACGGAGATCAGCCCTCTGATCAGCAGCCTGAAGAAGCAGAGTATCCGGCTCTTCTACCCTCTTGGTGAGCTGGGCAATAACTAACTCCTGCTCTTTGTTCTTCTTCTCCTGCTCTAGGCTCCTCTCCATCAATTGAAGTACCATACTGTTCAGTGTGCTCAACTGATCAAACACTGAAACAGTAGGTATAGACATATCAGCCCGTGAGATGGAGGGACCAGCAGATGCATCAGTAAAAATAGGGGCTTGAGACACAGAGGTGGTCAGAGGGGCAGCAGTGGCATGAACATGAGTTGCCCTTGACCTGGTCAGTGAAGAAACTGAAACAGCTGCTACTGATGTAACAGAAGTTGTAGCAGCTGCTGTCAGTTCTGACCTTCTCTGAAATGAGAACCTCGACCTCTTTCCTCTCCCTGCTCTAGAGGATGTAGGCTGAGAAGCTGCAGCAGATATCATCATAGTAACAGGTGCAGAAGACCGGGGTGGAAGAGATAAATCAAACTCTGGGATAAACAAGGGATCAATAATCTCCTCCATCTCTTCTTCAATCCTCTTTCTCTTTCTCATCTCCATCCTTCCTCCTACCATCACTTTCTCAAACTCATCATCCTGAGTCTCTTCAGAATCAGAACTGTCAGCCTCACCAGCACCAGCCTCACCCTCATCTTCACTTGAGTCCTCTGACTCATCTTCAACTACTACAGATGTAGTGAGTGTAGTATCAAGAGAAGTAATCACTGTGGAGGTAGTAGTAGTCAAGAAATCCAGCTCCATCAGTGAATCAATATCAACCTCCTCTTCATCTGCAGCTCTAGAGGTACTGACTGCAGCACCAGCAGTCATATCACAAGCCACAGCCAGGCTAACTTGAGCAGCAGTAGCCATCTCACCAACATCAACAGTGCTCACAGATACAGTGCTCACACCTACATCACCTGCACCACTTGCACCTGCACCTACCACCAGCACCAATCATACCTTCCCCTGCACCACCAGCACCTTCATCATCATCATCATCTGCACCATCATCAGGTACAACAATATCCTCAACATCTGAATCCGAATCATCATGTCTCCATCTACGACCAACAGGAGCTCTGTAATCTGGCCTAGAGAGATGACCAAATAAAGATCGAGATGCTGGTTTCCTCTCCTTGCCTCTGTATGACATCACCCTGTTGAGGGTTAAGTCATTCATATGTTCCAGCTTGATAATATCGGCATTGATCTTCGGCAGATCAGGTAACTGAGCATCGATCAACTGCTGTAGAAACCTTGGATACATTAGAAACTTCTTGTCTCACTTTAGAGTCACATTCTCCTTCATATGAGAGAAAACCATCTCAGAGAAGTTGAATGGTCTGTTCAGCACCAGGGCGACAAAAGCACACTGAATAGTCTCCCGCATGTCATCGAATCCTCCCCTCCTGGATCCAAGACAGTGAATCAGTACATGTGCGAGATACTTGAACTGTGGACTCATAAAGGCTTTGTTGAGGATTCCAGCTCCGAGATCTCCTTCGTACTTGCACCTCATAAAGCAACCACGAACTGGATAACGGTCCAGCAGATATGGCTGATCAGGTGTATCCTGGAAACCACAAACCGTCCTGATGTACTCAGCCGACACAACAACATCATGTCCCAGCACTCTGCCTCTAATAACAGGAGGTTCAGCCTCACAATCAATATCTGCAGAAGCCCAGAAGTCTTGCTGATGAGAACGATATGGCACATGCACAGTAGATATAGCAGCAAAGATCCTCGAACGCCTGAGAAAGGTAATAATCTCAGTGTAATGCTTGGCGTTCGGAGTGTCGAGATCCAAATGTGCACATATGTTGTTCTTCGTCACAGATTTGAATCCAGCCATTTTGAAAATCATATAAAGACATGTTAGAACAGCTCACATAACTTAAAATGTTGAAATCAAATCAAAATCAGAACTCAGAATTATTTCAGACTGATATGCCGAATGACAGGTAATTTGGCGAATAAACACATTCGCCAAAAGAGTCATTCACCGAATGAGTTTCATTCGCCGAGTGAGTTTCATTCGCCGAGTGAGTTTCATT
This sequence comes from Mikania micrantha, assembly GCA_009363875.1. Taxonomy (NCBI): domain Eukaryota; kingdom Viridiplantae; phylum Streptophyta; class Magnoliopsida; order Asterales; family Asteraceae; genus Mikania; species Mikania micrantha. Next base: position 39,625,293 of record CM018680.1, on the reverse strand, counting down.
CGCCGAGTGAGTTTCATTCGCCGAGTGAGTTTCATTCGTCGAGTGAGTTTCATTCGCCGAATGAGACATTCGCCGAATGGCGTCATTCGGCTATATTTTGAAATTCAAACCCTAATTTGTCAAGAAATCAAATCAGTCCATAAAAATTGCACCAACATACTCAGAAACCACCGACTAACAAGTTTAAAACATGAACCATGTGATTTAGATGTCATTTTGACCGTCTATTTAACAGGCGATTACAAAAACCCTAAAATCCTAAATCAGGTTAGGTTTTTGGTGATTCCATGGTTAAAACTTGATGATATTCGATCCTGGTATACCTGAAATGATAGTGAACAAGATTATCAGACGCTGAGTTTGTGGAAATCGAGAACAAATGATCGACTGAGTAAAAGGTGTATCGGGCGAATGTGCGCACACAGTAACGGCGAAAGAGCTTTTGATCAAATGAGCTCTTTCAGCCGACAGAACGCTTATATAGGTTCATTCATTTGCCGAATGAGTCAGACGAAAGGGCGGTTGAAATTCAAACACATTCGCCGAATGTAATTGAATAAGACATTCGTCACAACTCATTCGTCGAATGTGAATGTCGAATGAGTCATTCGACACACTTCATTCGCCGAATGAAATGTACTCTATCACAATTGATTCGGTCGAATGACTCATTTGCAGAATGAAGTCATTCGGCCGAATGAGAGAATTTCAAGCCTCATTCGGGCGAATAGGTGTTTTAACATCCAAAACACAAACTTTTTCAGATTTTACATTTTGAACATCAAAATTGTGACAATTATGAAGATATATCTTATGAAAATATGTCTGGTTGGTTCAGGATTCAGATGTGACAGACATCTGAACCTACAAATGATCATCTAAACTAAAATTGAAAATAGAAAATCTTTTTGTACTTTTCTGAAACAAACTTACAACTGTACAACTAGTAACTAAAGACAAAGAAACACATGTTTTTGTGAGACGTCTATTGAAAAGATAACACATGCATCTAATCACATCACATCAGCTTCATTGACTGTTTCACCTTAGACACATTGATCTTACGATATGATTACTGATATATTTGTCCAATCTTAAACCATACAATACACAACTACCAAACAAGCTTTATGATTACTCATGTTTTCTGATTGAGTTCCCCATTTCATTTCACCATTAAAGATCAAAATCAGTTTATAACTCATTTCTGCATATCTTAATACTAGTCATCATAAATTCAATAAGATTTCAAATTTATTATCTTTTTGTATTTTTCTTGTTCTATCCAAATGGACGGCTTCAGCTAGGTTCGTCCCAGCAATATGGCACGTGTATGGAATCGAACTTAATTTGTTCAAGTATTTTTCTCAAGCTTAATACCAGCTTGCATTTATTTTTCTTCAAGCATAATACCAGCTTGTTTTTATTTTTCTTCAAGCTTAATACCAGCTTGCATTTATTTTTCTTCAAGCTTAATACCAGCTTGTTTTTGTTTTTCTTTAATTGAAGCCTCATTTGATTCCATGATGACCGGTGTATGCTTGATTTGAGTCAAAAACTATTTCTCACCTAAGTGGTTTCATAAAATGGATTCCACAAATCAGACTTTCTAAGTTATCATAAGCTGTTTATTAATTTGTAGAGTTGGCCTATCAGTACATCATATCATAATTTTCTTTTGTATTCAGCTTACACATTCAATTCAGCTTCTATATCATGATAGATTAATGTGTAACTTTTTCAAAGAAAGACCATCTCAATTTTAACCTTTTCAATTGTTTTTGGATTTTTGAATTTTTTAAATGTTTTTGGTTTTTCAATATTCAACTATCTCCCCCTAAAAACCTAAAACAGAAAATCTTTTTGAGTTTTGTTTTGATTAAGAAAAGAAACTAGACGAGAAAAACTGAAATAAAATTAAATAGACAAAACAAAAAAACTATCTAAGAAAAGCGATGATCATTTGTTAGATTCAGATGAAGGTAGGACTTCATCCTTTTGGAAAACACCATTAGGCGATAACAGGTATAAAAATCTGGGTTTATCAAAAGCTTTTGTGAAAAGATCGGCTTTCTGGTGATCGGTGTGAATTTTAACAACATCGATTAATTTCTTTTCAAAACAATCACGTATGAAGTGATATTTAATGTCGATGTGTTTTGTTTTTGAGTGCTGAACAGGATTTTTAGTGACAGCTATTGCAGCAGTATTATCAACATATATAGGAGTGTTAGAAATATGTAACCCATAGTCCCTAAGTTGCTGTTGAATCCAGATGATCTGTGAACAACAACTAGCAGCAGCAATGTATTCAGCTTCACAGGTTGAAGTAGACACCGACGTCTGCTTCTTGCACTGCCAGGTAACTAAACAGGTTCCAAAGAACTGACATCCAGCAGATGTTGACTTGAAATCTTTTTTGCAGCCACCATAATCGGAGTCACTGTATGCAGTAAGCTCAAAATTATCATCATTAGGGTACCATAAACCAAGATCAGGAGTACCCTTCAGATAACGCATAATCCTTTTGACAGCAATCAGATGAGACACTCTTGGTTTTGACTGATAACGTGCACACAAGCATGTGGCGAACATGATGTCTGGCCGAGAAGCAGTAAGATACATAAGAGATCCAATCATTCCTCGGTACAAAGTAGCATCAATTAACTCCCCCTTTTCATCTAGTGTAATCCCGTGATTAACAGCCAGTGGGGTACCAGCAGGCTTTGCATCAGACATACAGAACCGGCTCAGTATGTCCCCAACATATTTGGTTTGATGAATGAAGATTCCTGCCTCAGACTGATCTACTTGTAATCCCAGAAAAAATTTCATCGCTCCCATTGAGCTCATCTCGAACTTCTCTTTCATAACCTTTTCAAAATCTTTGCACAGATCATCATTTGTTGAACCGAAGATGATGTCGTCCACATATACTTGCACCAAGATTAAGTCACTATCCTTTTCTCGAATGAACAGTGTACAGTCAATGACACCTCTTCTGAACCCGTTGTTCAGAAGGTGAGTAGACAATGTCTCATACCAGGCTCGCGGCGCTTGATGCAATCCATATAAAGCCTTGTCTAGCTTGTAGACTTGATCTCTATGCAATGGATCCTCAAACCCGGGAGGTTGACTGACATACACTGTTTCATTTGTCACACCATGAAGAAATGCACTCTTTACATCCATCTGATAAACTTTAAACCTTTTGAAGGATGCATAAGCCAAGAAGATACGAATGGCTTCAAGTCTAGCAACTGGTGCAAATACTTCATTATAGTCCAAACCCTCAACTTGTCTGAATCCTTGAACAACCAGACGTGCCTTGTTTCGCACAATGATACCATGATCATCCTTCTTGCACCGAAGGACCCATCTGGTGCCAATTACTTTCACACCTTTTGGTCTGTCAACCAATTGCCAAACACCTAACTTTTTGAACTGAAGGAGTTCTTCTTGCATTGCATCTACCCATGACTCTTCCTTGAGAGCTTCAGTGACAGTGCGTGGTTCAACTTGGGAGATAAAACATGAGTGAGCACAAAAGCTTACATCTGCAAAATCAAGAATATCTGCAAGTCCTCCTGAAGAAAGCTGATTTCTTGTCTTGACCCCATCCAAAGGACTTCCAATAATATTTTCTTGAGGATGAATCCGATTAATTCGTCCAACAGGATGAGCGGGAACATCAACCTGTGGATCAAGATTATTCAGATTCAGATCCTCAAGTCCTGGTACAAGATTGTCAATAGCTGGTTCAGGGACAGCTGGAGGAACTGAGTTGTCTTCTGTGTCTGAACTGTCATCATTTGTCTGTGCTGTAGGAGTTGAAACAGATGAAGGTTGCATTAGTTCTTCAGGTGCATTTTGTGCATCATACAGCATCTGAACAGCAACATCTTCATCAGTGTACATAGGAGGCATGTTGAAGGAGTCAAACAGATCAGAATAGTTGAACATCCAATCAGGACCCTTCCCAGGTGGGGGCATGGAATACTTCTGAACATCAACATGGTACCACTCCTCCACATTTTGAGTTGATCTGTTATAAACTCTTTTGTTTGGAGTGTTGTACCCAAGAAAATACCCTTCTTCCACCTTTTCATTAAACTTGCCTTGCTCATGTTTTTTAAGCATAGTGCATGGTGCACCAAATGGTTCAAGGTACTTAAGATTTGGCTTTCTGTTATGGAGCAATTCGAAGCAAGTTTTCCCGTGTCTCCTTGCTATCAACACTCGATTTAGAGTGTAGCAAGCATTAGCTATAGCTTCATTCAAGAATTGAACTGGAAGAGATGAATCTGCAAGCATAGTCCTAGCAGCCTCAATCAAAGTCCTGCTCTTTCGCTCAGCAACACCGTTCATTTGAGGAACATATGGAGCACTAAATTGTTGAACAATACCTCGTTCATTAAAAAAGTTCTCCATGTTGTGATTTTTGAACTCTGTCCCATTGTCGGTTCTGAGTATGCGAATCTTGAGCTTATAGAGAGATTCAAGTTTGGTAACCAACACTTGAATGCAGTCAAACGTTTCAGACTTCTCCTTTAGAAAGAAAACCCAAGAGTATCTGGAATATTCATCAGTGATGACAAGACAGTACTGATCACCAGCAATACTCTTGCGGTTAACAGGACCAAAAAGATCCATATGGAGCAGCTCAAGTGGAACAGTGATTGAGTGATACTTCTTCGGTTTGTGAGACTGCTTGACTTGCTTGCCTTTCTTGCAAGATACACAGACATCAGACAGTTTGAAATTCTTCAGACATACCCCCTCAACTAGATTGTTTTGTACCAAGTGGTTCATCTTGCGTAGACTCAAATGACCCATCCTCTTAGGCCAAAGAATGGAATCTTTTTCTGTTGCCTTTGACATAAAACATGAAGCTGTGGAGGATGTAGTTGAAGCTGTGGCCATATTGAGTACGTACAAGTCTTGCTTCCTGGGGGCAGACATCAAAATCCATTCTTCAGGGATAACTACACCTTGCTTTAGAATGTAGCATTTGGAGTCATCGAAAAGAACTTTGTAGTTTTTATCACAGATCTGTGATACAGAAAGCAGATTATTCTCCAATTGCTTGACATATCTGACTTTGTCAAATGAAACTTGCCCATTTGATAAGATTCCCTCTCCTGTGATAAAACCACCTTTGTCACCAACAAAAGCTACATAACCACCATGAACAGATTGAACGTTGGAGAGCAAAGAGATGTTTCCAGTCATGTGCCTTGAAGCCCCACTATCGACAATCCAAGAACTGTTTAAAGCAGCTGTTGGGGCATTCTGCACAAAAATAAGACAATTAGTTTAATTTGGGAACCCAAGCCTTTACAGTCTTGGGGTGACCCAATGAGTCTCGGATCATAACATCGATCCATTTACCATCTGAAACAGTCTTGTCTGAAGTGGGTGGAACGGTAATCTCAGACTTTACTTTCCAGACTGCATTTTTACTAAAAGAGTTTTTCAGATAAATGGATGATGATTTAGATTGATCAACATTAACAGGCTTGAGAATATTCAAGTTCATCAATTTCCCTTTACCCTTGTCCATAGATTTAACCTAATTTGGTTGTTTGGGTTTTGTCAGAAATGACTTGGACTCAGATCTGACAGGTTTAACAAAATTCTGATTTTGTTTTCTGGGTGGTGCAACCTTTGGTCTAATCAACTGAGGGCAAGATCTAACAAAGTGCCCAGGTGCACCACACTCAAAACAAACCGGTTCGCCTTTTCTATGAAAATGTTTTAACTCAGAAAAAGATTGCCTTTTTGGTTTGAAAACATGTGATGCCCCAAAACCGGGCACCTCGCAGAGGTTGGTTTTCATCATAACACGTAGCTCTTAAACTAAAAACTTTCATAATCATGCAGCGGAAATGTAAACATAGTTTGATAAACAGAATTTAATAAAGTGTCTGTATCAAAATCATAACGAATTGCCAAAACCAACTGATCGTCTGGATTGATGCCCGAGCTCCATGCCTTCTCTTATCATAGCTTTAACCTGACATACATGCTAAATCAAGTCAGCTTACGCTGGTGAGTTCTAGTTTTCGTAAAACAACATTAAACATACATATCATAAACATCATTTCATACACATAGTCCATAACCTTAGCACATATCATCATTTCCATCATCGTCTTAAGTTCCACTGTCACCATACGAACAGTGGGCTTATGCCGGCACAAGGCTCCATGTTTATAGTCCGATCGACTCTTACCATGTTTATAGTCCGATCGACTCTTACCATGTTTATAGCCCGATCGGCTCTTACCATGTTTATAGCCCGATCGGCTCCGTGTTTATAGCCCGGTCGGCTCCATGTTTATAGTCCGGTCGACTCTCTTGTTTATAGTCCGGTCGACTCCATGTTTATAGTCCGGTCGACTCTCATGTTTATAGCCCAGTCGGCTTCCTGTTTATAGTCCGATCGACTCCCCTGTTTATAGCCCGATCGGCTGTTCGTATCCTGATACAATCAGGTCATCATTCATATTCACCCAGTACAAGTACCGGAGCATCATCATTCTCACATATCCTATAGCACGTATAGGGACATCATTCATTCATCATACATGATACACTAGCATCATACCGTCATTCATCACAATCCTCATACATTTCATGCTAGCATTATAACATCATTCATCGGGTTAATCATGGCATCTTAGGCATGTCATACTAGCCTCATTTCATCATACCATCATAACATACTAGCATCATTTCATCATACCATCATAACATACTAGCATCGTTATCATATCATAACATCATGGTATCATACTATCATCCTAGCCACCTAGGACCTTGCCATATCCCTATAACTATTCTCATAGTTATCGTCATGAAGCATGTGATCATAAAGTCATCATCATATCATATGCTAGCATCATTATCATGTCATGTTATTTATCATCATAACTCATTTATCATGCATTCATCATAATTAGCATACTTTCATGCATACACCATGCTAACACATAAACATGCATATATAGTCAGGGCATATCATCATTCATTCATCATCATCATCATAAGCACATAACATCTTAGACATCACAATAAGCATGCATGTCAGCCCAAAACATCAAACAATAAAAGAGGGCGTATAGAACTCACCTGATAGTAGACTCCTGTTTTCCTTAGCCGAACTCCTTAGCTAGTACTCAAGGAACCTACATCATTACATTATCTTATCACATTCCATTCTTAGACTTAGAATTTATTCTAAGTCCTCATAACCAACTAGTCCCCATTATAAACTCAAGTTCCCGAATCTTAGCTAAGTATCCGAAACACTGGAGGTTCATTACACACCCCATACTCGAAACCCATGTACACGAAATTCCTGGAGTTCACGAAATGGGTTGTACTCGAAATCATTAAGTGTATTCGAAGTAGCATGTGTACACGAAATGGCCCTTGTATTCGAAATGCCCTGTACACGAAGTATCCTTGTATTCGAAACAGTCATGTACTCGAAATAACAATATATTCGAAATAACAATGTATGATTTCGAGTACCCTCTATACCTGATTTCGTGTACTCATCATTTCATCATTAAACGTCTCAGAAATTCATCTAAGACTTTGGGAAGCTAGTTCTAGGTTCCTTAGGGTGTTATCTACACACTGGAACCTCAAAGTTCTGAACTTTATGCATAAAGGTGTGAGCTTTATGCATAAGTTCCCTTATTATATAACTATCCTAACTTTTGTATAAAAATCTAGCTTTATATATATGAATCACTTACTTGAAGGTAGCTGATTCTCCTGGTAGAATCCCGTGCGTTTCCTCCTTCGTTTGGTCAATCAAAAGCTTGATCCTTGAAGTTTCTTGGTTCCGACTTCGTGTACTCGAGAGAGAGCGTGCTCAGCCAAAGGTTCGCACATATCCCAAGGAACTGGTATTTATAGGGAGGGTCCCTGTATTCGAAATCTCCTGTACACGAAATATGGTGTACTCGAAATCTCCCTCATTTCGAGTACACGATCCCTAAGACCCTTATCGATTATTTTTCGTCTGATTTCCCACAAGTTACTTATCCGTTACACATATGTAGGATTCAAATAACTTGTATTAGAAAATTTGGGATGTTACAAAACATTTGTTTTAGGCATGTTCTGATTAAAACCCAAACCCTTTTTCCCATTTGGAACAAGATTGTCAAACTTGTTCAACACACAAGCTTCATTTTCTTTTGAAGCTTTCAAAAAACCTAAGGCTTGATATATTTTTGAAGATGAGATTGGGTCACCCTTTTTGATAACAGGGAGTGGATTCTGAGCAATACCATAATCAGATGAATCATCAGATTCATCCTCGGAATCTGAAACCCAATCCTCTACAAGTCCATCCACTGAAGATTCCTTTGACAAAGAGGAACCTTCATTAGTAATCATCCCAATTGGATCAATTACTAAAGGAGTTATCACTTGAAAATCTTTGACATCTTTGTCATTTGGTGAATTGACAAAGCTGTTTAAGATTGGTGGAGGACATCTTTGATAACTCATAGTTACCTTACCCTTATGATCAGCTTCTTTGCTGATCATGTGCTCAATGATATAAGATGCACTCTCATAGCTCTTGAGCTTCTGTCCTAGGGTCTCATAATCACAATCAACCATTGCTAACATCTTCTTTACCTCATTAATGGTATTGAGATAAGAAGTTATAGCATCTTGCTTATTAAGAACAGCCATCTCAGCCTCATGAAGTTGTCTATTTAAAAGTTCAATTTTAGCTTGAAAATCCTTTTCATTAGCTTTTAAAACTTTGTTAGCATCAATACATTGGTTGAGATCACTGATCAAAGCAGCATTGTGATTCTGATACGGAAGAACCTTGCTTTTAAGATCAACACAATTAAAACAGTTAGGATCAAAAGATGAACAATCATCATATACCTGCTCAGATTGTGAAGTTGCAGCAGGAATAGCAGATGAGTTTACCATCAATGCAAATTGAGTAGGAGATTCTTCAATATCAGCCTCAGAATCAGATTGAGTGTCAGACCCAGTCAAGCTCTCAGATTCTTATCCAGATGTTTCTTATATCTTGATTTGTGCTCTTTCAACATTACTCTCCTCAAGTTGATCATCCATCTTCTGGATCTCAGCAACACAAGCTTGATCTTGCCCCCCTGTTCAGAATTAAATCTGAAATCCCAATTTTCACCTTCATCCTGCTGAACCATCAAAGCTTTGCCTATGTTTGAAGAACTAGTCTGAGCAGGAGAATCAATAGGAACAAGTCTTCTCTCTGGATTTGCTGCAGAAGACTTTTGATGCTGAAAAGGATTCTTGATGTGTTGTAAAACACATCTATTTTCCATGTGTTTTTGTTAAGTTTCAGTACCGTTTTATTCAGTTTTAGAGTCGATTTAAGCTGGTGCTTCACATTTCTGTAATTTGATGCTTGCAGGTAATAAACATGTTTATTTGGTGCTAAAGATCAAGAAAACGAGTTTCCGGTTGAACGAGAACGAACCCGAGAACAAAAGAAGATAAAAGCTGGCAAATAGCCTTGTCGCGTGACGCGACATCCACACGAAACCCTGTCGCGTAGCGCGACAGGTGGAAAATGTCGTTTTTACCCTTTTAATGATTGCGGGTTTGACCCGACTATTTTGTCGGGTAGTGGGGGCCTTCGCGTAGCGCGAAGGGTTACTGGATGCCTGTCGCGTTACGCGACAGGGTTAAAAACGCAGAAAATCGAGTTTTAAGTTTCTGAAACGGCTGAGGCTAGGGTATTCGATTCTGGACGATTAGAGACGAGCATAGAGGCGACTAGAAGCTAGAGGACAAGATTGGAGTCGATCGGAATTATCGGGAAGCCCTAAACGAGTGATCCGAAGGGTGTAACGTGATCGGTTTACTTTGTTTATCTTGTTTCTCATGTTTTCTTACATTAAACAGATTATGGGTTGTTTTCATATGATGTTTATTGGCTAAACTTCTAGAACTACCTAGGTTAGATGATTGTACATGATTGATTTTGGTTTATTTCGGTTTTGGAACAATGTGATGTGATGGATTTATGATTTAAAGACTTGGTTTGGAATATTGGATGTGTATGTGTATTTTTGATTGTTAAATAATTAATATTATGTTCCTCATGTGTCTTGGCGATTGTCTGTCGCGAAATAGGTGCATGCTAGAATCAATTACTGTGTGTCTTTGATTATTGGATGAATTATTTTGATCAGGTAATTCATAGGAGTGTTTTATTATGATTTAGACGATTAAAATATGCAACCAACTTTAATAGCCGTGAGGTGAGAAGTTGTCAATAAGTCTTGGTTGTTAGCTTGTTAGGTTAGAGACTTCGTGAGAAGATCAGTCTAATTTGTCTATCAAACCTTGTTTATTGAGTTCAATAAGGAAAACCCAAGTTATCCCTAACATTTAAGTGAACTGTGACTTTCGCGCTGTGAAGTAGATTGTCTAACAGTTATTTCTTAGGTGTTTTGAGATTATCGTACTGTGAGGTAGATAATCTAACGGATATTTCATAAGCAGTTGGATGACCTGTGAAGGAAATCCATTCAACCGGTGGTTTAACAGCTTTTAGGATATTTAGTTGATCATCCTTGAGAAGGGTCGAGGGTACTCTAAGTTTCCAATAGGTTTAGTATTTTCAGATCCCGGTATCACATTGTTTCCATTACCGATAGAACCTTGTCAAGCATGTATATGATTCAAGCCTAGGTAGTGCTTCTTTCTTTCTCTTGATTTAGTCTTTGTTTCGTTGATTGCTAGTCTTTAGTCTTGCTTTATTTAAGTTATTCTTAGTTTTGGTAGTAAAATCCCCCTTTTTCCTCATTAATATTTTGTTTAAGTAAATTTTGTATAGATAAGTCTTTGAGTCTAGTTAGTACAGTCTGTAGAAGTCTGTGGGTTCGATATCCGGACTTACTTTTGTCTTGCTACATACGATAGGTACACTTGCCTGTCGGTAGCTTAGGTTTTAGAGAGTCTAGATTTATTACTTTGTGTCTATTTTAGAGTCGGTTTTTAGTTAGTTTATTAGTTAAGCTCCGTCGACATCAAGTTTTTGGCGCCGTTGCCGGGGACTTCTTAGTCGATTGTGCTTACTAGTTCTTTTTCTTATCTGTGCATATTTGTGTTTATTTTGTTTTCAATTTTATTTTATTTTATTTCTTTCTGTTTATTTTTATTCATTTGTTTGCAGGTTTGTTAGTGCATGCCACACCTACGCTCACACGGACCGTCTCCTGAGCTTTCTTTGCCATCAAGGAGCGATTCGCGGGACTTTTCTGAAGGTTCTACGAGCGAGGTAAGTGCTTCTACTCCCATTTCTGCAGATTTTTCTGAGCACACATCTTCTTCTTCTTCTACTCACTCTAGCCCACGTTTTCATTTTGTTCCACCCATGGCGGCACGTCGTACTGTGCATCAGCAGGCCACTGTGGGTTTCACGGGGCTTAACAACCCCATTACACCGCCACCGATCCCAAATGAAAATTCGTGGCAGATTCCTTCATATATCATGACCGCTATTAAAAATGCTCAATTCAGCGGTCATGATGATGAAGATGCACCCGCACACCTTGCTCGGCTCACACGCATCTGTGGCACCTTTAATCTTCAAGGAGCTACCGAAGATGCGATTTTCATGCACCTATTTCCCTTTTCTTTATCGGGGCGAGCAGCTACTTGGCTCGATTCTCATCCGCCAGGTACTTTCACCACTTGGGTTAGCCTTCGGGATGCTTTTCTTAAAAAGTATTTCCCACCTGCTAAGGCCGCCCGCTTGCGAGATGAGATCCATTCATTCCGAATGGCACCTGATGAGCCCTATTATCTTGCTTGGGAGAGGTTCCAAAATCTTCTAAGCAGATGCTCCTAGCACGGTCTCTCTGATTGGGCTCTTGTAGAGAAGTTCTACAATGGTCTAACTTATGAGACTCGGGCTCATTTCGACACTTCTGGGGTGGTCATATCATGGGAAAAAGGGATGTTGCTGAGTGCACCGATATGTTTGAAAGTTTTGCTCAGGCTGAGTATGAGCAGCAGTCTTCAAATAGGAATTCCACTCCTATTGCTAGTTCCTCTTCTTCCACAAGAGGAGTTCACCACGTTAATGTGGACACTAGTGTTGCTGCTGCTCTTGAGTCCTTAGCTAGGGATGTCAAGGATTTGAAGATGAGAGTGGATCGGCGTGAGATTTGTAGAGGTGGTCATGCCACTTCTGAGTGTTTGGTGAGCCAGGAGCAGGCTAATTATGTAGGAGGACAGGGTAGGTTTGGGCAGTCTTATAACCCTGGTTGGGGAAATTCTCAGAACCAAACCTATAGATCTTCAGGCAATCCCCCTGGTTTCCATCATAGTTACTCTCAAAACCAGGGGCAAGGGCAGCCTAGTGGTAGTTCTGGTAGCAATTCAGGTGCTAGTGGTGGTTTGGGTAGGATAGAGGAATTGTTGACTCAGTTAGTGGCTAAGGATGCCACTACACAGAAGATCCTACATGAGCATGATGTTCTCCTCAAGAACCAGCAATCTGCGTTCTTGGATTTACAGCGAACGGTTGGTGACATAGCCAAACGGTTGGACGAACGACCTCAGGGCCAGTTCCCGGGTCAGCCTCAAACCAACCCAACGCCCACGTTAAGGCGGTCTCTACTCGTTCTGGAGGAGGTAGAGGAGAGGTGTTCATACCACCAGTGTTGGTGGAAGTTGAGGAGAGTGAGAGAGTGGTCCCACCGGTTGATTTAGATGAGGAGGAACCGGTGGATGAGGAAATTGAAATGGAGACTCCTGGGAGGGTGCCCCCGAGGCTAGTCCCAGCAAGTACAGCACCTAACAGTGAGTCTCCCGTTGAGAAGCCGGCAGTTGGTAAGCCGGTCATGTTTAAGCCCACATCGGAGATTGATCTTACCCGTGTTCCTTATCCTGCGCGTTTAACTAATCAAAAGCATGCTAAGGAATACGGGCATTTTCTTGACATGTTTAGACAACTTAAGATCAATCTCCCTTTTATTGAAGCCCTTCAGCACATACCTAAGTATGTCAAGTTTCTGAAAGAGTTGCTGAAAGGTAAGGACCGTTTAGGAGAGGTAGCCAACGTATCAATAAGCTCGGGTTATTCCGCGGTGATTTTAAACAAGCTTCCCGAAAAGCTTGCAGATCCGGGAATGTTCACTATCCCGTGCTTATTTGGAGATGATGTGAGGAGGTATGCTCTGGCGGACTCAGGGGCTAGCATCAATCTGATGCCATATTCTTTATATGAGAAGCTAGCCCTTGGTGATTTGTCCCCCACACGCATGACTTTGTCGTTGGCAGATCGGTCGGTGAAGTGTCCACGGGGGATTTTGAAGAATGTGTTAGTCAAAGTGGATAGGTTTGTGTTTCCCGTGGACTTTGTTGTGATGGATATGGAGGCAGACATGAAGGTTCCCATCATTCTTGGGCGGCCATTTTTACGCACCGCGAAGGCTATCATAGATGTGTATGAGGGTAAACTCACTCTTCGAGTGGGTGATGAGAGTGTTTGTCTCAAGATAGCAAATTCTGTGAGAGCCGGTGGTGAGTTAGTCTATCAAGTGGATGGTGTGATTTCGTTGAGTGATGAGTTAGGTGTGAATGAAGTTGTGGGAGGAGGACCATGGGATGTTGGTGATTGTGGTCATGATCGAATTGCGAGGGATGAGGTTTCCCTTGATTCTCCCATCTGAGTTGAGGATTGTGGGCTCTTGGATTAAACTCCCAAGTGTATAGTTTGTATTTCTTAGTTTCCTTGGTGTGTTTCATTTTTTTTTTCGTTATTGTTCTTCGTTGTTTTTCGTTTTCGTTTTTGTGTGTTTCCTTGAGTTTTGCAGGTATTTAATCATTTTGATGCAAGAAAGATGGATTTGAGGCACCAGGTATGTATTCTTTACCTTAGAATTGATTTTAGGTGTTTAGGAAGGAAAGGGGAGTTGAAAATTTGGCTAAGGCATGAAAATGCAAGAAACTCTCTGGAAATTGGACCCCGTCACGTCACGCGACACCCACGTTACATACTGTTGCGCTACGCGAGACATCTGGTCAACCACGCGGGTCAACCACATGTCGCGATACGCGACGGACAATTGAAAAACTGTCGCGGTACGCGACGGGATCGGGAATGCTTAAAAATGTTTAAAAACCCTGGTTTTCAAATTCTACCCCCAATTTCCTTTCATACATCGTGTTCACTACCATATGAGGCCATCTAAGTTCATTTTTGTTGCATTGGATTGATGTTTTTTCAAATTTTTAGTTAGTTCTTAATTTTCTTTATTTGTTTTGTGTTTTTCTTTGTTAATTTTAAGTAAATGGTAGAGTGGGTTTGTGGTTGGACTTAATCATGGATATCATTATTTTTATGTGTGGATGCTGGGATGTACTTGATCTTTGTTTTGTATAGATTTTGTTTGCATGTTTACAGCCTGTGGAGCAAAATGGTAGATTGTGTGGAGCTTTCTTGGAAAGACTGGCACTCGACAGTTTTCTCTTCAACCAGCTAAGTCATTTTCAGTTTTTATTTTTAGTTTTTTTAGTTTTAGTTTTTAGTTTTTCTTTGATTTTCCTTTTTCTCTACATTGAGGACAATGTAAAGTTTAAGTGTGGGGATGGGAAACTTGGTTTAGTTTGTGTTAGTAGTTAGTTTTAGGTTAAATTTTTTTGAAAATTTTTATTTTTATTTTTGTTTTTACATCTTTAGCTTAGATTTTCTTTGTCCTGGTTTAAGTTGGTTGCAAAAGCATGATGGGAAATGATAAGAGAGTTGGGTTCTGTGGTTTCATTCATAGTTAACCTGTTGGTTTGGGTTTATGCTTTGGTTATGGGATGTGTAAGTAGACTCAACTGATTGTATTTGTCCCGCAGGATTGGTAAAATCTTAATTAATTGCATGAATTTCATGGGAAACATCTTGGGGGTTTGGAATTGATGAAACTGTTTTATAGTTGTAAAGGAGTCTTTGCATAATAACAAGTAAGAGTTTTGAAAATCTGATTTTTGTTTGGCACATAAGTACTCTTTTTATGAGAATAAATCCGAGTCTTATGGCGCTCCCATTTCACCAAATAAGCTGAGCTAAAATAAAATAATAAAAGAAAGAATTCGGATGAAAACTTATGTGTCACACGCCGGGTTGCAGCCTGGTTGAAACACCACTGAGTTAAGTTCAATGTGTAAAAGAAAAATGCTCACGCTTTCATCTGCTTCCATTGTAAAAATCTGATTTGAGAAATTTTTTGTTTGTTTATATGTAAGGATGACTTAAAAGCTAGAATCCAGGATTGAGTTGATTTTAGATTACCTAAGTGTGGGTCAAATGAAATGAAATGTAGAACTTGAACTTAATGAACCATGATTGAGGGACAAGAATAATCAGTATGGGTTTAATAGGATAACGATACTTGCAATCTCTTCCAAAGCATTGAATTTTGAATTAACTACTTTAGTTGTGTAGAAACCATTTTGTCTAACTATGATCCCAGATTTTTGCATAAGCCTTTTTCAGGGACGAAAAAGAGATAAGTGTGGGGATGTGATGTGTTGTAAAACACATCTATTTTTCCATGTGTTTTTGTTAAGTTTCAGTACCGTTTTATTCAGTTTTAGAGTCGATTTAAGCTGGTGCTTCACATTTCTGTAATTTGATGCTTGCAGGTAATAAACATGTTTATTTGGTGCTAAAGATCAAGAAAACGAGTTTCCGGTTGAACGAGAACGAACCCGAGAACAAAAGAAGATAAAAGCTGGCAAATAGCCTTGTCGCGTGACGCGACATCCACACGAAACCCTGTCGCGTAGCGCGACAGGTGGAAAATGTCGTTTTTACCCTTTTAATGATTGCGGGTTCGACCCGACTATTTTGTCGGGTAGTGGGGGCCTTCGCGTAGCGCGAAGGGTTACTGGATGCCTGTCGCGTTACGCGACAGGGTTAAAAACGCAGAAAATCGAGTTTTAAGTTTCTGAAACGGCTGAGGCTAGGGTGTAACGTGATCGGTTTACTTTGTTTATCTTGTTTCTCATGTTTTCTTACATTAAACAGATTATGGGTTGTTTTCATATGATGTTTATTGGCTAAACTTCTAGAACTACCTAGGTTAGATGATTGTACATGATTGATTTTGGTTTATTTCGGTTTTGGAACAATGTGATGTGATGGATTTATGATTTAAAGACTTGGTTTGGAATATTGGATGTGTATGTGTATTTTCGATTGTTAAATGATTAATATTATGTTCCTCATGTGTCTTGGCGATTGTCTGTCGCGAAATAGGTGCATGCTAGAATCAATTACTGTGTGTCTTTGATTATTGGATGAATTATTTTGATCAGGTAATTCATAGGAGTGTTTTATTATGATTTAGACGATTAAAATATGCAACCAACTTTAATAGCCATGAGGTGAGAAGTTGTCAATAAGTCTTGGTTGTTAGCTTGTTAGGTTAGAGACTTCGTGAGAAGATCAGTCTAATTTGTCTATCAAACCTTGTTTATTGAGTTCAATAGGAAAACCCAAGTTATCCCTAACATTTAAGTGAACTGTGACTTTCGCGCTGTGAAGTAGATTGTCTAACAGTTATTTCTTAGGTGTTTTGAGATTATCGTACTGTGAGGTTGAGAATCTAACGGATATTTCATAAGCAGTTGGATGACCTGTGAAGGAAATCCATTCAACCGGTGGTTTAACAGCTTTTAGGATATTTAGTTGATCATCCTTGAGAAGGGTCGAGGGTACTCTAAGTTTCCAATAGGTTTAGTATTTTCAGATCCCGGTATCACATTGTTTCCATTACCGATAGAACCTTGTCAAGCATGTATATGATTCAAGCCTAGGTAGTGCTTCTTTCTTTCTCTTGATTTAGTCTTTGTTTCGTTGATTGCTAGTATTTAGTCTTGCTTTATTTAAGTTATTCTTAGTTTTGGTAGTAAAATCCCCCTTTTTCCTCATTAATATTTTGTTTAAGTAAATTTTGTATAGATAAGTCTTTGAGTCTAGTTAGTACAATCTGTAGAAGTCTGTGGGTTCGATATCCGGACTTACTTCTGTCTTGCTACATACGATAGGTACACTTGCCTGTCGGTAGCTTAGGTTTTAGAGAGTCTAGATTTATTACTTTGTGTCTATTTTAGAGTCGGTTTTTAGTTAGTTTATTAGTTAAGCTCCGTCGACATCAATTCTTGTTTCCAGCTTTCTTAGGATGCTTGCACTGTCTAGCAAAGTGACCCTTTTCTCCACAATTGTAGCAAGTGACAGAAGCCATATCAAATCCAAACTTTGAATCTTTATTCAAGTTGATGTCTTTTCCAGTTCTCTTCACAAACTCTTTTGCTCTTCTGACAGCACTAGCCAAAGCCCACATAATATCAATCCTTTCCATGTCATCTGAATCTATCTGAGAGTAATCATCATTAGTCAGATAAGGATTGCCAATCTGTCCAGCTACTAAACCATCATAAGAACTGACTAGAGTAGATAACAGTCCCATGTGCTCCTTGGCAATCTCCACAGTCACTTTATCAAAATTTTCTGTCTTCAAACCGGTTACAGGCTGATGAGGTTCTTTTTGAGAATTTGATGAAGAGCATGATTGACTAAAATGAATCTGAGTAGATGATGGAGCTTCAGTAGTCTGAGAAACAAAAGCTGTCTTCAATGGAGCATGAGAAGATGATTTCTCAACTGTAGGAGTAGAATAATACAACGATGGATCCTGGACTTCGGCAACTCTCTTGGCTTTCCACTTGTTCTCTATCTCTTGCTCTTTCAGCTTCTGAATGAAATCATTTATGTCCATATGAGCCAACATCTGATTCTGCTTGAGGACCATCAAAAATGACTCCCACTTTGGAGGTAGAGCATATGCCAAACACTGGATCTTTTCCTGAGTAGTTGTCTTGACTTCATGATTGAATAACTCACTCAAAAGATGATAAATGTTGCAATCAACTCATCCAGTGACTCATTTCCCACATACATGAAACTATTGAATTCCTTTCTCAATGCCTTTGACTTGATGCTCTTCAAGCATCATTACCCTCATATCTTTGTTGCAGTGCATCCCACAGTAGCTTTGCAGAGGTAAACTGTCTAAACTGATGGAAAATATCAGTGGCAATGGACTGGGATAGAATAGCATAATCTTTCTTCTCATAATCATACAACTTCTACTGAGGCTCAGTCATCCGTGTGACTAGCATAGGAGTTCCATCTTCATTCAGAGGTCTCAGATAACCTCCCTCGATCATCATCCATAAGTTTGTATCCACTCCATTGATATGAATCTCAAACGGATACTTCCAGTGTGGATAATCGTCTAAGGATAACAACTTTGGAGCTTTATTAGAGTTTCCAGTCTCAGTCTCAGTCAGTAACAAAGTCTGAATACGATGATTCTGGTTCGCCATCAATGCTAAATCCTCCATAGAATCAAAGAACAACAAGATTCAACACTTAGAAAATTTTTCAGACTGATGGCCGAATGAAGATCTTTAGGGCGAATGTCGGGGGCCGAATGTGATAGACTTGGCGAATGAGAGACTGAGTATGACTGTCTGGCGAATGAGTAAAGAGAATGGACCTATTCGGCGAATGGAGTGTCGAATGAGGCTATTCGCCGAATGAGACCTGAGAATGAAGCTATTCGCCGAATGAGTAAAACGAAAGAAGCTACTCGGCGAATGAAACCAGCGAATGAAGCTATTCGGCGAATGAGGCTGATTCGGCCAAACTTATTCGGCCGCCATGCTCATTCGGCTGATCTGAGGGTTTTGGCAACAAAAATCGCGATAACTTGAGATTTAGACCAGTTCTAAGTACCAAATTTTGTACAGAACATCATGAAATGATAATGAACAAATTGGGATAAACAATTTGACAAAAACACCACAAAAATCCACAGATTTGCAATGAAACAGTAACTTTTAGGACAATAAGTTTAGGGTTTTTGCATATCTCGAACGAAAAATCAAAGATATGATGATTTGGATTGGAAATCGAGCAGAATCAAGAGCCAAAGCTCTGATACCACTTTGTAGGACCAAGATTGATCTCGGAAACAGCACGAAATCAAGAGAAATCTGCTCTACAGCCTCTGGAATAGTGCGGAGTCCTATTCCAGGGTTTTCCAATCGAAACCAACAGCAACCGTGGTGATTTCAAGGTAAGAGATGAACGTTTGAGTAAGAATCGAACACCACGAGCTATGAATCGAACTTGGACAGCAAGAAATTCTCAAATCTTCAGGGGTTTGACACTGGAGTACACAGGGAAGAATGAGGGTTCTCAGAAGTTAGGGTTGAAATGATTTTGAACTTGTATATATAGGCAGTAGACATTCGGCCGAATGAGAGGCCGAAACAACTCATTCGGCGAATGACTATGTCGAATAGGTAAGTCAGTCGAATGAGTCATTCGGCGAATGACTCATTCGTTGACTATAGACATACTCTATTCTCATTCGGCGAATGACTTCATTCGATAGAGTCATTCACCCGAATGAGTAATACTCATACTCACTTGATAATAAATCAAATCAACCAATCATATAATCAAATAACTAAAATATAAACATTAAGAACAATATAGAAAGACAACTTTCATTAATATAACTTGAACTTTACATGATGAATAATACAAAATTGAACTAGGGACATTAAGTGCATCTACATGAGTTTTAGACTTGATGGTTAAACCAAGACTAAATAACAAGGCTCTGATACTAATTGTTGAACCTTGAAGGAATTACTTAACCAGGAATATCGACTTTAGACTCAAGGTTAAAGTCTAGGTCTTCACTTCCTCTTAAGTTGAACACTTAGTTATTTTCAGGTTGTTTAGTATTACTAGAAAAGGAGAAGACAGAAGAATAGCACAAGGAATTTTTCTGGAATTCAGTTCAAATATTTCAGGGAATGTTGGGGTATAAATA
Organism: Mikania micrantha; assembly: GCA_009363875.1. Lineage (NCBI taxonomy): Eukaryota > Viridiplantae > Streptophyta > Magnoliopsida > Asterales > Asteraceae > Mikania > Mikania micrantha. The sequence continues at coordinate 39,605,341 of CM018680.1, read as the reverse complement.
CCCAACATTCACTGTTATAAGACAAAAACAATAAGACAAATAGCTGACACTGTTACAGACACTGAATCAACAACTAATACAAAGTCAACAACAACAGAAACATATGTCTTTAGAAGTTTCTCAGTCTTTAGTTCTTCCGAGGTTGAAATAGCTGTTGAGTGATCAGTGGTTATTCTTCGGAAGATGTTCTTCGGAAGTCGATCTTCGGAAGCTGAACAACAACTGTTATTGTTTGATCAGCGATTGTCTTCCGGAACAGTGGTTGTCTTCTGATAAGAGAAGGTCCGGCTATTATCTTCCGAAGCGAGAAAGATCTGTGGTTATTCTTTTACGAACCATCCGCTGTTGGATTAGTGGTTATTGGATCCGCTATTGTGCTTCCGTTGATGAAGATCAGTGATTTTGCTCAGAAGGAGAATTATGGTTGAGGCTCATAAGTCCTTATTTTTCCAACAATGATGAAACTAGGGTTAGCTCACTAAATGACTGATGAAGAGCAACAATACCTATATGTATATGTGTGTACACACACACACACACACATATATATATATATATATTTTCTTTATTTAATATTCATTTAACTTTTGAGCCGAGGGGCTCCCATGAAGCAGACTATCTACCATATTGGTGTAAGGGTAAGGTTTGTATTCATCTCTCTCTAGACCCCATAAAATGGGATTACACTGGATATGTCTTGTTTTTGTTTATTATTCCTTTAAGTTGTATTCTAACTTTTCATAATTTTTTAGTTAACCATGATAAACATTAATAAAAAAAAAAATTCACCCCTAATTATTATTAATTGATCATAATTGACCAAAATTGATTCTAACTAATCTTAATTGAGGATCGTTAGTTATTACTAGCTATCATTGACCATAATTGACTGATATTGACTCTCATTGGTCATTTTTAACCAATACTACTCTAGTTAACTGTTATTAATTTTCATTGATCTAGTTAGCACAATTTTTTGCAATTGAAACTAATTGCATCTAATTGACACCAAATGATCATAATTGATCAAAAAGTTATCTTTATTAACCTAAAATGATTGGCTATCCTTATTTTTAGGAAAGCATATCTCAACAATTATCAAGTTAATAAATATCTGGTTAAGATCATCAAATGTCCGTCTTTTAAAAATCAACTTTAAGAATCATAGTTGTTTTTTTTTTTTAATTTCCCTAGTCATTCTAGAAATTTTTTTCTATCATTATAGATCCACAAGTTTGAACTTCGACTCTTTTAATCTAATTCGTAAGGACTCTTGTGATCACCTTACAATATAAAATTATAAAACTAACATGACTTTTCTGACTATTGGTTATTTAGTCTTGTTTTAGACAATTTTTTTGGGTTTTTATTTACTTGAGTTATGTGTTGATTTATTTATTGGTTTATAAACGAACACACAGTTAATATAAAGCCAGGATTGTGATGATTTGTTGAAATTTGAGGGGCTAAATTGCAAATTTTGAATGAATACAGCATGATAAGGGTCTCTTGTAACCATTGGTTGTTTACTTTATGTTTATAATAATGAAATACAAGTTTTTGGTTAAAACTTTGGATGTACGCATTTCACATGGTTAAAATCAGTGGGTTATCACCTTTGAGACTGACCACACAAAAGAATGTTGAGTTGTGTTTGTGTTAACAGAGAGTTTCATATAAATTGCATGACTATTGGTTTTATAATTTCCTATTAGATATCTTGAAATTCCAAATTGATAATTAATATAATCTAGATTGACTCCTATGTGTCATTGATGCATTGTGATTGTTGAAATTGACCAAGTGAAACTATCATAGATTACTTAAGCATTCTTGGTTTTGAAGGCCAACCACGTGATTTATTCTATATCCCAACAAATTTTCCACAACCCATAGATTTGTATTGTAATGCTAATGAGCCTGACCATGAAATTGGGCATTTCTTACTGTTTCATGAGATTGTTGTATCATTATATCGGATATAAGCATCTTTATCATTCTTGCTAGTTCAACTATTTTTTTAAGATTCATAGTCTAGATTGTGCTTTCTATATACGACGTCCTAGTCATTTTAGTTGTCTAAAGTTGTTTTTAGTTTATTTCTCTTTAGTTTATAAAACTAATTCTTTTCAAAACCATTTAGAATCAAATCTTTCTTCTTTGTAGTTTAGTAAATGTTTTATGTTAATGGTTAGTATTAGATTTTGTGTACCTGGTCTTGCGCTCTTGCCTCTAGGACATGGTATGCACCGGTACACTTGCTTCTTCTGTGTGATTTTATTTACTTTATTTTCGTACTTAACTCGGCTGTGTTGACATTATTAGATTATTTTTATACAATTGTGACGCATCACACTTTATAAGATTTATTAGGGCGGAAGTCAGATAAGGTTACATCCCTGACTTGGTAACAACCATAACAATTGAGGAGTTACTCTAACTCTTTTCACTTTTTTAGACAATTAATTGCACTATTTCCATTTCCTTTGAGTTTCAATTAATTGATTTTAACCTTTTAAATCCCATTCCATTTTAATATATATTTTATTTTGTGAACCAATTCAGTGTTTTAGTTTAACTTTGATAGCCGTCAACTTCATGCCTAAAATATTGTCTATAGGGGGTAGTAGAGGTTTTTTTGATACAGGTTTCGGTTCTGATCAGCAAAGTCAAGAACTTCTTATGGTTAGGTTTGAGGTTTTGGTTGATTTTTATCGGTTTTTAGCCGATTCCGGTTTTGGTATTGGTCAGGTAAAGGTGGAACCGGCTTCGGTAATTCTGGTTTTGGTTATGATTTCTCTAAGAAACTAGAACCATATATGCCCGCGGGTTCAGGCATGATCGGTTCTAGTTGTTGTTGATATTCAGTTTTTTTGCCCACCTCTAAATTCGGGAGAATATAGAATTAGTCTGGTGAAAGGAAAGAGCCAAAGAAACCGTACTCATGAAGTTGTTGTTGCCTATATGAATTTTTATAGTAAGCAGCTACAACCGTCGCTAGGAGTAATCCTTAGAAGTGAGACTAAAACCCTGATATAGGACAAGTAGTGACTAATTTCTTACACCAAGAGGTCCAAGAATCAAAAAAACTAATGGTCTGGCATCAAAATTCAAAGTCTTTTTTTTTTTTTTTTGGCTACAAGTGGACAATGATCCAACTGTTCACAGGGTAATCAATGCGATCAGGTTGCAATGGGCCATTTATAAAAGCGTTAGGGCTACAGTAGCAATTTTGCTTAATTAGTTCCATTATATTAGAGTTAATAAATAAAAATAATTCGGAACACTTGTCACAAATCTATAATATCCTCGCACCATTTTTCCGCTTCTCTCTCATAATAAATACACAACTTTATTAAATAATAATAATAATTATTATTATTATTATTATATTATTATATATTCTTTATACCTTTTCTCAATTAAAAAAAGTTCTTAATATTAAAAAAATATCACATAATAGTATTAAATACTAATTATATATATATATATATATATATAGGAGACGAAATTTTTTATAACCCTCATCTTTTGCTATAACTACATAACTATTATTCAATGGTTACTTTAAAAAGGTAAGTGTATAGGATCGTGACACGTGTCAATTTTTTTGTTTTTAGTACGAAGGGCATTTAGGACATTTGTCGTTTATGTAAAGTTTACCCCTTTTTTTTAAACATTCATAACTTTTTTATACTATATTATTTTTTTAAAAAAATTGCACCATTATACTCATATCATTTTTCTCTTTAATTTCGTTATAGTCTCGGCTAGTTTTTTTTTATTTTTTTGATGTCATGTATTTACATCATTGTAACGAGCTTAAGGATAGCAAATTAATTAGAAATTTTTTCTAACAATGGTAAATTACAGTGATGTAATTTACATTGACGTAATTTATCGTGATGTAATTTACATTGACGTAAAATTCGGTTTCGGTTTTTTTCGGTTAATTTGATGTCATGTATTTATATCATTGTAACGAGCTTAACGATAGCAAATTAATTAGAAATTTTTTCTAACAATGGTAAATTACAGTAATGTAACACAAAATGAAGTAATGTAACACAAAATGAAGTAATTTACAATGACATAATTAACGGTGACGTAACACATTCTTTACAGTGATGTAATTTTCTCTTTAATTCTCGTTATAATATTGACTAGTTTTTTTAATTTGTTTTCTCATTGTCCATTATTAACATCGATATAACGAGCATAAATATAACACATTATTTTGAATTTTTTTCTAACAATGATAAATTAAGTGATGTAATATAACACATTATTTTATTTTTTCTCTAACAATGATAATTACAATGATAAATTACAGTGATGTAATATAACACATTATTTTGATTTTTTTCTCTAACAATGATAATTATAGTGATGTAATTTATCATTGTTTGAAAAAAATTCAAACTAATTTGTTGTATTTGGGCTCGTTACAAATTAGGGATGATTAACCGAAAAAACCGAACCGGAACCAAATTAACCGAAAAAACCGAACCGGAACCAAACTAACCGAAAAAAACCGAAACCGAATTTTACGTCAATGTAAATTACATCACGATAAATTACGTCAATGTACATCACTGTAATTTATCATTTTTAAAAAAAATTCAAATAAATTTGTTATATTTAAGCTCGTTACAATGATGTAAATATAGGGCATCTAAAAAAAGTAAAAAAAAAAAATTAGTCGAGACTATAACGGAATTAAAGAGAAAAATGAGACGAACATAATGGTGCAACTTTTTTTAAAAAATAATATATTATAAAAAAGTTATTAATGTTTAAAAAAGATGGGGGGAAAAACTTATAAAGGTAAAATGACTATGATGCTTTTTTTAATATTTTAATGAAAAGCTTATGTGTAAGTTTATAATTGGTTGAAATGGGTTATGTAGTTGTAGCAAAACATGAGGGTTATAAAAAATTCCATCCCCTATATATATATATATATATATACTATATAATACATATTAGAAAGACAATATAGTAATTTGCTTAAATCTCTTAAAATTAAGACCTTTACAACTCTTATATCATATGGTACAAATTTTTAATTCTCATTTAAATGTTTGTTTGTGTTTTCACTTTGTCCCACATTGGTAGCTTTTAAAAATTTAAGTGAGATAAAATGATTATAAAAGAAAACCCTTCAAAACAAATGAAGCACCTCTTGATATTTTTGGTGTATTTGGCCTTTTATGTCAGTAGTTAAAGTCACTTTAACTTAACTACCACGTCAAAAAAAAATCTTTTTGTTATGGTTATAACTCAAGAACAAACCATGCAAACTTTTAAAACATCCAACTTAAGTGTTGTGTTTTTCGCTGCAAGCCTGCAACATGTGGGTACTAGACTTATATCTTTACTATTATATAATAGATATTGGAGAGAGAAACCAAAATGTCTTAAATTTAAGAAATGTACAAGTATTTAAGCTAATAGTACTACTAATTAAGCATGCCACTTCAAGCTCAAGCTTTTAAGCTTATGGTACTACAACTAATCCACTTCAAACTCATCCCCTTCAAATTTCATTTCAAATTTCAAATGTCTGATCCACTCTCTTCTACCCGTCTGGCCGTCTCCCACCAAAAAGCCGTAGAATCAAAAATTCTACCCGAATCTATCGATTCATCATGCTCCCTCCTAAAAACCATGACTAACGAAACCATCGACACCAGCAACGACTATGGTTCTGCCATGGTTGGTGCCAACAACTAGGGTTTCGCCGTGGAGAACAACGGTGGCGGGTTTTGTTTGTCGAGGTCTTGTTGTTCGAGACTAACAATGGCGTGCATGGGGAAAAAAGAAGGTTGCAGATGGTGATGTTGGTACCCTTCTTACTCCTTTCTAATTTTTCAATTTCAAGCTCTCTGCCTACGCCTTCCTTCATCTGCTTAACAATAATTAGGGATTGTGCCATCAATTTGTCAACGTTTTCAGTTTAGGTGATTAGAGCACTATTTTTTTTTTTGTTATGCTCAAATCAGATCGAGTGCATACACATCAATCTTGCTGGTAATTTTACGATGTGTTTTTTATATTGTTTGTTGACTGAATTCATTTTGTGCAAGGAATTTTTAACACTTACAACTAACATGCTTTGAGGGAGTAATTTGTTTCACATGCTTTCTTTGATTCTAAGGACTTAAATATCTTGCCTTTAAAATCAAACTGTATAGACATATTACTTTTAACCAAAGATTCATGCTTACATTAGTTTAACAGTTAGTGTATTGGTCCAGCTTGATATGGACATTGTAACCTGCAAATATGTATATGATAATATGCTAATCAAAGGTACAATAGGATCCATCTTTAACATGTGTTTTACTTTCTTTCAATTTAATATTGCAATTTGAAAACCAACGTTCGTCAGGTGAAATGTTATGCAGTTTGCTCTTAAAGGGGACATTAGATCGCGCCCTAATAGTGCCATGAAACACTATTAGATCTTGTATATGTTGTCTAGATTCTATTATGTGAGGTTGGAAGATGACAAAAGTTTTTAATGCTTAGTAAACAAGATACACTTGTGGTAGTGTCTTTTTCCTAAAGCATGAAATATGTTTTGTTGTGCATAGTATGGATGAAAAAAAAATAGTTCATTTGCTGTCTGTTCAACCAAGTTTTTTTGTTTATGCTTTTTTATTTTGTTGACTAAAGTTTTATCTGTTATCTATTGTGTATTAACTAGTACATAATATATATTAAATGCAGTGGATAAAGAGAGGATGTCACTAGAATTGGTTCTACTGATGTAGTTAGACGTAACGCTGTTTATATTTCTAAACTAAGTAACTCAACATATTACCATTTGTTATTTTAAAAAAGCAATAAAATGGTGCAAATAATTGTGTTATTTTATTCAGGTGAGACTTGCTAAAAAGGGTGTAAAGGAAGTATGAGAAATAAGGTTTGGAAGCCCTTTTTTCTGAGCGTAAGTCATCTACCGAGAAGGGAATCAAGTTTAAACTAGCATGAAGGAGGTATAATTATTAAATATTACTATTCTAAAAATGTTACATTTATTTTCTTCACTTACTTCTTCTTTGCCTCTGCACATCCAATAATTGCATTCGGTGAGTAGCTAAATAAGGATACATGTGAAAATAAGACATTTTATGTGCAATCTTTTTTAGTAAAGCATTATGCTTCTGGCATAAAACGTTTTCAAAGTCAAGCCGGTGACTATAGTTTCTAACCAAGCTGTAACATCTGTGCCGGAATCGTTACCGGAACAGTAATCTGTACAGTAACTTGTACAGTCTCTCAAGTACAAACTAGGAGAAATACTTAGAAGCCATTAACATTCGAAGCTAAACATAAACTATTACACTACGTTTCTGAAACCCTGATTTAAACCGTATGGTTTAAACAGTCAGAAACACATCAGACAACCATGAACAGATGCATACATATTTGAATTGTCTTGTTAGGTATAAACGTATGCGAGGATAAACAGAACAAAACTATAACAGTTGTTGTTACAGAATGCTAAACTGACGAGCTATTCGTATAGGTGACGATCTGTACGAATAGATCTGAAAGTTTAACGATCTGAAATGATGACGGAACAGTAGAAAACAAAATCAGAAGGTGAAACGTACGATCGTGTTCGTACAGTTAGCGCTCTGTACGAAAACGCGCGTAAGTGACGTTTTCTGACGAAACAAAAACGAAGACGATTCGAACGATCATAAACTTAAGGAAATATGCTGTTTTACAATTTTGAAACTCATCAGAAATAAATTAAAAAGAAACTATTTTAACTAAAATACATAAAATACGCGAAAGAGATAACGAAACGTTCGAAATAATAAATTTCGATAAATAATTCAAGAAATTGATATTTAAAATATTTACTAGAAATAACCACCTTCCAAACGTTTAAAATAAATTCTTTTATTTACATTACTAAAAACGCACGTTACGATCCGGAAACGCGACCAAAACGAGAACCGAGCAACCGAAACGAACCCGAATACCCTCGGGGTATTTAAACACCAAAAGATGGCAATTCCTTTCATTTTCCATGATCTCTCTCTATCTCTAAGCTCTCTCTCCCGTTTATCTCTCTCTCTAAAAATTACACCTTCAAACCACCATAACTTGCTCAAATCTCAACGAAATTGGGTGTTCTTAGTGTCCACGCGAAGCTCTCGTCATTCTCTACAAGGAAGTACAGCGGATCTATGAAGATATCCAGCCATTTTGAGGTAATCAAGCTTGATTAGCATGAAAAATAGGGTTTTGTTAACTAGTAGTTTTCACACAAACCCAACCGGTTATTGGGTTAACCTTTGGAACCACACTAGCTCGAGAACGTGTCTGCGTGTGCCAACACCATGGAATTGGTCAAACCCAAGGTTCAAGTCTGGATAGTGGGAACGAACACATACAGGTTCGTGGGAGGCATATCAGCTGAACCCATGCTGTGTTTGTTGTGAGCGGCCGAACCCTACTTGCCCAGCTAGCCGAACCTCACCTTGGTGGCGAACCTTTCCATTGGCGAACTATGTCTGGCTTTCATTGGCCGAACCTTGGATGCACAGCCACGAACCTATTCTTCCACGAACCATGGATCTCAGCCAAACCTACCTTGCCACAGCCGAACCTCCACACTTGCGAACCCTAGGTGACGAACCTAGGAGCCACAAACCTACTATCACCGAACCTCTCCAAGCGAACCTACCATCACCACCGAACCTTGCTCACTAAACCAAAAGGTTCGCTGGAAATTCGAACTGGACCCACCCAACTTATTCGGTTGACTACCATCTTACCTTTCGGCCGAGACTTTTGAGGCCCAACAACATAACGGTCGGCCCAACAATGGACCCATGCGTATACTAATTGTTCATTGGTTATCCGGCCCACGAACATCTATTGGCTTACTTAACAAATTCGGTCCAGCTTGATTATCTGTCCCACAAACCCTTTTGGCCCATTTTCCATTTAATGTAGCCCATATAATTAGCCGGCCCATGTACATAATGTTTGGGGCCACACATAGCTTTAATCGGCCCAATGATTTCTTGTTTTAGCCCAATAACATTACCTACTCGGCCCATATGGGTAATGGGATACTTAACACACCAAATTAATGATCACAAGTAACTTGCATGGATATGTATATATATATTCATTCTAAAATTTACTACAAAGGTGGTGGTTTGATCAAAGGAATTTCACAAACTTAAAACACTATATTTTTAAATAAGAATAGTACAAAGTTGTTTGTGACCATTGCAACTAGATGTCTCCTATGATGTCTTAGAAGAACTAAATGGTAATGGGTTACTCACAAGTAACACAAATAAGAATAAATTTTGCAAGTAGACAACAATTGGAGTTTTAAATAGTTTAAAAGTCTAAGTTTTATACTTAGAAACTATTAGGGGTTTCAAACCTTCATCACTTAATATAGTGATGATACAAGCTAAAACATACAACATAAATGTGAGCCATGATAACAACCTAAGTGGTTAAGTGTGGGAACCACTAGCAAATAGAGTCGAATGAGGACCGAGACTCATTAGTGTTAGCCTACTATAGGGCTAACACATACACGAACACAAATCACTACAACTTGTACTTATAAGTTGCAAACAACATGTAATAAATACAGGATCGTGAACACTACAACAAGTGCAAACAAAGAGCGCGTGCATTTCTTGCTTAAACTTAGTCAACCATTTCAAACACAATGTGAGTTCCTTTGTCCCTTTTCCAACTTATTTGTTTTAACTCGGGACTGAGAAGCATGTTATTCATTTTAAACAAATATTGAAATGTTTATTAAATGCTTTTACACTATTGATAATGCTTGTACAAATGCTTGAACTTTTAACGCTTATTTGGAAACTAAAGACTAAGGCTATAGTGTAAATAGCTATTACAATTTACACCATCATATTTACATTATACTTACACTTTGTGCTTAAACTGGAAACTTGGAGTTAAATACTTGATGTTTATGCTACAAACTAGAAGCTTAAACTATATCCTTGAGGCTTACGCTACAGACCTGAAGCTTAAACTTTATGCTTGATGTTTATGATATAAACTTGATACCTAAACTTTGGGCTAAATACTTATGCTATAAGCTATGTGCTTAAACTATACGTTTAATGTTTAAATTATAAACTCTATGTTTAAACTACATACTCAATGTTAAGGCTTTGAAAATGCTTACACTAAACACTAATACTTGATACACTCGTTTTGAAAACTAAAACAACAAATGCTTATTCTAGATACTAATGCTTTATGTAATTATCTTAAAGGTTAAGATCTTACACTTGTAATCTAGATGATTAATATGCTTTTCACTTACACTCATTTCTTTAAACTTAAACTTGAAACTTAAACTTAGAAAGACTTATATGTTTGAAACACGCGAATGCTTGATATACTCAACATACTTGGAAAACACATGAATGCTTGATATACTCAACTTACTTGGAAAACACGCGAATGCTTGATATACTCAACATACTTGGAAAACACGCGAATGCTTGATATACTCAACATACTTGGAAAACACGAATGCTTGATATACTTGGAAAACATGAATGCTTGATATACTCGATATGCTTGAAATACTCAGACAACAGACTGATTGACCGCCGCGTGTTGACCTGCGTGTCAACCCCTACTAGTCATCAGTGAAACTATGTGAAGGCGTTAAACTTGTATGCTTAAGCTATAGGACATCGTAAGGCAGACTGTTAGCCGCCGTGTCTTGACATTGGTCAAGCCCTACTAGTCATCTGTGCTCTTCGTTGTCAGAATCATGTAAGACAGACTGATTGGCCACCGCGTCTTAACATTGGTCAAGCCCTACTAGTCATTTAGTGTTCTTCTTGATTCATCCATGGTTATGATAAGTGACTAGAATGATTTGGGTTCTTCTAGTTGACTTGGTGTCATCTTGAATGTTTCTCTATCATAACACGTCACGAGTCATGTTTTGGACCATTATGGATGGATGCTGAATTCCCCAGGGTGTTCAGCTGTCCATAATGGTGCCTCTCAAACACAATACTCATAAGTCATGGAATCAATAGGGTGGAGTGAAACGCTTAATTATCATTAACAACAATATGTTAAGCAGCCCGGTATGCGGTGGGACGGTGGCTGGGGCATGTCCCCTACATATGCGCTATATATAAGCATACTCGGTTGGATAGCATAGGTGGTTGTTAGTGAGGCTAAGGTTGTCATTTCGAGGAAATCAAAGTAAACATTTTCAGGGTAATCAAATGCCAAGAATCATATGTCATGGAATCAAGGTAGTGGAATGAAATGCTTAATTATCATGAACAACAATATGTTAAGCAACCCGTTATGTGGTGGGACGGTGGCTGGGTGTAACATCAGTGCCGGACGTGTGCCAGAACAGTGATCGCAACAGTAACCCGTACAGTAACCCAGGTACGCATTACGTGAAACTATGCTTATGCTATTGATACTTTATGCTTAACACGAAACTATTATGCGATTGTCTGAAATCTGATTAAAACCTTAGGGTTTAACAGTCATAAACATATCAGACAACACAATGTTGAAACACAAATACTTGATTTGATGCTATTGTGTATAAACGTATATGAGGTTAAACAAAACGAAACCATAACGGTTTTTCTTACGGAATGCTAAACAGACGAATTATTCGTATAGGTGACGATCTGTACGAATGATTCTGAGAGTTTAACGTTCTGAAATAACGACTGAACAGTAGAGAACAAGAATCAGAAAGCCAAACCATCACCGTATTCGTTCGAATGACGATTCAAACGAATACGCGCGATGGCAACGCGTTCTGACGAAACGAAAACGAACACGAAAACGTTACGAACGATAATAAATTTAAGGAAATAAAATATTTCCTGTTTTACAATTTTGAAACTCATCATAAATAAAATTAAACGAAACTATTTTATTAATTCGCGAACAAATAAACTCAACGCGTAAAAACGATATAATTCGATAAATAATTTAATACAACGATATTTAAAATGATTTCTAATAATATTCGTATTCTAAACATCCTAAGATAATCCTTTTTACTAAATTTAAGGAATACGCGCGTAAAGTGCCGTAAACACGACGAAAATACGAACCGATCAACCGAAACGAACCCGAATATCCACGGGGTATATAAGCACCAAATAACCTCATTTAATTCATTTCTACCATCTCACTCTCTCTCTCTCTAAAACACCCAAGTCGTCCTCCTCTCTCTCTCTAGCAAGAACTCATCTTCCAAGCTCCATATCTCCTCCATTTGTGGATGAAATCACGCAATCTCGGTGTCTAAACGAAGCTCTCATCGTGCTCTACGCAAAAGTACAGCAGATCTAGAAGTTCAACCAGCCATTTTCGAGGTATTAGGCTTGAAAGTTGCCGAAAAATAGGGTTTTATCACTTTGTTCGATCCACCTATGTAAAATTGGCTAGAAACCAAACTTCACCTTAACCCTACGCTCTTGCACAACTTCTAGTTCGTAACCTGGCCATGGCACAGCCTACAAGCTCGAGGATGACGAGGGTGGGCTGTTGGTGGTAACCGGAGGTCGGCCGAACCTTTGCTTTAAGGTGGCCGAACCTTACGGGTTCAAACCTAAACATGCGAACCTGTGCTGCTGTGCATGAGTCACAAACCCACACCTAGAACCCAGCAAACCCATGCACACCGGACATCAACACCGAACCTTTGTTTCCCCCTCCCTGAAGCCTTATCAGGTTGACGAACCCTTGATGCTTGGCGAACCCATAATCCGATGAACCTATATGATAGAACCCATGCTCATGCCACGAACCCTTGGAAGCCCGAACCCTTCAACCTATATCAGCCGAACCATGTGGAGGCTTGCATGGACGAACCTTCTTGGCACAGGAAACCCACGAACCTTGTTGGTGCATGAAACCACGAACCTTGCAAGCTGGTCCACGAACCCTTGGCCAGTAGAGAACCCCTCTAATCACCGAACCTTTGAGATAGATGAACCCTTTTCAGTCAACCACAAACCTGAGGTGTCGAACCTAAGTGAAACCCAACCAAACCCTTGATCTCATTCCAGCCGAACCATGGGTTCGCCAATCAACTACATGGTTACAAGAACAATTAGGTTCGCTCGATGTTCACTCAAACTCACCCTAATTAGCCGAACATATTGATCCAGTCAGCCCACAATTACTACGGCCCAATTACAACCACTCGATTCATATGTGATTCGGCCCAAGCAGTTTAAATAAACCCAATGTAGGCCCACAACATACATTCGGCCCATCATGGCCCAACACAACATTCACTTGGCCCATTTCTTTGTTATGGCCCAATAAGTCATTGAGCAAGCCCAAACAGTTAATTCAACTATCCTATGCGGCCCAAGTTAAATAACCCACCTTTGTCCGGCCCAAATCAAATGTTAGGCCCACCCATATCGGCCCACATTAGCTATTTGACCCAACAAAAGGCCCACAAGGTTCAAGTATCAATAGACATGAAATAGGTTATAACATGTTAAAGATGACTATTATTCAAACTACAAATTTAAGTTTTTATACTTAGACTTCTTTTATCACAATGGAGATCCATATGGAACGAAAATTGTACTAACAGTGTAAGTTAACTTAAACCTTGTGGGGAAATTGATATCATGACAATAACCATTAACTTAGGGCCGAATAAAGATCAAGAACTCACAGTGTTGGCTAACTTTAAGGCTAACACTAAAACTTACACACATACGCATCAATTATAACTTATGCTTATAAATATAAATCAATGTGAAATCAATACAGGATCGTGAACATCACAACAAGTACAAACAAAGAGCGCGTGTATTTTTGTCTTTACTTTGTCAACCACAACGGACACAAAGTGAGCTCATTTGTCCATTTTCAAACTTATCTGTTTTTACTTCGGGACTGAGAAGCATGTTAAACGTTTTAATAAAGTATTAAAATGTTATTCAATGCATTTAAACATAATTATGATCCTTACAACAAGGCTTATGTTTGGAAACTAGAATACTTTGAGAAACTATGTGCTTGATGCTTATACTACAAACTAGATGCTTAAACTTGATGCTTAATGCTTATGCTTGAAACGAGATTGCTTGAACTTGATGCATAAGGCTTATGCTATGAACTAAATGCTTAAACTTGAGGCTTGATGCTTATGCTACAAACTAGAGGCTTAAACTACATACTCGATGCTTATACTATGAATTTCATGGTTGAACTGTATGCTAATGCTTGAAACTATATGCTTGGAAACTATGATTGCGTGCAAAATGCTAAGCTGGTATCTAATCATGGGCTACGTAATTGCTAAACTTCTTCTATAACAGGGCGTGTACCTATGTATTGAGATGCGTGAAAACTAAAATATGATGAGGCTAAGTTATTATCTATATAAGAGACATGTAATTGCTAAACTTCTGCTAGAGCAGGGCTTTTGTCTGCTTATATGAGATATGTAACTGCTGGATTGTTTGTGTATGCATGGCTTGTGTCTATGTATGAGATACGTAATTGCTAAACTTCTGCTAGAGCAGGGCTTGTATCTTGTATAGGAGACACGTAATTGCTAGACTAGGCTTAACTAATTCATGAGATACGTAATGGCTAAACTTCTGCTAGAGCATGGCTTGTATCTAGCCGTGAGCTACGTAATTGTTAAACTTCTGCTATAGCAGGGCTTGTACTCACTCATGAGATTAGTGAAAGCTAAACTATGTGCGTGTAAATCTATGATGCCTGTTAAACATACTTTGAAGCTAATACTTACGAATGCTATAGACTGGTAAACTTCGAAACAACAAACTAAAGCTATGACGAGGAATGGTTTGAATGATAGGTAAAATGCTTAATTATTATTAACAACAGTGTCATATGCGGATTAGTATGTGGTGGGATGGCGTCTGGGCGGGTTGTAGGCTCGACTCAGGGGTATGCCCTATATATAAGCATACCAATTTGGATATTACATGTGGAGTTAATGAGGTTAATGTTTTACCGAAAGAGGTTTGTGAAAGCTATTTTTAAACTTATAAACTACATGAACTCACCAACCATTGTGTTGACTTTGTTTTCTTACATGCTTGCTCAGGTGATGAACATGTTTAAGCTAAGGCTTTTGGATTGCATGCTAGGAGGCCCAGATAGAGGACCTAGTTGATTTTGGAAGCACGTATTTTGTTATTCATACAAATCACTTTTGGATGTCTTGTACAGATTACAAGATAGAAAACATTTGATTCTTTTGTTAGGTTTACCGAGCTAAATTACTGAACATTGCTATTGTAATTTAACTTTGTAATCCTAGTTTAATGTTTGATTGTGCTTTAGTTATTCTTAACATTGATGCTATGTAAACAATCTGATCATTTTGATTATCACTCATGATATCGCGCCCCGAGAACCTTCCGCCCAACGGGGACTTCGATCCAACCTCGCCGGCTCGGGGTGTGACAGATTGGTTTCAGAGCTCAAGGTTATAGAGAATAATAGGTCATGTACCTAAACGGTTTGGCCTAGACTATAACTTAGGGACCCTCATGTAGAGAAGTTAGGATTTATGTATGCATTGTGTCTTCCGCATTCGATCACTGCACTAACCAATATTTTTGGTTATGATCAGAATGCCGCCTAGAAGACAACTGACCCCGGTGCCTACTATACAGACATCTGCACCACACTCATCGACACCATCACCACCAGATTCACCGCCGCCACCTCCTCCTCCTCCGCTAAACCCTCCTCCGAACCCGAATGTGGGTCCAATCATTGATCCTACTACTATCGCTTTGGCGAAACTTCTAAGTAGCCAACTGACAAACCAGTTAAAAGATGTCATCCCTGAGATGATTAACCAGATTCAAGGCCACGGCAACAACTCTGGCCATACTACCGGGGAAGCTAGTGGAAACACTGGTCATACTTCTGACTGCTCCAACAAGTCATTTGTAGGATGCAAGCCACCGAGCTTCACTGGTGTCAAAGGAGCCGTTGGACTGATCCAATGGTTAGAGAAAATGGAGAACACTTTGGACATAAGCAGTTGTCCAGAACACCACAAAGTTCGCTACGCAGCCGGGTCATTTAGCAAGCGAGCGTTGACATGGTGGAATGCTCAGATCAGAGCTAAGGGAAGAGATGAAGCAATGGCAATGCCTCGGGCAGAATTCAAACTTCTTCTGAGGATCGAGTTCTGTCCGAAGCATGAACTACAACAGCTAGAAGTGGAGCTCTCAAACCATGTAATGAAGGGAGCCGATCATATGACTTTTACCACTCACTATCATGAACTGGTAGCCCTGGTGCCAGAGATGGTGCCAACATTGGAAAAGCTGATTGATTGATATGTAGCAGGATTACCCTCTTGTATTCAAAGCATTGTGCTGGTTGCATATCCTGCTACTCTGGAGTCAGCCATCTCCCTTTCAGCCAAACTTACCAATGTGATGGTAAAGTCAGGAGTTTTAAAAGACGATGCGGGAAAGGCCAAGGAAACAACAACAAAGAAAGCTGAGTATCACTAGAAGAAGAAACAAAAGGTCGTTAAGAACTATGCGGCCGTCACTCCTTTAAAACAGACTCCTGCAGCACCTGCAAACACTACACTCAAGAACTATGTGGGAGTGTATCCTCAGTGCACTCATTGCAAGTATCATCATCCACCTGCTGCACAGTGTAGGAAGTGCACTAACTGTGGTCGATTTGGCCACTGGGTTGCAAATTGCCGCGCTCCTGTGATTCAAGCTACCAACACTGCTGCCAGAGCACTACCTCCACCACCACCACCAGGCAACAACAACAATAACAACAGGGGATGCTACAACTGCGGGGAAATGGGTCATTTCTCCCGCGACTGTCCAAAGAGAGTGCAACAAGGAACACAAGCACCTCGCGGACGAGCTTTTGTTATTGGAGCCAATGCTGCACGCCAAGACCCTAATGTGGTCACTGGTACATTTTGTTTTACATGACTCTTATGCATCTATACTGTTTGACACTAGTGCAGACCAAAGTTTTATTTCATCTGATTTTGCACGACAACTTAGTCTTATTGAGGAAACTTTAGACTCTCCTTACATTATCGAAGTAGCGAACGGAAAGCAAGTGACAGTTAGCACTATACTTAGGAACTGCCCACTTACACTCACAGATCACACATTTACCATCGACTAGTTGCCGATGGAATTGGGCAGTTTCGACATCATTGTGGGGATGGACTGGCTATCACTCAATAGAGTTGAAGTCATCTGTTCTGAAAAGCTACTTCGGATTCCAGTGACGAATGATCGTGTATTGGAAGTTCGTGGGGATCAAGCAAAGAGAAACGTAAAGATCATATCATGCATAAAAGCGCGTAAGTGTATACAAAAGAAGTGCATAGCTTTCTTGGCTCACCTGGTGGAGAAAGAGAAAGACAAGAAAAGGATATAAGACGTGCCGATAGTGAAAGAATACTCTGAGGTGTTTCCTGAAGATCTACCTGGTTTGCCACCGGTGCGACCGGTAGAGTTTCGTATTGATCTGACTCCTGGAGCAACACCTGTTGCTAAATCTCCTTACATGTTAGCACCTTCAGAGATGTAGGAATTATCTAACCAACTACAGGAACTGCTTGACAAAGGTTTCATCCGACCGAGCTACTCACCGTGGGGAGCTCCGGTTTTGTTCATGAAAAAGAAGGATGGATCCTTTCGCATGTGTATAGACTACAGGGAGTTAAACAAACTAACCATCAAGAATCGGTATCCACTACCGAGGATTGATGATTTGTTTGATCAATTGCCAGGAGCTCAATACTTTTCGAAGATCGATCTGCATTCAGGATACCACCAACTCAGAGTGCAGGATGAAGACATACCAAAGACGTCGTTTCGTACCAGATATGGGCATTACGAGTTTATGGTGATGCCTTTTGGGTTGACGAATGCACCTGCGGATTTCATGGATCTCATGAACCGAGTGTGCAAGCCTTATTTAGATCAATTTGTTATTGTTTTCATTGATGACATATTGATCTATTCCAAAAGCAAATCAGAGCACGAGGAACATCTTAGAACGATCTTGGAGCTGTTAAAGGAAGAGAAACTCTATGCCAAATTCTCTAAATGTGAATTTTGGTTAAAAGAGATTCAATTTCTGGGACACGTAGTTAACAGTGAGGGAATACATGTTGATCCTGCCAAGATCGAAGCAATAAAGGATTGGGACACTCCGAAGACACCGACAGAGATACGTTCTTTTCTAGGCTTAGCAGGCTATTACAGAAGGTTCATCTCGAACTTTTCTAAAATAGCCTTGCCACTCACCAAGTTGACACAGAAGAGCGAGCCGTTTATTTGGGAACAGAAGCAAGAAGAAGCTTTTCAGACTTTAAAGCTAAAGCTATGTGATGCCCCGATCTTATCTCTCCCAGATGGTTGTGATGACTTTGTTGTGTATTGTGATGCATCCCATCAGGGACTTGGCTGTGTACTGATGCAGCGAGACAAAGTTATCGCATATGCCTCAAGACAACTAAAGATTCATGAGAAGAACCACACTACTCATGATTTGGAACCGGGAGCCGTGATATTTGCTTTAAAGATCTGGAGACATTACTTATATGGCACCAAGTGTACGATATTTACTGATCACAAAAGTCTGCAACACATATTCAATCAGAAGGAACTCAACATGCGACAGCGACGTTGAGTTGAGCTTCTGAATGATTACGACTGTGTAATCAAGTACCATTCGGGCAAGGCAAACGTTGTAGCTGATGCCTTGAGCCGGAAGGAATGAGTCAAATCCTTGCGCATCAGAGCAATGGGAGTGTCTGTTCAGACAAGCTTACACGACAACATTATGCAAGCACAACAAGAGGCGGTTGAACGAGCAAATTTGATGAAAGAATTGGATTGTGGAGTGGAAAAGAATTTGGAAACAAAACTTGATGGACTCGTTTACTACAAGGATCATGTATGGATTCCTGCAGTGGATGAGTTAAGAAAGCTTATTCTTGATGATGCACACAAGACCAAGTACTCTGTGCATCCCGGTGCTGATAAAATGTATCAAGACTTACGGGCATTTTATTGGTGGCTGGGTATGAAGAAAGACATAGCTGAGTATGTTGGTCGATGTCTCACGTGTGCTAAAGTGAAGGCGGAACACCAGAAACCGTCAGGTTTACTAGAACAGCCTGAAATTCCACTTTGTAAGTAGGGAACAGATAGCTATGGACTTTTTTACTAAGCTACCCCGCACTTCCAGTGGACATGACACTATTTGGGTTATCGTTGATCGATTAACCAAATCTGCTCATTTCTTGCCGATGCGAGAAACGTACACAATGGATAAACTAGCGAAGCTTTACATCCACGAGATAGTGGTACGCCATGGTGTGCCATTGTCTATCATTTCAGATCGTGATAGCAGATTCACATCAAGGTTCTGGCAATCATTGCAGAAATCTCTGGGGACGCAATTAAACCTGAGTACAGCTTATCATCCACAAACGGATGGTCAAAGCGAACGTACCATACAAACCCTGGAGGACATGCTAAGAACTTGTGTTCTAGACTTCGGTGGGAATTGGGACTCTCATTTGCCACTGATTGAATTCTCCTATAACAACAGCTATCATAGTAGCATCGGATGTGCACCGTTCGAGGCTCTCTATGGTCGCAAGTGTCGATCGCCGATCTGTTGGTCGAAAGTGGGAGATAATCGAATAATAGGGCTAAAGCTGCCGATAATCGGCGCAAGAATTCCAAGTGGGAGACCGTGTTATGCTAAAGGTTTCCCCATGGAAAGGCGTAGTCCCTTTTGCAAAGAAAGGATACGTGGGATTGTTCGAAATCATTGAAGTGGTCCTGTGGCGTACAGATTAAGATTACCAGATGAACTTAGTGGTGTACACGACGTGTTTCACATCTCAAACTTAAAGAAGTGCTTAGTCGATAAATCACTCGTCATACCAGTTGAAGAAATTCAATTGGATAAACATTTACACTTTGTTGAAGAACCTTTGGAGATTATGGATCATAAAGTTAAACAACTAAGGTGAAGCCGTATCCCCATTGTCAAGGTTCGATGGAACTCAAGGCGTGAACCCGAGTTTACTTGGGAACGTGAAGATCACATGAAGAACAAGTGTCCCCAACTCTTTACAGAGGAAGATGTACCGAATAATGAGTCTTAAATTTCGGGACGAA
Source organism: Mikania micrantha (assembly GCA_009363875.1). Taxonomy (NCBI): domain Eukaryota; kingdom Viridiplantae; phylum Streptophyta; class Magnoliopsida; order Asterales; family Asteraceae; genus Mikania; species Mikania micrantha. Next base: position 39,585,098 of record CM018680.1, on the reverse strand, counting down.
ATTTCTCTAAGAAGGGGAGACTGTAACATCAGTGCCGGACGCGTGCCAGAACAGTGATCGCAACAGTAACCCGTACAGTAACCCAGGTACACATTACGTGAAACTATGTTTATGCTATTGATACTTTATGCTTAACACGAAACTATTATGCGATTGTCTGAAATCTGATTAAAATCTTAGGGTTTAAGAGTCAGAAACATATCAGACAACACAGTGTTGAAACACAAATACTTGATTTGATGCTATTGTGTATAAACGTATGTGAGGTTAAACAAAACGAAACCCTAACGGTTGTTGTTACAGAATGCTAAACAAACGAATTATTCTATAGGTGACGATCTGTACGAATGATTCTGAGAGTTTAACGTTCTGAAATAATGACTGAACAGCAGAGAACAAGAATCAGAAAGCCAAACCATCACCGTATTCGTTCGAATGACGATTCGAATGAATACGCGCGATGGCAACGCGTTCTGACGAAATGAAAACGAACACGAAAACGTTACGAACAATAATAAATTTAAGGAAATAAAATATTTCCAGTTTTACATTTTTGAAACTCATCATAAATAAAATTAAACGAAACTATTTTATTAATTCGCGAACAAATAAACTAAACGCGTAAAAACAATATAATTCGATAAATAATTTAATACAACGATATTTAAAATGATTTCTAATAATATTCGTATTCTAAATATCCTAAAATAATGCATTTTATTAAATTTAAGAAATACGTGCGTAAAGTGCCGCAAACACGTCGAAAATACGAACCGATCAACCGAAACGAACCCGAATACCCACGGGGTATATAAGCACCAAATGACCTCATTTAATTCATTTTTACCATCTCACTCTCTCTCTCTAAAACACCCAAGTCGTCCTCCTCTCTTTCTCTAGGAAGAACTCATCTTCCAAGCTCCATATCTCCTCCATTTGTGGTTGAAATCACGCAATCTCGGTACCTAAACGAAGCTCTCATCGTCCTCTACGCAAAAGTACAGCGGATTTAGAAGTTCAACCAGCCATTTTCGAGGTATTAGGCTTGAAAGTTGCCGAAAAATAGGGTTTTATCACTTTGTTCGATCCAACTATGTAAAACCGGCCAGAAACCAAACTTCACCTTAACCCTACGCTCTTGCACAACTTCTAGTTCGTAACCTGTCCATGGCATAGCCTACAAGCTCGAGGATGACGAGGGTGGGCTGTTGGTATTAACCGGAGGTCGGCCGAACCTTTGCTTTAAGGTGGCCGAACATTACGGTTTCAAACCTAAACATGCGAACATGTGCTGCTGTGCATGAGTCACGAACCCACACCCAGAACCCATGCACACCGGACATCAACACCGAACCTTTGTTTCCCCCTCCCCGAACCCTTATCAGGTTGACGAACCCTTGATGCTTGGCGAATCCATAATCCGACGAACCTATATGATAGCCGAACCCATGCTCATGCCATGAACCTTTGGAAGCCTGAACCCTTCAACCTATATCAGCCGAACCATGTGGAGGCTTGCACGGACGAACCTTCTTGGCAGAGGAAACCCACGAACCTAGTTGGTGCATGAAACCACGAACCTTGTGTCGCACCCCGAGAAATCTCGTCCCTTCTGGGGCGCGAGCGGCGGCAGATTGTCAGGATCGCAGTCTCCGGTCACGCAACATGCGAGACCTATACGTCTGGTTATATACGTACATCCAAAAATTTGGATAAAATAGTTTAGTAATATCAGAGTTGCGGAAGTAAAGTATGAGTTATCCAAAACAGATTTAAAATCCATGATTAACGGAAGCATTCATAAACGGTTTAAAACAAAACATAAGATTTCAGTTTGCGGAAGCGTTAAAAGGTGTTTAATATTACATAACATGTCTAATAGATATATGTTCTCAAAATATACTAAGACATTTAAGCAGATGCATGCGACTCCAGCCTAGCATCCTAATCCTTGTGCGCGTGTCTTAGTTACCTGAGAAAACATGCGAGTAAAAGGGTCAACACAAAGGTTGGTGAGAGCACAGGTTTATCATAAGCAGTAAACATCCAATGTTTAAAGTAAGAGTTGTTATCTATGTATCATTACAATGCAGTATCGATTGATGGCTAGTCAATACAGTTGTATTATATGCGGGGTCGTACCGAAGCTGACAGTTGTGCCTCCCGCCATGTCCATCACCAGACAATGGCAAAGTGTTGGTCAATATTGCACCCATTCCGACCTCCAGTCGGGTTAGCCTCCCAGGCGCGATGGGTGGGGCTTGTCAGGCCCAAATAGTACTATTCAAGATTACCACGCTAGGCGCTACGCGCTACTAACGGTCCGTGGAGTATCGCGAGGACTTTTAGTTGTGATGTGGTCCACACATATACATATAGTGATAAAGCATGTCCATACATAAGTGAAATAAGTTGTTTTCCAAAAACAGTTTATCATGCAATGTTTTCTCCCCCAAAGGTAGAAAAAGTAAAAAGGGGCCGTGAACTCACCTGATTAGCAGTTCCGGTGTGTTTGTGTGTTCGCGTCTGCGAATGCTAGCAATCCTGCTAGTAGGCACCTATAACCATATAGGTGTGAGTATGTGTTTTGTGGTGTGTTGTATCTCATACAACTCCAAATGTTGGTGTGCTCAACCGAGTATGTGTGTGTGTTGACTAGTGAGACTCCACGAATTGTTGGTGACACGATTGTTGTGTTTATGTGCCTTAATGCACATGAGACACCAAAATGCACGCTAGGACTCTTATTGCGTAAGTTGCCATTTTTAGAAAGTTTCTAATTTAGGAAGGTGTGGTTATGAAATCCCATAAAGTTAATGACTTCCAATATGTTTACAAAATACATTTAAACTCTTAAAACATGTTGTTTGCGCATAAATCACTATTTATGCCGTTTTGCCCAAATAAAGTTTCCTTATTTGGAAAGCATCCGTTTAAAAGCTTGCTTTCACAAAACGAAGTTCCCAATATGTTTAGAAATCATTTTTAAACATATTTCAAGAATCAAAGTTCATTAAATCTTTCAAAAACATCAAAAGCCCTTTTTAGATTTACAAAAGTTTCTATTTATAGTAAGTTTACACAAAACCATGTTTTTGACAAAATCAAATATCCCAATGTGTTTCTAAACACTCCAATATACATTTAATAATATCTAGACATGTCTAACATGTCTAGATCATCACAAATCTACCATATGCAACATAAAAGTTTCCTTTTATGGCAAGTTCTCCCAAATCATCATCAAATCAACAAGACTCAATCCTAGATGATTTCTATCATCAATCTACTTCAAAATACATCAATAAACATTCTAGCCCCATTAAAATTTCGTGTATGTGAGCGGATCGGAGTTGCATGTGAGTGGATCTTCATACATGTGGGTTTTTACCCAATACATGAAGATCTAACTATGAATAAACATGTAAAGCTACCTTAGATGTTCTAAAACACTGAGATGATATCGGATCTAGGATTTGGCAGCTCCAAAACCTTCTGGGAATGATCTCCTATGAGGTTCAAGTGGTGGTGTTGATGAGAACAAGCCTCCAAGCTTCACTTCCAAGCTTCAAACCTTCAAGAAGCTTCAACAATGGCTTTCAAGCTCATCAATGGAGGTTTTCTTGGTGAAATGGTGGTGATACAACGGTATTGGCTCGAGAATGGGGTTTTATAGCCAAAGAAAGAGGATAGTAATGATGAAAAATGAGATAGGTTGAGTGTAAATCGAGTTTTGCGATCTGTGCATGTCAGGCGTATCGCCTGGCGTGACACTTCGACATCAGGCGTACCGCGCGGATGCAAAATGTGTCCGGCTGAGTTCTTCGTCTCACGCGCATCGCCAGGCTAGGGGTGTTGGGTCTGGGCGTACCGCCTGGGCCTCCAGGCAAGCCCAATAAGTCCAATTTCGTCGTTTCGGCTCGTTTTTCGATTATTTCACACTTATAACTCATCGTTTAGCATCGTTTGAACTTTTATTATTGTTCAATGGTTTGTTCACCAACGTCCGTAAGACTCGTGTGTGTTTCGATAATTCCTCGAATTATCGGTGATCGTTTGTGTTCGTGTTTTACGAAATATTTGCACGCTTGATTAATCATAATTAACGTCAAATGCACAATTCAATAATTCCCCGAATTATTGTTTTGTGTTAGTGTTGCGTTTGCCATACTTGGTTTCCAAAACCAATGTGCAATGTACGATTCGATAGTTCCACGAACTATCGTTTCGCAGTAGCTGTTTGTGTTCAGCTCATCTGATTAAACATAATTAAATGAAATGCAACAAGTATGAATGTGAAATGTAAAGAATGTAAAAGTTGCAATTTACCTAAAATTGCCGGGTGTCACATCATCCCCTTGTTGAAAGAAATTTCGTCCCGAAATTTGGTTGTTGTTGGTAGTGTTTGAGAAGCAAAAGTGTTTGAGAAACAAAAATTTTCTGGTTGTCACATCATCCCCTTGTTGAAAGGAATTTCGTCCCGAAATTTATTTGTTGTTGTCGGCGTTCGACGTTTTCTGTTTGAAGAGATGGGGATATTTGCGCATCATCTGATCTTCACGCTCCCACGTGAATTCAGGTCCGTGTTTCGAGTTCCATCGGACTTTAACAATCGGAATCTTGCTCTGTTTGAGTTGTTTGACCTCACGGTCCATGATCTCTACCAGCTCTTCCACGAACCGTAGTTGTTCATCCACCTGGATCTCATCCAGTGGAACTACAAGTGTTTCATCAGATAGACACTTTTTCAAGTTTGAGACGTGAAACACGTTGTGAACTCCGTCGAGTTCGGCTGGTAGGTTGAGTTGGTATGCCACCGGACCAATCCTCTTCAGGATCTCGAAAGGTCCAATATACCGTGGGTTTAGTTTGCCTCGTTTACCAAAACGAATGACGCCTTTCCAGGGTGAGACTTTCAGAAGGACTTTGTCTCCTACCTGAAATTCCAGAGGCTTTCGGCGTTTGTCAGCATAGCTCTTTTGACGATCTCGAGCTGCTGCCATGCGGTTTCTGATTTGCACGATTTTCTCTGTTGTTTCATGCACGAGTTCCGGGCCAGTGAGCTGACTGTCGCCCACTTCCGCCCAACAGATGGGTGATCGGCATTTCCTGCCATAGAGTGCCTCAAAAGGCGCTGCCTTGATGCTGGTGTGGTAACTGTTGTTGTAAGAAAACTCCACCAACGGTAGGTGAGTCTCCCAGCTGTTACCGAAGTCCACTACGCACGCTCGTAGCATATCTTCAAGAGTTTGTATTGTGCGTTCACTTTGGCCATCAGTTTGTGGGTGGTATGCTGTACTCATATCCAACCGTGTGCCAAGTGACTTTTGCAATGATTTCCAGAAATTAGAAGTGAATCTGGCGTCTCGATCTGAAATGATGGAGATCGGCACTCCATGTCGCGAGACCACTTCCTTGACATAGATTCTGGCTAGTTTTTCCATCTTGTCATTTTCCTTGATCGCAAGGAAATGTGCTGATTTAGTCAGTCGATCAACAATCACCCAGATAGTGTCACATCCACTAGAAGTACGGGGTAATTTGGTGATGAAATCCATGGATATTTGTTCCCATTTCCACATAGGGATCTCAGGTTGTGTGAGTAATCCAGAGGGTTTCTGGTACTCGATCTTTACTTTGGCACAGGTCAAGCATTTGCCTACATAGGTGGCGATGTCGGCTTTCATGTGTGGCCACCAGTAGAGTATCTTCAGATCGTGATACATCTTATCAGATCCAGGGTGAATGGAATACCGAGATTTATGAGCCTCGTCCATCACAAGGTCTCGTAAGTTCCCGTAATGTGGAACCCATACACGTTCCATGAAATATTGTAAACCATCAGCTTTTACTTTAAGGTGTTGTTCCATTCCTCTTAGTGATTCTGCCACTAGGTTTTCCGGTTTAAGTGCCTTCTCTTGGGCAATTCGCAACTGCTCAGGGAGGTTAGGATGGATGGTAAGCTGTAAAGCTCGTACCCTCTTGGGTTTCGATGTGTTTTTCCGGCTTAGGGCATCGGCCACCACATTGGCCTTCCCCGGGTGATACTTGATAGCGCACTCATAGTCATTTAGGAGTTCGAGCCAGCGACGCTGTCGCATATTCAGTTCCTTCTGGTCGAATATGTGCTGGAGACTCTTGTGATCAGTGTATATCGTACACCTTGTACCATACAGGTAGTGTCTCCAGATCTTGAGTGCAAATACCACGGCTCCAAGTTCTAAGTCGTGGGTGGTGTAGTTCTTCTCATGGACTTTCAGTTGTCGAGAAGCATATGCGATCACCTTCTCTCGCTGCATCAGCACACAGCCGAGTCCTTGTATCGAGGCATCGCAATATACTACAAAGTCATCTGTTCCATCGGGAAGGGATAGGATAGGTGCACTACAGAGCTTCTGCTTGAGAAGTTGGAATGCAGCTTCTTGTTTGTCAGACCAGAGATACTTCTTGTCCTTATGGGTTAAGGCTGTAAGGGGTTGGGCTATCTTTGAAAATCCTTCAATAAATCGTCGATAATAGCCGGCCAATCCTAGGAATTGTCGCACCTCAGTTGGGGTCTTTGGTGCTTCCCAGTTCTTGATCGCCTCTATCTTAGATTTATCCACATGAATCCCTTGTTCATTAACAACATGTCCCAAGAAATGGACTTCTCGAATCCAGAAGTCGCACTTTGAGAGTTTAGCGTACAACTTCTCTTTTCGTAGCAGTTCAAGAGCCAATTGAAGATGCTCTTTGTGTTTTTCCTGAGTTTTCGAGTAAATGAGGATATCATCAATAAAGACAATGATGAACTTGTCGAGGTATGGTTTGCACACTCTATTCATCAGATCCATAAATACTGCGGGTGCGTTTGTCAACCCAAACGGCATAACCAGAAACTCATAATGGCCATACCGAGTGCGAAAAGCAGTCTTGGGTATATCTTCCTCCTGAACCCTCAACTGATGGTATCCAGATCGCAGATCGATCTTAGAATAATAACTCGATCCTTGCAGTTGATCGAACAAATCATCAATGCGAGGTAAGGGGTAACGGTTCTTGATTGTCACTTTGTTCAACTCACGGTAGTCAATACACATGCGAAACGTGCCATCCTTCTTCTTCACGAATAGGACCGGAGCTCCCCAGGGTGAGAAGCTTGGTCTAATGAATCCCTTGTCCAACAGCTCTTGCAGTTGATTGGACAGTTCTTGCATTTCCGAAGGTGCAAGTCGATATGGTGCTCGTGCAATAGGCGTTGCTCCCGGCACAAGGTCTATGCGGAACTCCACTTGTCGAGGTGGTGGTAGTCCTAGTAGATCCTCAGGGAATACGTCGGAATAGTTGCATACGACTGGGATATCTTCGATTCTCTTCTCCTCTTCAATCTTGTCAGTGATAAGTGCCAGAATGGCTGTGTATCCCTTTCGTAAGCATTTGTGAGCTTTCATGCACGAGATGATGTTCAGAGGAGTGTCACTCCTTTCGCCCTTGATATTTAAAGTTTCTCCGCCAGGGAGAGGTATGCGCACAACCTTGTCATGGCAAATGATTTCAGCCTGGTTTTCAGACAACCAATCCATGCCCACTACGACATCAAAACTGCCTAGTGTAACCGGCATGAGGTCAATCTTAAATTTATGGCCTGCTAGCTCTAATGTGCATTCTTTCAGAATATGCTTAGTCACAATTAATTTACCATCAGCTAGCTCTACTGTGTATTCAATATCTAAGGGTGTCGGGGTAATGGCAAGTATCTCACTAAAATCCTTAGATATAAAACTTTTCTCAGCTCCAGTATCAAACAACACAGATGCATAATTATCGTTTAAGAGATACGTACCAGTTGCAAGGTTGGGATCTTTTCTGGCCTCCTTTGCCCCGATCACGAAGGCTCGTCCCTTCGGACCGTTGTTGTTCCCGTTATTGTTGTTCTACAGATGCGGGCAGTCCCTCTTGAAGTGCCCTGGTTTTCCACATTCGAAGCAGCCCTTTGGTGCTTCAAGTTGTGGCTGTTGTGGCTGTGGGGTCTTTACAAGTAGCTCACCCCTGCAGTCTTTGGCAAGATGCCCACCTTTGCCACACCGTTGGCATCGGATGGAACCACATTGCCCCAAAACATGGTGTAAGTTGCATTTGTTGCACTTGGGGTGCTTGCCAGCGTAGGTTCCTGAGCTTTGGTTGGTTGGGATGGGTGGTGCATAGGCTTGAGATGAACCAAGCTTACGTTGCTGTGGTGGTGGTTGGAGAGTGGAAGTCTTGCTCAGGGTGTCATCCCATTTGCGTTTGTTCTTGTCATTGGTTGTGGTTACAGCACCACGGGGTGGTAAGAGTCCTTGTGCGACTGCCGAGTCAGTGAGCTTGTGGGTTAGTCGCACGGCTTGTTGCATGGTGATGGGGTCAGCAGAGAGTACCATTCCTTGGATCTGAGGTGGCAATCCATCAATATACTTCTCTATATGTTTGAAGGGTGGGGTTGCCATTTCCGGACACAAGTGTGCCAGCTCATACGATCGAGCTGTGTAAGCCTCGACCTCGGAACCAATCATCTTATGGTTCCAGAATTCCGTTTCCAGTTTCTGCACTTCACCGCGAGGACAGTATTCGCGGTTCAGCATCCTCTTAAAGTCATCCCAAGGTAGAGCGTTGGCTGCATCGAGCCCTAGGTTTTGCACATTAGCATTCCACCATGTGAGGGCAGCTCCCTCAAATGTCCCTGCAGCGAACTTGACCCTGTCATCATTCCTGCAGTTGCTCATAGCAAAGGCTGATTCCGCCTTTTCGATCCAACGTAATAGCCCAACGGCTCCCTCAGTGCCGCTGAATGAGTGAGGTTTGCAGTCCAGAAACATCTTGAACGTGCAGAGAGGAGGGTTAGGATTTGCTCCTGTGATATGCAGAGAATAAAGTTGAATTAGGTATCGGGCAAACGTGTTGAATTGGAAACGAGTGCAAGATGAAAGTGAACAGATTCATCACCTTGGTTCAGTGGATTTTGATTGCGGGCAGCGTCCCGTGCAGCAAGTACCTCTTCAACTCGCTCATTAATGAGTGCGTTCAGCTCAGCTTGCGTTAGATTCATGTTTCCACGTCCGCCTGCATTCCTGCGTCCTCCACGTCTTCCAGCCATGATCTTCATAGCAAGAATAAGTGTTAGTGTTTGTCCAATGACTAATGTAGTGTGTGCGGTAGGTACTGTTAAGAACATGTAGAGCTATCGACTCTCCCCGTCATGGGTAGTCATATGCGGTGATGAACGTAGTGCATAAAGATGCCTCATGTGTGCAAGTATCACAATACTAATTACTAAGTGTTGTGTGGAGACTAGTGGTTATAGACTAAGTTCACTAAATGCAAACCTAATTCGCAATAACCGGAGGTCTCTGATACCAATCTGTCGCACCCCGAGAAATCACGTCCCTTCTGGGGCGCGAGCGGCGGCAGATTGTCAGGATCGCAGTCTCCGGTCACGCAACATGCGAGACCTATACGTCTGGTTATATACGTACATCCAAAAATTTGGATAAAACAGTTTAGTAATATCAGAGTTGCGGAAGTAAAGTATGAGTTATCCAAAACAGATTTAAAATCCATGATTAACGGAAGCATTCATAAACGGTTTAAAACAAAACATAAGATTTCAGTTTGCGGAAGCGTTAAAAGGTGTTTAATATTACATAACATGTCTAATAGATATATGTTCTCAAAATATACTAAGACATTTAAGCAGATGCATGCGACTCCAGCCTAGCATCCTAATCCTTGTGCGCGTGTCTTAGTTACCTGAGAAAACATGCGAGTAAAAGGGTCAACACAAAGGTTGGTGAGAGCACAGGTTTATCATAAGCAGTAAACATCCAATGTTTAAAGTAAGAGTTGTTATCTATGTATCATTACAATGCAGTATCGATTGATAGCTAGTCAATACAGTTATATTATATGCGGGGTCGTACCGAAGCTGACAGTTGTGCCTCCCGCCATGTCCATCACCAGACAATGGCAAAGTGTTGGTCAATATTGCACCCATTCCGACCTCCAGTCGGGTTAGCCTCCCAGGCGCGATGGGTGGGGCTTGTCAGGCCCAAATAGTACTATTCAAGATTACCACGCTAGGCGCTACGCGCTACTAACGGTCCGTGGAGTATCGCGAGGACTTTTAGTTGTGATGTGGTCCACACATATACATATAGTGATAAAGCATGTCCATACATAAGTGAAATAAGTTGTTTTCCAAAAACAGTTTATCATGCAATGTTTTCTCCCCCAAAGGTAGAAAAAGTAAAAAGGGGCCGTGAACTCACCTGATTAGCAGTTCCGGTGTGTTTGTGTGTTCGCGTCTGCGAATGCTAGCAATCCTGCTAGTAGGCACCTATAACCATATAGGTGTGAGTATGTGTTTTGTGGTGTGTTGTATCTCATACAACTCCAAATGTTGGTGTGCTCAACCGAGTATGTGTGTGTGTTGACTAGTGAGACTCCACGAATTGTTGGTGACACGATTGTTGTGTTTATGTGCCTTAATGCACATAAGACACCAAAATGCACGCTAGGACTCTTATTGCGTAAGTTGCCATTTTTAGAAAGTTTCTAATTTAGGAAGGTGTGGTTATGAAATCCCATAAAGTTAATGACTTCCAATATGTTTACAAAATACATTTAAACTCTTAAAACATGTTGTTTGCGCATAAATCACTATTTATGCCGTTTTGCCCAAATAAAGTTTCCTTATTTGGAAAGCATCCGTTTAAAAGCTTGCTTTCACAAAACGAAGTTCCCAATATGTTTAGAAATCATTTTTAAACATATTTCAAGAATCAAAGTTCATTAAATCTTTCAAAAACATCAAAAGCCCTTTTTAGATTTACAAAAGTTTCTATTTATAGTAAGTTTACACAAAACCATGTTTTTGACAAAATCAAATATCCCAATGTGTTTCTAAACACTCCAATATACATTTAATAATATCTAGACATGTCTAACATGTCTAGATCATCACAAATCTACCATATGCAACATAAAAGTTTCCTTTTATGGCAAGTTCTCCCAAATCATCATCAAATCAACAAGACTCAATCCTAGATGATTTCTATCATCAATCTACTTCAAAATACATCAATAAACATTCTAGCCCCATTAAAATTTCGTGTATGTGAGCGGATCGGAGTTGCATGTGAGTGGATCTTCATACATGTGGGTTTTTACCCAATACATGAAGATCTAACTATGAATAAACATGTAAAGCTACCTTAGATGTTCTAAAACACTGAGATGATATCGGATCTAGGATTTGGCAGCTCCAAAACCTTCTGGGAATGATCTCCTATGAGGTTCAAGTGGTGGTGTTGATGAGAACAAGCCTCCAAGCTTCACTTCCAAGCTTCAAACCTTCAAGAAGCTTCAACAATGGCTTTCAAGCTCATCAATGGAGGTTTTCTTGGTGAAATGGTGGTGATACAACGGTATTGGCTCGAGAATGGGGTTTTATAGCCAAAGAAAGAGGATAGTAATGATGAAAAATGAGATAGGTTGAGTGTAAATCGAGTTTTGCGATCTGTGCATGTCAGGCGTATCGCCTGGCGTGACACTTCGACATCAGGCGTACCGCGCGGATGCAAAATGTGTCCGGCTGAGTTCTTCGTCTCACGCGCATCGCCAGGCTAGGGGTGTTGGGTCTGGGCGTACCGCCTGGGCCTCCAGGCAAGCCCAATAAGTCCAATTTCGTCGTTTCGGCTCGTTTTTCGATTATTTCACACTTATAACTCATCGTTTAGCATCGTTTGAACTTTTATTATTGTTCAATGGTTTGTTCACCAACGTCCGTAAGACTCGTGTGTGTTTCGATAATTCCTCGAATTATCGGTGATCGTTTGTGTTCGTGTTTTACGAAATATTTGCACGCTTGATTAATCATAATTAACGTCAAATGCACAATTCAATAATTCCCCGAATTATTGTTTTGTGTTAGTGTTGCGTTTGCCATACTTGGTTTCCAAAACCAATGTGCAATGTACGATTCGATAGTTCCACGAACTATCGTTTCGCAGTAGCTGTTTGTGTTCAGCTCATTTGATTAAACATAATTAAATGAAATGCAACAAGTATGAATGTGAAATGTAAAGAATGTAAAAGTTGCAATTTACCTGAAATTGCCGGGTGTCACACCTTGCATGCTGGTCCACGAACCCTTGGCCAGTAGCGAACCCCTTTAATCACCGAACCTTTGATTTAGGCGAACCCTTTTCAGTCAACCACGAACCTAAGGTGCCGGACCTAAGTGAAACCCAACCGAACCCTTGATCTCATTCCAGCCGAACCATGGGTTCGCCAATCAGCTACATGGTTACAAGAACAATTAGGTTCGCTGGATGTTCACTCAAACTCACCCTAATTAGCCGAACATATCGATCCAGTTAGCCCACAATTACTACGACCCAATTACAACAACTCGATTCATATGTGATTCGGCCAAAGCAGTTTAAATAAACCCAATGCAGGCCCACAGCATACATTCGGCCCATCATGGCCCAACACAACATTCACTTGGCCCATTTCTTTGTTATGGCCCAATATGTCATTGAGCAAGCCCAAACAGTTAATTCAACTATCCTATGCGGCCCAAGTTAAATAACCCACTTTTTGTCCGGCCCAAATACAATGTTAGGCCCACCCACATCGGCCCACGTTAGCTATTTGACCCAACAAAAGGCCCACAAGGTTCAAGTATCAATAGACATGAAATAGGTTATAACATGTTAAAGATGATTAATATTCAGACTAAAAATCTATGTTTTTATACTTAGACTTCTTTTATCACAATGGAGATCCATATGGAACGAAAATTGTACTAACAGTGTAAGTTAACTTAAACCTTGTGGGGAAATTGATATACGACAATAACCATTAACTTAGGGCCGAATAAAGATCAAGAACTCACAATGTTTGCTAACTTTAAGGCTAACACTAAAACTTACACACATACGCATCAATTATAACTTATACTTATAAATATAAATCAATGTGAAATCAATACAGGATCGTGAACATCACAACAAGTGCAAACAAAGAGCGCAGGTATTCTTGTCTTTACTTAGTCAACCACAACGGACACAAAGTGAGTTCAATTGTCCCTTTTCAAACTTATTTGTTTTTACTACGGGACTGAGGAGCATGTTAAACATTTTAATAAAGTATTAAAATGTTATTCAATGCTTTTAAACATAATTATGATCCTTACAACAAGGCTTATGCTTGGAAACTAGAATACTTTGAGAAACTATGTGCTTGATGCTTATACTACAAACTAGAAGCTTAAACTTGATGCTTAATGCTTATGCTTGAAACGAGATTGCTTGAACTTGATGCTTAAGGCTTATGCTATGAACTAAATGCTTAAACTTGAGGCTTGATGCTTATGCAACAAACTAGAGGCTTAAACTACATACTCGATGCTTATACTGTGAATTTCGTGGTTGAACTGTATGCTAATGCTTGAAACTATATGCTTGGAAACTATGAATGCGTGCGAAATGCTAAGCTAGTATCTAATCATGGGCTACGTAATTGCTAAATTTCTGCTATGACAGGGCTTGTACCCATGTATTGAGATGCGTCAAAGCTAAACTATGACGCGGCTAAGCTATTATCTATATAAGAGACATGTAATTGCTAAACTTCTGCTAAAGCAGGGCTTTTGTCTGCTTATATGAGATATGTAATTGCTGGATTGTTTGTGTATGCATGGCTTGTGTCTATGTATGAGATACGTAATTGATAAACTTTTGCTAGAGCAGGGCTTGTATCATGTATAGGAGACACGTAATTGCTAGACTAGGCTTAACTAACTCATGAGATACGTAATGGCTAAACTTCTGCTAGAGCAGGGATTGTATCTAGCCGTGAGCTACGTAATTGTTAAACTTCTTCCATAGCAGGGCTTGTACTCACGCATGAGATTAGTGAAAGCTAAACTATGTGCGTGTGAATCTATGATGCTTGTTAAACATACTTTGAAGCTAATACTTACGAATGCTATAGACTGGTAAACTTTGAAACAGCAAGCTAAAGCTATGACGAGGAATGGTTTGAATGATAGTTAAAATGCTTAATTATTATTAACAACAATGTCAGATGCGGATTAGTATGTGGTGGGATGGCGTCTGGGCGGGTTGTAGGCTCGACTCAGGGGTATGCCCTATATATAAGCATACCGATTTGGATATTACATGTGTAGTTAATGAGGTTAAGGTTTTACCGAAAGAGGTTTGTTAAAGCTATTTTTAAACTTATAAACTACATGAACTCACCAACCATTGTGTTGACTTTGTTTTCTTACGTGCTTGCTCAGGTGATGAACATGTTTAAGCTAAGGCTTTTGGATTGCATGCTAGGAGGCCAAGATAGAGGACCTAGTTGATTTTGGAAGCACATATTTTGATATTCATACGATCACTTTTGGATGTCTTGTACAGATTACAAGATAGAAAACATTTGATTCTTTTGTTAGGCTTACCGAGTTAAATTACTGAACATTGATATTGTAATTTAACTTTGTAATCCTAGTTTAATGTTTGATTGTGCTTTAGTTATTCTTAACATTGATGCTATGTAAACAATCTGATCATTTCGATTATCACTCACGATATCGCGCCCCGAGAACCTTCCGCCCGACGGGGACTTCGATCCAACCCCGCCGGCTCGGGGTGTGACACTGGGCCTTGTCCCCTACATATGCCCTATATATAAGCATACTCGGTTGGATAAGATAGGTGGTTGTTAGTGACGTTAAGGTTGTCATTCAGGGAATCAAGGTAAACAATTACAGGGTAATCGAATTCAATGAATCGGATGTTACGGAATCAAAGATGTCGGATGAAACGCTTAATTATCATCAGGAACAATATATCATGTGGTTTGGTATGTGGTGGGACGGTGGCTGGGCGGACGGTAAGTTCGACCCTACATATGCCCTATATATAAGCATACTGAAACAGATGGTATAGGTGGTTAATGGTTAGGTTAAGGTTGTCATTCAAGAGGCTTTTCAAACTATTTTTCAACTACTAAAACTATATGAACTCACCAACCATTGTGTTGACTTTGTTTTCTTACATGCTTTCTCAGGTGATGCGCAGGAGTAGACTCAAACTTCAGGACTGCATGCTAGGATACTCAGATAGAGGACCTAGTAGACTTTTGGAAAGCACATATTTTGGTTGATTGATACGAATCACTTTAGACATCTTGTACACATACAAGATAGAAACATTTGATTTTGTGATGAATTACTTAGTTAAATTATTGAAACTTGCTATTGTAATTTAACTTTGTAATCCTAGTTAAATGTTTTGTTGTGCTTTAATTATTCTTGACATTGATGCTATGTAAACAATCTGATCACGATTATCTCTCACGATATTGCGCCCATAGAACCTTCCGCCCGACAGGGACTTCGATCCAACCCCGCCGGCTCGGGGTGTGACAGATTGGTATCAGAGCTCAAGGTTATAGAGAATAATAGGTCACATACTTAAACGGTTTGGCCCAGACTATAACTTAGGGACCCTCATGTAGAGAACATAGGATTTTAAATTGCATTGTGTCTTCTGCATTCGATCACTGCACTAACCAATATCTTTTGGTTATGATCAGAATGCCACCTAGAAGACAACCAACCTCTCAAGCCTCTGCACCACACTCATCTACTCCTACACCACCAGATTCACCACCGCCGCCTCCTCCTCCACTAGACCCTCCTCTGAATCCAAATGCAACTCTAGTTATGGATCCTGCTACTGTTGCCTTGGCAACGTTACTGAGTAGTCAACTGACAAACCAGCTGAAGGATATCATCCCAGAGATGATCAACAAAATTCAAGGCCCCGATAACAACTCCGGGCATACGACGGGAGCTAGTGGAAACACCGGCACTACTACAGACTGTTCCTACAAATCATTTGTTGGTTGCAAACCGCCAAGCTTTAGCGATGTCGAAGGAGCCGTTGGACTGATCCAATGGATAGAGGAGATGGAGACTACATTGGACCTAAGCAGTTGTCCGGAACGACATAAGGTTCGCTATGCCGCTGGATCTTTCAGTAAGCGTGCCCTAACTTGGTGGAACTCCCAGATAAATGCTCGAAGTAGGGATGAAGCACTAGCCATGCCTTGGGCAAAATTAAAAACCTTCTGAGGAATGAATTCTGTCCTAAGAACGAACTACAGAAGCTGGAAGTCGAACTCTCAAACCATGTGATGAAAGGAGCTGATCACATGACATACACTACCCGCTATCATGAACTGGTAGCCTTGGTGCCTGAGATGGTGCCAACTCTGGAAAAGCGAATTGACCGATATGTAGGAGGATTGCCATCCTGCATACAGGGCATTGTACTTGCTGCAAACCCTGCAACTTTTGAGTCCACCATTTCTTTGTCCGCTAAACTCACTGACGTGATGGTAAAGTCAGGAGAATTGAAAGACGACTCGGGCAAGGCTAAAGGGGAACAACCGAAGAAGAAGAAAAAAGCCATCCAACACTACGAGATGCCCACACCACTCAATCAAGTTGCTGCAGTACCTGCTAAAGCTGCACGCAAACCTTACACTGGTGTACATCCTCAATGTGCACAATGCCAATTTCATCATGCTGCCACAATGCCGTGTAGGCAGTGTACTAACTGTGGCCGAAAAGGCCATTTGGTTCAACATTGCCGAACTCCGACGGCACCGGCCATAAACAATGCTGCCATGGCAATGCCACCACCGCAAAACCCTGGCAATCACAACAACAACAATCGGGGATGCTATAACTGTGGAGAACTAGGTCATTTCTCCAGGGACTGTCCGAGGAGAGTACAACAAGGAGCTCAAGTGCCTCGTGGGAGAGCATTTATGATTGGAGCCGCTACAGCACGCCAAGACCCGGAGACAGGTACTGGTATGTAGTATCTCCTCACTCATGAGACTTTATTCTATTTTGACATTAGTATGAATAAGAAATTTATGTTATTCCTATTAGTATAATTACATAAGTAGTTCAGGAAAACTTTGGAATTCTTTTATTGTGATAGAAACAATGAAAGAATCCCCGATAAACGTATATGACATAAGTAAGAAACTACAGCTAACACCAAGGTTGTGCAACAATTGATGCTCAAAGCATCAGTTTGTTTTGAACACCAATGTGTTAGAATTACGAAGTTAAGTAGCAAACCGTAGCAGTAAGACAACTATGAGCAATAAGAATATCAAAACTCTGGGGCTATACATAAGAAATTTCAGACGTGACCCATAATTTAATTTGGGAGCGTAAGAGCCTCACATCATACAAAAGTCTTCCCACTTGTTTACAAAGAAAGTTGTACCGATAATAACTTTTAAATTTTGGGACGAAATTTCTTTAACAAGGGGAGACTGTAACATCTGTTCCGGAATCCTTACCGGAATAGTAATCTCTATAGTAACTCGTACAGTCTCTCAGGTACAAACAAGGAGAAATACTTAGAAGCCATTAACATTAGAAGCTAAACATAAACTATTACACTACGTTTCTCATACCCTGATTTAAACCTTATGGTTTAAACAGCCAGAAACACATCAGACAACCATGAACAGATGCATACATGTTTGAATTGTCTTGTTAGGTATAAACGTATGAGAGGATAAACAGAACAAAACTATAACAGTTGTTGTTACATAATGCTAAACCGACGAGCTATTCGTATAGGTGACGATCTGTATGAATAGATCTGAAAGTTTAACGATCTGAAATGATGACTGAACGGTAGAAAACAAAATCAGAAAGTGAAACGTACGATCGTGTTCGTACAGTTAGCGCTTTGTACGAAAACGCGCGTAAGTGACGTTTTCTGACGAAACAAAAATGAAGACGATTCGAACGATCATAAATTGAAGGAAATATGATATTTCCTGTTTTACAATTTTGAAACTCATCAAAAATAAATTAAAAAGAAACTATTTTAACTAAAATACATAAAATACGCGAAAGAGATAACGAAACGTTCGAAATAATAAATTTCGATAAATAATTCAAGAAAATGATATTTAAAATATTTACTAGAAATAACCACCTTCCAAACGTTTAAAATAAATTCTTTTATTTACATTACTAAAAACGCGCGTTACGATCCGGAAACGCGACGAAAACGAGAACCGAGCAACCGAAACGAACCCGAATACCCTCGGGGTATTTAAACACCAAAAGATGGCAATTCCTTTCATTTTTCATGATCTCTCTCTCTAAACTCTCTCTCCCGTTCATCTCTCTCTAAAGATTACACCTTCAAACCACCATAACTTGCTCAAATCTCAACGAAATTGGGTGTTCTTGGTGTCCACGCGAAGCTCTCGTCATTCTCCACAAGGAAGTACAGCGGATCTACGAAGATATCCAGCCATTTTGAGGTAATCAAGCTTGATTAGCACCAAAAATAGGGTTTTGTTAACTAGTAGTTTTCACACAAACCCAACCGGTTATTGGGTTAACCTTTGGAACCACACTAGCTCGAGAACGTGTCTGCGTGTGCCAACACCATGGAATTGGTCAAACCCAAGGTTCAAGTCCTGATAGTGGGAACGAACACATACATGTTCGTGGGAGGCATATCAGCCGAACCCATGCTGTGTTTGTTGTGAGCGGCTGAACCCTACTTGCCCAGCTAGCCGAACCTCACCTTGGTGGGGAACCTTTCCATTGGCGAACCATGTCTTGCTTTCATTGGCCGAACCTTGGATGCACAGCCACGAACCTATTCTTCCATGAACCATGGATCTCAGCCGAACCAACCTTGTCACAGCCGAACCTCCACACTTGCGAACCCTAGGTGACGAACCTAGGAGCCACAAACCTGCTATCATCGAACCTCTCCAAGCGAACCCAGTATCACCACCGTACCTTGCTCACTAAACCAAAAGGTTCGCTGGAAATTCGAACTGGACTCACCCCACCTTATTCGGTTGACTACCATCTTACCTTTCGGCCGAGACATTTGAGGCCCAACAACATAACGGTCGGCCCAACAATGGGCCCATGCATATACTATTGGTTCATTGGTTATCCGGCCCACGAACATCTATTGGCTTACTTAACACATTCGGCCCAGCTTGATTATCTGTCCCACAAACCCTTTTGGCCCATTTTCCATTTAATGTAGCCCATATAATTAGCCGGCCCATGTACATAATGTTTGGGGCCACACATAGCTTTAATCGGCCCAATGATTTCTTGTTTTAGCCCAATAACATTACCTACTCGGCCCATATGGGTAATGGGATACTTAACACACCAAATTAGTGATCACAAGTAACTTGCATGGATATGTATATATATATTCATTCTAAAATTTACTACAAAGGTGGTGGTTTGATCAAAGGAATTTCACAAACTTAAAACACTATATTTTTAAATAAGAATAGTACAAAGTTGTTTGTGACCATTGCAACTAGATGTCTCCTATGATGTCTTAGAAGAACTAAATGGTAATGGGTTACTCACAAGTAACACAAATAAGAATAAATTTTGCAAGTAGACAACAATTGGAGTTTTAAATAGTTTAAAAGTCTAAGTTTTATACTTAGAAACTATTAGGGGTTTCAAACCTTCATCACTTAATATAGTGATGATACAAGCTAAAACATACAACATAAATGTGAGCCATGATAACAACCTAAGTGGTTAAGCGTGGGAACCACTAGCAAATAGAGTCGAATGAGGACCGAGACTCATAAGTGTTAGCCTACTATAGAGCTAACACATACACGAACACAAATCACTACAACTTGTACTTATAAATTGCAAACAACATGAAATAAATACAGGATCGTGAACATTACAACAAGTGCAAACAAAGAGCGCGTGCATTTCTTGCTTAAACTTAGTCAACCATTTCAAACACAATGTGAGTTCCTTTGTCCCTTTTCCAACTTATTTGTTTTAACTCGGGACTGAGAAGCATGTTATTCATTTTAAACAAATATTGAAATGTTTATTAAATGTTTTTACACTATTGATAATGCTTGTACAAAAGCTTGAACTTTTAACGCTTATTTGGAAACTAAAGACTAAGGCTATAGTGTAAATAGCTAATACTATTTACACCATCATATTTACATTATACTTACACTTTGTGCTTAAACTGGAAAATTGGAATTAAATGCTTGATGTTTATGCTACAAACTAGAAGCTTAAACTATATGCTTGAGGCTTACGCTAAAGACTTGAAGCTTAAACTTTATGCTTGATGTTTATGATATAAACTTGATACCTAAACTTTGGGCTAAATACTTATGCTATAAGCTATGTGCTTAAACTATACGTTTAATGTTTAAATTATAAACTCTATGTTTAAACTACATACTCAATGTTAAGGCTTTGAAAATGCTTACACTAAACACTAATACTTGATACACTCGTTTCGAAAACTAAAACAACAAATGCTTATTCTAGATACTAATGCTTTATGTAATTATCTTAAAGGTTAAGATCTTACACTTGTAATCTAGATGATTAATATGCTTTACACTTACACTCATTTCTTTAAACTTAAACTTAAACTTAAACTTTGAAAGACTTATATGTTTGAAACACGCGAATGCTTGATATACTCAACATACTTGGAAAACACATGAATGCTTGATATACTCAACTTACTTGGAAAACACGCGAATGCTTGATATACTCAACATACTTGGAAAACACAAATGCTTGATATACTTGGAAAACATGAAAGCTTGATATACTCGATATGCTTGAAATACTAAGACAACAGACTGATTGACCGTCGCGTGTTGACCTGCGTGTCAACCCCTACTAGTCATTAGTGAAACTATGTGAATGCGTTAAACTTGTATGCTTAAGCTATAGGACATAGTAAGACAGACTGTTGGCCACCGCGTCTTAACATTGGTCAAGCCCTACTAGTCATTCAGTGTTCTTCTTGATTCATCCATGGTTATGACAAGTGACTAGAATGATTTGGGTTCTTCTAGTTGACTTGGTGTCATCTTGAATGTTTCTCTATCATAACACGTGACGAGTCATATTTAGGACCATTATGGATGGATGCTGAATTCCCCAGGGTGTTCAGCTGTCCATAATGGTGCCTCTCAAACTCAATACTCATAAGTCATGGAATCAATAGGGTGCAGTGAAACGCTTAATTATCATTAACAACAATATGTTAAGCAGCCCGGTATGTGGTGGGACGGTGGCTGGGGCTTGTCCCCTACATATGCCCTATATATAAGCATACTGGGTTGGATAGCATAGGTGGTTGTTAGTGAGGTTAAGGTTGTCATTTCGGGGAAATCAAAGTATACATTTTCAGGGTAATCAAATGCCAAGAATCAGATGTCATGGAATCAAGGTAGTGGAATGAAATGCTTAATTATCATTAACAACAATATGTTAAGCAGCCCGGTATGTGGTGGGACGGTGGCTGGGGCTTGTCCCCTACATATGCCCTATATATAAGCATACTCGGTTGGATAACATAGGTGGTTGTTAGTGAGGTTAAGGTTGTCATTCAGGGAATCATGGTAAACAATTACAGGGTAATCGAATTCAATGAATCGGATGTTACGGAATCAAAGATGTCGGATGAAATGCTTAATTATCATCAGGAACAATATATCATGTGGTTTGGTATGTGGTGAGACGGTGGCTGGGCGGACGGTAAGTTCGACCCTACATATGCCCTATATATAAGCATACTGAAACAAATGATATAGGTGGTTAATGGTGAGGTTAAGGTTGTCATTAAAGAGGCTTTTCAAACTATTTTTCAACTACTAAAACTATATGAACTCACCAACCATTGTGTTGACTTTGTTTTCTTACATGCTTTGTCAGGTGATGCGCAGGAGTAGACTCAGACTTCAGGACTGCATGCTAGGATACTCAGATAGAGGACCTAGTAGACTTTTGGAAAGCACATAATTTTGGTTGATTGATACGAATCACTTTAGACATCTTGTACAGATACAAGATAGAAACATTTGATTTTGTGATGAATTACTTAGTTAAATTATTGAAACTTCCTATTGTAATTTAACTTTGTAATCCTAGTTAAATGTTTTGTTGTACTTTAATTATTCTTGACATTGACGCTATGTAAACAATCTGATCATCACGATTATCACTCATGATATTGCGCTCCGAGAACCTTCCGCCCGACGGGGACTTCGATCCAACCCCGCCGGCTCGGGGTGTGACACAAGCTGCTTATGTGGCGATCTTTCTAACCAAGCCGGTGACTATAGTTTTGTAAGATGGCAAACCAAAATTGGATAGGTTGGCCGGGCTATAGTTTGTAAGATCACCGGTGTTTTTGTGAACCATTAGATGAAGCTGGATTTGTCTCGATGCTTGTGTATTTGAGGACATAGAAAAGGCTATTAATTTGGTTCATATCCGGAGGAATCTTGCTGAAAGCGGTTGCGCATTATTAAATCATAACAATCATGCTCAACTAGAATATGAAAGGTATCTTCTCTATGACCAAAATATTTATTTAAAGTAGAGAGAATATACAATTATCATTATGAAGACGTGTCAAACTGTAATCTATAGCCAACGGTTCAAATTTCAAATTGGTTATTTAATAAAATCTATAAAATTTCTCTTTTAACTGATACTATTTAAGCACGTTACCCAACCTGTTAACCATTTCAGCATCACTTGGCATATGTATGGGTCCTCGCTTTTTCTACACAACACTTGATTGACACTTAGTAGTTGAATGTTGCAGGACAAGAACTTATTGTTTAAACCTGGCTTCAAAACAAGGAAAAAAAATCACTGAAAATTAGTTGCCCGAGTTAAGAAATGGAGTTGTGAATGCTTAGAAGAGTCTGGCTGATTGCAAATTTGTCACGGGGCTGGTAAGTAATTGCAAATATTTCCGTCTATCAATAATATCAAATAAGGGAGGCATTTTTATTATTTTTGTATGATGATCCTTATTTTCTCGTGTTTATTTGTTATTAAATAATGATGTTGAATAATAATAATAGTAATAAAAAAAGAAATTTTTAAATGTTTAATATAAATTTAATTATAAATAGTTATTATATCATTAACTAAATGATTTCTAATTATTTAATTTTTTCTTTATTTCACTTCATTTAACACAGGAGTTTTCTAACCAATTACTTAATTATAAGCGTATAATCTCTTCTCATCGTATTTTATTTATGCAAATTTGCCTTCTCAAAAAATTCATTAAACAAGTTTACATTATATGGAGAAAAATCTAAGTAAAACCTTTGGTCTCTATGTCTAATCTCGTTGAAGCCGCCATTGTTAAAATTGTTAGAACACCGTTTCCTGATAAGTTCAACATTTGGTACAAGTTCTTCCATAATATAATACTTAAATTGATGATTTTAAAGATGTGTATGGTATTGGGAGCATTGGGTTTATTTTAGCATGACGATTGATAGGGCAGTTGCTGTTGGGCCTCAGCCTACGTGGGAGTCTGCTTTCAAGATGGGCAATAGTTCAATTCATACTTGCTATAATCGTCATGCTAATTCTGAGGCTTGTATTTTGAGGATGATGCCTATGGCCCTTTTTAGTAGTCTTAGGAACATTTGGCATCATTTGCTTATTTCTTGTGTTATGATAGTTTACCACATATATTGCATACTTAGTGGTTGTACGGTTTGGGTCTATTACTTGTTTAGTCTCAATAGTATATCCCTTTTTTTGCCGAGATGGGGAGATTCGATAAAATATATCATGATTTTGGTAGGAACATTGTTTGCAATGGTGGGTATGCCCACCTTGGCTTGTAAATTCTTTTGCTGGTAATATATTTTTCTGACGATGCTATTTATCCCAAAAAAAAAAAAAAAAAAAAAAAAAAACCTCATATTAAACTCAATATAGAAAATAAAAGGGTTAATGGATTTAAATACTTTCAACTTTAATCAGTTGGCCAACAATACTCCTAACTGAAAATACGTTTAGCGGCAATCCCAACTTTTAACATACTTTCTGGTAGCACTCCCCTTTGCAATTACACGTAATTAAAAAGTATCAAATGAAGTGTCAATAGAAAATGTGTTAAAAGTTGAAACATTTCATTTGTTGGTAGTATTGCCGACCAATAGTTAAAGTTGAGAATATTTAAATCCAATAACCCTAAATAAAACATATCAAAAGGGCTAAATGTGTGATTTGAGTGTTTTTCCTAAAACACTTATATAACACAATATAAAGTAAAACAAGAAAATTGCTTTAAAAGTTTAATTTATATAAAACTTTTAAACTTTGACAAATATGTAAATTAAACTTTTCAATTTTGATAAAATTGTTTTTTTGTTTATTCAATGCACACGTTGGGTCACGCGATTTGACTCCCTCATGTTGGCAGTGTTACCGGTCGGTGAGTGGCGTCTAATGGTGACTTTCACCATTCTTTATTCAATGCACACATATTATAATATGGCATAGATTATTGGGTAGCAAAACAAAGATTTAATAACAGTTATAGCAAATACAATTGATCTAACGTTCCTTCTAAACTCCTAATTCATGAGATCTTGGTTGAACCTTCTGCATCCTTACGAACATTAACCGAAACCTTGTTTGTGTTCGTTCATTTAACTTGTTCACGAACGGTTTATAAACACTTAACGAACAAAAAATCTTATTTGTGTTCGTTCATTAGGGAGGTAAACTTGTTAACAAATAGTTCACGAACATAAACGAACACGTTATTTTAAAAAATAAAAATTAGCATTTTCTATTTCAAATATTAGACATAACGATTTTTAAAGTCAAACATTTAATATAAAAATCAAAATTAAATTTCTTTAAACAGAGGATAAAATTAAAACTAATAATCGTATTTTAAATTACTTTAAACGAATATTATAAAGATATGAGTTTCAAAATGATATGTTTTTAACAAGATACAAATTTAAATGACTTGAGTTTTCCTTTCAATGTTATGGTATCAAGCAAAAAGTAAAAAAATTAAAAATATAAAAAACAAATAAACATAATAAACGAACATAAA
Organism: Mikania micrantha; assembly: GCA_009363875.1. Lineage (NCBI taxonomy): Eukaryota > Viridiplantae > Streptophyta > Magnoliopsida > Asterales > Asteraceae > Mikania > Mikania micrantha. The sequence goes on along the minus strand of CM018680.1, from coordinate 39,560,076 downwards.
CGAACGTTAATGAACATAAACAAAAACCTTACAAAACGTTGATGAACACAAATGAACGAACACGGCCTCTATTCATGTTTGTTCATTTAACCAAACGAACAAAATTTCTTGTTCGTGTTCGTTCATTTATTAAACGAACATAAATGAATTTCCCGCCGAACAATTCACGAACTGTATGCTAAACCTTTGGTTCATTTATAGTCTTATTTGAGGATGTTAGTGAGCTCTTCACAGTATATCAAGTTTCATGATCTTCAAAATCCGACATTGAAATCAAAGAGACTCGCCTATTTTCATTGTGTCTCTCAAGTCTCACCTCCTCAACATCATATGGGCAAAAGTTTCAAACTTCAAATGATATATGTATTAGGAAGTAGAGGTGTGTATGAAACAAAAAAAAAAACGATCCAAAACCGAAAAACCAAAAAATCCAAACCGAAGTAACCAAACTCAAATATAAACCAACAATTTTGGTATGAATTTTCGAGAAAACCGAAATGTTGGGATGGTTTTGGTTTTAATCATATATTTTTATTTTTCTTGGTTCTTGATAACAAAAGCCATATACATGAATGAGAGTTTCAAATTAATCAAAGACATAATACCATAGTATAAAAATCTTATATTTTATAATTTTTAGGCATATGCTACCAAAATCACAAATGATTTTTACTGAATTTAAAAAATATTCGTTTTAAATTTTAAATATTAAGTATTGTTATAGTTCAAATATTTTAGTAGAAGTACAATATTTTGAGACATTTTTATAAGCTTAAAAATTTTAGGCCTAATTAGAAAAAAAACGAACCTAAATGGGTTTAAAAACACAAAAACAGATATTTCGGTTTCAGGTTTGGAATAAGCCAAAAAGCAACCAAACCGACCTATGCACACCTATCTCAATTTGTTTTGGTGTTCATAGCCACAAACATTTTCCCCCGAATTACAATCTCTTCTTTTGATTCTCTGAATACCGAAGGATCATAGAACCTCAAATCAGTAGATATCACCCTGATCAACTCCCCATTTATCATCCTGCAACTTCTTTTATCAAGCAGCATTATAATCACTTGCCTATCTGTTCGTGCTGGTACTACAAGCCTCCTTGATTTTGCTGCTTAAATCCATCTCAAGCAACCCATAACACCAACCAACTCTACAACCCGAGCCATATATCCGTACCCCAATCAAAAGACATATATCACTTCCATACAGCCGCACTACATCAGGTAAATGGTAACAGATGTTGGTCAAACTTACAGCAATGGCCCCTCTAATCTGATTCATATGCTGATATTTCAACACCATCATAAACTTTCCAAAAGCCAAAACATTTGCAGCTGCACCTCAAAGATCAAAACAGTTGGATTCCAAAAACTCTTCATAACCGATTCCTCATTTTTATGTTGATGGTCAACTGGATAAGTTTGAATTTAAACTCCAAATTCCACCCATAGTCCCTTGAAGAAGATGCCAATTCATCGCGTTTAACTTGAAAACCATTACTATTAATTACTTTAAGTAAATTACAAGAGTTCAAGAGGTCCATTGCATATAATTTACCAGTATGGAATCTTGCACGCTTCATGAAAATAGTTTCCATAAGTGGTGATCTATAAAAAATTTTTCAATATTCTAATTTGATGCATTATCCAATTCTGATTTAGAGTAAAGCATCTCTCGTTTCCTTTTAAGAATATCTTGACTTAAAGAACCCATTTCATGTTGATTATTTTTGAGCGAATCATTACCTGCTTTGGAAGTCATTTCTTCATAGCCATGCTATCCTGCTTTGAGTTGGTCCTTCGCCCAAACACTCCTCTTCGAAAGTGAAATTCTCTCCATTTTTTTCTACTAAAGAGTTTGAACCAAACTTGGAATAATCAAGAGTTCTCTTTCACTTATTGTTAGTGAAATTCTCTCCATTTAAGCGTGGTCATAAGCAATCCTGTTAGTAACACCCTAAGAAAATCAACTTTGGTATGAATTTAACTTGGAATAATCAAGAGTTCTCTTTCACTTATTGTTAAACCTCAATCTCAAGGTTCTGGCCCAAATTTTCCACCTGGGCTTTCATTTTTGTTGTAATTTTCACAAACCCCTCAACTTTTGCAATTTACTGATATGAGTCAATTCTAGACGGATGATACATGTAAAATTATACATATTATTTGACGGAATTTCCCCCGCTTTTCACATAAAGAACACCCAAATTCATTCGCAAATAGTTCTAATTTAAGTTTTTGTGAATTTGATGGAAAATAAACGTGCTCGGAAGAAAATCAAACCTTAAGCATAATTTCAGCAATTTCTGAGCAAATCCCCATGCAAACTTACTCTCTGGCCTTTAGAACATGAACTAGACTCCTTGGAAAATCCAGTTAAATATCCATTGCTGTCAATGTGTTTTTTCTCCAAACTTTTATTACTGTGTTTAACCTGATGCACTAGTGAAAAAGTTTGACGAGAAGAAGTTTGTAATGTGGGCTTAGAAGTTTTGACACTTATGAGTTCAATGTTGGACTGGCACAAGAGCTTATCAGTCTCTTCATTAAGTGTTTGTTGTTTCTAAAAATTATGTTTGTATGTAGTTTCCCAAACCTTGTTGTTCACCCAGTCTGTTTTTTTTGAAAAAGTTTATCATTTGGCCTTTTGAAAACCTTATCAATCATTGTAGGCTTCAACAAATTCATTGGTTTAGTATCATCACAAAATATCTCATCTCCCCCTTTAATTGTATAATATAGAATGTTGTCTGGTTCAGTAAACAAACATCTGTCTCTAGGAATATCAGATTCCTTAATCACAGTGTCGTGACTAATGTCAACATCTTCAATTAATACAAACCCATAATCTTTGTTAATATCAATAGAATTTGTTACGTCAGCCTTTTTATTGAAAGTACAATCAAAACAAGACACACTTCTGTTATCATTGTTCTCATCACAAACTTCTCTCTTGATTACTTGATTCTTTAAATCTGTTCCTGCATGTTTAAGATTCACAGAACATGAAAAGTTAGATATATCACTTGAAAAAAAAATCTAAGTTCTTAGAGGTTTTAGCAATATAAGGAACAACATTTGGCTCATTAGGTTGTTTCCCATATAGATGGTTAATTGGAGAAGGAACCTCATTATACCCTTACCCTTGAGTACCTGGATTTTGAACATGATTAGCCAAAATGTGTTGAAAAGTCATTTGTGCACTTTGCAAACATTCAATGATTTATATTTCTTTTTCTTGACATTCATTTCTTCAATCATCTTATTGATAATGTCATCTTAATTAGCTAACTTCAATTTCAATCTTTTGATATTTTCACTATATTCTTCAAGTTTATTTTTATAAAATTTTCCATTTGCCAGATATTGTTTAACATTATCTTCTAAGCACATGACATCATCAACAAGTGACTGATTATGCTAAGTTACCGTATCCAGCTTAGCTGCATAAGCACTACATTTCATACAGTTAGGTTTAACATTAAAAGTTTTTGGTAATGATGAATCAACCTTCTTATCATTTTTCTGTCCCATGAACGCAACATGTGATTCATCATTCACTTGCACCTCTTTAGCATATGTAGACCAACATGTTCCAAATTAATCTTCAACTAAAAATGCTTTATCTTTAGTTGGAGGAGAGATCTTTGAACTTGTGGCACCTGAAGAAGTGGTAGGAACACTCCTTCTTGGATCAAACTTATCTTGTTTGCTTGCAGTGTTAAATATTAAGTTATTTCTGGCAGGCATTTCACATTCTCTTGCAAAATTTCCAATATTTCCACAGTTATAACACTTGACCTTTTGCTTAGAATAACCAAGCTTCCTCTTTGAATTTCCAGAAATCTCAGATCTGCCAGTCCTTTGTAAAAATCTTCTGGCTCTCCTTGTCAGCATGACCATTTGCTACCGAATATCCATTTCTTCCATCTCATTAATGTTTTCATTAGTAAGCCTCTAAGCAACATCAACCACTACGGAATGATAAGCATTTACAAACTGTATAAAGAATGCTAGATGCTCTTGAGAACTCTGATATTCATCACCTTTGATCTACTTTTTGATGTTTTCTCTTTGGAGGTTGCAGAAGTAAAACAAACCTCTGTTGTGTCATCAATAATAGCATATATCTCATCATCTTTAGTGCTAGATAGAAAAGAAACAGAACCTGAAGTGTTAGAAGGAGCAACAACTGATTTCATATAAAGACCTACATTCTAAGTTGAAAACTTATTTCCAGCCTATTTCTTCTACATATCTAAGTTAAAGGACTAAAGGTTTGCAATAAGAACATCTATCTCAGTAATCTCAAAATCATTTATCTTACTGATAATCATAACATAAGTTTCCCAAGCAGAAGGAAGAGAATCAAGAAGTTTATCATTATGTTCTTCCAACGAAACCTCATGATCTAAGTTGGTTAGTTCACTCAGCAACAAAGTGTATCTGGTTATAAGTTCATCAAATGTATCATTATCTAGACATTTGAAGACTTCAAGCTACTTTTTTAACAGAGTTCTCTTTCTCCTTTTCAACTGATCATTACCTTCGCATCTTTTTTCTAGAGCATGCCACAATTCTTTTCATCGTTTGTGTGACTTAAACGATTGCAAAATTTCTTTTGGTAATGCCATTGTGAGAATAACATAGGCTTTGTTTTCAAGATCATATAATTTCTTCTCTTCTTCTGTCAAACTTGAAACATTTTTATAAAATCAATTAAGATGTGGTTGCTCATAACCTTTGATCAGAGGTATCATCAAGCTTGGATTGACAATAAAAAGGAATGATTCAAAACAAGCACCCCAAGATGAGTACTCACTTAGTGACACAAGCTTTGGAGGCTTGGTCATCCTACCTGCCTTGTTGTCACTCAGTATTACTGACAAGGAAGATAAATTTGCCATTTGGAAACTTTGATAACAAAATTTGTCACATTTGGAAATTTTCAAAATTGAAAACTGTCGATACTGTTAGTATCGATGATAGAACCGTCGATACTCTTGGTATCGATGAAAAACTTGTCGAATCTGTTAATATTGATGAGTTGATTATCGATACGATTAATATCGATGAATAAGCGGTCGATATTGTTAATATCGATGAAAAACAAACTGGTATCCGCTTCTGTCGATGCTATCAATCTCGAACAAAATTTTCAAGAATTTGACAAGTTCTTGAATGTAGTTGTTGTCTACTATGTATTTTCAATAATAATCATTTTAATCACCTGAATATGTCAATCTGAAATGAAATTTGCTTTTTAATTCGTTAAAAAACTCAAGATCTTCACTCAACCGAAATCACAACCGAGCTCGTAGGCTCTGATACCACTTGTAGGTCCTTGTTGAGGATCTTAATTATTCGGTATCACACAATTGTACGTGTGGAATCCATAACAAATGTGTGTGAGTTAAGATGAAAAGAACACAAAAAATAGGAATTCAATCTTCTTGTATTAATACACTTGAATTAAGCTTGTACAAGTAGAGAGAAAAACATATCTGAATTATAAGAATTCTAAACAATCTATCCCTATTAAGTTCAAAACTAAACTATTTATAGACATCACCATCGATATTGTTAGTATCGATGGCATGACTACTATCGATACTAACAGTATTGATGACAGCAGTGTCAAAACTATTAGTAACGACAATACTAACACTTAGACAAATTCACAAGTCTAAAAACCAATTCATTACAAAACAAAATACAATAGTACAAAATCAAAATTCTTCACATCAAATCTGCAACGGCTTCAGTCTTCAGCTCAACATCTAAGGCTGATGCTATCAGGGTACTAATACCGTTGTCGGGGACACGGTGATTTCGAGGAATTTAGAGTTGGTGATTTAGCTTTTGTTGATAGTGTTGATATTGTGTATATTTTTTACATTTTACTGGTTTGATTTTTTTATCTTTTATTTTTTTTGTGTTTATTTTTCAATTTTATTTTATTTTATTTTTATTTAACAGGCTGGATTTGGTAATCCATATATGCCTTGAGTGTGTATGTCCTCAACCCCTGAGCCATATATTGTTGAGCCAAGATCGGAGCCGGAGCGATATTTTCGGCAAAGGTTGCGGGAGAGGTCCCGCGTTGTCGCAAATACCATCAAAAGAGACGTGGTGACTAACGACATCTTCGTCACGAGAGATATTGACATGGCGGACCAAAATGATGACCGAACAATTTCCTCCTCTGCGAAGCCATCACTTGGCAGATGGGAGCCAAGCATTACCCGGCCGAATGTTGAAGCCAACAATTTCGATATTATGTCGAGCATCATTCAAATGATTCAAATAACATTCAGTTCCTTTTGAATGATCATGAGGTTCCTAATCTCCATATCGTTAGATCTCTTGAGTTTGTGCCACATTCATGATCAATGGCGCAACTGATGATGCCATTCGGCTTCGGTTATTCCTATTCACTCTATGTGACCTAGCCAAGGCATGGCTGATTTCCCTACCCTTGTGTTGTATTACCACTTGGAATCAAATGTGTGAAAAATTGTTCGAAAAATATTTTTCCCTTTAGAAAGTCACGAAGGTGAGAGCTCGGATTCTTTTGATCCAGCAGGATGAGGGAGAGACATTTTATGAGGCATAGGATAGGTTAAAAGATCTGATGAGAAAGGTCACACATCAAGGTTTAGAGTTATGGAGGCAATGTGAGTCATTCTTCAATAGGCTCGATCTAAGTGAACGATTGTGGCTTGACAGTTATGCGGATAGAGACTTTGGAGAAATGAGACCGCGAGAGGCATTTGAATTGCTCGAGAAATCATCTAGGAAGAGCTATTTTCAACAGGCCCTGAGAGCCAAGGCACCCAAGCAGGGTGTCCATCAGGTTGATTCCTATATTGCTTTTACTTCACAGTTGGAGGCCCTCTCTAACAAAATCGAGCAGATGTCTGTGAACAAAATCCAATCTTGTTGTGAGATATGCGGGGAGCACACCACAGTGGGGAGTGTTCGATTAGGGTCAAGTCTGTTCGCGAGTAGGTTGAATACATGGGCAACCAAGTTCATTCTCAAAATAATCCCTATAGTAACACTTATAATCTGATGTGGAGTAATCACCCAAATTTCAGTAGGAAGTTGGGTACCATAAACCAGTAACCAACCGGATTCAATCCACGTCCCACCTTTCAAAATCAGAATCAAGGTCTGTCCTCATAGATTTGTCCTCCACAGAACTAGTTCCAAAATCAAGGTTCTAGTAGTGGGTCGCAACCCGCTCCTGAAAAGTGATCAAATTTGGAGGACCTGTTTGCACGGTTGCTAGCTAACTCCGAGAGCCAAAGCCAGTTGGCTCATAAACAAAAATCAATATATGGAAGACTGCTTCCATAAGCATGAGACGGAGTTGAGGAACCAAAAAAGCATCCATGCAAGCCATCGAGAATCAGGTGGGAAAAATTGCCAAGTTGATATCTGAAAGGCTACAAGGAGGTCTCCCGAGCAACACAAAGCCAAATCCTAATGCTCATGTTAAGGCCATCACATTAAGGAGTGGTAAATCCACCACTACACATCCTCCATCGGCTTCCCCTTCTTCTTCTCTTCTGCCGGTTATTGAGGAGGTTGCAATTGAGACTCCTGGTGAGTTGAATTCCAGGCCAAGCCCAGCAAGTACATCACAAGCAAAGGAGCCAGTCAAATATTACACTCCTACTGTTCTATATCCTAGCAGATTGAAGAAGCAGAAATTAGAGGAACATTATGGAAAATTTTTGAAATTGTTCAAGCAGTTACACATAAATTTGCCATTTGTTGAGGCACTTGCTCAAATTCCAAAGTTTTCCAAGATTTTGAAGGACATCCTCACCAACAAGAAGATGTTGGAGGAGTTATCTCATTTTACATTGAGTGAGAAGTGTTCTGCCATCATTTAAAACAAAATTCCCCAAAAGATGAATGATCTAGGGAGTTTCACTATCCCATGCATGATTGTAAGTTTCTTAGTCAGCAATGCATTGACTGAATTAGGTGCTAGCATCAACCTGATGCCTTATGCTGTGTTTGAGAAGCTAGGCGTCAAGGAACTTAAGCCAACCCGAATGAGCATTCAGCTTGCCGACCGGTCATTCAAATATCCGAAAGGTATAGTTCAGAATTTGGTGTTAAATATTGATCGATTTGTGTTTCCTGTGGACTTTGTGATCCTTGATATAGATGATGATAAGAATGTACCTCTCATTGTTGTTTGCCCATTTCGAGCCACTGTTAGAGCCCTCATTGATGTTTACTCAGGTAAATTGACACTTAGAGTTTATGATAAGGAGGTGACCTTTGATATTGGAAGGTCAATGAGGCATCCACAGAGTCAAGACCATTCACTCTACTTCATTGATGTTGTTGATTCATGTATGAGTGATCCATCACATGATGGGTGTGTTATGGAGGTATTTGACACCCTTTAGAACGAAGTGTTTGAAGTTATGAATCATGAGGCTGAGCCTAAAGCATTACCTTCTATTGAAGATCCGCCATATGTTGAACTCAAGGAGCTTCCCGGTCATCTGGAGTATGCATTCTTGGATGGTGAGTCTCAATTGCCCCTAATTATCTCGGATGCGTTGTCGAGTGGAGAGAAGGCCAAGTTGCTTGAGGTTCTGAAGGTGCATAAAATGGCAATTGTGTCACACCCCCAAATTCCCACGTGTGGTGTTAGTCCACATGGGTGTGACGTGGCTAGAATCACAGCTCATGGTCATATAGAACAACTCTATATGCATTTCAAAACACATTGTTTTTCAAAAAAGTTAACAAAATAGTTTGCAGCGGAAATACATATATCAATGCAGCGGAAAATAGAAGGTTTAAATATGCAGTGGAAATAACTGTCTGACACTACATTGTTTAAAAATACATAACAGAGTAAATATTGTTTGAATAAATGACATGAAATGCATGCAAATCATGTGCTCGTTCCCTAAGTGCATTCCTGTCCATAAGCCAGGCGGCTAGTTACCTGAGAATACATATTTAAGAAAAATTGTCAACACAAAGGTTGGCGAGTTAACAGGTTTTGATATACATAGATAATAATCAGAAATCATGTGTCATGTTGTTTATTAAAATGTTAGTCTCGAGCCCTAGGCTCCAAGTGTCAGTGCGTCACTACCGAACTAGACTTGCTTGTCCTTGCCTCTGGCATATCTCGTAATAACATGGCAAGGTAGGTCGAGATTTCACGTGTCCTGACCTTCAGTCAGTATTGTGCCACGTGGGGTTCGTCACACCCAAACAGATCTATTCAAACTCACCTCGTTGTTTGTACATTAACGGTAAGACTTTGTGAGGGCTTGTTACGATTACAACACTTATGTTTGTCTAATAAACCAGCATACATAAATATGTTTGTACAGTAATAATGTTTGACTCGATTCAACAAGTATTCTCCCCTATTTTAAAAGTTTGTAAAAGAGTAAAGAGGAGCTGTAAACTCACCTTAGTGATTGTCGGAAAAGTGACTGTGTGAGCTCCTGCTTAGGAAACGTGTCGGTCACAGGCTACCTATATCGTGTACCATACGTGAGTTCGTGTAAGTGACCGTGTTCGTGTTCGTGCTCGTGTTTGTGCTCAACAACCGTCGATTGTTATGTTTGCTCATGTCGGTCCACATTGACCGTGTTTGCTCGTGTTTGACCATGTTTGACAATGTTTGACCGTGCTTGACCATGTCAGGTCAACGACCTGTTGGTGAACCGTGTGTGGTTGTGATTCGTGTAACATTCGTGGTTGTGCTCGTTGTGTGCAAAATTGTAACATTAGTGCCAAAATCATGATTGGAACAGTAGCACGAACAGTAATTCAGGTACAATCTATGTGTGCTACATGTATATCATTATCATTTTATGTTTGACACAAAACTATTACGCATTCGTTTCAGACATAACTCATAAACCAAGGTTTAACAATCAAAATTTTATCTGACAACACAAAATTATCATGTGATTGTTAGTTAGGACATTATTATGTATAAACGTATGTGAGGTTGTACAGAACAAAATAACCACGGATGTCGTTACTTGAATGCTAAATTGACTATTATTCGTATAGGTGACGATCTGTACGAATATATCTGAAAGTTTAACGTTATGAATGATGTCTAATAATTAGAAAATCATATCAAAAAGTGCAGTTATTGTCGTGTTCGTACGGGTGACGGTTCGTACGGGTGACGATTCGAACGAATACGCACGACGACTGTACGATTCAATTTAAACAGGTAAAGTTATATTTCCAGAAATTTAAAATAAACGGAAGATATTTAGTTAATTTACTAGGAATTACCACCTAATTTAATTTAATGACTTCTATTTTTAAAATCGTAACGAATCGTTATGTAAACGAAAGGAAAACGACGCATTTACGCTAAACCGAGCGAAACCGAACGAGCCCGAACATACCCGGGTATTTGGAAGCATTTAAGATGGCATTTATTTCCATTTATCCTCCCCACCTACCAGCCATCACCCCCAATTCGTCACTCTCTCTCTCTCAATTTTCTCTTTCTAGAAAATCAAACCCTAGATCCCTCATTTCTTAACCAAATCGAGCCATCTTGGTGTCAAAATGACCACAACAACTTGTAGATCTTGAAAGTACAAACAATTTGAACCTAGAACCATCCAAATCGAGGTAAAATTGAGTTATAAGTTGCGAAACTTGGGGAAACCTTTGCTTAGGCCTAGAACTTGGAAATGGTAGCAAGGAAGGGGCTGAGTTCGAACCAGGAGAATGGCTTGAATTAGCTCCACCGAATGAGCACCACCCACCTCATTCGGCCGAATGGCCAAGGCCGAAGGAGCCTCCCCACCGAATAAGCCACATGCGGCCGAATAAATCCATTCGTGTGGCAAACCCCATTCGGTCAAGCCATCATCATTCACATGCAGCCACATTCGGCCAGCTTTCTTTGCAGGACCACTCTCAGTCGGCCGAACTATCTCTTTCGCATGAGTTACTATTCGGCTGGTCACCATCACTCGCATGCAAGTCATACAACCCTCATGCCATTCGCATCACAACCCTAGGATGTACTAATTATTGCATATGGTTAGCCATGCATGGGGTGGGGATGTGATTGCGTGCATGAGAACATATTAGAGTTTTTGTAATTTATAAATCGGTTTTGTGTATCACCTATGCTATGGATTTCAACACCAACTTTCTCTAAACGAATATAAGGTACAAACATGGATTTTAGCTATCAAATGGGTTTAGAACACTTGGATTTTATTAAATTAAACCATAAGTGAGGGTGTTGGAGATAAATATTAACTAAGGGTGGCTAGCTAAGAGTCAACCCAAACCCTAATAATTCTATAGTTTAACTTGGATTCTAAATAAACAAATGGAATTTCATGATCATCGAGGACTAAGACTTCAACACCAAGGATTCTAACTACTCTAACACATAGCTTTGAGTCTTCACGGTAAAATGGAATCTAAACAACTTGTGTGGTATTAACACAAGCATGGTTGACAAAGGGATCAAGAAAACAAACTAAGTATGTAGTTGTGAACTTTATTGGAAACACCTAACACTTAGTGAATTCTATACAAACGTATAACTAAGTTAGATAGTTCAATTGAACTTTCTAAACAAGTTATGCACAAGAGACGATCAAGAGACTACGAGAAACAAAGATCTAGCAAGGGACTTGGAGTTAATCGAGTGAGATTAACCTAAGTCTAACTTGTAACTTATATTTTCTTAAAATGATTTATGTTTTAATAAAAGGAAAATGATTTATAAAATTCTTAACTAAAATGTTTTAAAATAAATGAAACGATTTCTAACTAAAAGATTTAACTTAAAATGAGTGTTATTAAAGATGTTTTATCTAAAAAGACCACGAATGGAATGAGGTAGACCTTATATAAGTAAGGTTTAGTTGTGAACATCTACGAGGTAAAGGAATAATTAGGGTAGACTAGCTAGAGAGGCATAGAAACACACTAGTAACGTAGGACACATAGTTGCACACCGAGACCAAAACCCTGGAAACGTCCCCTATAAATACTTATCGTATTCGGATGTTCTTAAAATAACTCAGGTACTGAAGATACTTAACCTACAAGTAACGAGCGCGCATATTTGTTGTGATTCAATTCATAGCAACACAAGTGAGTTCATTGCCCTTTTCTAAACATTTTTGTTTTACAGACACGGGGCTCAGAAGCATGCGTAAACTATTTTCTTGAAATACATTTTACGTAAATGCTTTTACTTCATATATGTCTAGGTAAACTAATTACAGGATTATTTAATAAATTAATTACTCTTTATGAGTAAGACAATGATTTTAAAGCCAAAGAACTATTTATCAAAGCTCTAATTCAATGACTCTAAATTCAGTGTGTGTTCAAGAAAACTAATGATCAAATTCAAAGAGTCTAAATTCAGTGTTGAGTTGAAGAAAACTAAGGATCTAATTCAAAGAGTCTAAACTCAGTATTGTGTTCAAGGAAGTCTAAAGATCAAAATCAAAGAAATCAAATCCGTGTGTGAATCAAAGAACTAATGAAATCAATACCGAACAATTCAAGGTGGATGTCAGTTGTATGCACATCGAGACCACGTGTTAACACACGGAAAGTCCCGGCATAAATAGTAGACTTTTATAGTCATGCTATATGGGCATAAATCAAACAATCAAACGAATTCAAGAGAGCAGAGGTGAACAAAGATCAAAGGATATACTAAAGTCCCTACATATACAGTAGACCGGAAGGTCAAGCTGATATAGGCACATCATGAAAGTCCCGACACATACAGGTAGACTCATTTGGGTCATGCCTGATATGGGCCACGTGTGAGACGATACAAGCTGGACACCACCAACAACTAAGACTAACTGATTGAGTTAAATAAGGCCCAATCATCACGTCTTAGTTGTATTAAATGTTTATTTATTCATTTATATTAAGCATTTAATATCATGTTTCTACATATGTTATGGTTCATCATAAATGCGTGATGAACTTAAGAAATCGATAGAATTTCAATTTGTGGAACTCAAAATCTTTTGTGACGATGGGTGGCTGGGCTGGCGGTAAGCTTGACCCTTAATTATCATTGAAAACAATATGTTAAGCAGTTCGGTATGTGGTGGGACGGTGGCTGGGCTGGCGGTAAGCTTGACCCTACATATGCCCTATATATAAGCATACTTGATTGGATAACATAGGTGGTTGTCGATGAGGTTAAGGTTGTCATTTCGGGTGATCAAGGTTAACAGATTTTCAAGTTATTTAAACGTTATCAATCAAAGGTATGGGATGAAATGCTTAATTATCACCAGGAACAATATATCATGTGGTTTGGTATGTGGTGGGACGGTGGCTGGGCTGGCTGTAAGCTTGACCCTACATATGTCCTATATATAAGCATACTTAATTAGATGGTATAGGTGGTTAATGGTGATGTTAAGGTTGTCATCCGGACTGGTTTTTCAAATTCATTTTTTTTGTTTTAAATAAAACAATATGAACTCACCAACCATGTGTTGACATGATCTTTTTGCATGATTTCTCACGTGACAAACATGTCTGATTAAGAAGTTTATGCTTTTGCACTAGGATGCCAGATAGAGGACCTAGTATTTTGGATTTGCATACTTTTGAACATCATTATACAGATTATTTTGTAAATCTTGTGCAGATACAAGATAGATGAATTATGATGTTAACAGTAGATTTACATCGTTAAATTTTGAACGAAACTGAGGGAATTTAACTTTGTAATTTTATTTTATTTAGCATTTTCTCATTATATATCATGTGCAATGTAAACAATCTGATCATCACAATTATCATTCTCGATATCGCTCCCCGAGATCTTTCCGCCCGACAGGACACACGATCCGGCCCGCCGGCTCAGGGTGTGACAAAAACGCGTAATTCACGTTCATGGACAACTTACTATTTATAGTAAGTTTCCATTCTTAGTAAGTTCCACAACACATAACGTTTTTAAGGTTCTAGCATGCTTGTTAGTCCTACGTGATCATGTTAACATATAGCACGTTGTCATAAGCGGTTAGTTAAACATATAAGTCATTCTTTCACATTAAAGTTTCTTAAAATGGCAAGTTTCTAGTTTGACATGTTCAATAACCAACATTACATATCTTATCATGACAATAATCATGTTTCATTATGAAAAGCCATTTAGCATGTACAATTCATACCTATCATTACTAAATATTGTTTTCACGAATTAAAGTTACTAAAATGAGTAACCTTGCCAATTTATCCATCAAACGATTATCCTAATCATTTCTAATGCATTCATTAACCAAATTTCATCATAATATATCTCCAAACATCATTTTAACTTAATCATTTTACCAACATCATCATCTAGTAATATCCGAGTTACAAAAGTAACTATAAATAGTAACTTGGTCTAAAATGACCACAAATCAATTCTTTAGCATCATTACATCATGTTATCACTCAAATGACAAATCTATACACATGCATGTTCATCATTTCACCCATATCGCCCTTTTGCATCATAAAAGTTAATATATATGACAAGTATTGCAAATATTCATATTTTGACCATTAAAACTGTAACAAAGTATGTAACATATCATCAAACACACCAATAAATATACATGAATATCCAAAATCACCTAACATACTCTAGATCATGCATGCATGTCAATATTCCACTCATTCAAGACCAAACCAAGCATCATACATATCATCATCATCATGGATCGTCGCATTTCACCATCTAATCACTATAGATCATCATTAACAGTTGAAATAACATCAAACCCAGATTCAAAATTTGTCCATATGTAGAATAAGAGCTTGTATGCAAGCTTTGAGCCTTGCATGTGAGTTTGTGTGTGTTGTGTCCTTCTTGGCTTGCTTGGTGATAAGGGCCAGTATAGCAGTGTATCCTTTCTGTAAGTACTTGTTCGCCTTCATGCAGGACATGATGTTTAGAGGTATCCCCCACCGTTCTCCCTGAATCGAGATCTGTTCTCCACTCAGCAACGTAACACGTACGATCTTCTCGTTGTACACGATCTCAACCTGGTTTGCAGACAGCCAGTCCATTCCAACGACCACATCGAAGCTCCCGAGAGTTACCGGCATCAAGTCGATTTCGAGCTCGTGATCCACTAGAACCACGACGCATCCTCGAAACATGTGTTGTGTCTCAATCAGTTTGCCGTCGGCTAACTCTACAGTATACTTATAATCTAGTGGTGTAGGGATAATGTCAAGTAATTAGCTAAATTCACTAGATATAAAACTCCTATCGGCACCGGTATCAAATAATATACTTGCATAGACATTATTTAAAAGAAACGTGCCGGTTACGATGTTTGGGTCATCCTTGGCTTCCCCTGAGCCTATCACGAAGGCACGACCCTTGGTTGCACTTCCTCCAGCCTTCTTCAACTGCGGGCAATCCCTCCGCATGTGTCCTGGTTTACCACTTTCATAACACCCCTTGAGAGTGTTCTGGTTTTTGTTGTTCTGGTTCTGGTTATGGTTGATGTTGTTGTTAGTTAACTTGGTCTTACAATCCCGGGCCATGTGGCCATGTCGCCCGCACTTCAGGCAACGATACCTTTCACATTGCTCGTAGTGGTGATATGAACACCGGTTGCACAAGGGGTATTTTCCCTTGTACACACCCTTCCCTTTGCTGTCGGGTTGGGTTGCAGTAAAAGCTCTAACAGGTGCAGGTCTGGACTGTTACTGGTGTGATGAGTGTGACTGGTGGTGGCTGGGTTCCCACTTACGTTTGTGGTTCTCTTGAGATTTCAAATGCTCACCTCGTTTGGGCAGCTTTCCCTGAGCCACGGCTTGATTAGTAAGTTAGTGGGCCAGTCTAATTGTCGGTTGGATCTGAGTTAGGTCAGAGGCTGTGACCATAGTTTGGATTTGTTCAGCTGCTCATCCATGCTGTGGCTATGGAGGTGGGGGCTGTCGCCGCCTGATAGAGACAGAAGCGGGGGGCAGTCCACTGATGAACTGTTCTATCTTTTTGTATTCCGGGGTCACCATTTTCGGGCACAGCTTACACAGTTCATGGAACCGTGTGCAGTACTATTCGATCTCCGATCCCACCATCTTATGCACCTAGAACTCCTCTTCGAGTTTCTTGATTTCGTTTCTGGGGAAGTACTCTTCTTGCAACAATCTGGTGAAATCTTCCTAGGTCATCGAGTTGGCACCGTCCAAACCCAGAGTTTGGACATGGGTATTCCACCATCTGAGGGCTGGTCCCTCAAGAGTACCGCTCGCAAATTTAACCCGTTTTTCATCTGCACATTCACACATCAAGAAGGCGGATTCCGCCTTCTCTATCCAAAGGAGCATTCCAACAGCCCCTTTCGTTCCTTTGAAGGTGTGAGGGTGACAGCTCAAAAAGGTCTTGAAGGAGCATCCCTTGTTAGTGCTTCCGTGAGATCCTGTTTGTCAGTAACCAATGTCGCGTGCTAGTGATAGTGTTAGCTATGCTATGCTAATCAAGTTAGGCAAGTGTTAGTACCATTATTGGTTCCGCTTGTTTCGCTGTGTAGCCTGCTCGCTTCATAGTTAGTGATGGCCTTGCTAACCCTACGGTCAACCATCCTCTTGATAGTTGCCGATCCAATTGGTCGTTTGTGTTGTCGGGCATGCGTTCCACTTCCCGCCATAGTAGGTCTCTATATGGATGGAATAGAGTGTTAGTCATCATTGGTTAGAGTGTCAGTCATGTGTTATGCTAGATGTCATGTTAGTAGCGATCATGATCAAGATACACAATACACAAAACAAAACCTCATTTCATTAATATCAGCTTGACGTACAATGATTTTCAAAATAAAACACTACTACTATTAGGTTCGTACACATCCCGCTCATATAGGCGTACAAGAAAGTAAAATACTGAAATAAAATAATATAACTAGTCTGTGGCGACCTTGGAGTGTGAATCTCCACTATCCGCAGGCCCGTCGTCCTCGTCCTCCTCAGGATCCTCATCTGGATCCCCATCGAAGTCCCCCTCCTCGAGGTCCTCGGCCTCAAACTGAGGCTCCTCCTCCTGCTCGGGCTTTACAATAAACTGTCCCGCCCAGGCATCCTGGATCATCTTATGGTTTTCCTCGTTTGCGACTTCTACCGCAGCTAGTCGTTTGCCGTGTTCCTGAACCACCGTGATGATCTCCAATGTTATTCCTCCAGCTGTGCCGCCCTGTTCCGAATAGCTGCGATCTCGTCCACTACCTGCTCCTACAGGTAGTTCACCTGTCCTCGGAGGTGATGGTTCTCGTAGTGGAGAACTCTAACCTCCTCCACCAGCTCGTGCATCCTCCTCCCCTCACGGGCCGATCGTGCGACATGGGCTGCAAAAGCCCGCACTAGTGGCACGCCAAGTGCCGGAAGTCGGTGTGTACTTGGCACATCACTCTGTAGTCGGGGAAGAAGTACTCGCTCCTCCTCGATCTAATCCCACACTGTCGTAGGGTACCAGCTCCATGATCTAGCGCGCCTCGCTAGCCATACCCTCTCTGAATCCTCCGCGTCTACCCAGGACACGATGTCCCGTATCCTCTGACGGTCCTCCTCCGTTAGCTCATATCCTGCGGGGCGTTTCCCCGGGTTCCTCCCATCATCATTGTTGGCCATCCTGTAATCTTAAATCAGTAAGTAATAGATAACAATAATATCATATTATTGTGCCATGTCTAAGTGTAGTGTCTAACATTGAGCAATGGTCATAGTCTAAGTTTATTACATTCAAACCTAGTTCTCTATAACCAAGGATCTAATATCAGTCTGTCACATCCCCAAATTCCCACGTGTGGTGTTAGTCCATACGGGTGTGACGTGGCTAGAATAATAGCTCGTGGTCATATAGAACAACTCTATATGCGTTTCAAACCACATTGTTTGTCATAAAAGTTAACAAAATAGTTTGCAGCGGAAATACATATATCAAGGCAGCGGAAAATAAAAGGTTTAAATATGCAGCGGTAATAAGTGTCTGACACTACATTGTTTAAAAATACATAATAGAGTAAATATTGTTTGAATAAATGACATGAAACGCATGCAAGTCCTGTGCTCGATCCCTAAGTGCATTCCGGTCCATAAGCCAGGCGGCTTGTTACCTGAGAATACATGTTTAAGAAAAAGTGTCAACACAAAGGTTGGTGAAGTTCACAGGTTTTGATATACATAGATAATAATCAGAAATCATGCGTCATTTTTTTTATTAAAGTGTTAGTCCAGAGCCCTAGGCTCCAAGTGTCAGTGCGTCACTACCGAACTAGACTTGCTTGTCCTTGCCTCCGCCATGTCTCGTAATAACATGGAAAGATAGGTCGATATTTCACATGTCCCAACCTCCAGTCAGTATTGTGCCGTGTGGGGTTCGTCACACCTAAACAGATTTGTGACAACTAGTACCTGACCGGCCGGCAAGTCCGTACTGTATGTGTACTTTCAATAGTTACTATGTGTAAATACATGTTTGTGAACAGTACTTGTAGAATTCAAAATACAAGAAACTGTTGTACGTATTTATGTGTAAACTTAAATGCCGTAAGTGCAACACTCAGTTGAAACAATAGCTGTTAGTATTTAGGTGAAAACCTAAGTACGGATAACACAACAAATCAAGAGAAACAACAGTGTTCATACAAATAACAAGAACAAGTCGGTTGCAATCTGATATCCGTAGATAACAGGAATCAGATGGCCGACAAATCAGTACGAAAACAACGTGATAACAGGATGGTTAGTTGAGTCCGACAGTGAGGAAATACAATTTAAAACAATATTGCAGTGTCGTTTCAGAATAACGAACTAACAGTGTGTTTGCGTGGGTGACGATTCACAAAAACATATCTATGAGTTTAACGTTCTGAAATGATGACTGGGAAGTAGAAAACAAAAGTCAGAAAGCCAAACCATCGACGTGTTCGTTCGAAAGACGATTCGAACGAATACGCGCGATGGTGACGCGATCTGACGAAACGAAAACGAAACACGACATGAGCGACATTAAATTAATAAAATAAAATAAATAATGTTTTACAATTTTGAAACTCATCAAAATTATTAAACAACTCTTTTTAATATAAAACACTTAAAATATGCGTTAAATTCCGGAAACGCAACGAAAACGCGAACCGAGAAACCAAAACGAACCCGAATATCCCCGGGGTATATAAACACCAAATGAGGGCTATTCCCTCATTTCTTGGCAGCCCCATCTCTCTCTAAACTCAGATTCACGAACCCTCTCTCTAGGAGAACCACTCTTCAAATCGCGATATCTTGCTCATTTCTCGACGAAATCGGGCGTTCTTGGTGTCCACGCATAGCTCTCGACCTCCTCTACCTCGGAGTACAAAGGATCTGGAGTTTTCACCGGCCAAATTTGAGGTATGAGCAAAAGAAAATCTGGAAAAAGTAGGGTTTTCACTTTGTTTGTTGCACTAACCCTTAACCGACCTTGGAACCACCACCATGCAACCTATACCTCTAAAGACCCTTCATCGTGTAGCACTACCCTAGAACCAGCTTAGACCCAGTGAGAATGATGATGAACAGTTGCAGATCGCGAAAGAAAGCAGGCTGGCCGAACCTCAAACGGCTGAACCTGCCCTCTCCACGAGCCATGCTGCGAACCTGCATGTTCGCTGCTGAACTGGCGTGCAGCCGAACCTTCCCAGTCACCGAACCGGGGGACTTCGAGTTGAATGACCACGAACCTCTTTGGGACCACCGAACCTTAGTCACCGAAACTCTGGAAGCCGAACCCCTATGACAAGCCATCTTCACCGAACATATCAATCACCACCGAACCATAGCACCCGCGAACCCAGCTGCCGAACCAAGCAGATGCCGAACCCTAGCGTGGAGGATAGGTTCGCTGATATTATGTGTTACTCGATGGCATGGACCGACAACAGAAATACCATCTGCGACCATCAGTTCATTGGGCCAATAAGTTGCTAGGCCCACACGTGCTCATGGCCCATGTGAATAATCGACCCATGCTAATGTCGTTCAACCACTATAGCCCAACCAGCCCATGTTCTTTGTTTTCGGCCCATGTGGCATGTCTTGGCTCATAGTTACCTATCCATCCCACTAGTTAGGCCCAATAGTAAGTGGATCAATCAAGATTTAATTAGTGGGCCCATGGGGGTCCATCAAGCCCACACATCATTCGGCCTATGTGCTAACCGGCTCAACATCAACCATTTGACCCAATTGACCTTTTGACCCACATGGTTTGGATTGAATTCAACACATAAAACTTAACGGAAAGGGGATAACAATGTGATTAAGTAAAACAATATAGTTTGATTTCATTAATGAGTTATTTCAAGTGTTAAGTCAAATGAACCAAAGAATTGAATTATTTTGAGTATGATGAGCAAACCAACTGATCATGAAACAAATGAACAAGTACATCAATCTTAATCCAATGGAATTAAGTGTCATTAGGAACTCTAACCGGTAAATAGGGCCGAATGAAGAACAATGACCTAGACACGCGAGTGTTGACCATCTCTAAGGTTAACACAAACACACACACATGAATTCATATAACTTATACTTATAAGCTACAACAACGTGAAATCAATACAGGATCGTGAAAACAAACTCAAGTACAATCACGAGCGCGTAAATTTCTTCGTTTAAGCTAAGTCAACCACTTCGACAACAAGGTGAGTTCATATGCCCCTTTTCTTTAATCTTAACTAATTTTAAACTCTCGGGGCTGAGAAACATGCTTACTTTTACTTATTTAAAAGTTTTTCTTAACATATTATTTATACTATGATTAGATAATACTGCATGCATTATTATCATTTATCATGGTATGCATGCTTGTATGATCATGAAATGACATGAATAACTAGGATGAATATGATAATATAACTTCATAATTCATCAATACATTAGAATAATATAGTTGCAAGATTATATCTTACAACACTTATTTATTCTTACAAGAACAAACATTGAGATAATCACAGGAGAACATGATGACAAGAACAAAATACAAGAATGATATGAAGATAACACATCTTCTTAACATCATTCAACACCAGAGTTAAGTAAGTGTAATAGGACAAGTTCTTATAACACTTAGCTTTACAACTCCATACATATTACAGGATAACATGGAACAAGAATCATCCACCACCTGGGTCGACTAAGTGTAATAAGACTAGTTCTTATCACAGCTTAGTGACAACATGGTGATTATATGGAATAACAAGGAATGATAATCATGATAATATAACTTCATGATAACAAAATCATTCACACAATAATTAACATAATATAATAAGTTAAATTCTTATTTAACATTGTTAATAACAATGAGAACATACAACCATGAGAACAAATAACACAGATGAACACAATTACAATTAATTACTATTGAACTGTTGTATTATATCATTTCAATCATGTGCCATTATGCAAATTGATCATGTAAGCCCCTTTATAATCGCTGACCAGTTAGTTTGACGTGACTAAACCGACGATAGCATAGTGGTACCATAGGTTTGACAAACCTCCGGCGAGTAGGTCGGTATGTTACTCGTAATTTCAATTGGCCGGTAACGTATGACCGGTAACAGGGCGACTTCAAGTCAGGGTCTGGGAAGCGTTACATGGTGATATTAATCTACAGGGATATTGTAATTAATCCAGCGGGATCCTATTGACTAGTAGGTTGAGAAATTGATCTTCTCTCATGTTCCACTACTGGTAATAGCTTCCGTTGAGGTCAATGGGAATACAATGCGATAGAGGTAAATCGGATGCATCATAACCTGATTATGTGAAGGTTTCAATGGATTCCTTTTAGGCTCTATGCATTTCAAGTTGAGAACAAAAAACAATGGGTTAACTTACACTCTTAATATTTAAAAGTGACTAATAGTTAACCCCACAAGTAACAGAATAATACAAGGATCAGATTTGATAAATCTAATATCCTTAATACATAAAAAGGGTTATCATTACTTCGGTTTGATAATTAAACTCTTAGTATTATATTATTCCATACACGATTTGACAGGTGATTAACAGATGAGATGAACAGGTGAAATGGGAATGTATATCTATAGTTGTATTGCAAGTAGTGTGGACTTCTAGTAGTTATGTGGTGGGATGTTGGCTGGGGGCTTGGTTCCCCTACATATGCCCTATATATAAGCATAATTACTAGGATGAGATACTACTTGTAAATATAACTATTGAGAAGCCATTGGGTGAACGGGTGAAACAAACAACATACAGGTAACAAAAATTACATTGTGATTGTGCATGTGAACAAATCAAGGTTTTTCAATCACTATATTATGAACACACCAACCTAGTGTTGACTTTGTTTAAATGCATGTTTTCTCAGGTGACGAACAGGTGTAGTCACTCATATGCAAAGGCTAAGCTAGTGGACTTTTAGAAGACCTAGCTTCATTTTGTGTTGCATACTTTTGATATGACAAAACATTGAATCATATTTTGTATATCTTGTACAGTTACAAGATAGAAGCCACAGTGATTCTTTTGGTAGATTTACTTAGTTAAATCATGAACATTGTGATGTAATTATAACTTTGTAATTCTGTATTGATGTCATTTTAGAATTTCTCATTTTATATCTCATGTGCTATGTAAACAATCTGATCATTTCGATGATCACAACGATATCGCGCCCCGGGAACCTTCCGCCCGACTAGAAAGCCGATCCGTTCCCGCCGGCTCGGGGTGTGACATATTGGTATCAGAGCCATGGTTATAGAGAAATATAGGTCATCTTGTTTCAAACGGGTTGGCCTAGACTATAACCTAGGGACCCTCATGTAGAAAACACAAGACACTGGATTACTTGCATACGTTACATCATTTGAGCATAAATACTAACCAATGATTTTTCGGTTAGGATTGACATGTCACAGGGACAACCACCATCACCACCTCATCCTCCTCCACCCGAGGTGGAACCAGCGACTGCTGCACTGGCAACCTTAATTACTGAACAATTGGTTGCAATCATTCCTGAGATCATCAATAGAATCAGGAGCAACGAAGAGTATGCTATGAGTTTTCCATCTGTCACTACCAAAGGAAAAGAACCTGCGGAAGGTGACAGTAGAGAGAAACCCAAACACCGTCGTACTAAAAAGCCGAAAGGATCCGCGAACTATACTGAAGCCACCCCGATCAGTCAAGTCATGCTGGATTTGCCTAAAAAGGGTAATAAAATTTATAGTGGAACGGCCCCTTTTTGTCAACTCTGTCAATATCATCACCATAACAGAAACTAGTGTCGTCATTGCACCCGTTGTGGAAGGACAGGACACTGGGCTGCTGATTGCATAACCTCAATGAAATCAAATCTTCATCAATACACTGGTAAACATCCCAAGTGTAACAAGTTTGGATTTCATCATGCTAGGAACAATCTATGCAGTCATTGTCTGAACTGTGGAAAGAAGGGACACCTGATTTATAGGTGTCAAAACCTTCCAACACAGAATCAGAATCAGAGAGCAAGTACATCTACTTCCCCTCAACCTGACCACCACTGCTACTCCTGTGGAATGCTTGGGCATTTCGCAAGAGACTACCCTAGGAGGAAGCCTCCAGCAACTCCAACGGTTCCAACCGCATCAACCACCACCGAGGAACTACTCACTCTGCCAGCACCAGATGTACACACGGAGTCGGATGACTTCGAAGGTATGTCATTTTAACCATGCATATTTGAATTAGGTATAATGTTAAAAATTATATAGGTATATATTATATGAGGTTAGTAACATAATTTGGGGAAACTATAGATTAATTAGGTGCCGCCTAGATAATAGAAGTTAGTATAATTAATACCTATGCTTGAATGGAGAACGATCAAATTATGGGAAATTTATGGAGATCAAGCGAAACGCCGAGGGAAGATAATATCGTATAAGAAGGTTCGCAAGTACCTCAAAAAACAATGCATTGCATTCCTAGCTCACGTGATCAAGAAAGACAAGAAAGCAATCAAGATTCAAGACGTACCCATTGTGAAAGACTATGCGGACATGTTTCCGGATGATTACCGGGACTGCCACCCGAGAGATCGGTGCAGTTCCGAATCGATTTGATTCCGGGAGCGACTCCTGTAGCTAAGTCTCCTTATAGGCTTGCACCATCAGAAATGCAGGAGTTGTCCAATCAATTACAAGAGCTACTCGACAAAGGATTCATCCGACTGAGCTTCTCCCCGTGGGGAGCTCTGATTCTTTTTGTTAAGAAAAAAATGGATCATTCAGGATGTGTATTGATTACAAAGAGGTCAACGAACTTACCATTAAGAATCGGTACCCGTTACCGAGGATTGATGATTTGTTTGATCAATTACAGGGAGCTCAGTACTTTTCAAACATAGACTGAGATTAGGTTATCACCAGCTCTGGATTCAAGAGGAAGACATACCAAAGACGGCCTTTCGTACCCGATACGGTCACTACGAGTTCATGGTGATGCCATTCGGATTGACGAACGCACCTGCTGTGTTCATGAATTTAATGAACCGAGTGTGCAAGCCATACTTAGATCAGTTTGTTATCGTCTTTATTGATGATATATTGATTTATTCAAAGAACGAGAAGGAACACGAACAACACCTTAGAACAGTCTGGGAACTTCTGAAAGAAGAACGACTCTATGCCAAATTCTCCAAGTGTGAATTTCGGTTAAGATAAGTTCAATTCTTGGGTCACGTGATTAACATTTATGGTGTTCACGTAGATCCTGCCAAGATTGAAGCAATCAAGAACTGGGATGTGCCTACAACACCGACAGATATTAGATCATTTTTGGGATTGGCAGGTTATTACAGGAGATTCATTGCGAAATTCTCCAAGATAGATTTGCCTCTCACCAAACTCACACAGAAGAGTGAACCTTTTGTGTGGATTCAGAAACAAGAAGAAGCATTCTAGACACTGAAACAAAGATTGTGCAATGCTCCTATCTTAACACTCCTAGAAGGCAATGATGACTTTGTAGTATACTGTGATGCTTCCCATCAGGGACTCGGATGTGTTTTGATGCCGCTAGACAAAGTCATTGATTATGCCTCAAGACAGTTGAAGATAAATGAGAAAAACTATACAACACACGATCTAGAACTGGGAGCTGTTGTCCTTGCCTTAAAGATTTGGAGACGTTAACTGTATGGTAGCAAGTGCACTATCTTCACAGATCATAAGAGTTTACAGCACATATTTGATCAGAAGGAGCTTAACATGAGACAGCGACGTTGGGTTGAGCTCCTGAACGATTACGATGGTGTGATCAAATACCATCCGGGCAAAGAACTGTTGTTGCAGATGTTTTGAGTCAGAAGGAAAGAGTCAAACCCTTGCGTGTTCGAGCAATGGGAATGACCGTGCAAACAAGTTTGAAAGATCAAATCATACAAGCGCCACAAGAAGCAGTGGTAAGGGACAATTTGAAACGTGAGCTCGATTGTGGGGCCGAGAAACATTTCAAGACAAAACAAGATGGAGTTATCTATTATCTGGATCATGTTTGGATTTCGGCAGTAGATGAACTTCGAACACTCATACTTGACGAGGCACACAAGACACGTTATTCTGTCCATCCTGGTGCCGATAAGACGTACCAAGATCTTAGGTCGTTTTATTGGTGGCCAGGTATGAAGAAAGATGTTGCCACTTATGGTGGCAAATGCATCACATGTGCCAAAGTCAAAGCGAACAACGGAAACCTTCGGGTTTGCTGCAACAACCTGAGATACCATAATGGAAGTGGGATCAAATAGCTATGGATTTAATTACCAAGCTACCCCGCTCTTCCAGCGGACACGATTCGATTTGGGTCATCATTGAAAGATTGACCAAGTCCGCACACTTCTTGCCTATCAGAAAAACTTATAAGATGGAAAAGCTAGCAAGACTTTATGTCGATGAAATAGTAGTACGGCACGGTGTGCCATTATCTATTATTTCAGACCGGGACAGTCGATTTACTTCGCGGTTCTGGCAATCATTGCAACAATCCCTAGGGATAAGTGTTAAATTGAGCACCGCTTATCATCCACAAACGGATAGACAAAGTGAGCGAACCATTCAAACCCTAGAGGATATGTTGAGGACATGCATCCTAGACTTCGGTGGAAATTGGGATACACATTTACCACTCATCGAGTTCTCCTACAACAATAGCTACGACAGCAGCATTGGATGTGCTCCGTTTGAAGCACTATATGGTAGAAAGTGTCAGTCTCCAATTTGTTGGACTAAAGTGGGAGACAACAGAATCACTGGGCCTGAACATATTCAGGAAACTACTGATAAGATAGCCCAGATACAACAGAGACTACAAGCAACACGTAGCCGCCAAAAGAGTTATGCAGACAAATGGCGCAAGCCTTTGGAATTCGATGTGGGTGACCGAGTTATGTTGAAAGTGTCCCCATGGAAAGGCGTAGTTCGTTTTGGGGCTAAGGGCAAGCTAGCACCAAGGTATGTCGGACTGTTTGAGATTACTCAACGCATAGGTCCTGTGGCATACAGACTCAAACTCCCTGATGAGCTCAGCGGAGTACATGATGTGTTTCACGTATCAAACCTTAAGAGGTGTCTAGCTGACGAATCATTGATCATACCATTAGAAGAGATACAAATTGATGAGCAATTACAATTCATTGAAGAACCTGTAGAGATTATGGAACGTGGACTTAAGAAACTGAAACGAAGCCGTATCCCTATTGTGAAGGTTTGATGGAACTCCAAGCGTTGACCAGAATTTACCTGGGAGCGCAAGGACAACATGAAAACAAACTATCCCCACCTGTTCGAGAATTAAAGCCCGACCTTTATGCTTAAATTTCGGGACGAAATGTAGGTCCCTAACCAGATCAAGAACTGAACTTTATCTTCTAAATCATCATCAATGATCTCGAACAAGTGCGAAATCCAAGTTAGAATCAAGAAAGCAAGTAGAAAAATGTAATCTTTGTATATATACTGAAAATTCGAGTACAAGTGCCTCAATACGTCTAGAGAGAAAATGCCTCGGGATTCCAACCTAAACCTGTACAAAATACGTCTATTTATACTAGGCCTAGGTGTACTCGAAATCTACTACAGACTATATCGAGTTCACGAATACATCGAGTACTCGAATGTGTACTGGATCTTACTGTATACGAAAATGATCAAAATTTGGACTTTGACTCTTCCCGGTTGACTTTGTCAGTCTTCAATGCTTTCGGGGCTCTACAAAGTTCTTCTAGACTGATGAAGTCATCCAATAGGAAGAGTGACATTATGTGGTCCAGCTACGGCATAAAGTTTCAACTCGATGGCATAAGCAACTACGCGAGTGAATGGCTTAGCCTCTTCATCATTCCCAGAGTATACTCGTATTGGAGACTCGTGTAACTTCATCATGTCGTCTTTCCCATACTTCAAGAGATCCATTGGGTCAAGAATGATATCAATATCATCAACATTGTCTTTGTTCTTGATGATGACTGCTGCGAGGTTTAGATCGTCATAGTACCAGGATAAGAAGTTGGCTAATGAATTGTCTGGAACTCTAGGAGATACGGTCACTGCTTGCTCAACACGAGGTGGAGGGTACTTGTTGTATACCCATGGCTTCTTCGTCTTTGGATCAATAATAAATTTTGAAACAAAGCGCTTGCCCTTGGCATTACGCATCACTGGGAAGTCCTTATCACACTGATCTTTAATGAACTTGGCGAATAAATCGGCCTGTGAGTCCTTGGAAGGGTTGAGGAACATTGCTTTGTCTATGCTTCGTATATCAACCTTGGGTAGTGAGCAAAAATCTTGCAGTTTATTGAAGAACTCGACCTTTCCATTTCTTCTCTTGACTAGGTAAATGTCTCTTACCTTATCATACATCCAGCAGCACACTTCTGATCTGTCGTTGCGAACAGCGAACAGGTTTCTGTCATCTGAAATAAACGTATGCTCTGGATGTTTGTCACTCATCTCCTTAAACCAAGTGTCTTTACTCACAGGAGGGGACGGTGTCCAGTCCTTCTTTTTGTCAAACCAGCTGACAATCACTTCATTAAGAGAGGTGACCTCCTGTCCCAATGCATCAATGTATTTGTG
Organism: Mikania micrantha; assembly: GCA_009363875.1. Classification (NCBI taxonomy): domain Eukaryota; kingdom Viridiplantae; phylum Streptophyta; class Magnoliopsida; order Asterales; family Asteraceae; genus Mikania; species Mikania micrantha. The sequence goes on along the minus strand of CM018680.1, from coordinate 39,531,890 downwards.
GGCATACAAATAATCGATATATGGATCGGATGAGACATTTCCAAGCACATTGTTTTCCGATTCTTCTTCCACAGATGCCCCTGCAGATGATTCAGCTTTGCCTTCGGCTTCTTTCCCAACTCCTTCATAAGGATAATCATCAGGAATATCCTTGAAGAAGTCATCAAGCCCTGCATTCTCCATGTCAGCTCCTGGTAGGCTATCACCAAATAAAATGTCATCGAGAATATCGCCGAAAAGATCATCATAATGACTAGTGGGCTTTTCTAAAGAAGATGGATTTCCAGTGGCTCCTCCTTGATCTTTGTCGTCTGGAGGTCCTTGATCCTTTTCTTTATTGTCTCCATCGTTATCATCATCTTTATCATCCTTGTCATCCTTCTTCTTATCTGAGTCCTTCTCCTTTTGATCATCACCATCATCATCACTATCATCACTGTCATCACTATCATCATCATCCTTGACATCATCATCTGATTCTGTAACTTCTTCTCCTTTAAGTCTCTTAATCTCCTTCTTCATCTCATGGTTCTCTATTGAGAGAATCTGATGTACTTTCGATGTGTGCTGATTTGCCCATGATATTTGTTCAACTTGCTGCATATCTTAATCATTCCTTCCTGCAAATTTCTGATGAGACTATCCTTGTGCTCAGAATCCTTTTCAAGCATGAATACTCTTTCTTGCAAACTCACGAGATCAACAGGCACATGTTTTGGCTCATATGGTGAATCTGAGTGCAAAGGAGATTTTCCCTTGTCACTGCTTGAGCGAGGCAGAGATGAAGCAGTTTCCGTGTGAGGAGCAGAGGTAGTGGATCTTGCTGGGATTTTGATAACTAACTTGGGCTTGGCTGGTTTGGTTTGCGGTTTAGGTTGAGAAGGTGGCTTTGGTTTTGAGGGTGGCTTGGTTTGTGTAGGTCTAACAGTGAAATATTTAGGTAGAGTGGATGGATTGGATTGTGTAAGTGGAGGTGGTTGTGTAGGAGGAGGTGGTTGTGTAGGTGCCTGTGATATGATCGATGCAGCTAATGAGAAGGATAAGCTAGAGAACATCTGCTGGAGTCGGGGATCTCTGGTTCTCCTAGCCATCGTCTTTTGCCTTTTCTTCTTCGGTGATGACTCAGGAGTTGGAGTGTAGTCGACATCCTGTGCCTCCTCTCTTTCTTGTCTTGTAGGTGGAGGTTTCTCCGCAATGAAATCTTCACTTGAAGATGAGGAGGTCTCAGAGATGTGTCCCTCAGGAGTAGGGCCTGTCTGTGTACCAGTATCATGCTCTTCAGCCACAAAGGCAACAGGAGTGCCTTGATCCTCTACAACATTCACGTCTCCCACAAAGCGACCAAACTTGATTAGAGGCCTCTCTCCAGTGTACTGTTTCTTTCCTCGTTTGTTCATCTTCATATATCCAAAAATGTCATCACGCATTCTCTTGAACTCCAAGGTGCCAAGAGTGGGAGTCGGAGAAGGATACTTTCTGTTGATAATGATCTGCACAAACCGGGGGAAAGCCAAAAACCGTTCCTTTCTTTGTCCTTTGATGTTTGCGTGTGATGGGTTCTAAAACACATCCGGTTTTTAAATAGTTTTGAGTCGATTTTAGTTTGTAAATACGTCAATTTTGTTTATTTTTTAGATTCTTTTTACATTTTATTGTTTTTACAGGCTTGTCGAATGAAATGAGCGGAAATCGAGTTCGAAACCCGAAGGAATCGAGCCCCGGTTGAAATCAAAAGAAAAAGACAAGTTTTAATCATTATGACGTCATCGCGGTACGAGATGAGGAGAAATACAGACTTCGCGGTACGCGAAGGATTTCGGGGGTTCCCCGCTTGTTTTGTCTATCGCGGTACGCGATAATGTTTTGAATTGAGCATCGCGGTACGCGACGTCGTTTGAAATTTGAAAAAAGTCAAGATTCAAGCGAGATTAAATAGGAGATGCTCCCCAGCCGTTTGAGAGATCATTCTCGATCATTTTTAGAGTAGGAGAGCATTCCAGGAGCTTGAGGAAGCATTTGGGAAGCATTGGAGGGCTAGAAGACTTGGTTTACATGTGAAATCATCTTGGTCACTCTTTGTTCTCATTTGTTCTTAATTTTTAGTATTTTATTTCATCTTATGCTATTGTTTCTGAGATTTATTGACTGAATATGATGTTATTAGGTTAGTTGTTTGATTTTACTTAGGTTAGAATGAATGTTTGATGGATTATTGATGGCTATTGACTGTTTTTTTGATTTATGATGGAAAACACTTTTGTAACAGATCTTATTATGTCATTTTGATGAGTTTTGCATATCTAATCTTGATTATATCAGTTTATATCATGTTCCATACGTGTTTATTGAATGTCTTTCGGTATTAGACACGCATTAGGTCATCGACTTGGTGTTATGACTAGTTTGTGGCTTGTTTGATATCACTAGCCATAGGAAAAGATATAATTGATGTTTTTAGGGTTCTTTGTGTATCTAAGTTTAGAAATCCGGAAGGTGATAGACTTGTCGGGTGATCTTTAGCTTTAGGGTTTTCATAATAATTACCCGGGAGGGTTGGTTAATTGAAAGACCTAGTGTTATTGTCATTTCGTGTCAAATTAGACATTCTAAGATTACTTCTTGCATCTTTGATGTATTGGAATAAGAAAATCAGGAATGTGACTTGTTCATTTGAGTACATAAGTGTTATTGGAAAAATCCGGGAGGTGATTCAATTAACTAGTGTGTTTATTGCAAAATTAGGTTTTCTCAGTTGGTGATATCTGGTAATTGATCCAGAATCCATTAGATTATCCATATTTTGCTGTTTAAGATCCTAGTTCCATCATATCAAACAAAGTCAATAGTGTCAATAATCACAAACAGGAATTCTACCTAAGTAGAGTTTTTCTCAATTGTTTAGTTTTTTTATAAAACTGTAAATCATTTCTTTTAATTAAATCTGTTAATCTGTTTTAGGGTTTAATATTAGTTGAACTTGCTTTTTCTAATTTAATTAGGAAAATTAGTTTAATTGAATTGTCATTTTTAATTCAAAACCCCCCCATTTGTTTTAAATCATTTTCAAATCTTATTTCGTTAAGTCAGTGTCTCGTGGGTTCGATATCCGGACTTTCGTTAGTTATTCTACAATTGATAGGTACACTTGCCTGTCGTAGTGGTTTAGTTTAGGATTTTCGGTTTTAACTTGTTGTAATTAAGTTGAGTCTAGGTTAGTGTTTGTAGTTATTTTCTTAGACCACTTTCGAGGACATCAAGTTTTTGGCGCCGTTGCCGGGGACACTTGGCAATAGCAAAATTAGCTTAGATTTTGATTTTAAGAATTAGTAGGTCTAATTTTTTGTTTATTTTAATATTTTAGGTTTTGAGTCTTTTCTCTTCTTCTCATGTCCCTTAATTATTTTATGTCTTTTAGCATTTAGTTTTTTTCTTTGTTTTGTTTGTTAAAATCCTTTACTTGTAATCGTTTACAGTGCATGCCACATACTCGATCACAAGGACCACCACCAGTTTTAGCTTTCGAAGAGCCGGAGCAAGAGTTTCACACGAACCTTAGGAGTCGCCTTTCCCAGGTACGTGTTCTTGCCCCGATTTTGTTTTCTCCTTTTAGTTCTACACCTAGTTCACCTTCACACACATCCACTTCACCTTTCTCGATCTCACCTGTTTGCTTCGACATGGCCGAGGAGCTACCACCGCGTAGACGTACCGTTCAAGACCGAGCTTGCGATGGATTCACCGGAGTTCGCAACCCGGTCACTCGTCCCGTGTTTGCCAATGATGCTACTTGGCAATTCCCTTCTTACATCATGACTGCTATCACCAATTCCATTCAGTTTAATGGTCTTGATGATGAGGATGCTCCCGGACATCTGTCCCGTTTTTCTAGGATCTGCAACACCTTCAATCTCCGTGGAGTTTCTGAGGATAACATCTGCTTACAGCTTTTCCCATTCTCTCTTGCTAGTCGTGCATCCACCTGGTTCGACAGCCTTCCTGAGAACTCCATCACCACGTGGGATGATCTTCGAAAGAAATTTCTGAACAAATATTTTCCACCTTCCAAAGCTGCTCGTCTGAGGGACCAAATCCATTCCTTTCATATGGAGCCCGATGAGTCTTACTCTGCAGCTTGGGAGAGATTCCACACTTTGCTTAGCAAATGTCCACAGCATGGACTTTCTGAATGGGCACTTGTAGAGAAATTCTACAATGGATTGACACTTGAGAAGCAAATCATGTTCAATACAGCTGCAGGAGGGCATATCATGGAGATGAAGGATACAGATGAGTGTATTGACATGTTTGAGAGTTTTGCTAGAGCTGAGCAGCAGCAGAAGCCATCCGCTAGATCCTCCACCACTAGGGCTACCAACACCTCATCCATTGCTCGAGGTGTTCATCAGGTCACTCCTGAAACTAGCCTTGCTGCTACCATTGAGTCTTTAGCGAGAGATATGAAGGAACTGAAGACACAGCTGAAGAAGTGTGAGATATGTCGAGGAGGACATGCGACTGCCGAGTGCCCCATTACTGATCAGGAGCAGTTAGATTCCATTAATTCTGGTTGGAACAAGCCTTTCACTTCCAACTTCAATTCCAATCCCAATCCTAATTGGAATCCTAACTCAAATTGGCGAAACTCGAACAACAACTGGCGTGGTAACAACTCCTATCAACCACGTCAGAATCAGGCAGCGAATGAGAATTCAGGAGCGGGTCCAAGCAGCAGTGGTGACCCAGAAGTGAAGGACATGCTCAAGCAGCAGATGCAGATGCTACAGCAGTTGATTGCCAAGGATCAACACACACAGGTGAAGCTTCAGGAGCATGATACATTGCTGAGGAATCAACAGTCAGCATTTCTGGACCTACAGCGATCGGTAGGTGACATTGCTAAGAGGTTGGATGAGAGGCAGGGTGGATCCTTCTCGGGGAATACTGAGGCAAACCCGAAAGGTCATGTGAAGGCTGTGACGACTAGGAGTGGTCGTGGAGGTGAGAAGGAGGTGGAGAAGTCACCGGATGTCGATGTAGAGGAACCGGTTGACGAGGAGATAGAGATGGAGACTCCTGATGGGGTGCACCAGAGGCTAGGCCCAGCAAGTACAGCACCAGTAGGAGAGTCTTCAGTTGAGAAGAAAGGAGTTGAGGCAGAGAAGAAGAAGATGGAAGAGAAGAGGACTCCCGAGGTTGATATAAGCAGGCTACCATATCCGGCACGTGCATTGCAGCAGAAGTATGCACAGGAGTATGGACATTTCTTAGAGATGTTCAAGCCGCTTAAGATTAACCTCCCGTTTGTAGAAGCACTCCAGCATATGCCCAAATATGCTAAATTCTTGAAAGATCTTCTGTCTAACAAGAAGAAGCTAGAGTCACTTTCTACAGTCACATTAGGAGCTCGATGTTCTGCGTTGGTCCAGAACAAACTGCCCGAGAAGCTCGATGATCCAGGGGCTTTCACCATCCCTTGTTTATTTGGCAGTTCTTCTGTGAACCACGCGTTGGCTGACTTGGGTGCTAGCATTAACTTGATGCCATATTCGACTTATCAGAAGTTAGACCTTGGAGACCCATTGCCGACGCGCATGAGCATCACTTTGGCCGATTCTTCGGTCAAGTATCCACGGGGAATTGTGGAAAATGTTTTGGTGAAGGTTGATAAGTTTGTATTCCCCGCGGATTTTGTCATCCTAGACATGGAGGCCGATGACCGAGTCCTGCTCATTATGGGACGTCCTTTCCTACGCACTGCTAAGGCGATGATAGATGTGTTTGAAGGTAAGATTACATTGCGCGTGGGTGAGGAGAATGTTACATTCGACGTGAGGAAGTCGGTGAAGCATTCGAACGGTCAGGATGATTCTGTGTATTTCCTTGATTCTTTCATTCCTTACATAGATCGTTGTCTAGATTACATTTCTGGATCTGATTTGTTGAAAGATCAAGACTTGGGTGAGGAGAACCAGGCTGTTGAGATTGATGCTTCTTTTGAGCACATTCCGAGCAGTCTGGCTAATAAGCCTCGTGAATACCCGATTGCTTTTGAGGTTTTTGAGAGTACAGATCCGGTTGAGAGACCATCTGTTGAGGCACCACCATCCCTAGAGCTTAAGGAGTTGCCATCTCATTTGGAGTATGCATTTCTGGATGGTGATTCTGATTTGCCCGTCATCATTTCATCTTCATTGACGGAGGAGGAGAAGTCGAGATTGATTGAGGTGCTTAAGGCCAATAAGCAGGCGATTGCGTGGAAGTTGATGGACATAAAGGGCATAAACCCTTCGTTTTGTACGCATCGCATTTTGATGGAGGAGGATTACAAGCCGGGTTGGAGACAGCTTAATCCTAACATGTCTGAAGTAGTGAAGAAGGAGGTTCTTAAGCTCTTAGATGCCGGATTGATCTATCCCATTTCAGATTCAGCTTGGGTCAGTCCGGTACAGGTAGTTCCCAAGAAGGGAGGCATGACTGTCATTGTGAATGAGAAGAAGGAGTTGATTCCATCTAGGACAGTCACTGGTTGGAGAGTAAGCATTGATTACAGGAGACTGAATGATGCCACTAGGAAAGATCATTTCCCACTGCCTTTCATTGATCAGATGTTGGAGCGGTTGTCAGGACAACAATTTTACTGTTTTCTTGATGGTTTCTCAGGTTATTTCCAGATCCCTATAGCACCAGAGGATCAGGAGAAAACCACGTTTACATGCCCATACGGTACCTTTGCGTATCGCCGTATGCCGTTTGGGTTATGTAATGCTCCAGCCACATTTTAGAGATGCATGGTGGCTATATTTCAGGATATGATCGAGACTTCCATGGAATTTTTCATGGACGATTTTTCAGTGTTTGGAAGTTCATTCGATCATTGTTTGCAGAATTTGGATAGGATGCTTGCTAGATGTGTGGAGACTAATCTGATGCTGAACTGGGAGAAGTGCCATTTCATGGTGACTGAGGGTATTGTGCAAGGCACAAGATTTCGCGAGATGGCATTGAGGTCGATAGAGCTAAGATGGAGACGATTAGTAAACTCCCACCACCGACGAACGTGAGAGCAGTTCGTAGTTTTCTAGGTCATGCAGGGTTTTATAGACGTTTTATTAAGGACTTTTCTAAGATTACCCGACCGATGACCCGTCTTTTGGAGAAAGATGTGGAGTTTGAGTTTAGTGAGGAGTGCATGAGAGCGTTTGAATTTCTAAAGGAGAAGTTGGTGAGTTATCCTATTCTGATAGCCCCCAATTGGAGCCTTCCTTTCGAGTTGATGTGCGATGCTAGTGATTTTGCAGTAGGGGCGGTGCTTGGTCAGCGGAAAGATAAGCACTTTCATCCGATTTACTACGCAAGTAAGACCTTAGATGATGCTCAGGAGAATTACACTACTACGGAGAAGGAGTTGTTAGCAGTCGTGTATGCATTCGATAAGTTTATGTCTTATCTTGTTCTTTCCAAGACTATTGTTTACACCGATCATGCGGCCTTGCGATACTTGTTCGCGAAAAAGGACGCAAAACCTCGTTTGATTCGGTGGATTCTCCTCCTTTCTGAGTTTGACATAGAGATTAAGGATAAGAAAGGAGCTGAGAATGTTGCAGCCGACCATTTGTCGCGGCTTGAGGATCCTGCTCGGGAGAAGATGAATGAGGAGATGATTGGAGACACATTCCCACATGAGACTTTGATTTCTGCAGACACAGAGATAGTGGGTTTAGTGAGTGCAGGTGAGCAGGGATTACCATGGTTCTCAGACATTGCGAATTACTTGTCTGAAGGATACCTGTTGAAGGGTCTGACTTCATAGCAGCGGAAGAGGTTCTTTATTGAAGCAAACCACTATATATGGGATGCTCCATATTTGTTTCGCGAGGGAGCAGACGGGATTTTGAGGAGATGTGTGAGTCGTGAGGAAGGATTAAACATTCTAAGACATTGTCATGAGGGATTGACTGGAGGACACCATGGGCCATCGTACACTGCGAAGAAGGTGTTTGATTGTGGATTTTATTGGCCGGCAGTGTTTAAGGATGCACATGAGTTTGTGAGGAGCTGTGATGCGTGTCAGAGGACTGGAAACATCTCACGCAGGAATGAGATGCCCCAGAACCCCATCCAGGGGGTTGAGGTCTTTGATATTTGGGGTATTGACTTCATGGGACCGTTCCCTTCATCCTGAGGGAATCGGTACATCCTCGTGGCTATTGATTACGTTTCGAAGTGGGTAGAGGCTCAAGCTTTATCCACGAATGATGCACGAGGAGTTGTGGGATTTCTAAAGAGATTGTTTTGTCGGTTTGGAACCCCTAAGGCATTGATAAGTGATAGAGGCACGCATTTCTGTAATGCACAGTTGGAGAAGGTGTTGGCACGATACGGGGTGACCCATCGAGTGTCAACTGCCTATCATCCACAGACTAGTGGCCAGGTTGAGAATGCCAATAGGAGTGTGAAGAGGATTCTTGAGAAGACAATAGGTAGAAACCGTAAGGATTGGGCAGATAGGCTAGACGAGGTGTTGTGGGCGTTTAGGACAGCTTTTAAGAATCCGATTGGGACCACGCCTTTTCGGATGATTTATGGCAAAGTGTTTCATCTGCCAGTGGAGTTAGAGCATAAGGCGTTTTGGGCGTTGAAGAGTGTGAATCTTGATTTGCCGAGTGCTGTGAAGAATCGGTTTCTGCAGTTGCATGAGTTAGAGGAGTTGCGCGATGAGGCGTACGCAATATCGTGGAGTTATAAAGAACGTACGAAGGCGTTGCACGATCGTAAGTTGAGAGGAGTGAAGGAGCTTAGGAAAGGTGATCGAGTGCTAGTTTATGATTCAAGGCTCAGGTTATTTCCAGGTAAGTTGAAGTCCAAATGGAAAGGACCGTTTGTTGTGCATGAAGTCTTTCCACACGGAGCAGTTGAGCTTGAATCAAAAGGTCGGACATGAAAGGTTAATGGGCATCGTTTGAAGCTATACATCGGAGGACCGATCGGTAATGATGAGGTAGCACTCCTTGAGTTGCGTAGGTGAGGATAGCTAGGCCTGATTTGTAGAGTTTGTAAAATAGAATAGCGTGTGTTTCGTGTCTTTGTTTTTGTTTTAAGTACTGTAGGGTTTCACGAGTCTTAAACGATAGGACTAATTCAGGAATTAAGTGTGGGTATTCGGTACGGTTTTCGCCTATAACGTTCCCACATCTTAAACCCGAACCTTTAGTTGCATCGTAACTCGATTAGGTTTAGTTAGTGCGTTTAGGTAATAAGTTTTTAGTTTGTAATTTAGTAGAATAGATTTTTTTTATTTTTATTAGGTAGTTTTTAATTTTATTTTATTTTTGTTTAGTTAATTTTATTGTATTTCATTTTATTTAAATTTTTATTTTTGTAACGTAGTTAGAATAGAATTTTAAAATTTTATTTTTATTTAGGTAGGTTGTTATTTTATATTAATCTAGTTATTTAAGTAAATATAAAAAAAAATGCAAAATTCAAAATCACCGAAACTCGTCGCGCTACGCGGCGGAGTACCCAATAAACCATCGCGGTACGCGACTGGTTTCGGGAAGAAAAAAAATAAATAAATAACATAGTTTCTTCACGTACCACCACCATAACCATAAACCCCTCTACCACCTACCACAACCACACACCACCAGTTACCACCACACCACCACCGTAGCACCACCGCAGAGCCACCGTTACACCATCGCACATCATCATAGCAACACCAATACACCACTGCGACCGTCTTACCTCCCATCTCGACCAGCCGTCGCATCCACCACCGCTGCTACACCGGTCACCACCATCAGTCGCCGATCATCATCACCGTCGCCATCGCCGTTGCATCACCATCTTCTCTGGTTCATCGTGTGCTACCACCAACCTCGGTTCAAATCACGATTAGGTATAGATCTTGTTTTTTTTTCGATTTCTAGGTTTTTAGATTTAGAATAATGTAGGTTTTTGTATATTATCAGTAGATTTCGATTAATTTCAGTAGTTAGGATTGATTTGAATTGGGTTTGGAACAAAATAGGGTTCGGTTGGTCGCCATTGTTGGCCGATCGATTTCCTGGTTTTGAAAAGGGGCCGCGTACCGCGTCTTAGCCCTTAGCGGTACGCGATATCGTCCGGAACCCAATTCTTCCACCTGTTGTAAACAGAAAACTTTTGTAATTAAATTTTTATTAATATGGTGACATTTTGTAACCATTTTCTGTATAAATAAAAATTGTATAAACATTTTTATATATATTCTTTTTTATATATTTATGTAAATATTGTAAATTAAGTTATAAATTTTTCTAAATTTTTGTAAATTGAACTATATTGTATACTTTATCATTATTTGTAAATTTAAATTTTGTAAAATAGGTAAAACATTTTAGATTTTTGTAAAAATTTTGTTAATATTTTTTGTTTATTAATTTTGTAAATAAATGTGAAACATAAATAAAAATTTAGAATTTAACAGTGTAAATTTTGTAAATATTTTTTTTTAATTTGTGAATAAATTTTTGTATTATATTTTAATAATTATGTAAAATAAATTATAACATTTTTAGTTTTTGTAAATAGGTTTTAAAATTTTAAATTTATACTTTGTAAATAGAAACTTTTGTAAAAAATTGTAAAATAGATTAAAATTAGGTTTTAAAGTAGTTAATTTGTAAATTTTGTTCTATATTTTGTATTTGTATAAATTGCTATTGTAGGATGTCTGGAGCAGCTGAGAGTTCGGCTGCATGGGCCAAGAGGGCCAGAGGTTCTAGTTCCTCGAGGAGGAGAGCGAGAGAGCTCAGCTATTCATCAGAGGAGATCCTCCCTATTGACGAGGATGAGGCGGTTCCCATAGATCAGCGTGTCCTTAGAGACCACATTGTCCTGCAATTCGAGCAGGGGACAGAGGAGGCTACTCGCTGCGAGCGATTTGTGGCGATGGAGCATTATCACCACCGGACATTCGATCGAGATCTTTTGGAGAGGTTAGGGTGTCTTGATGAGTTTGATGCTATTGTTAGAGACGAGTGGAGGACTGCCCTCGATTGTAGGTGGCCTCAGTACATGGAGCTTACAGTCGAGTTTCATTCGACATTCCGTCACATGTCAGGCTCATTCGATGATCCTGTTGCTGTTTCTTTTGCGTTAGGTAGACGCACATTTTCCATGAGCATCCCGCAGTTCGCGATTACGACGGGATTATATACAGCAGAGCAGGTGAGAGAGCCTGGCTTTGCTCAGAGCCTGAGGGCAGTGGTCAGGGAGCCCAGTGATCTGGGCATTACAGAGAGGCAGCTGGAGGAGTTCTGGACGTCCATAGCTGACGGACCATTTACGAGTGCGATTATCGAGTCCTCGATTCGTGATCCACTCATTAGATATGTCCACAGGATGGTTAGTTGCACTCTCATCGGTCACAGGGCCGGTGCAGAGAAATGCAACCAACTGGACCTGTTTTGCATGTATAGTATGATTAGCCGTCGCCCGGCTAACCTCGCCTGCATTTTATTGTCATCATTCGCGAGGGTTCGCCATGGAGGGGCGACAGCTAGACTATATCTGGGGCCCTATATTGGGAGGATTGCTTCGAGGCTGGGAGTCTTTAACAGATTCCCACGCCGATTTTTGACAGAGGGGCCGCGATGGGGCGTTATAGTCTAGATGACATGCGGCTAGCTGGCATGTGCACTATGACAGATCCAGCCACTTGGATGCCAGCTAGGCCTGAACCAGAGAGGACCCCAGATGTTGAGGTTCTGCAGAGGCAGGTACCACCGGAGCGACAGAGGATTTTACATAGGGCAGAGAGACCTCCGCAGACATTTCCCTTACGTCAGCCTCGTCCTCCCCGCATTACTTTAGAGAGTCTGTGGGAGGAGCACCAGAGGCTGGCTCAGATGATGCGTCTTCTTTTTACACACTTAGTGGTTGAGATTCCTGAGTGGTTTAGAGCTCCAGATCCACCTCAGCACCCAGGAGGACATGATGATGAGCCTCATGATTAGATTTCAGTATCTTAGCAGTAGTAGTTGTATCTTTTGTACTTTTGCTTTATTTTTATTTTTATCATGATGGTCTGTATATATTTGGATATATTTTGTGCTGAACTCAGTTGTATATAGACTATTGGATTGTATATATTTTATGGTTGTTATGGTTGATTATTGTATGTACAGTTTTTCTTTTATTATTATCCATGTATATGTTGATGGTTTGTTGTGAGTGTTAGTGGATTGCCAAATTCTTCGTGAATGTTCAGAATGTGTTTTGGGACTTAATTGTGATTGCGATTGGATTTGATGGCGGTTAATAAGACTTACGAGGAAATTGTCACATATCAGGGAAGTTGTAAATATTGTAAATTGTATAATTTTGTTGAATTGTTCATTATTTCATATTCCACATTGAGGACAATGTGTGATTTTAAGTGTGGGTATGAGATTTGTGAAAAATTGTAAAATTTTTGTAAATTTTAGTAAATAAGTTGTTAATTTTTAGTAAATTTGGAAAATAATCAATAAAATACAAAAAGGTTTTCATTTTTAAATTTGAATCATTTGTAATTAATCAAGTCAGTTTTAGTTAGGTTTGAATCTTTTATTTTTTAATTTTTTTTATACTTAATCTTGTTTGGATTGTTTAGAGCTTCATTTGCAGTTTGGTTTGAATTACCCTTATCAGTTGGGTAGTGATAACTTATATATTGTAGTAGAAAGGCAATCAACATGATTACAATAACTCAATCGCGAATGGAATGTTATACGATCGTGTTATTCTGGATTTGACATGCACGGCTGTTACATGAAACTAGCTAAGTCTTCTCCAATTTTTTCTTTTCTTTAATTTTTATCTTTTTCATTTTTATTTAGTTTTTTTAGTTGTTTAATTGTAAATGTATATAATTTTGTAAAAAGTCTTTTGGATTAGGTTTTGCATTAAAATGGAAAATGATAGTATAATCAGGAATTTTGTGTTCTCTTAAAAGTTTAAACGTACGCATCTAATTTGGGATATGTAGGTAGGCCTAACTAATAGAAAGGTTCTTTAGTATTGATATAATTTATTTAATTTTCATGATGCTAATAGGTTTTGTCTTGGGAAATATGGGGATTCTGAAACTGTTTAATTGTGATTAGAGGAACCTCTACAAACAAACAACTTAATGTTTTTAAAATTAAACCTGGCACATATGTTCTCTTTTTATGAAAATAAATTCGAGACTTATGGCGCCTGCTTAAAAGAAACATCATCCACTATTCCACATAAATTCGAGACTTATGTGTCATACCCCGGATGGCAACCGAGTGAAACACCACTAAGTTAGGCTCATTAAATTAGAAGCAAAATGCCCATAACGTCATCCATTCCATATAAGGTTTGATTTTTAAATTCATTTAGGTTGTTTGAATGTAATGGTAACTTAAAAGCTTTTATCAGGATTAGGTTGATTTATATGACTTGAGTATAATACCTATAGTTGATTGAATCATTTGAACATAATGAATCAAGACTAGGGAACCTAGATTTCAGTTGTTGGTTTATGTGGATACAAATACTGACAATCGTGGTTAATGCGTATGTGTTTAAAATTTTAAGTTTAAAACTAAATTTCTGATTGTGATTCCATTGCAATTCTTTTTCGAGGACGAAAAATGTTCAATTGTGGGTATTTTTGATGGGTTGTAAAACACATCCGGTTTTTAAATAGTTTTGAGTCGATTTTAGTTTGTAAATACGTCGATTTTGTTTATTTTTTAGATTCTTTTTACATTTTATTGTTTTTACAGGCTTGTCGAATGAAATGAGCGGAAATCGAGTTCGAAACACGAAGGAATCGAGCCCCGGTTGAAATCAAGAGAAAAAGACAAGTTTTAATCATTATGACGTCATCGCGGTACGTGATGAGGAGAAATACAGACTTCGCGGTACGCGAAGGATTTTGGGGGTTCCCCGCTTGTTTTGTCTATCGCGGTACGCGATAATGTTTTGAATTGAGCATCGTGGTACGCGACGTCGTTTGAAATTTGAAAAAAGTCAAGATTCAAGCGAGATTAATTAGGAGACGCTCCCCAACCGTTTGAGAGATCATTCTCGATCATTTTTGGAGTAGGAGAGCATTCCAGGAGCTTGAGGAAGCATTTGGGAAGCATTGGAGGGCTAGAAGACTTGGTTTACATGTGAAATCATCTTGGTCACTCTTTGTTCTCATTTGTTCTTAATTTTCAGTATTTTATTTCATCTTATGCTATTGTTTCTGAGATTTATTGACTGAATATGATGTTATTAGGTTAGTTGTTTGATTTTACTTAGGTTAGAATGAATGTTTGATGGATTATTGATGGCTATTGACTATTGTTTTGATTTATGATGGAAAACACTTTTGTAACAGATCTTATTATGTCATTTTGATGAGTTTTGCATATCTAATCTTGATTATATCAGTTTATATCATGTTCCATACGTGTTTATTGAATGTCTTTCGGTATTAGACGCGCATTAGGTCATCGACTTGGTGTTATGACTAGTTTGTGGCTTGTTGATATCACTAGCCATAGGAAAAGATATAATTGATGTTTTTAGGGTTCTTTGTGTATCTAAGTTTAGAAATCCGGAAGGTGATAGACTTGTCGGGTGATCTTCAGCATTAGGTTTTCATAATAATTACCCGGGAGGGTTGGTTAATTGAAAGACATAGTGTTATTGTCATTTCGTGTCAAATTAGACATTCTAAGATTACTTCTTGCATCTTTGATGTATTGGAATAAGAAAATCAGGAATGTGACTTGTTCATTTGAGTACATAAGTGTTATTGGAAAAATCCGGGAGGTGATTCAATTAACTAGTGTGTTTATTGCAAAATTAGGTTTTCTCAGTTGGTTATATCTGGTAATTGATCCAGAATCCATTAGATTATCCATATTTTGCTGTTTAAGATCCTAGTTCCATCATATCAAACAAAGTCAATAGTGTCAATAATCACAAACAGGAATTCTACCTAAGTAGAGTTTTTCTCAATTGTTTAGTTTTTTATAAAACTGTAAATCATTTCTTTTAATTAAATCTGTTAATCTGTTTTAGGGTTTAATATTAGTTGAACTTGCTTTTTCTAATTTAATTAGGAAAATTAGTTTAATTGAATTGTCATTTTTAATTCAAAACCCCCCCCCATTTGTTTTAAATCATTTTCTAATCTTATTTCGTTAAGTCAGTGTCTCGTGGGTTCGATATCCGGACTTTCGTTAGTTATTCTACAATTGATAGGTACACTTGCCTGTCGTAGTGGTTTAGTTTAGGATTTTCGGTTTTAACTCGTTGTAATTAAGTTGAGTCAAGGTTAGTGTTCGTAGTTATTTTCTTAGACCACTTTCGAGGACATCAGCGTGCATGTCGAGGAAGATCAACTTTGAGAAGTTAAACTTCATTCCAAGTGCTAAAGCCACCAGACAGGAGCTAAGAGTCTGGTTCAGGACATCGTATCCTCCTTTCCGTCCGGAGAGACACTGTGTAACTACCTGCGCCAGATACCTCCAGTAGGGATGTAGCAGTTTCTTTTCTATTGGAGGGTAGGCACCTTCGTGTCCCATCTGAAATACAGTTCGGTTCCCTAATGCTTGATCAAGCTCAACTGGGTCAGACTCTTTATCTCCGAACTGCAGACATTCTCTGATAATCTACTCAGTGATAACGATGGGATGACCTTGGATCTTTCCAACGATGCTAATGTTCTCATCCGCATCAATACTTTCTTCCACTGTACTCCAAAAGCTGATAATAAAGTCAGTCATGATAGGCGGGTACTCCATGATGGCATAGTTGATGGGTGACAGAATAAGTCCTTCCACCATACTCCTGAACTCGGAGTGTTTCGCTGGAGGGTCCCCAACGAATGCTATCATGTTGTGGTCATGCACGAAGCGTAAGTCTGCATTCTAAAAGACACAAACAGACCAAGTTAGTTCAAGCTCAAGAAAAATGGATTTACTGAAAATTTTTAAGTCTTAAGTATTCTGTTCTCGAACTAACAGTTGCACTCGAAACAACACACTGTACACGAAGATCAAGCTGTACACGAAGTACAAATTGTAAACGAAATACAATCTGTACACGAAGTGCAATCTGTACAGGAAATAGTCTGTACACGAAATACAATCTGTACACGAAGTGAATCGTGTATTCGAAATATAGGTTGTACACGAAATGCATCTCTACTCAAATTTTTATATTTCGTGTACTCAGAAGTCTTTGAAAAATTCATCATTTTGGCTGCTTAGAACTTCTAATCTGAGGTGAAATACTCGGAATTACTAGGCGACCATCATTTCCAGTAATCACCTCCCAACTCAACGGATTTCAAGGTCAATTTTCTTAAAAACCCTCTGTATTCGAAATTCGCGTACTCGAGAATTTATTTTGTCCATAACTTTCGATTTTACTGTCAAAACTTGATGAAAATTCATACCTAGGGTCGCCTATAGATGATCTAAAAGATAGCTGGAGTAGAATTTTGAGATCATATGTAGAAATCGAGATCGCGTCAGAGTGAAAATCTGTACTCGAAATGAAGAAATGTGTGCACGAAATAAATGGTACTCGAAATTTAATGATCTTGAACTATTTATAGGCAGAATTTCGAGTATGCATTTTTCGTGTACTCGATTTTGAGTACACACACTTATTTATTTATTTCGATTAAAAATCTAACTTTTCTAAAACAAAATAAAATAAAACAAAATA
Organism: Mikania micrantha; assembly: GCA_009363875.1. Lineage (NCBI taxonomy): Eukaryota > Viridiplantae > Streptophyta > Magnoliopsida > Asterales > Asteraceae > Mikania > Mikania micrantha. The sequence continues at coordinate 39,515,159 of CM018680.1, read as the reverse complement.
AACTTTGGACAAGTTTAAGTTTAGTCGGTTCAAAATTTGTGGGATCAAATCTGTTGTCAAAATTTTTACTAGCTTAGTTAATTTCTAAATGAAGCATAACCTTTAAAAAGCTATTCCCCACCAATGATTTTCACTTGTTATTCCAATTTTTTTAAAAAATCAGTTATATGATCAGGCTTTTATTAAAAATATCTTATGGGAAATTTATGAACAATTAGATAGTAAGACTAGATTAATATGCAACCTATCAGTCTTGTTAAATCCTTTGTTTCAAACTTTGATTGTGTTTCGACGAACTTAAAATTATTTTGATAGAGTTATAAGGTGAGAAAAGAAAAGAACAAATCTATCAGGTTAGAATCAAGAACAAGAAGGGGTTCTATCATCTTGTGCTCATTGGCATCTTTTATTTTCTGATCTGCAGACACATTGGCCTTAACGTCACACATCCAGGTCTTTGCTTACGCAAAACAGAGGATGCTTCAGTAGGTATTTCCCGCTCTTTGTTTGCACAAAACATAGGAAATACCCGAGTTTTTCAAACACAATTTCAAGTCTATTGAAACACAATCTCGTTTTGACTCAAGGATTTAAACAAGAAGTCAAATAGTTGTCACACATTTCTAGTTATCTAATGATCAAAATTTTACACTTATTTATTTATATATATTTTAATTTGATCAAGTCTGATTCTTTAAGTTTGGAAAAACTTGTTTCAACTTCTTAGTGTATAATAGATATTCAAAGTTATTATTCTTTCAGAAATCTTATTAAGATAGTGAAATTTTGATCCTTAGAAATTATTTCACTTCCCGATTTGTCCGATTCACTTTGCTTGTCCACATAAACTCTTTTTGTATTTTCTTAAAATTTTGAAAAGGCGAAATCTTTTTGTAATTTTCTTAATTTAACAGAAGGCATGATTTCCTTTTCATAGATTTTCAAAAAGCCTAACTCCCCCTAAACTCGTAGATCATCTTAGACTAACTCAAAGACCGAAAATCTTTTTGTATTTTCTTAAAGACTTTAACTTAAAAGGACTAAAATCTTTTTGTTGTTTTTGTATATTTTGACTCAAAGAACGAAAAATCTTTTTGTTGTTTTGTAAATTTTCTCCCCCTAAATTTGTGAACAAACTAGGACACAAATTTTAATGTATTTACAAAAATGCTTTTAATTAAAGCTTATTAGTTTGTGAGAGGCAAGCAAGTGATGAAAGCGTGCTGTGTCGAACGGTTTTGTGAAAAGGTCCGCTAGATTGTCATCTGTGTGGACCTTTTCAAGATGAATTAGTTTCCATTCGAAACAGTCACGGATGAAGTGAATCCGGATGTCAATATGTTTAGTTTTGGAGTGTTGTACCGGATTCTTGATGATTTGTAAGGCGTCTTCATTGTCAAAATAAATAGGAGAGCCAAGAAAGTTCAAACCGTAGTCGAGGAGTTGTTGTTGCATCCAGACAACCTCAGAGCAGCAACTGGAAGCAACAACGTATTCGGCTTCCGCAGTGGATGTGGATACGGTCGTTTGTTTCTTGCAATGCCACGAGACAAGGCGATCTCCCAGGTACTGACACCCACCGGTGGTTGACTTCCTGTCCAGGTTACATCCACCAAAGTCACTGTCTGAGTATGCAAATAAACGAAACTCAGAGTTCTTTGGGTACCAAAGGCCAAGACGAGGCTTCCCGACAAGATACCGAAAGATTCTCTTGACAGCTATAAGGTGAGATGCCTTTGGATTCGCCTGATATTTGGCACACTGACAAAATGAGAACATGATGTCTGGACGACTAGCAGTCAGATACATCTGAGAACCAATCATCGAGCGATAGAGGTGTTGATCAACATCTTCACCATCTGAATCCGAAGTTAAGACAGGACGAGCAGCCATGGGAGTGGATGCCGGCTTTGATTCCATCATTTTGAACTTGTTTAAAATATCTGTGACATAGTTGGTGAATCATCACACCTTTTGAATCTTGCTTCACCTGCAGACCCAGAAAGAAGGTCATTTCTCCCATCGCGCTCATCTCAAACTTCTTCTTCATTGGCCCCTCAAATTGCTTGCACAACGCCGAGCTTGTGGAGCCAAATATAATGTCATCCACATAGATTTGGATGAGAATTAAATCATCTTTATCCTTGCGAACGAACAAATTCTGATCAATGGCTCCACGGGTATATCCATTTGCAAGCAGGTGATTAGTAAGTGTAGCATACCACCCTCGCGGTGCTTTATGAAGACCGTAGAGAGCTTTGTCTAACTTGTATACATGGTCAGGAAACTGAAAATCTTCAAATCCTGGAGGTTGGCACACATAGATTTCTTCTTTAACCTTCCCATACAGAAAGGCATTCTTCACATCCATCTGATACACCGTGAAGTTCATGTATGAGGCACAGGCCAAGAAAATCCATATGGCTTCAAGTCTTGCAACTGGTGCAAAGACTTCCTCATAATCTATCCCTTCCTGTTGGTAGAAGCCTTGAACTACCAGTCGGGCCTTGTTTCTGATAATGACACCTGAGTCATCTCTTTTGTTTCTGAAAACCCATCTGGTTCCTATAGGCAATTTTCCTTTGGGCAGAGGAACTAGATTCCATACTTTAAGTTTCTGAAACTGCATTAATTCTTCTTGCATTGCCTTGACCCAGTTAGACTCTTTAAGAGCCATCTTGACATTCTTGGGCTCAACCTGCGAAATGAAACATGAGTATAAACAGGAATTAATTGGACCTGATTGGCTTCGTGAAAGATTGCTTTCAGGCAAGACATTTTGAGCTGGAATTGACCGGCTCCGGGTGAGAACTCCTTCTGAAAGAGGTCCAATGATGTTTTCCACAGGATGATCCTTGTTGATGCTAAGTGTTGGCACTTCCTCCACAGCTAAGTTGTCAAGTAGATTGCTAAGGTGTGTCAGCTGATTATCATTTGAGGAAGATAGATCATCAGTAGGAACAGCTTCACTTGTTGTAGCTTCTTTATCCACATAGTGTTCCTCAGGAATGTTATCTGTGAACAGTGGATTATCAAAGGTCTGGTGGGAGGAAGATGAGACTTGATCAGTTTCAGGAAGTGGTTGAACGGACTGAGAGATGTCTGGTTCTGACGGAAGAACTTCATGTATCGGAGTCGGCTGAGCTGGAGGGGCACGATTGTACAAGCCTAGAGGGTCAACTGTCAAGAGACTAGGATCACAAGGAACATAGTTAACCCTATAGTCCACGTCATCACCCTTATAGAAATCATCAGCTTGCTCAGATACTCCTGCGCTCTCGGAGGTGGTGCTGAAAGGCCTAAACGTGGAATCATATTCAAAACAGCTAGTTTGGACCAGAACCGGCATCAGTAGAGTTCATCTCTTGCCAATCAATATAATACGATTCCACGATCATCCGAGTCTTCTTGTTGTAAACTCTGTAAGCTGCTTTCTCGGATGAATAACCCACAAAGTAACACTCATCTGCCCTGTCGTCAAACTTGTGATTGGGCTCTATATGAAGAAGAGTGCAAGGGCATCCAAATGACTTGAAGTGACCGACTTTGGGTTTTTGATTGAAAAGAATCTCATAGGGAGTCTTCTGATGGCGCTTGTTCAGGAGTGCTCGATTTTGAACATAGCAAGCGGTGTTAACTGCTTCGGGCCAGAAGAAAATTGGCAGTTTAGATTCTGACAGCATTGTTCGTGCAACTTCTATAAGTATTATGTTCCTCCTTTCAGCAACTCCATTTTGTTGAGGTGTTATGGCTGCACTATACTGCCTAGCAATTCCTTTCTCATCGCAGAAATCTATAAGAGTCTGATTTCTAAATTCTGTGCCATTATCAGTTCTAATCACCTTGACCTTTCGATTCTTTTGATTTTCAATCAAGGTAATAAACTTCTTCAGAATCTCTGGTGTTTCGTCCTTCTTGGCCAGATAGAACACCCAAGTGAATCTGGAATAATCATCTGTCACAACAAGACAATATGACTTCTTCCTAATGCTCATTATGTTGACTGCTCCGAAGAGATCCATAAGAAGAAGTTGAAGAACTGAAGAGATAGAATTGAAAAGTTTAGGCTTATGGGGTCTCTTGTGTTTTTTCCCTTTGGCACATGCGATGCACTTCTCAATGGTAGAAAAGTCTTTAGAAGGCAAGCTGATAACGTGATCACCCTTGGCTAACCTGTTTAGATTCTTCATATTTAAATGACCCAGTCGCCTATGCCATAAGAGACAATCATGCTCCGATGCCTTTGAGAACAAGCAAGTGTTCTCTGTGAATGAATCTGAGTTCATGTTGATAATGTAGGCATTGTTTATCATTGGAGTTCTCATCAGAATCCACTTCTCAGGCACTACAAAGCCAGGCTTCAAAATGATACACTCCTTGTTTGTGAAGTGTGTTGAAAAGCTCTTGTCATAGATTTGAGAAACACTCAAAAGACTGTGATTGAGTTCTTCAACATAGTACACCTCTTCAAAACTGAGAGTTCCATTTGTGACAGTGCCCTTCATGCTTATCCTTCCCCCCTTGTCTCCTGCGAATGATACATAACCTCCGTTGAATGGTTTAACCTCATGTAACTGAGAAAAATACCCAGTCATATGCCGGGAGCAGCCACTGTCTACATACCAAACATGTTTAAGCTTGCTTGGCTGTCCCTACACCACATACACTCAACTAATGAGACAGGTACCCAAATCATAATAGATTTAGGCACTTTGGAAATAGAATAGACTTTGTTTTTAGGTTTGGGTCTGTTCTTGGGTCTGTCCAATTTATTTTCAATATATTTTGACTTGCTTCCATTGCCTCGGTCGACTGGTTTTATCTTAGTTTTAAAAATTTTTGGAGCTTGCTTATGAAAACCAGATTGAGTTTGGTTTGATTTCTTATTCCTTTTAGCAGTGAAAGAAGTCTGAGTCTGAGTCCTCTTTTGAGAGGTTACCTTAGGCTTAGAGGATGGAACGGTCCTCACATGTTTGTTAACCAGTTTAGCCTTAGGTATGACCTTCTGATTCATACCATAGAAGAACTCAGAAGGTCGGTGCAGACAGTGTCGAGCAATGTGGCCTGGTTTCCCACATGCATAGCAGTAGACTTTCTGGTGAAATTCAATTGGGTCAAATGGCTTTATGTCACAGTTACTTTGACCAGAGGATAAGTTTGAAGAAATCTGTTCCAAGGACCCAGTTGGAACATAAAGTTCACAGTGAGGATTCAACTGTGAACCCTCCTCCTTGGTAACTGTGGAATGAGCCGGAGCTGTCTGCTCTGTCAAAGGAGAGGAAGTTGATTGTGAGACGTGATTTATAGCAAAAGTCTTCTGAAAACTTTTCAACATATCATTAGGATTAGTGTTAATTTCATTAAATTTTCCAAAAAAATCAGTTTTTGGAACAAAATATGATTGACTTGTAGACTTGAACAATCTGTGCTCCTCCTAGCACTTCTTTCTACCTCCTTCTGCTCTGAACCTGTAACACTTAGTTTTTCTGCACAAACCTCAGAATCATTAGTCATAACAAGGTCAACAATGAGTATAACAGGTTTTGTGGGAAAATCACAAGCACGATCAGAATCTAATTTCAAGTCATCAACAGATGTGTTGATCCTTGGCATGCTTGAGTAATTATGATTAAACGGTGGTTCACACTTAGTATAACCAAGATCCTTACCCCTCTTTTCCCTATATTGTATGTTTACCATGCTTTCTAAAAGTTTTCTTGAATAATCAAATTTTTCACATTTTACTGAAGGTTTAGAAAGCTGAGTTTTAACTTGGTCCAACTCCAAAGTAAGTTCATCGATTTTGCGTCGAGCATCTCGATAGTTGGACTCTTTGTCACTTAAAAGTTCTTTTAGCCTTGCAACGTCCCGAACCTCGGCTTCGAGTTTTCTTTCGAAAATTCCTTCATTTTTAAGAAATTCTGAGTTAAAGTATTTAAGTTTAGTTACTTCTTTGATTAATGATTCATTGTGTGCCCTGTATTTAAATACTTTATCTATGCATGAGGTTGAGCAAAGATTTGCAGTTACCTCCTTTTGCTTGTCATCCACCTCAGCCATGAAGGCGTGACTCAGAGTTAGTTCCAGTTCCTGCACCTGATCACTCCAATCATATGAGTCAGTCTCTTAAGTCACTAGTGCTTTAGACGTGCTAGCACTTCCTCCCGCAGCAGTGGTCACAGTTTTCTCTTCAGGCTTCTTTTCTCCTTCCTTAGCCACTTTTGGCTGCTTACATTCTCTGGCAAAGTGACCCGGTTGGTCATAGTTGTAGCATCGCAGCTTTGACTTATAAAATCCAAGTATCTTTCCTGGATTGTTTCCAAACCTATTTCTTCCATATCGTTTGATGAACTTCTTTGCCCGAAACACAGCCATAGCCATCTGCCACGAGATATCCATTTCTTCAACATCTGCTGGATTTATCTGCTCTAGATTATCCTGAGTAAGGTTAGCAGGTGCTAACTCTCCAGCCATGAATGCATTGTAGCTGTTCATAAAACCTTTAAACAGCATCAGATTTTCTTCACTTTCTGGATTGATCTTGGACACTCTTCAATGGATCTCCAAAGCTTTGGATCAGTGTACTTGATAAAGGATTGGAATCTGAATTTCCAATCTTGGAAGTTATCTCCTGACACGAGCCTTGGTGGCGTTGTTCCGGTTCCGATCTCATTGTCCAGATTGAGTATGGACAAATTTGTCAGATTCTTTGAAGCCATGATGAATTAGAAAAATTTCTAAGTGTTGTTCATGAAATTCCTGTAGAACAGATCACCAAACACTGCCCAAAAGATAATATTGTAATTGAAATTCTCTTTTATACGAAGAGAAACCTGTACTCGAAGCTCAGTTTATTAATTGAAATATCACGTATTCGAAGTTCCTCTAGTATTCGAAAATAATGCTGTACTCGAAATCACTTGTACCCGAAGTAACCTTTGTAGTCGAAAATTTCTTGTACTTGAACTGTGGCAAACCTTTGAACACTCTATCTGTACTCGAAATAGCTGAACTCGAAAATGTTGAACTCGAAAATACTTAAGAAAAGTTTTATAAAAATATTTCTTAAGGTTTGGAGTCCCAAATTTACACAGTAGCTAGATGGAGTAGAGAAGAATGATAAAATGCTAAACTTGCTTCAGAAAGTTGTTACCTTGACGATGAAAAAAGCACTCATGCTCGGATACCACTTCTAGGTCTCTAACCGGATCAAGAACTGAACTTTAACTTCTAAATCATCATCAATGATCTCTAACAAGTGCGGAATCCAAGTTAGAATCAAGAAAGCAAGTAGAAAAATGTAATCTTTGTATATATACTGAAAAGTTCGAGTACGAGTACCTCAATACGTCTAGAGAGCAAATGCCTCGGGATTCCAACCTAAACCTGTACAAAATACGTCTATTTATACTAGGCCTAGGTGTACTCGAAATCTACTACATACTATTTCGAGTACACGAATACATCGAGTACTCGAACGTGTACTCGATCTTACTGTATACGAAAATGATCAAAATTTGGACTTTGACTCTTCTCGGTTGACTTTGTCAGTCTTCAATGCTTTCGGGGCTCTACACGAAATTTCTTTAACAAGGAGAGACTGTGACAACTAGTACCTGACCGGCCAGCACTTCCGTACGGTATGTGTCCTTTCAATAGTTACTGTGTGTAAATACATGTTTGTGAACAGTAGTTGCATTAACAGAATTCAAAATACAAGAAACAGTTGTACGTATTTATGTGTAAACTTAAATGCCGTAAGTACAACACTCACTTGAAACAATAGCTGTTAGTATTTAGGTGAAAACCTAAGTACGGATAACACAACAAATCAAGAGAAACAACAGTGTTCAAAAAAATAACAAGAACAAGTCGGTTGCGATATGATATCCATAGATGACAGGAATCAGATGGCCGACAAATCAATATGAAAACAATGTGATAACAGGATGGTTAGTTGAGTCTGATAGTGAAGAAATACAATTTAAAACAATATTGCAGTGTCGTTACAGAATAACGAACTGACAGTGTGTTTGCGTGGGTGACGATTCACACAAACATATCTGTGAGTTTAACGTTATGAAATGATGACTGGGAAGTAGAAAACAAAAGTCAGAAAGCCAAACCATCGACGTGTTCGTTCGAATGACGATTCGAACGAATACGCGCGATGGTGACGCGATCTGACGAAACGAAAACGAAACACGACACGAACGACATTAAATTAATAAAATAAAATAAATAATGTTTTGCAATTTTGAAACTCATCAAAATAAGTAAACAACTCTTTTTAATATAAAACACTTAAAATACACGTTAAATTCCGGAAATGCAACGAAAACGCGAACCGAGCAAACGAAACGAACCCGAATACCCCCGAGGTATATAAACACCAAATGAGGGCTTTTCCCTCATTTCTTGGCAGCCCCATCTCTCTCTAAACTCAGATTCACGAACCCTCTCTCTCTAGGAGAACCACTCTTCAAGTCGCGATATCTTGCTCATTTCTCGACGAAATTGGGCGTTCTTGGTGTCCACGCATAGCTCTCGACCACCTCTACCTAGAAGTACAAAGGATCTGGAGTTTTCACTGGCCAACTTTGAGGTATGAGCAAAAGAAAATCTAGAAAAAGTAGGGTTTTCACTTTGTTTGTTGCACTAACCCCTAACCGACCTTGGAACCACCACCATGCAACCTATACCTCTAAAGACCCTTCATCGTGTAGCACTACCCTAGAACTAGCTTAGACCCAGTGAGAATGACGATGAACAGTAGCAGATCACAAAAGAAAGCAGGCTGACCGAACCTCGAATGGCCGAACCTGCCCTCTCCATGATCCATGCTGCGAACCTGCATGTTTGCTGCTGAACTGGCATGCAGCCGAACCTTCCCAGTCACCGAACCGGGGGACTTCGAGTTGAATGACCACGAACCTCTTTGGGGACCACCGGACCTTAGTCAACGAAACTCTGGAAGCCGAACCCCCATGACAAGCCATCTTCACCGAACCTATCCATCACCACCGAACCATAGCACCGGCGAACCCAGCTGCCGAACCAAGCAGATGCCAAACCCTAGCGTGGAGGATAGGTTCGTTGATATTATGTGTTACTCAATGGCATGGACCTGCGACCATCAGTTCATTGGGCCAATAAGTTTCTAGGCCCACACGTGCTCATGGCCCATGTGAATAATCGACCCATGCTAATGTCGTTCAACCACTATAGCCCAACCAGCCCATGTTCTTTGTTTTTGGCCCATGTGGCATGTCTTGGCCCATAGTTACCTATCCATCCCACTATTTAGGCCCAATAGCAAGTGGATCGCTCAAGATTTAATTAGTGGACCCGTGGGGGTCCATCAAGCCCACACATCATTCGGCCTATGTGGTAACCCGCTCAACATCAACCATTTGACCCAATTGACCTTTTGACCCACATGGTTTGGATTGAATTTAACACATAAAACTTAACGGAAAGGGGATAACAATGTGATTTAGTAAAGCAATATAGTTTGATTTCGTTAACGAGTGATTTCAAGTGTTAAGACACATGAACCAAAGAATTGTGTTACAAAACCATGTTTCAGGGGGTAAGGATTGATAATCCTTTAACTTAAAACCTAAAGTTTCATAAATTGAATTATTTTGAGTATGATGAGCAAACCAAGTGATCATGAAACAAATGAACAAGTACATCAATCTTAATCCAATGGAATTAAGTGTCATTAGGAACTCTAACCGGTAAATAGGGCCGAATGAAAAACAATGACCGAGACAAGCGAGTGTTGACCATCTCTAAGGTTAACACAAACACATACACATGAATTCATATAACTTATACTTATAAGCTACAACAACGTGAAATCAATACAGGATCGTGGAAACAAACTCAAGTACAATCAAGAGCGCGTGAATTTCTTCGTTTAAGCTAAGTCAACCATTTCAACAACAAGGTGAGTTCATATGCCCTTTTCTTTAATCTTAAATAATTTTAAACTCTCGGGGCTGAGAAACATGCTTACTTTTACTTATTTAAAAGTTTTTCTTAACATATTATTTATACTATGATTAGATAATACTGCTTGCATTATTATCATTTATCATTGTATGCATGCTTGTATGATCATGACATGACAGGAATAACTAGGATGAATATGATAATATAACTTCATAATTCATCAATACATTAGAATAACATAGTTTCAAGATTATATCTTACAACACTTATTTATTCTTATAATCACAGGAGAACATTATGACAAGAACAAAACACAAGAATGATATGAAGATAACACATCTTCTTAACATCATTCAACACCAGAGTTAAGTAAGTGTAATAGGACAAGTTCTTATAACACTTAGCTTTACAACTCCATACATATTACAGGATAACATGGAACAAGAATCATTCACCACCTGAGTCGACTAAGTGTAATAAGACTCGTTCTTATCACAGCTTAGTGACAACATGGTGATTATATGGAATAACAAGGAATGATAATCATGATAATATAACTTCATGATAACAACGTCATTCACACAATAATTAACATAATATAATAAGACAAATTCTTATTTAACCTTGTTAATAACAATGAGAACATACAACCATGAGAACAAATAACACAGATGAACACAATTACAATTAATTACTATTGAACTGTTGTATTATATCATTTCAATCATGTGCCATTATGCAAATTGATCATGTAAGCCCCTTTATAATCACTGACCAGTTAGTTTGACGTGACTAAACCGACTATAGCATAGTGGTACCATAGGTTTGACAAACCTCCGGCGAGTAGGTCGGTATGTTACTCGTAATTTCAATTGGCCGGTAACGTATGACCGGTAACAGGGCGACTTCAAGTCAGGGTCTGGAAAGCGTCACATGGTGATATTAATCTACAAGGATATTGTAATTAATCCAGCGGGATCCTATTGACTAGTATGTTGAAAATTTGATCTTCTCTCATGTTCCACTACTGGTAATAGCTTATGTTGAGGTCAATGGGAATACAAAGCGATAGAGGTAAATCGGATTAACCTGATTACGTGAAGGTTGCAATGGATTCCTTTTGGGCTCTATGCATTTCAAGTTGAGAACAAAAAACAATGGGTTAACTTACACTCTTAATATTTAAAAGTGACTAATAGTTAACCCCACAAGTAACAGAATAATACAGGGATCAGATTTGATAAATCTAATATCCTTAATACATAAAAAGGGTTATCATTACTTCGGTTTGATAATTAAACTCTTAGTATTATATTATTCCATACATGATTTGATATGTGATTAATAGATGAGATGAACAGGTGAAATGGGAACGGATATCTATAGTTCTATAGCAAGTAGTGTGGAGTTCTAGTAGTTATGTGGTGGGATGTTGGTTGGGGCTTGGTTCCCTACATATGCCCTATATATAAGCATAATTACTAGGATGAGATACTACTTGTAAATATAACTATTGAGAAGCCATTGGGTGAACGGGTGAAACAAACAACATACAAGTAAAAGAAATTACATTGTGATTGTGCATGTGAACAAATCAAGGTTTTTCAATCACTATATTATGAACTCACCAACCTAGTGTTGACTTTGTTTAAATGCATGTTTTCTCAGGTGACGAACATGTGTAGTCACTCATATGCAAAGGCTAAGCTAGTGGACTTTTAGAAGACCTAGCTTCATTTTGTGTTGCATACTTTTGATATGACAAAACATTGAATCATATTTTGTATATCTTGTACAGTTACAAGATAGAAGCCACGGGGATTCTTTTGGTAGAATTACTTAGTTAAATCATGAACATTGTGATGTAATTTAACTTTGTAATTCTGTATTGATGTCATTTTAGAATTTCTCATTTTATATCTCATGTGCTATGTAAACAATCTGATCTTTCGATTATCACAACGATATCGCGCCCCGGGAACCTTCCGCTCGACGGGGAAGCCGATCCGTTCCCGCAGGCTCAGAGTGTGACAAGATCTATTCAAACTTACTTCGTTGTTTGTACATTAACGTTAAGACTTTGTGAGGGCTTGTTACGATAACAACACTTATGTTTTGTCTAATAAACCAGAATACACAAATATGTTTGTACAGTAATAATGTTTGACTCGATTCAACAAGTATTCTCCCCTATTTGAAAAGTTTGTAAAAGAGTAAAGAGGGGCCTTAGACTCACCTTAGTGATTGACGGAAAAGTGAATGCGTGAGCTCGTTCTTAGGAAACGTGTTGGTCACCAGCTACCTATATCGTATACCATACGTGAGTTCGTGTAAGTGACCGTGTTCGTGTTCGTGCTCGTATTTGTGCTCAACAACCCTCAGTTGATATGTTTGCTCATGTCGGTCCACATTGACCGTGTTTACTCGTGTTTGCTCGTGTTTGACAATCTTTGACCGTGTTTGACCGTGCGTGACCATGTTTGACTGCGTCAGGTCAACGACCCGCTGGTGAACTGTGTGTCGGTTGTGATTCGTGTAACATTTGTGGTTGTGCTCATTGTGTGCAAAACGTGTAATTCGCGTTCATGGACAACTACTATTTGTAGTAAGTGTCCATTCTTATTAAGTTCCATAACATATAACGTTTTTAAGGTTCTAGCATGCTTGTTAGTCCTACGTGATCGTGTTAACACATAGCACGTTGTCATAAGCGGTCAGTTAAACATACAAGTCATTCTTTCACATTAAAGTTTCCTAGAATGGCAAGTTTCTATTTGACATGTTCAATCACCAACATTACATATCTTATCTTGACAATAATCATGTTTCATCCTGTTAAGCCATTTAGCATGTACAATTCATACCGATCATTACTAAATCTAGTTTTCACGAATTAAAGTTACTAAAAATAGTAACCTTGCGACGAATTAAAGTTACTAAAAATAGTAACCTTGCCAATTTATCCATCAAATTATCCTAATCATTTCTAATCCATTCATTAATCAAATTTCATCATAATATATCTCCAAACATCATTTTAACTTAATCATTTTACCAACATCATCATCTAGTTATATCCGAGTTACAAAAGTTACTATTAATAGTAACTTGGTCTATGACCACAGATCAATCCCAAATCAATTCCTTAGCATCATAACATCATGTTATCACTCAAATGACAAATCTATACACATGCATGTTCATCATTTCACCCATATCGCCCTCTTGCATCATAAAAGTTACTATAATAGGCAAGTATTGCAAATATTCATATTTTGACCATTTAAACTATAACAAAGTATGTAACATACCATCAAACACACCAATAAACATGCATGAATATCCAAAATCACCTAAAATACTCTAGATCATGCATGCATGTCAATATTCCACTCATTCAAGACCAAACCAAGCATCATACATATCATCATCATCATGGATCGTCACATTTCACCATCTAATCACTCTAGATCATCATTAACCATCAGATTCAAATTCATGCAGCTTGCATGCAACCTTTGAGCCTTGCCATTAAAACTACCTCTCAAGCTCTTGTAGCACCAAAATGATGTTGTAGCAGCCTTAGAAACTCCTGGACAGCAGTATTTGATACAAATGAGATGGTGATGGTGATGAACAACCTCTACAATCTTCCCTTCAAGCTCCTTTGTGATCCTCCCTAGCTTCCAAGCTTTAAAATGAGTCTCTAATGGCTTCCCAGAGCAAAAGCAGGAGGTTTGTAGGTGTTTTGGCGAAGGCAACTCCTGCTAATCGTGTTTGAGTCCGACTAAAATGATGAGGATAGAGTTAATAATGGTTTTGGGTTGCTTAAGAAGATTTTAAGTTATCAGAACTCCCAGGCGTATCGGCTGGCGGGCGTGCTTGGCGCCGGACGTTGTGCGCGGGTGAGCCGGCCAAGAGGCACTCTTGCGTTTTTCACGCGTATTGCCAAGGGTCAAGGATTGGGCTCTGGCGTACCGCCTGACCCATTGGACAAGCCCAATTAGCCTATTTTCATGTTTTGGGCTTGTTTCCACTCGTTTCTCGACTGTAACATGTCGTTTGAGCATCGTTTGAACTCTAATTGTCAATTATTAGTCAAAATTGACCCGTGAAGTGTTTTTGTACCTAAATGTTGTGATGTTCACCAACGTTCTTGATTTCTGACACGTGCGAGCGGTTTCTCGATAATTTCTCGATTTATCCACGTGTCACACTAAATTAAACTAATTCTAGTGCCACGTATACAATTATCAATTAAATAAACATTTGATTAAATAAGATGCTGAACTGGATTTTATGGGGTGTCACAGATTTCTTGGAAGATCATGGATATAAAGGGAATCAATCCATCCTTTTCCACCCACAAGATATTGATGGTCGAGGATTTTAAGCCCGTAGTTCAGCATCAGATACTTCTGAATCCCAATATGCATGACGTTGTGAAGAATGAGGTTATCAAGATATTTGATGCAGGTTTGATTTATCCTAAATCTGATTCTCCTTGGGTGAGTCCGGTACAGGTTGTCCTAAAGAAGGGTGGGATGATAGTGATTGCCAATGAGAGAAACGAGTTGATTCCTTCACGTACAGTTACCTGATGGAGAGTTTGCATAGACTACCGAAACTGAATGATTCCACCAAAAAAGACCATTTCCCATTGCCATTCATTGATCAGAAGAAACCTTTACTATTAATAGTTTCATTGCATATTTATGGGATGAGTGAGCTGATGCAAATTAATACTTGTTTGAATTATGCATCTCAATACTCACAATGTTGACAAAGTTAGATTTAATCTAGGCATTAGAACAAACCCTCGGCACTTCCTTCATCATCAACCCATTTTTTATTTGTTGGAAACCCGAATCAAATTTGCAAGAAGTTGCATTTTTGGTAGTTTTCTAGAAACAAATAATTAAGCAAATCTATGCTTGCTTATTGAGTTTATGTCAAAAAAAAAAAAAAAACAGAATTTTGTTTAAGTCAAAAAGGCTTTGTTAATATTTGCTTTGTAGTTTAATTCTAGGCCAACGGATTTCGCTTATCTTAGTCCCTTTGTCCCTAAACATACTCAGACCCATACATAACCCAATTAAAGTAGTTTTGATTAATCTATGCTATATTTTTGCTAGTTGATTTATATTTGATTTTCTTACAAGTTTCATATTTGTTGATTCATCATCTTGGCAATTGAGTGTTCTATACATACACATTAAATGTATGAATTTATAATGTGAGGCCCCGAAACCGGGCACCTCGCAGAGGTTGGTTTTCATCATAACACATAGCTCTTAAACTAAAAACTTTCATAATCATGCAGCGGAAATGTAAACATAGTTTGATAAACAGAATTTAATAAAGTGTCTGTATCAAAATCATATCGAATTGCCAAAACCAACGGATCGTCTGGATTGATGCCCGAGCTCCATGCTTTCTCTTATCATAGCTTTAACCTGACATACATGCTAAATCAAGTCAGCTTACGCTGGTGAGTTCTAGTTTTCGTAAAACAACATTAAACATACATATCATAAACATCATTTCATACACATAGTCCATAACCTTAGCACATATCATCATTTCCATCATCGTCTTACGTTCCACTGTCACCATACGAACAGTGGGCTTATGCCGGCACAAGGCTCCATGTTTATAGTTCGATCGACTCTTACCATGTTTATAGTCCGATCGACTCTTACCATGTTTATAGCCCGATCGGCTCTTACCATGTTTATAGCCCGATCGGCTCCGTGTTTATAGCCCGGTCGGCTCCATGTTTATAGTCCGGTCGACTCTCTTGTTTATAGTCCGGTCGACTCCATGTTTATAGTCCGGTCGACTCTCATGTTTATAGCTCGGTCGGCTCCCTGTTTATAGTCCGATCAACTCCCCTGTTTATAGCCCGATAGGCTGTTCGTATCCTGATACAATCAGGTCATCATTCATATTCACCCAGTACAAGTACCGGAGCATCATCATTCTCACATATCCTATAGCACGTATAGGGACATCATTCATTCATCATACATGATACACTAGCATCATACCGTCATTCATCACAATCCTCATACATTTCATGCTAGCATTATAACATCATTCATCGGGTTAATCATGGCATCTTAGGCATGTCATACTAGCCTCATTTCATCATACCATCATACCATACTAGCATCGTTGTCATATCATAACATCATGGTATCATACTATCATCCTAGCCACCTAGGACCTTGCCATATCCCTATAACTATTCTCATAGTTATCGTCATGAAGCATGTGATCATAAAGTCATCATCATATCATATGCTAGCATCATTATCATGTCATGTTATTTATCATCATAACTCATTTATCATGCATTCATCATAATTAGCATACTTTCATGCATACACCATACTAACACATAACATGCATATATAGTCAGGGCATATCATCATTCATTCATCATCATCATAAGCACATAACATCATAGGCATCACCATAAGCATGCATGTCAGCCCAAAGCATCAGACATAAAAGAGGGCGTCTAGAACTCACCTGATAGTAGACTCTCGTTTTCCTTAGCCGAACTCCTTAGCTAGGACTCAAGGAACCTACATCATTACATCATCCCATTACATCACATTCTTAGACTTATAAATTATTATAAGTCCTCATAACCAACTAGTCCCCATTATAAACTCAAGTTCCCGAATCTTAGCTAAGTATCCGAAACACTGGAGGTTCATTACACACCCCATACTTGAAACCCATGTACACGAAATTCCTGGAGTTCACGAAATGGATTGTACTCGAAATCATTAAGTGTATTCGAAGTAGCATGTGTACACGAAATGGCTCTTGTACTCGAAATGCCATGTACACGAAGTATCCTTGTATTCGAAACAGTCATGTACTCGAAATAACAATATATTCGAAATAAGAATGTATGATTTCGAGTACCCTCTATACCTGATTTCGTGTACTCATCATTTCATCATTAAACGTCTCAGAAATTCATCTAAGACTTTGGGAAGCTAGTTCTAGGTTCCTTAGGGTGTTATCTACACACTGGAACTTCAAAGTTCCGAACTTTATGCATAAAGGTGTGAGCTTTATGCATAAGTTCCCTTTTTATATAACTATCCTAACTTTTGTATAAAAATCTAGCTTTTTGATTTAGAACACTTACTTGAAGTTAGGTGATCACCCCTGTAGATTCCCGTGCGTTTCCTCCTTCGTTTGGTCGATCAAAAGCTCGATCCTTGAAGTTTCTTGGTTCCTACTTCGTGTACTCGAGAGAGAGCGTGCTCAGCCAAAGGTTCGCACATATCCCAAGGCACTGGTATTTATAGGGAGGGTCCCTGTATTCGAAATCTCCTATACACGAAATATGGTGTACTCGAAATCTTCCTCATTTCGAGTACACGATCCCTAAGACCCTTATCGATTATTTTTCGTCTGATTTCCCACAAGTTACTTATCCGTTACACATACGTAGGATTCAAATAACTTGTATTAGAAAAATTGGGGTGTTACAAGTCTCCCCTCCTTATAATAGGTTTCGTCCCGAAACCTGCCTCGTTACACATTGAACAAATGAGGATACAACTTCCTCATCTCGTCTTCCAATTCCCACGTCGTGTCTGAACCCTTCTGATGCTTCCACTGAACTCTTACTTGACGAGACGTTTTATTCCGTAGCTGCTTTTCCTTCGTATCCACAATGGCAACTGGTTCTTCAATGTAGTTCAGTCGGTCATCTACCTCAATGTCATCTAAAGGAACATGCGCCTGCTCGTCTGCCAAGCAGTTCCTAAGATGTGACACGTGGAAGGTAGGATGAATCCCGTTCAGCTCCTCTCGTAGGTCCAGTCGATACGCGACTTTCCCTACCCTTGCTTTTATCGGAAACGGTCCGATGTACCTCGGACTCAACTTCCCTCGCTTTCTGAATCGAATGATACCCTTCCATGGTGATACTTTCAGCAGCACTCGATCGCCAACATCAAACTCAATCGGTCTTCGACGCTTGTCCGCGTAAGACTTTTGGCGATCTTGCGCAGCTTTCATACGTGCTTTTATCACCCGTAGCTTTTCTGCCATATCAATCACGGCAGCCTTGTTTCCCATTTCTTTCTGCCCAACTTCACCCCAGCACACCGGGGTTCTACATCGTCTTCCGTACAACGCCTCATATGGGGGCATTCCGATGCTAGAGTGGTAGCTGTTGTTGTAAGAAAACTCCACCAATGGCAAGTGGTCATCCCAGCTCCCTCCAAAATCGATAATGCACGCCCTAAGCATATCCTCCAACGTTTGGATAGTCCTTTCCGACTGTCCATCCGTCTGAGGGTGATAGGCGGTACTGATATTTAACCTCGTTCCCATGGCATCATGAAACTGCTTCCAGAATCTGGAAGTAAACCTCGTATCTCGATCTGACACAATGGAGACAGGAACTCCATGTCGAGTCACAATCTCCTTTACGAACAACTCAGACAACCTTTCGGACGTATACGTATCCCTGATAGGAAGGAAGTGTGCACTCTTCGTCAGCCGGTCCACAATCACCCAAATGGTATCATGTCGTTTAGCTGTCCTCGGTAGCTTGGTGATGAAATCCTTGGTGATGTGTTCCCATTTCCATTCCGGTATCTCAAGAGGTTGCACATATCCGTAGGGCTTCTGATGTTCAGTCTTCACTTGCGCACAAGTAAGGCACCTGTTCACATACTGCATCACATTAAACTTCATGCCCGGCCACCAATAATCTTTCCGAAGATCTTGATACATCTTTGTCGCACCGGGATGCACAGAATAACGTGATTTGTGGGCTTCATCTAAAATCCTCGACCGAATGTCCCCATTTCTGGGTACCCACATACGACCGAATCGTACTTTCACACCGTGATCATTGTCTTCCAAGTTCTTGACTTGCCCGAAGACACGTTCAAAACCCACATACTCTTCTTTCAATCCTTCCTGTTGCGCCTGCTTGAGCTCATTCAGAAAGTCTGGCGTTATCACCAAACTATACGATTTTACTCGTATGGCAGGATGATCAGTCTTGCGACTCAAGGCATCTGCAACTACATTGGCCTTTCCCGGGTGATATAGAATATCACAATCATAATCCTTTAGTAGCTCAAGCCATCGTCTCTGCCTCATGTTCAAATCCTTTTGCTCGAAGAAGTACTTCAAGCTCTTGTGGTCGGTGTAGATGGTACTCCTTACTCCATACAAGTAGTGCCTCCATATTTTCAATGCAAACACCACTGCAGCGAGTTCAAGATCGTGGGTCGGGTAGTTAGCTTCATGAATCTTTCGTTGGCGCGAAGCATAAGCTATTACCCTTCAACTTTGCATGAGTACGCATCCCAACCCTTGTCGTGACGCGTCGGCATACACAACAAGATCATCATTTCCATCCGGCAGTGCTAGAACAGGAGCTTGGGTAAGTTTCTCCTTTAGCACTGAAAACGCTTGTTCTTGGTTTGGACCCCATTCGTACTTTACGTCGTTCTTCGTGAGCTTCGTCAGTGGCGTCGCTATCTTGGAGAAGTCCTGAATAAATCTCCGATAGTAACCGGCCAAACCAAGAAAACTGCGTACTTCCGTAGGTGACTTCGGAGGGCTCCATTTCATAATCGTTTCAACTTTAGCTGGATCTACCATAATGCCTTCTGGGTTCACCACGTGACCCAGAAACTGTACCTCTCGTAACCAGAAAGCGCATTTGGAGAATTTAGCATAAAGTTTCTCTTTCCTCAGGATCTCCAATACCTCACGTATGTGGCAAGCATGGTCTCCCTCGTTCTTTGAATAAATCAATATATCATCAATAAACACTATCACCGATCGGTCCAGCATCGGTCGACATACTCTGTTCATCAAATCCATAAATGCTGCAGGAGCATTCGTCAATCCAAACGACATAACGAGAAACTCGTAATGTCCATAACGCGTACGGAAAACAGTCTTTGGAATATCCTGCTCTCGAACTTTCAACTGATGGTAACCGGATCGGAGATCTATCTTTGAGAACCAGCTTGCACCTTGCAGTTGATCGAACAAGTCATCAATTCTAGGTAGAGGATACCTGTTCTTTACGGTCAACTTATTCAGTTCCCTGTAATCGATACACATACGCGTACTTCAATCTTTCTTCTTAACGAACAACACCGGTGCTCCCCACGGAGAGACACTCGGTCGTATAAAACCTTCATCAAGGAGTTCTTGTAGCTGGGTCGTCATTTCCTTCATCTCGGTTGGAGCTAAACGGTAAGGTGCTTTGGCAACGGGTTGTGCCCCCGGCACTAAGTCGATCTGGAACTCAATTTCTCGTTCGGGTGGTAATCCAGGCAATTCCTCAGGGAATACATCGGGGAAGTTACACACCACGGGAACATCATCAATCGTCCTCGTATCCGTACGTTCCTCAATCGCGTAGGCCAAGTAGGCTACACACCCTTGCCTCATCATAACCTCAGCCGTGATCATCGAAATGATCTTAGGCGCATACATCGCTTTATCACCATAAACCGTCACAGAGCTCCCATCCATCGCACGTAAACATATCATCTTTCGTCGACATACAATGTTTGCCTCATATTTGGCTAACCAGTCCATACCCAAAACCACATCGAATCCTCCTAAGGTAATAAGAAACAATCGGACAGGGAACCTATGACCTTCTATCTCAACATAACAATCATCAATAGCCTCAGTCACCCTGGTCATCTTACCAATAGCCGTCTCTACATCAAATACCCGATCTATCTTCTTAACCTTCCCAGATAACGCATCACAGAAAGTAGAAGATATAAAACTCATACTGGCACCAGAATCAAACAATACCGAAGCAGGAATATTCTTGATAGAAAAGGTACCTGTGACCACATCAGGGTCCTCAATCGCATCATCCTTCGTCGTCGTAAAGGCTTGTGCTTTAGCCTTCTGCTTCTTCTTTTTGTCTTGGGTGCGTTCTCTCTTCATCCTGCAGTTGCCCCTATGGTTCTCTGCCCATAAACCGACATCTGCCATATCATCTGTTGCCCCTATGGCTCGCAATCCATAGGCTGACAATCATATCGTTGTGCGTTGTTCATACGATCCTCTATCGATAATCCATATATCCCAACATTGTTTAGCACTTTCATGTCTTTCTATCCATACACCTATGACCGTAACATCATAAGTTTCCCCTATGGCTTTCCGTCCATAGACCGATAACTGTAACATCGTATGTTGTCCCTATGGCTCTCCGTCCAGAGACCGACAATCGTAACATCGTATTTTGCCCTATGGCTCTCCGTCCAGAGACCGACAATCGGTAACATCGTATGTTGTCCTATGGCTCTCTGTCCATAGACCGACAATCGTAACATCGTATGTTGCCCCTATGGCTCCTTGTCCATAGACCGACAACCGTAACATCGTATGTTGCCCCTATGTCCAGCCGTCTTAACTTTCTACATAACGCAACAATTGACGAGTTAGTACAGGAATCAGTTTAGCACGGAATAAGTGTTGTAAATCGTTAATGACGTTGATCAGGTGCTATTCACCATTTACCCAACTCATAGGCTCTAAACGTTTCCCATCCCAACTCTTCAATTTGCATGACATTAACTACATACATAACCTTACATCTAACCCTTAACTCATACATAACATTCAGCTCGTGGCATCCGTTCATCCGTGGTTGGCAATCCGCATCAATTAATCCCATTCTCAGTTTAAGTCTTAGCATTTGGGATACCAAGATCTCTCAAACTATGGCTCTGATACCAACTTGTGAGGCCCCGAAACCGGGCACCTCGCAGAGGTTGGTTTTCATCATAATACATAGCTCTTAAACTAAAAACTTTCATAATCATGCAGCGGAAATGTAAACATAGTTTGATAAACAGAATTTAATAAAGTGTCTGTATCAAAATCATATCGAATTGCCAAAACCAACGGATCGTCTGGATTGATGCCCGAGCTCCATGCCTTCTCTTATCATAGCTTTAACCTGACATACATGCTAAATGAAGTCAGCTTACGCTGGTGAGTTCTAGTTTTCGTAAAACAACATTAAACATACATATCATAAACATCATTTCATACACATAGTCCATAACCTTAGCACATATCATCATTTCCATCATCGTCTTACGTTCCACTGTCACCATACGAACAGTGGGCTTATGCCGGCACAAGGCTCCATGTTTATAGTTCGATCGACTCTTACCATGTTTATAGTCCGATCGACTCTTACCATGTTTATAGCCCGATCGGCTCTTACCATGTTTATTGCCCGATCGGCTCCGTGTTTATAGCCCGGTCGGCTCCATGTTTATAGTCCGGTCGACTCTCTTGTTTATAGTCCGGTCGACTCCATGTTTATAGTCCGGTCGACTCTCATGTTTATAGCCCGGTCGGCTCCCTGTTTATAGTCCGATCGACTCCCCTGTTTATAGCCCGATCGGCTGTTCGTATCCTGATACAATCAGGTCATCATTCATATTCACCCAGTACAAGTACCGGAGCATCATCATTCTCGCATATCCTATAGCACGTATAGGGACATCATTCATTCATCATATATGATACACTAGCATCATACCGTCATTCATCACAATCCTCATACATTTCATGCTAGCATTATAACATCATTCATCGGGTTAATCATGGCATCTTAGGCATGTCATACTAGCCTCATTTCATCATACCATCATAACATACTAGCATCATTTCATCATACCATCATAACATACTAGCATCGTTATCATATCATAACATCATGGTATCATACTATCATCCTAGCCACCTAGGACCTTGCCATATCCCTATAACTATTCTCATAGTTATCGTCATGAAGCATGTGATCATAAAGTCATCATCATATCATATGCTAGCATCATTATCATGTCATGTTATTTATCATCATAACTCATTTATCATGCATTCATCATAATTAGCATACTTTCATGCATACACCATACAAACACATAAACATGCATATATAGTCAGGGCATATCATCATTCATTCATCATCATCATAAGCACATAACATCATAGACATCACAATAAGCATGCATGTCAGCCCAAAGCATCAAACATAAAAGAGGGCGTCTAGAACTCACCTGATAGTAGACTCCCGTTTTCCTTAGCCGAACTCCTTAGCTAGGACTCAAGGAACCTATATCATTACATCATCCCATTACATCACATTCTTAGACTTATAAATTATTCTAAGTCCTCATAACCAACTAGTCCCCATTATAAACTCAAGTTCCCGAATCTTAGCTAAGTATCCGAAACACTGGAGGTTCATTACACACCCCATACTCGAAACCCATGTACACGAAATTCCTGGAGTTCGCGAAAAGGATTGTACTTGAAATCATTAAGTGTATTCGAAGTAGCATGTGTACACGAAATGGCCCTTGTACTCGAAATGCCCTGTACACGAAGTATCCTTGTATTCGAAACAGTCATGTACTCAAAATAACAATATATTCGAAATAACAATGTATGATTTCGAGTACCCTCTATACCTGATTTCGTGTACTCATCATTTCATCATTAAACGTCTCAGAAATTCATCTAAGACTTTGGGAAGCTAGTTCTAGGTTCCTTAGGGTGTTATCTACACACTGGAACCTCAAAGTTCCGAACTTTATGCATAAAGGTGTGAGCTTTATGCATAAGTTCCCTTTTTATATAACTATCCTAACTTTTGTATAAAAATCTAGCTTTTTGATTTAGAACACTTACTTGAAGTTAGGTGATCACCCCTGTAGATTCCCGTGCGTTTCCTCTTTCGTTTGGTCGATCAAAAGCTCGATCCTTGAAGTTTCTTGGTTCCTACTTCGTGTACTCGAGAGAGAGCGTGCTCAGCCAAAGGTTCGCACATATCCCTAGGCACTGGTATTTATAGGGAGGGTCCATGTATTCGAAATCTCCTGTACACGAAATATGGTGTACTCGAAATCTCCCTCATTTCGAGTACACGATCCCTAAGACCCTTATCGATTATTTTTCGTCTGATTTCCCACAAGTTACTTATCCGTTACACATACGTAGGATTCAAATAACTTGTATTAGAAAAATTGGGGTGTTACATACAATAAACCAAGTGTGTGTGAACATTGTGAGACATATAAGGTGTAGCATGTTAATGAATCCTCTTGTTTATAAATTGTTGATGATAATTTTTATTTGATTTTCTTTCTTTCAATTTCAACTTTTTAAGCCTTTCATAAACAATCTAACTTCTTAACTATTTAATTCGTCTTTGCTTACAAGTTGATTATTAGAATTTATTTTCACCATTTAGACTCGTTGTTTGCTTGAGGACAAGAAAACTTCAAGTGTGGGGAGATTTGATACATGTAAAATTATACATATTATTTGATGGAATTTCCCTTGCTTTTTCACATAAAGAACACACAAATTCATTCTCAAATAGTCCTAATTTATGTTTTTGGGAATTTGAAAGAAAATAAATGTGATCAGAAGAAAATCAAACCTTAAGCATAATTTCAGCAATTTTGAGCAAATTCCCAGATGTGCAGTTCTGTGCTGATTCTTGCACTAGCAGTACGGCCAGCATTCCCAAGACAACACAGGCTGTGCCAAGCCCATGCATGGCACTGCAAAACCTTGCACGACCTTCCAACCAGGGAGTGCCGGGCCACCCAGGAAAGTGTCGGGCCAAAGTATGGCAGTGCTGACCTACGCACGACCGCGCCATCAGGAAGTGTCGAGCCATGGTCAGGAAGTGCAGAGCCAGAGGAAGGTAGTGCCGGCCATTTGACTTGCGCGCGACTGTGCGACCATTGGCATGATCATGCCTAACACCTTGAGTCGATTTTAAAGACTTTGCTGAAAATGGAAACTTTGACAACTGCCTCAGACAAAAGTGAAGCATTGTAGCACATTGCACAATCGTGCAAATATGGCGCACGACCGTGCCAAAGTCCAGACTCCTATATATTGTGCTTTCTTTTTCATTTGAGAGGGTTGGACTTCTTGGAGCAAAAAAACTTTCTGCTCACATTCTTTCGAGCATTCCAAGGGTGATGTTGAAGGATTTGAAGATCCAAGGAACGTCCAACAACATTTTCTTTACAATACTTGTTTGCTTGTGGTTAGAATTTACCATTTCTACCATGACTTTTGTTAATTTTGCACACTTTCTCGTTGTTCTTGTAAGCCTTATGGGCTGCTTAGTTTGTTGTCTAGATTATGATGAAACTTATGTTCTTATGATGATAATTATATGAATTGGTCGAAATGGTTTATGCCAAGATTCAAGATGAAGTTATGATTTTATTCCAATGATGTTGTAGAGTTGTGTAGGTTGATTACTTGTAACCCCCCATTACTATTTAACAATTTTCTATAATATCAGAGTTGGTCCCAGCAAATTTTTCATTTTCAAAACCTTGTTTGACCTTTTTTATTTTATAATATTAAACAAAGTTCAACGCAAACGTAAACGTATCACAGATTTAACAATACTTATTTATATAAGTAATTTTAAACCAAAATTTCAAACGTTTGCAACAAGGTTTGTTCGTTCGATTCACAGTCCACCTCGATCCTTACAGCCAGGTCCATGATGTTTGACCTACAAACATCACACAATAATTCACATTAGTTCATAAGAACTAAGTAAACGCCAATGGTTTCGCACAACAAAATGTAAAAATACATTTTTCACAATCAACATTCAAACTGAGTCATTTCTATTCGAATTGACTCTCACAATATAATAATATTATATTATCAATTATCAACTATTGCTTACAATAGTTTAATCAATGTTAAACTATGGTGTTCACATTCATGTGCTTTCACCATAGGTATTTGTCAGCACCTCTGACTATTCACACATTTGTGATATCATAATTAATTTAAGTCTTGAGATGTTCACCCACCGGTACTTCCATCTAAGACCATTGCCAGTACCTCTGGCTATCCACCATTGTGGAGTCATAATTAATTCAAGTCTTAATATGTTCACCCACCCATACTTCCATCTAAGACATTTGCTAGCACCTCTAGCTATCCACCATTGTGGAGTCATAATTAATTCATGTCTTAAGATGTTCACCCACCGGTACTTCCATCTAAGACAATTGCTAGCACCTCTAGCTATCCACCATTGTGGATTCATAATTAATTCAAGTCTTAAGATGATCACCCACCGGTACTTCCATCTAGTACAATCGCCAGCACCTCTGGCTATCCACACATTTGTGGAGTCAAAATTATTTTAATCAAATTACTATGATGTTCACCCACCGGTACTTCCATCATAGAATTCCCACACCTTTATTCACCAATGTATTGGATTTACCATAGGTTGTTGAACTTTTATTATTCAACGTTCCCATATCACCAATACCATATTTATCATACAATTAAATCAACAACAAATTCAATGTTTATTATGTGATGTCATAGTTGTAGGATTACTTACTTTGATCAGATAAGAGATTAGCAACTGCAGACTCTTTTCCTGCTATATGATTAATTGTTTGATTTCCACTACCACCACCTAGTTGCAAAATACATATGCAACTAGTTTCAACACATATAGCACATACAATCAAGTTCAACACACTTGACTGATTTGACTTGCTCAAAGTCAATTTATTACATAATTGACTCTATCTTACTACGTTTAGCAAGTTTTAGTCAATTATCACAATTAATCATATTTTATGCCTGTCCAGGCAATTTATCAAATAATTGATCTTCATTATATTAGTTACAATCTTTAATCATTTTTATTATTCAATTTTTTTATTTTAAGATAATTACTTGTTAATAATTTTTAACATCAATTCATCATAATCATCATTTAACACATGGATCATAATCCATATTTCATTTAAAATCATATTCAACCTATCCTACTAGTTATCACACCATGATATGGGTTTTATAACAACCGGACATTATACCAGCTTTAAAACGAAGATTTCACCGTCAACATATCAAGTTCTTCGTTTCTAACAACCCCTAGTTATCAACTAGGCAATAATCAATACCCATAATCATAGTATTACAATCAAAACTAGATTTAATTCACAAAATATTAAACTAGTAGGATAAAACGAATCATTACCCAATCGAACGGATATTCGGTTGCAAAACAACGATCGAATGTTGCAGATACGTTCCCTGGTACGATCCGTGGGCTTAAACGGCTTCAAATCTGAGTTTGGCAGCCTTCAATTTCGTCTGAGGTGTAGGAAAGTCGAGAGAAAGAAATAAAATTCTTTCTGCGTCAAATCTGATAAATTTGAGATGTTTCCAGACCGCCTCACCCGTCGCGTACTGCGATGAAGATTCCAAAAAGGCTTTGCGTACCGCGAAGCAATTCAGGACTTTTAGATATTTTGAGTCCTTCGCGTACCGCGAAGGAACCTCAAAACCACCTTCGCGTACCGCGAAGAGTCCCAAAGCATAATATTTTGTAACTTTCTTCGTTTCGCGATTCCGGACAATCCGTAACTCCGTTTCGCGCACGGTTTTTCTCCCACCTTCACCATTTTTCGCATACTATCAACCTATAATAATAACAATCATCAAATCAACATGGATTTTTAGAACGATCACATGTGCTCTTGCCATCGATGACGTAATTCACATATTTTCAAATCACAACAACCACAATCGTTTAATTAACGATTATTCACAATACATTCATTTATTAAAAACCGGTTGTTACAAATCTCCCCTCCTTACAAAGGTTTCGTCCCCGAAACCGATTAAACCTCAAAAAGGAAAGGATAATACTTTCTCATTTCATTTTCCAATTCTCACGAGGCTTCAGAACCGGTTCTATTTTTCCACTGAACCTTCACCTGGCTCAATGACTTGTTTCTAAGTTGGTTGACCTTTCGGTCAAGTATTGCCACTGGCCTTTCTACATAATTTAATCTATCATCAATTTCTATATC
The DNA here is from genome assembly GCA_009363875.1 of Mikania micrantha. Classification (NCBI taxonomy): domain Eukaryota; kingdom Viridiplantae; phylum Streptophyta; class Magnoliopsida; order Asterales; family Asteraceae; genus Mikania; species Mikania micrantha. The sequence goes on along the minus strand of CM018680.1, from coordinate 39,487,251 downwards.
TTCCAGTGGTACGTACGCAGATTCATCTGCTAAACATTTTCGTAAGTAAGAAACGTGGAACGTATTATGAATTCCACTTAACTCTTCAGGTAGCTCTAGGCGATAAGCAACTTCACCAACACGAGCTATGATTTTAAATGGTCCAATAAAACGTGGACTTAGCTTTCCTCGCTTACGAAAACGTATAACACCTTTCCACGGTGAGACTTTCAACAACACAAAATCTCCCACCTGGAATTCAATGGGCCTTCTACGCTTATCAGCGTATGATTTCTGACGGTCTTGTGCCGCCTTCAGATGGGCACGGATCTGGTCTATCCATTCATTAGTAGCTTTAACTACATTTTTGTGTGCGAGTTCACGCTGCCCAACTTCTCCCCAACAAACGGGAGTTCGACATTTCCTCCCATAGAGCATCTCATACGGAGGCATTCCAATACTGGAATGATAACTATTATTATACGAGAACTCTGCCAAAGGTAGGTAATCATCCCAACTACCCCCAAAGTCAATAATGCTCGCTCGTAACATATCCTCCAGGGTCTGAATGGTTCTTTCACTTTGTCCATCAGTCTGAGGATGATACGCCGTGCTTAACAACAATTTTGTTCCTAATTCTTCCTAAAAATTTCTCCAAAATCGAGAAGCAAATCGAGTATCACGATCAGAAATAATGGTTACATGCACACCATGACGAGACACCACTTCTCGCACATATAATTCTGCCATTTTATCAGAAGAATAGGTTTCACGAATGGGATATCCAATGACCCATTTCCACATTGGGATTTCCAATGGTTGCAACTTACCATAAGGTTTCTGGTGCTCTGCTTTTACCTGCATACAAGTCAAACATTTCGCCACATGTTTAACTACATCTCGTTTCATACCTGGCCACCAATAGTTTACCCGAAAGTCACGATACATTTTAGTAGCCCAGGATGAATTGAGTACTTCGACTTGTGCGCTTCTTCCAACAATACAGACTTAAGTGGACAAGTGGGAGGTATCCACACTCGACCCCACCTAGTCTTTAAACCAGGACTATCTTCATCAAGATTATGAGCTTGCCCTTTAATCCTGTCACGTTTCCAATTTTCTTCCTTTAAAGCTTCAGTCTGGGCTTCCTTGATCTGCCCAATTAGTCCTGATGTAATCACAAGCTGCATAGCCTTCACTTTGATTGGTTCACAGTCTTCTTTTCTACTCAAGGCATCCGCCACCACATTTGCTTTCCGTAGATGATAGAGAATTTCGCAATCGTAGTCCTTGAGTAATTCCAGCCATTGTCTTTGCCTCATATTTAATTCTTTCTGAGTGAAGAAATATTTCAAGCTCTTATGATCAGTCTAAATAGTACACTTTACTCCATACAAACAATGCATCCAGATTTTTAAGGCAAATACGACCGCTGCAAGTTCTAGATCATGGATAGGGTAATTGATTTCATGGGTTTTCAATTGTCTTGAGGCATAAGCAATCACCTTGCCTCGTTGCATAAGAACACAACCCAGACCAAGATAAGAAGCATCAGAATATACCACAAAATCATCAGGGCCATCTGATAATGTCAATACCGGTGCCTGAGTTAATTTTGACTTTAACTCTTGGAATGCTTTCTCTTGGTCCTCACCCCACACAAACTTAACATATTTTCTTGTAAGATTGGTTAAAGAAGAAGCAATCTTGGCAAAGTCTTGAATAAATCTACGATAATAACCAGCTAAGCCAAGAAAACTTCTAACATCAGTTGGACTTTTGGGTAGACTCCAATTGGTCACCGCTTGAATTTTAGAAGGATCAACAAGAATGCCATCTGCATTTATCACATGTCCAAGAAATTGGACTTCATGCAGCCAGAAGGCGCATTTAGAAAATTTGGCATATAACTTCTCCTTTCGGAGAGTCTCAAGTACCTCCCGTAAGTGACATGCATGATCACCTTCATTTTTGGGATAAACAAGAATATCATCAATAAAGAGGATAACACATCGATCCAACATGGGACGACACACCCGATTCATCAAGTCCACGAATGCAGCCGGTGCATTAGTCAGCCCAAAAGACATGACAAGAAATTCGTAATGACCGTATCGGGTTCGAAACGCTGTTTTAGGAATATCTTCTTCCGTAACTTTAATTTGATGGTAACCCGACCGAAGGTCAATTTTAGAGAACCAAGAAGCCCCTTGCAACTGATCAAAAAGATCATCAATATGAGGCAAAGGATATTTGTTTTTCACAGTCACTTTATTAAGATCTCGATAATCAATACACATACGAAACTTCCGTCCTTCTTTTTAACAAAAAGAACAGGAGCACCCCAAGGCGAGATGCTTGGACGAATAAAACCTTTATCGAGAAGATCCTGCAATTGAGTCATCAACTCTTGCAATTCAGACGGTGCTAAACGATAAGGAGCTTTTGCTATAGGCTTGGCCCCTGGAATAAGATCGATTCTAAACTCAACATCTCTATCAGAGGGGATTCCCGGTAAGTCATTAGGAAAAACATCATGAAATTCCCTAACAATTGGGACATCTTCCAAACTCTTTACTGTTTTCTCAGCATCAATGACATAAGCTAAGAAGGATTGGCCCCCATGATTCATATACTTCATGGCTTTGACCAAAGAACACAAAACAACCCCTTCACGTTTTTCTCCTTGGATGGACAATTCATACCCACTTGGCGTTATTAATTGTATAACTTTGCGATTGCAAAGAATATTGGCTTTATAAAAAGATAGCCAATCCATTCCAATAACAACATCAAACTCCCCCAATACCATGGGTATTAGATCAACAACATATTTCTCGTTATTGATTGTAAGTTTACAGTTTCGATAAATATCAAACACAAGAAAACTCTTAGAATCAGCAACCTCTACTTCTAATGGTACAGGCAACTTTTCTAAGACCAAAGATGGATGATGCACAAATTTTATAGACACAAAAGATCTATTGGCTCTGGAATCAAATAACACATAAGCAGGTATGGAATTAACAAAGAAGGTACCTGTCACCACATCAGATGTGACTTTAGCCTCCTCTGTCGATATTTAAAAAGCTCTCCCTTTTGATTTGGGCGCTTCCGGTTTCTTTCTAGAGCTTTGAGATTTGAACGATCGACTATCATCACTAATCGGTGCTGCCCTCCTAAGTTCAGAGCACTCACTCCTCCTGTGTCCTGGCTTATAACAATGATAGCACAGACTAGGACGGCTCAAACACTGGGTTGCCAAGTGTCCCGGCTTCCCACATTTGTAACAGACAACAGGTCTAGCACGACATTCCCCCGCGTGCATTCTCCCACAATTGGGACAAGGTTTAGTAAAAACTGACTTTTTAAACGATTTGCCAAACTTCGCCTTCTTAGACGAACCTGTTTCTGCTTCCGCCTTTCGTTTATCTCCGCGATCTTCTTGTCGTTTCAATTCCAATTCCCGTTCCCGGGCACAATTGATCAACTCATTAAGTGTCTCACACTTAGAAGGCGTGAGAAATTCCCGATACTTCGTGTTCAACATAGTATGATACCGGTTTATCCACATCCTTTCAGTTTGAAGAAGATCTGGACAAAATTTAGCTTTATCGAAGAAAATGGCAGTGATAGTATCAACACTTTCATCTTTCTGCTATAGATGCAGAAACTCCTCAGTAATACGATCAATAGCGGCTTGAGGACAAAACCGCTTCAAGAAAAGTTCTTTAAACTGGGCCCACGTCAGCCCTTTTATTCCATCTTTGCCTTTTTCCTTCCTCAACAACTCCCACCAATCTTTGGCACGATCTTTCAACTGATTACAGCAAACATGACCTCATCAGTCGGGTCACAATGACTAGTTTCAAACGTACTTTCAATATCAGATATCCAACGCTGGCTAATCAAGGGATCTACCTCCCCCTTAAACTCAGCTGGCTTACAAGCCATAAATTCTTTAAAAGTAGTGTTCTTGGAAGATTGTTTCATCTCCGCTCCAGTTTCAAATTCAGCCAACTCTTGATGAAGGAACTCTTTTAAGGAAGACTTAATTTCATCAATATATGTGGGAAAAGCAGCTTCAAAAGCCTTTGCCACCTCTTCCTTCACCATTATTTGAGTTTCAGAGAGTTCCACCTTCTCACTTCTATTCACACCAGAGGTATGTTCGTCAGCCATTCGTGGCTGAAATCATATAATTAGACAGTCAGTCTTATACATTCACAACAATTAATTAATCTGTACATATACAGTATAAAATCACCTTACCTAATGTTCGCAATCATGATACAATCTGACTTAACTAAGGAAACGATTATGTCCTAAGCATCTCATTATGCTGGCCAGGCATAATAACAAATTTATCACACACTCGTGCCCTTAACTTCATTATCTCATTTCATAATTGAGAAGTTCGGTTCACACAATTCATACACACAACAATGTGTACATATACAATTCAATACATAATTACTGACATCATACCTCCGGCTTAATGATCGAGGCTTGAATCGAACGTTTAATCACATATCAAGCGCATAAGATTTGATTTCAAATGTGTTTCTAACACTTGAATCGCTCAAACCATTGCTCTGATACCAGCTTTGTAACCCCCCGGTTACTATCTAACAATTTTCTATAACATCAGAGTTGGTCCCAACAAATTTTTCATTTTCAAAACCTTGTTTGACCTTCTTTATTTTATAATATTAAACAAAGTTCAACGCAAACGTAAACGTATCACACATTTAACAATACATATTTATATAAGTAAGTTTAAACCAAAATTTCAAACGTTTGCAACAAGGTTTGTTCGTTCGATTCACAGTCCCCCTCGATCCTTACAGCCAGGTCCATCATGTTAGACCTACAAACATCACACAGTTATTCACATTAGTTCATAAGAACTAAGTAAGTAAACCCCAATGGTTTCGCACAACAAAATGTAAAAATACATTTTTTACAATCAACATTCAAACTGAGTCATTTCTATTCGAATTGACTCTCACAATATAATAATATTATATTATCAATTATCAACTATTGCTTATAATAGTTTAATCAATGTTAAACTATGGTGTTCACATTCATGTGCTTTCACCATAGCTATTTGTCAGCACCTCTGACTATTCACACATTTGTGATATCATAATTAATTTAAGTCTTGAGATGTTCACCCACCGGTACTTCCATCTAAGACCATTGCAAGCACCTCTGGCTATCCACCATTGTGGAGTCATAATTAATTCAAGTCTTAAGATGTTCACCCACCGGTACTTCCATCTAAGACAAATGCTAGCACCTCTAGCTATCCACCATTGTGGAGTCATAATTAATTCAAGTCTTAAGATGTTCACCCACCGGTACTTCCATCTAAGACAATTGCTAGCACCTCTAGCTATCCACCATTGGGGATTCATAATTAATTCAAGTCTTAAGATGTTCACCCACCGGTACTTTCATCTAATACAATCGCCAGCACCTCTGGCTATCCACACATTTGTGTAGTCAAAATTATTTCAATCAAATTACTATGATGTTCACCCACCGGTACTTCCATCATAGAATTCCCACGCCTTTATTCACCAATGTATTGGATTTACCATAGGTTGTTGAACTTTTATTATTCAACGTTCCCATATCACCAATACCATATTTATCATACAATTAACTAACAAAAAATTAAATGTTTATTATGTGATGTCATAGTTGTGGGATTACTTACTTTGATCAGATAAGAGATTAGCAACTGCAGGCTCTTTTCCTGCTCTATGATTAATTGTTTGATTTCCACTACCACCACCTAGTTGCAAAATACATATACAATTAGTTTTAACACATATAGCACATACAATCAAGTTCAACACACTTGACTGATTTGACTTGCTGAAAGTCAATTTATTTCATAATTGACTCTATCTTACTACGTTTAGCAAGTTTTAGTCAATTATCACAATTAATCATATTTTATGCCTCTCCAGGCAATTTATCAAATAATTGATGTTCATTATATTAGTTACGATCTTTAATCATTTTTATTATTCAATTTTTTTATTTTAAGATCATAACTTGTTAATAATTTTTAACATCAATTCATCATAATCATCATTTAACTCATGGATCATAATCCATATTTCATTTAAAATCATATTCAACCCATGCTACTAGTTATCACACCATGATATGAGTTTTATAACAACCGGACATTATACCGGCTTCAAAACGAAGATTTCACCGTCAACATATCAAGTTCTTCGTTTCTAACAACCCCTACTTATCAACTAGGCAATAATCAATACCCATAATCATCGTATTACAATCAAAACTAGATTTAATTAACAAAATATTAAACTAGTAGGATAAAACGAATCATTACCCAATCGAACGGATATTCGGTTGCAAAACAACGATCGAATGTTGCAGATGCGTTCCCTGGTACGATCCGTGGGCTTAAACGGCTTCAAATCTAAGTTTGACAGCCTTTAATTTCGTCTGAGGTGTAGGAAAGTCGAGAGAAAGAATAAAATTCTTTCTGCGTCAAATCTGATAAATTTGAGATGTTTCCAAACCGCCTCACCCGTCTCGTACCGCGATGAAGATCCAAAAAAGGCTTCGCGTACCGCGAAGCAATTCGGGACTTTTAGATATTTTGAGTCCTTCGCGTACCGTGAAGGAACCTCAAAACCACCTTCGCGTACCGCGAAGAGTCCCAAAGCATAATATTTTGTAACTTTCTTCGTTTCGCGATTCCGGACAATCTGTAACTCCGTTTCGCGCACGGTTTTCTCCCACGTTCACCATTTTTTGCATACTATCAACCTATAATAATTACAATCATCAAATCAACATGGATTTCTAGAACGATCACATGTGCTCTTGCCATCGATGACGTAATTCACATATTTTCAAATCACAACAACCACAATCGTTTAATTAACGATTATTCACAATACATTCATTTATTAAAAACCGGTTGTTACATTAGTGCTCAAGAATGATGAATGTTTAATCATAATATGTTGGAAAACTATGATCAAAGCATTTGTTTATAATCTTATAAACTTGTTTCTAGGATTATGCCATGAGATTAGGAATGATAATTGGTTTCTTGAATGATATGAAATTTGCACAAGTATACTTTCTTTAACTAAATTTGGGAAAAACCATGGCGATGTTATGATTTTTTAATATAATTAACGTGTAAGTTAGTAAATTATGGCCAAATGACCTCATTTTCATGATTGTGTTCATAAATTGTAAATTTGAAGTAATTGTGATTTTGTTGACTTCATGCAACTATGGGTGATTACTATGTATTAGTCATGATAGTTTTCTTTAAGTTGTAGAATTAAGATTTTTGACGGATGAATAATTATTGGGTAAATCTTGACATACACTTTGACTTTGGACTTCATAGAATAATCTAAGGTGCTTAGAATGTGTTTATCATTTTAATTTTCAAAAGATTATAAGATTAGATATCTTTGACTAGAATTTAGTCAACATTTGGTTTGTCAATTCATATTTATCTCACCACTAGACTAAGTGGATTCATAATCAAGGCAATTTCCTTTGACTTTAGATTCTTTTTAAATCTAGCTAGTTAGATATTAGTTTAAACTTCAGAAACCTAATTTTCTCATGTTTTTGCTAAACATTGACCGAGGTCTAGTTCTTAAGAGAGCTATTGTGTCCGCAGATTGATATCCGGTCGCTACCATAAACTATATTGCTATACGAAGGTACCCTTGCCTATTGTGTGTGATTTAGTTCTTAGTAAAACCACTTTTAAAACTAAAATCTGTGTGAAAAACCGTCTTTAAAACATATAGTTTAATGCACATCAATGGCCAATCTTCAAAAAATGGAGGAACAACGTACACAATATGAATAAATATTTTGTAACGTTCAGTTTTTCCGAAAACCTTGTAATTATTATTATTACAGTGAAATGCTTCTAGTTGCTTAATACAAACATTTTAAGTAAGCTATGATAGACGAAACATATGCTAAATTATGGAAACCAATACAAGTAATTGAAAATTGAGTAACGAGTTATGTAACCTGAGCAAATAAATTAAGTTATAATAAATTTTAGACCATCTAAAAGAAGCAAGAAAAATAAGTGAAAGCAGAATTAACAAACAATGCTCCCACTAAAAGTTATGGTAAGCCGAGGATACACCGTAATTCTAAAATTACCCACATAATAAGTACACCCCTATGATTAATACGTGATATGGTTACAAAGAGCATGGAAAATTGTGAACGCGGGTGAAAACGGTGCGCAAAATGGAGTTCGTATGAAGCGGGAATCGCGAAAACAAGTTCGGGATTATACCGCTCGAAAAGTACACGTGTATAGGAGCATTGACACGTGTCCTAGCCTCTTCCCACGTGTCCCCAAGGCTTCCACGTGTCCGGGTGAGGTGTCGGCACCTCGTTGTCTCGATTTGTGTGCCAGGTCCTATAAATAGACGTCAAAAACTCGTTTCAATGTAATGCCACTTGACTCTACCTTTATTCCACCAATGAATACACACTCTTAACCACCAATTAGGTAGAACCTATAGTATTTACCTTATTAGAAAGTGCTAGGGAATTGTCAGGTCGTATAATTGACATGTTGTTCGTGAAGGTATAGTAGAAATTTTGCTTTAACAAAGATGAGTTCTTTGAGCCCTGTTTAACTGGTTTAAATACTTTGGGCTGATGTGTTTATTATATTGATAATATTTTGAATATATGATGTTATATTTATGCCGGGATGTTTGCCGTTTATACCAATGTTAAGCCAGGATAATTTCGAATTTTCTGTACGTATTCTTTTAAAATATAAAAGAGGGAACCCGAATCTTTGTTTTGAGAATAAGTTTACAAAAAGAGTTTTCAAGAGGTCTAAATCTCATATACTAATAAAGACACAGTCCTGATATGCCGAAGGTGTGTAGTCTTATGATTCTTCAATATAACAAGATAATGCCTGTGTATAGGTTTGAGATAAAGACGTTGTGTCGAAAAAGAGTTTCTTGCACTACGGTGCTGACTATAAAGTTTTTAAAAGAGATTTGAAAGCACCTTTGGGTGAACAGAGTTACCTTCAGGTAAAACATAGTTACCTTTGGTTAAAACAGAGTTACCTTAAGGTAAAAGAGCTACCTTTGGGTTAATAGAGTTACCTTCGGGTAAAAAAATAGTTACCTTCGAGTAAAACAGAGCACCTTCGGGTGAACAGAGTTTTAAATAAATGTTTTTGAAATAATATGATACATGTATGTCGATGTATGCTTTTGTGAAATGCTTTTGAAATATACGATTTGAAATTAAATATGTTTATTAAACTTGGAACTCACGAGCTTAAGCTGACAATTTTTTAGCATGCACATCAGGCAGATTGATAAAGCCTCAACTAGTGGAGGCAAGAAACAGGTGGCATAAGTGGCATTCGATGGATGTTGGCTGCAAGTTTTGAGAATACTGGCATAGATGTAGATTTTCTAAAATAATAAATATAGTTGTATAACGGAAATATAATCGAGTTTACTTATGTATAATATGTTTTATTTTCTTCTTCGATTGAGTTATCTCTATTTAATCATTGTGCTTATGAGTAAACCCGATGAAGTAACATGTCTTGGGAGACGGGCGTTACAAGTTGGTATTAGAGAACTGGTTTAAGAGATTTAGGTACTCAAGTGGTAACTAAACTAAAACTAGGACTCTAGTATAATGTAGGAATGCCAAGCAAAACAGCCACATGCCAGCCACATAGGATACATCAAGCATATGACGGATAAAACTTTTGACACATGCGTAAATGGCAAAAAATCAATTACAATTAGCTACTGCAATTGAGGTTTGGCATTTCCAAATAATGCTAAAGTTTTATCTGTAATTTGTAAAGGTGCTATAAGTTAAGGGTTAAGGTTGGATATTTAGTATAAACATGATAGAATGTAAACTGGAAGATGATGTCATAGTAACTAACTAATTACATCCTAGGTTCTGTAATTGATTATTTATTATACATTCCTATTCTGGCATTACTACTTATCATGAAAATATTGAATTATCCTATTCCTTAATTGTAGGATGGCCAATAGAGGACGTGCTCTAGATGGAAATATCGGATGTGATACCGGTAGACCCCTATAAGAAGAAGAAGTACTCGATTAAATCCAAATTTGGAAGATGAAGTACACGTTGAAACGAATGCAAACTCTCATGGGAATCACGAAGCCAATGATCAACCAAATCAGATGGAAGCAAACTTTGCAAGAATGCTTAAAGAGGCAATACCAAAAATTGCAGCAGAAATACGTCGACAAGAGAAGGATTGTAATGGTGATCACTCTGGCGCTGATAACAATACGGGAAAGGAGATAGGTGTAGTTTACGAAAATGGAACTGCTCAAATTGTTGTACCACGCAATGTTGTAAGACGAGAAGATAAAAAGAAAGGGTGCGACTAAAAAATCTTCAAAAGTTGTAACCCTAATTCGTTTGACGAAAAGAAAGATGCTGAAAGTGGTTGAGGGAGATGGACTCAGTAATCAAGATTAGTGAGAGCAATGATAGCTAGAAAGTAAAGTTTGTAGCTCATTCCTTTGTGTCTGAAGCTTTGTTTAGGTGGGGCACAATTCAACTAGCGATGGGGGAGCATGCAGTAGAGGCACTAAGTTGGGAAAGTTTCAAGCATTTAGTGTTAGCAATATTTTGTCCAAAGTTTGTTGTAGATAAAATGGAGAAGGATTACATGAACCTAGAGGTCGGTACTATGACTCACCAAGAGTACACTACTATGTTTAATGACATGTCCAGATTTGTACCTCATTTAGTAACACCAGAGTTGTCCCGAATCAAGTGTTATATCTAGGGATTTTCGTCAGAGGTAAGGAGATTAGTTAAAGGTTCTGCACCGGTAACCTATCAGTCTATAGTAGAGCTTACATCTGAATTATTTGAAGAAGTGGATGGGCTAGGAGGGAGGGTTATGAAAATTAAGAGGAAGTGGGGAGATTACTCTCAATGTTATAAGAAAGATAATTTCAAACCAAAAGGAAAGATATTTAGCAGCAGTCCAACAGTTTGTAAGATATGTGACCGGATGCATAATAGGAACTGTAGAATGGGGATGAATGTTTGTTTTAGGTGCGGTAAGGAGGGGCACTATGCCAACAAATGCCCAACTGTGAAATGTTTCGATTGTGGAAAACAAGGACATTGGGAAACAGAATGCCCAAATAAGAAAATTGATATGGTTCCAAAACCCAAGGGGAGAGCTTTTACAATCACCGTTGGTGCAGCTAAGGAAACCCCAGATGTCGTAGCGGGTACGATTCTTATAAATAACATGCCCACCACTGTATTATTTGATTCTGGTGCAAGTAGGAGTTTTATATTTGTTAACTTCTGCATACTGCTCAATAAGATCCCCAATAAGATAGATAACCTACTAGAAGTTGAAACGGCACTAGGAAAGAAGGTAGTTATTTCTACCATTGTTAGGGGTTGTTCTATCAACCTAGATGGTCATAAAATACCCATTAACCTTTACCCAATAACTTTGGGCGGGTTTGATGTCGAGCTGGGCATGGATTGGCTAATAGAAAACGAAGCAAAAATAATATGTAAAAAAAAGATGATTCAACTCCAAGTGCCCAGTGGAAATCGGATTATTATCTTTGGAGATCGTACGAGCTCTTCTGTTAAGATCATTTCAATGCTGAAGGCCCAGAAGTTTATGCATCAAGGTTGCAAAGCCTATCTAGCATACGTGGTCGATAACAAGGCAAAGACGAAAGAACTAAAAGATATTTCGGTGGTATCCCAATTCCCCGATGTGTTTCCTGACGAATTACCGGGTATGCCCCCAGAACGAGAAGTAGAATTTCGAATTGATCTTTTACCAGGAGCTAAACCAGTGGCGAAGGCATTCTATCGACTTGCACCCATAGAGATGGAGTTAATGTCACAGCGGCATGACATGTTAGACAAAGGTTTTGTGCGGCTAAGGGTTTCACCCTGGAGAGTTCCAATATTATTTGTAAAGAAGAAGGACGGGAGTATGAGAATGTGCATAGACGACATGGAGGTAAATAAACTTACAATAAAGAACAAATACCCTCTTTCTAGAATCGATGAATTGTTTGACCAACTACAAGGAGCGAGTTGGTTCTCAAAAATCAACCTACGTTCGGGCTATCATCAGCAGAAGGTGAGAGAAGAAGACATATCAAAGACTGTATTCCGAACACGATATGGGCATTGTGAGTTTTTGGTAATGTCGTTTGGTTTGACTAACGCCCCAACAGCATTCATGGATCTCATGAATAGGACCAATGCTTGACAGGTCAGTAATTGTGTTCATTGATGATATTTTGATATATACAAAGAATGAACAAGATCACGCCTGTCACTGAAATGAAGTTATGGAAACGTTGAGAAGAGAGAAGTTGTATGCCAAATTCTCGAAATGTGCGTTTTGGTTAAGAGAAGTACAATTTCTTTGTCATATAATCAATGCTAATGGAATCCTGATTGATCCAAGTAAGATCTAGTCGGTTACAAAATGGAATCCTCCAAAGACACCCACTGAAGTTCGTAGCTTTCTGGGTTTGGCAGGTTACCACCGAAGTTTCATCCAAGATTTCTCCAAGATTTCTTCTGCCATGACCTAGTTAACCAAGCAGGAAGTAAAGTTTGAATGGGGTCCTGAACAACAAGATGCATTTGAAGAACTGAAGAGACGATTAACGCAGGCCCCAGTTATATCATTACCTGAGGGGCACGAAAGACATGGTAACCTACTCTGATGCGTCATATCAGGGTTTGGGTTGTGTTCTGATGCAGCGAGGCAAAGTTATTGCGTATGCATCTTGACAATTAAAAACGCATGAAGCAAATTATCGAACACACAACTAGGAATTAGCCGCAGTTGTGCTTGCACTAAAGATATGGTGAAACTATTTGTATGTTGCCAAGTGCACCATCTACACTGATCATAAAAGTCTAAAGTATCTCTTTGAACAAAAAGACTTGAACACGAGACATCATAGATGCCTTGAGTTGATTAAGGATTATGATTGTGAAATTCTATACGTTCCAAGAAAGGCCAATGTATTGGCCGATGCGCAAATTCGCAAGGGTGATTTTTCTCCAACACGGGAAAAATCTTATGCGCTGGTTATAACATCAGATTTTTTGAGTCAACTCAAAGATGCACAACAAGAAGTATTGAAAGAAGAGAATGTGATGAGTGAAAGAATTTTTGTGCTGATAACGAAGCTTGATGAAAATGAGTTCGAAATCAAAACTTGTTATAGTAGAATGTGGGTACATCGATATAATGATATCAGATCTAGAATTCTCTATGAAGCACACAGGTCTCGATATTCCGTTCATCCAGGTACTACCAAAATGTTCCAAGATTTAAGCAAGAATTACCAGTGGCGAGGAATTAAATTTAACATATTACGATATGTTAATCGATGTCTGACTTGTTTACAGGTGAAAGCTGAGCATCAGAAGCCTCATGGCTATTTGCAGCCACTGGAAGTTCCTGAATGGAAATGGGATCACATCACCATGGATTTCATTACAAAGCTACCACGTACAACTAAACAACATGTTTCCATATGGGTGATTGTGGACCGATAGACGAAGAGTGCTCACTTCTTAGCAATACATGAGACACATTCATCAGAAAAGCTATCAGAATTATTCATAAAATAAATTGTTGCATGCCATGGAGTACAAGTCACAATTGTGTCGGATCGGGATACCAGATTTATTTCCAGATTCTGCAAGAAATTCCATGAACAGATGGGGACAATATTATGTTTAAGCATGGCATATCATCCACAAACAGATGGATAGACTGAAAGAACGATACAAACCTTAGAAGATATGCTACGTGCGTGTGTTATTGATTTTGATGGTAATTGGGATGATCATTTACACCTATTCGAATTCTCGTATAATAATAGCTACCATGCTAACATTGGAATACCACCATATGAAATGTTATACGGGAGACAGTGTCGAACACCACTATGTTGGGGTGAAGTTGGGCAAAAAGACATGGGGAGAGCAAAATTGATGTAGAATATATGGTGAATAAGCTCGCTCAAATTATAGCACGACTAAAAGCTACGCAAGCTCGTCAAAAGTCTTATACAGACTAAAGAAGAAGACCAATTGAATTCAACGTAGGGGATCGTGTGTTATTAAAAGTATCCCCATGGAAAGGTCTAATTAGATTTACAAAGCGAGGAAAGTTAAGTCCGAGGCGTATCGGACCATTTAAGATTATGGCCAAGATTGGCGAAGTTGCATATCGATTGGAACTGCCAGACGAACTTAGTAGTATACACCCAATTTTTCATGTATCATATTTAAGAAAGCCGATGAAACCTCTCATGTTCTATATGAGAAAATTGAAGTTGATGGAAAACTTAGTTATGTTGAGGAGCCTATCTCAATTATTGATAAGGGTGAAAAGAGACTCCGAAATAAGGTTATTAAAATGGTTAAAGTGCAATGGAAGTATAGAAATGGATCAAAAGCAACTTTGGAAACTGAAGAAGAAATGCGAAAGAATTACCCTCAATTATATTCCATGTAATAGGTTTCGAGGACGAAACCTTCATTAAGGGGGTAGAATTGTGACGTTCAGTTTTTCCGAAAACCATGTAATAATTATTATTACAATGAAACGCTTCCAGTTGCTTAATACAAACATTTTATGTAAGCTATGATACACCAAACATATGCTAAACTATGGAAACCAATACAAGTAATTGAAATTTGAGTAACGAGGTATGTAACCTGAGTAAATAAATTAAGTTATAATAAATTTTAAATCATTTAAAAGAAACAAGAAAAATAAGTGAAAGCAGAATTAACAAACAATGCTCTCACTAAAAGTTATGGTAAGCAGAGGATACACCGTAATTATAAAATGATCCACATAATGAGTACACCCCTATGATGAATACTTGATATGGTTAGAAAGAGCATGGAAAATCGTGAACGTGGGCAAAAACAGTGCAAAATAGAGTTCGTATGAAGCGGGAATCGCGAAAACAAGTTCAAGATTATACCACGCGAAAAGTACACGTGTATAGGAGCATTGACACGTGTCCTAGCCTATTGCCACATGTCCCCAAGGACTTCCACGTGTCTGCAAGGCTACCACATGTCCGGGTGAGGTGTCGGCACCTCATTGTCTCGATTTGCGTGCAGTTCCTATAAATAGACGTCAAAAACTCTTTTCAACGTAATGCCACTTGACTCTAGCTCTACTCCAACAAAAAATACACACTCTTAACCACCAATTAGGTTTAAAAAATAGTATCTACATTAATAGAAATAGCTCGGGAGTTGTCAAGTAAGTGACACGTTGTTCGTGAAGCTATAGTAGAAGTTTTGCTTTAACAAAGGTGAGTTCTATAAGACCTGTTTAACTGTTTTAAATACTTTGGGTTGATGTGTATGTTATATTGATAATATTTTGAATATATGATATTATATTTATTCCGGTATGTTTCCCCTTTATAACAATGTTAAGCCAAGATAATACCGAATTTTTTGTACGTATTCTTTTAAAATATAAAAGAGGCAACCCGAATCTTTGTTTTGAGAATAAGTTTACAAAAAGAGTTTTCAAGAGGTCTAAATCTCATATACTAATAAAGACATACCGAAGGTGTGTAGTCTGATGCTCCTTCGATATAACAGAATAATGCCAGTGTATAGGTTTGAGATAAAGACGTTGTTTCGAAAAAGTGTTTCTTGCACTACGGTGCTGATTATAAAGTTTTTAAAAGAGAAATTGAAAGCACCTTCGGGTGAACAGAGTTACCTTCGGGTAGAACAGAGTTACCTTCGGTTAAAAAAGAGTTACCTTCTGGTAAAAGAGCACCTTCGGGTGAACAAAGTTACCTTGGGTAAAAACATAGTTACCTTCGGGTAAAACAGAGCACCATCGGGTGAACAGAGTTTTAAATAAATGTTTTTGATATAAGATGACACATGTATGTCGATGTATGCTTTTGTGAAATGCTTTTAAAATATATGATTTTAAATTAATGATGTTTATTAAACTTAGAACTCACCAACTTAATCTGACAATTTTTTAGCATGCACATCAGGTAGAATTGATGAAGCATCGGCTTGTGGAGGCAAGAAACAGGTGGTATAAGTGACATTGGTTGGATGTTGGCTGCATGTTTTGAGAATACTGGCATAGATGTAGATTTTGTAAAATAATAAATATGGTTGTATAACGGATATATAATCTAGTTTACTTATGTATAATATGTTTTATTTTTGCTTTGATTAAGTTATCTCTATTTAATCATTGTGCTTATGAGTAAATCTGATGAAGTAACCTGTCTCGGGAGAATGGCGTTACATATTTTTATGATTTCAATCACTTGAATTACAATTCAAAGAAATACAAAACACAATATAAAATGTTACAATAAATATAAAACTGCAAAATTTAAATTTTAGGAAAGAAATAATAGTACAAGATGTAACGAAAAAAATGAAATTGTGGAATAGAAATGATTTTAGTGGCTGAGGATTTCTTTTATACAGAGATCCCTTAAAACAGATTTCGGGGCACCTAATAATAAAACAAATTTATTATTAAAAATTTCAACAATCACATGAATAGAAATCGTTCCTTACACTCAAATATCATGATAAATTTCAGCGGTTGAGTATTGTCGAATAAGTTGGTGTTCCCTATGAAACCTTCTTTATGATATGTCTGACAACTGGTACCAGATCGTCGACAATCTGTACGGTATGTGTACTTACACCACTACTATGTGTGTATGAATATACGTGAATAACTATTTGATAATGTAACATCAGTGCCGGAAACGTAACCGGAACAGTGATCTACACAGTGTCATGAATAGCAAATCAGGTACAAAATTCAGTTGTTATTCATATATCATTATCATAATATGTTTATCATAAAACAGTTTCAAAATCATCGCAGAAACGTAACTCTGAACCATAATTCAACGGTCTGATATTATCTGGCAATACAGAACCATCATGTGATTGTTAGTTAGGATTCTATTACGTATAAACGTAGGTGAGGATTTACAGAACAAAACAACGTATGTCGTTACGTGAATGCTAAATCCACGGATTATTTGTATAGGTGACGATCCGTACGAATATATCCGAAAGTTTAACGTTCTGAATGATGTCCAATAATTAGAAAACCATATTGAAAAGTGTAGTTATCGTCGTATTCGTAGGGTGACGATTCGAACGAATACCCGCGACGACTGTACGATTCGATTTAAACTATAAATTAATATTTTCATAAAATTTAAAATAAATGGAAGATATTTCGTTAATTTACTAGGAATTACCACCTAAATTAAATTTACAAACTTTACTTTTAAAACAAAGATATTTCGTTACTAAAACGAAAGAAAACCGACGTTCTTACGCGAAACCGAGAGAAACCGAACGAGACCGATCATACCGGGTACTTTAAAGCCATTAATATGGCATTTACATGCCATAACCACCACTACCTACCAGCTCGAAGCTTCCAATCTCGTTTCACTCTCTCTCTACTTTCTCTCTCTAGAAGCCATCAACCTAAAACCTTCATTTCTCCATCAAATCGAGCTCTCTTGGTGTCAAAACGATCACTACAACTTGTAGAACACGAAAGTACAACCGATCTGAACTTGGAACCATCCAAATCGAGGTAAAGATGAGAAATTTTGTTCAGTTTTAGGGGTTTCAAAACCCTATGTTCGACCACCTCTATAGCCGGCTAAAACCCTCCAAAACCTTAGGGAAACTACACTAAACCAACGTAGGACGAGTTAGGACCGTGTTACAAAGAAGGGGCTAGACATTTGATTCGAAAAAAAGGGTGGCTGCCCCTACTGCAGATTCGAAGGGTCGAATGGCCTGCACAGGGAGGCCGACTGGGCCGGCCGACTGGGCCGGCCGACTGGGCCGGCCGACTGGGACCCCTCCGAACCACAACCGACCGAACTGACCAAGGCCGAATGGCTCATTTGCTCGGAAACTTCCTTCGGACAAGGCCTCATTCACACGACCAGCTTACATGCGGCCATCTCATTCGGTCCACGTGTGACATCCAGTACCAGATCGTCTGGCAAGTCCGTACGGTATGTGTACTTTCACTATTTACTATGTTTAAATACAAGTACGTGAACAGTGTTTGTGATAACAGAATTCAAAATACAAGAAATAGTTGTAAGTATTTAAGTGAAAACTTAAATATTGTAAGTACAACACACACAATAAACAATAATTTTAGTATTTAGGTGAAAACCTAAGTACAAATAATACAACGAATCAAGAGATACAACGGTGTTCAAGTAAATGACAAGTACAAGTCAGTTGCGATCTGATATCCCCAGATGACAGGAATCAGATGGTCGACAAATCAGAACGAAAACAATGAAAAAAAATATGAAGTTTAGTTGAGTCCGTCAGTGAGGAAACACAATTCAAACATAATTGCAGTGTTATTTCGGAATAACGAACTGACAGTGTGTTTGCGTGGGTGACGATTCACACAAACATATCTGTGAGTTTGCAATTCTGAAATAATGGCTGAAAAGTAGAAAACAAAAGTCAGAAAACAAAACCATCGTCGTGTTCGTTCGGGTGACGATTCGAACGAAGACGCGCGAAGGTGACGTGTTCTGACAAAACGAAAACGAAAACGTCACGAACGACAATAATTTAAGAAAATAAAACATTTTAATGTTTTACAATTTTGAAACTCATCAAAAATAAATAAATAAACTATTTTCATTTAAAACCGTAAATAACGCGTGTTACGTTCCGGAAACGTAACGAAAACGCGAACCGAGCTACGAAAACGAACCCGAACTCACTCGGGGTATAAATACCCTAAATGAGTTCAACCTACACATTTCTCTCTTCACTTTTTCTCTCTAAACACCCATTTCCGGCCACCACTTTATCCCTAAGATTTTGAACTTCAAATCCAAATATCTCCTTCATTTCTTAATGAAATCAAGCCATTCTTGAGCCTAAACGAAGATCTCATCAACCTCTACATGAAAGTACAACCGATCTAAGCCAAACTTTACTGAAAATTGAGGTATTTGCTTATGAATGTCACGAAAATTAGGGTTTTCATAACCCTTGGTCGACCACCACCTTTAAACCGGTTCTAAACCAACTACCACGACCCATACCCATTCGAGAACCGTCCTTGCACACCACGTATCACCAAACATTGGGGATGAAAGACGGTTGGGAGTCACCTGGGTACGACCAGACCACAACAGCCCGAATGGCCAGCTTGGCCGAATGGCCTCTGGCCGGATGACTGGCCACCCTACCGAATCACTACCTGGCCGACTAGCTTCTTTCGGTGCCCCCTCATTCGACCCACATTCGCCAGCACCCATTCGGGGCAATACCTAGTCGACTAAGCCATTCGTGGTTCACCCCCATTCGGCCTTGCTCAGTCGGAACTCACCTCTCAGTCGGCTCCCAGTTGTCATTCGACATCCATCTTCAACCGACCAAACAAAAGCTTCAGTCCATTCCTCTACAAGCAGCCACTATCCAGCCCAACCCTTGGCCCACGACACATGGCCAAGCTCAATTGGATTAAGATCAAACAGTTGGGCCATTTAACCACCTTTAGGCCCCGTAGCATCCACTGTTTCGGCCATCTAGCATCATTCAACCACTTCCATTCGTTGGGATTAGGTTTCGATTGACCAGATGGTATCAGGAAATTGTTTAGGCCCAACTACAATTAACAAGGCCCAAACACAGTCCAATTCGGCCCAATGTGGCCTAGAATTATTGTTGTGGTCCAACTAAACTGTTGTGGCCCAAGAGACTTTCGGCCCAAGCCTATTCACATAGTCAGCAGCTTGGCCCACACACGTAACTGATTTAGCCCATCTGTAGGCCCAACAAATTAACCCATACAGCTCATGCGGCCCACTCTCCCTTTGATCCATATCGTTCGGCCCAATTTTATGAAGGTGGTCCAAGGACTAATTTGGACACTTGGTTTGAGATGGAAACTAACATTTTGAAACCAACCTAAGACTGTGTTAAAGAACAGACTGCTTAAATATGGGAAATAATGTTATGGGTTTAACAAAATGAATGAAATAAACTTAAAACATCAAGAGTACAAGGGGTCTTTGCATAGTTATCTGAATACTATGTAACAATTGTTTCAAAAATAATAAGATTCACATGTGAGGTTTTCTCTTAAATCATAAATTTAAGTTTATTATTGGGTCATTCACTAGACCTCATATCAAAATAAATGTTATGAGATGACAAAGGGATGAGATTTCAAGAATGATTAAAGCTAAGAAAACAAACTAAAATCATATGATTATAATGATCAATAACAATAGAATTAGGGCCGAAGGACGATCGAGACTTACGAGTGTTAGCCAAAGTTTGTGGCTAACACATACCCACACACACGAATCCCTACAAACTCATACTTACAAGTTTCAAAGGACGTAAAATCAATACAGGATCGTGAAAACAACATCAAGTACAAACAAGAGCGCGTGCATTTTCGTTTAAGCTAAGTCAACCCCAATCACAACAAGGTGAGTTCATATGCCCCTTTTCTTTAATCTTAACTGATTTTAAACTCTCGGGGCTGAGAAACATGCTTAACTTTTATTTACTTAAAAGTTTTATGTTTAACATGTATTTATACTTTGATTTAGATAATACTTAATTGTTTATTATCGTTTATCATTGTATGCATACTTGTATGATTATGACATGACAGGGATAATCAGATGAACAAGATAATATATCTTATTAATTCATCATTACATTAGAATAATATAGTTTAAGATTTTATCTTATAACACTCAATTATTCTTACATAAACAGACAATGGAACAATTACAAGTAAACATATGAATGTTATAAAGATATTACATATCTTTGTATTAACATTCGATACAAGATGTAAGTAAGTGTAATAGGACAAGTCCTTTTAACACTTAGCTTTACAACTCAATACATATTACAAGAGTACAAGGAACAAAGAATGATAATCATGATAATGTAACTTCATGATAACAACATCATTCACTCAAATGATTAACATAACTTAATAAGACAAGTTCTTATTTAACTTTGTTTATATCATGGATTACATATGACAATGAGAACAAGGATACAGATGAACACAATTACAATTAGTTACTATTGACCTGTTGTATTATATCACTTCAATCATGTGCCAAATTGTACAAGTTGATCATGTAAGACCCTTTAATTCGCTGACCAGTTAGTTTGACGTGACTTAACCGACGATAGCATAGTGGTACCATAGGTTTGACAAGCCTCTAGCTTGTAGGGCTAGTATGTTGATCGTATTGATTCATTGGCCGGTAACGTATGACCGGTGACAGGGCGACTTCAAGTCTGGTTCTGGTAAGCGACACATGGTGAAATTAATCTGCAGTGATAAGTAATTAATCCAGCGGAAACCCTATTGATTAGTAGATTGAGAAAGTGATCTACTCTCATGTTACACTACTAGTAATAGATTTCGTTGAGGACACAGTACATACAAGGTGGTAGAGGTAAATTGGATGCATTGTACTCTGATTATGTGAGGATTACAATGGATTCCTTTTAGGCTCTATGCACTATAGTTCAAGAACAAATTACAAATGGTTAACTAACACTCTTAATATTTAAAAGTGAAACAATAGTTAACCCCACAAGAATGGAATAATATAAGGACCAGATTAAATTAATCTAAATTCCTTAATACATTGAGGGGTTATCAATACTTCGGTTTGATAACTAAACCCCTCATATTATATTATTCTACACATGATATAACAGATGAATACATATCAGACGTGTTGAACGATTGGGAAAATGGATATCTTTAGTTGTATCGCAAGTAGTGTGGAACTTGACTGAGCATGTGGTGGGATGGCGTCTGGGCTTGTCCCTTTCGTATGCCCTATATATAAGCATGCTTGATCAAGTGATACCCTACTTGTACATATAACTAAGGAGAGGCCATTGGGTGGAAACAGGTGAATCCATCATTACAAATATGTTGTATGATTATGTGACTGTGTGTGAACAATTCAAGGTTTTCAATATTCAAACTTATGAACTCACCAACCTAGTGTTGACTTTATTTTAAATGCATGTTTTCTCGGGTGACGAACATGCTTAAGACACCAGATTTCAAGATCATAGCTAGAGGACTTTTAGAAGACCTAGCTGCATTTTGTGTGATCCTTACCTTTGGAATGACAAAAGCATTGAATCATATTTTGTAGATCTTGTATAGTTACAAGATATAAACACATTGATTCTTTTGGATGGGTTTATGGGGTTAAATTATGTATGATACTTTGTAATTTAACTTTATAATTCTATATCATTGTCATGTTTACATTTCTCAATTATACATCATGTGCTATGCAAACAATCTGATCAATTGATTATCATTCAAGATATCGCGTCCCGGGAACCTTCCGCCCGACGGTAAAACATGATCCGTTCCCGCCGGCCTGGGGTGTGACACCAGGCCATTCGCCCCATCTACATTGGGACCAAGCCTCATGCGGCCATGCTGGTTCAGTCCGAGCCTCATGCGGTCAACCCTCATTCGGCCGGGCTGATTCAGTCACAGACCTCATCATTATTCGACCATGACTTCACTCGGACAACACAGAAGCAGGGCCTCACCTTCGCAGGGAACCACATTCGTCCGAATGCTTGGGTTAGGGCTATATGATCGCGGTTATGAAATTGTGGATGCATGGATTAGGCCACATAAATGCATGCATGGCAAGGGTTACTAAGGTTTTACTAGGAGCTTAGTTGGATGCTAAACATTCATACAAACGCTCAACACTCAAGTTATTCTAAACTAATATGATTTGTAAATATGAATTGGTGAAAATAATTAGGGTTTCAAATAAGGAAACAAAGTTGTAAATCCCTTATGTTAGGGATTAATAACACCTATACTTTTTCTAACCAATTGTTGAACTACAACATGAATGTTGGACATCATTTTAGTTTAGCACATTTGTATTTCATTAAACTAAAGTATTAATGACATGGTGATAAATGCATTAAGAATCAAACAATAGCTAGGCATATTAGATGTTAATTTCATCATTAACATCTAACGCTTAAAAATTTCATGAAAAATAATAACTACCTTCGAGTGTTCACATGAACTATCTAGGATGCGTTATACGCATGAACGATCAAAGAACCATGGGAGACAAAAATCTAGCGATAGACTTGGAGTTAATCAAATGAGATTAACTCAAGTGTAACACGTTAACTTATATTTCTTAAAATAATTTGATGTATTAATAAAAGAAATTGACTTATAAAATATTCTTCAAATTAAAATAAATGATTTCTAACTTAGTGATTTATCTTACAATGAATTATTTAAAACGTTTTAATTAAAGGACCTTGAATGTAATTAACATAAATCTTACATAGCTAAGGTTAAATACTCACTGTTCACGGGATAAGGGTTTATAAATGGGTAATACATTAGACTAGTTAGAGAGAATCCTAAAAACACATTAGCGACATAGGACACTTAGTTGCACACCGAGACCAAAACCTAGATACGACTATTATAAATACTTATAGTATTCGAATCCTCTTAAAACAACTCAGGTACTGAAGAAACATAGTCTACAAGTAACGAGCGCTCATTTTGTTGTAAATCAATACAGAGCAACACAGGTGAGTTCATTGCCCTTTTTCTAAACATTTTTGTTTTGAAATGCGGGGCTGAGAAGCATGCGTAAACCTTTTTCATTAAATATGTTTTACGTAAATGCTTTGAATTATTGTATGTTTTATATATATGTATGTATTCCTAGACTCCTGTGTAGGTGAATTATATACCGGTTTAACTAATGAATTAATTAATTACTCTTATGAGTAAGTTAATAATTCTAAATCAAACAATTAATCTAACAAAGTTCTAATTCAAAGAATCCAAACTCAGTGTGGAATCAAGAGAACTAAAGCTAAAGATCAAATCCAGGGAAATCTAATGCAGTGTTTCTTCAATAAAACTAAGAATCAATTTCAAGAATCTAAAATCAGTGTTGTAGCCATGGAATTCTAAGGATCAGAATCAAGGAAATCATATCCGTGTGTGAATCAAAGAATGAATGAAATCATTAACTAACGAAATCATTAACGATCAAGTT
The DNA here is from genome assembly GCA_009363875.1 of Mikania micrantha. Lineage (NCBI taxonomy): Eukaryota > Viridiplantae > Streptophyta > Magnoliopsida > Asterales > Asteraceae > Mikania > Mikania micrantha. Next base: position 39,462,991 of record CM018680.1, on the reverse strand, counting down.
AAGGTGGATGTTAGTTATATGCAGATCGAGACCACCTGATAACACACAGAAAGTCCCATCATAAATAATAGACTTTTATAGTCAAGCTATATGGGCATAAATCAAACGATAAAACGAATTCTAAAGAACAAAGGCGATCAAAATCAAACGATATCCTAAAGTCCCGACATCTACAGTAGGCCTAAGGGTCAAGCTGATATGGGCATATCATGAAAGTCCCGACACATACAGGTAGACTCATTTGGGTCATGCCTGATATGGGCCACGTGTGAGATGGTACAAGTTGGACACCACGAACAACTAAGTCTAATTGATTGAGTCAAATAAGGCCCAATCATCATGTCTTAGGTGTATTTAAATGATTAATTATTCATTTAAATAAGCATTTAATATTATGTTTCTACAAGTGCAATGGTTGATCATGAATACGTGATGAACTCAAGAAATTGATAATATTTCAATTTGTGGAAATTAGAATCTAATATGATGATGGATGGAATGAAACACTTAATTATCATTAACAACAATATGTTAAGCAATCCGGTATGTGGTGGGACGGTGGCTGGGCGGGCGGTAAGTTCGACCCTACATATGCCCTATATATAAGCATACTTGATTGGATAACATAGGTGGTTGTTGATAGGGTTCTCATTATATATCATGTGCATTGTAAACAATCTAATCATCATGATTATCATTCCCGATATCGCGGCCCGGGACCATTCCGCCTGATGGGACACACGATCTGGCCCGCTGGCTCGGGGTGTGACAGATAAACAGTTAGGTGAAAACAGGGCTATAAAACAGTATATCAGTTGAATTTATTTGAATGAAAATTCAAATACATAAATACAACAAATCATGAGACATAACAAGGGTGAAAACAAATGAGAAATACACATCGGTTGCGATCTGATATCCACAAATAACTGAAATCAAATAACCGAAAATATCCGTGAGAAACAATATGAAACTATTCATAAAAATGGGAAAACAGTAAGGATTAGTTGAGCCCGTCTGTGAGAATGTACAATTCAAACAACAGTTCAGTATCCTTTACGAATGATGAACTGACAGAGTGTTTGCATGGGTGACAATTCACACAAACATATATGCGGGTTTAACGTTCTGAATGACAGCTAGAGAATAGAAAACCAAATCAGAAAGTGAAACATACGATCATATTCGTAGAGTTAGTGCTCTGTACGAAAACACGCGTAAGTTACGTTTTCTGACAAAACAGCTAAAATAAACGATTATGAACTTTAAAATAATAAAAATAAAATAAAAATAATATCTATTAGGAATTACAACCTTAAAAGAATTTTATAACACTATTTTACTAAAGCGATACGTAATTAACGTTACGTAACGAAATAACGAGATTTAACAGTCTGATCACGAACGAACAGTAAATAAGTAAAATATAATACTTTACGTTTTACAATTTTGAAACTCATCAAAAATAATCAAAGAAATCTAAATTTCAATATAAAAAGTTTATTTACGTATAAGTAACGGCGCGTACGTAAAAATACGCGAAACCGACACCGAGCGAGACCGAACACGCGGGTAAACTCCCGGGGTATAAAACCCCATATTTATCTTCCTCCATTTATTTCATTCACACTCTCTCTATAAACTCAAAATCCCGGTTTTGAGTTTTACACTAGAAATCCCCCACAAAAATCATCATAACTTCTTCGTTCCTTCACCAAATCGCGCATATAATATATCAAAACGATTGTCTCGACGAGAGGAAGCTTGTAGTACACGGGATCGGAGTTGATTCGAGCTAAATCGGACGGAATCTTAGAGAGAAATTTCTGAAAAAGGTGAGTTTTCCATTTTTTCCGGCTTGAGTTTTTTGTTAGAAATTCTACACAAAAACATGCATAACTTTCTCATTTCTTAGCCAAATCGCGCAAATAATATATCGAAACGATCGTCTCGACAAGATGAAGCTTGAAGAACAAGGGATCAGGGCTGGTTCGAAGTATTTTGGCAGGAATCTTAGAGATAAGGGATCAGGGCTGGTTCATATGTAACTCGATTTTCAGCCATGAAACTACATTGGTTCTTCATCAAAATGAGTCCCTCATGTTGGGATTACACTAGAATAAGGATTTGGGTCACTGGAAATTAAGATCGGTGGATGAATGATATCGTAGTGTCGATGGGAATACATAGTATCAACCGAAGGAACTCATTAGAGTCTATGGTTGTTAACCAGTTGGTGCCACTAATACTAATCATCTTGTTGCTATTAATACTAACGTGAAACTTACTTTTGGACTTACTTAATAAAATGCATTTGTTAAATATGTATTTAATAAACAAAATCACTAAGTTTTCATAACACTTTACTTATGTTAATAGGTTAAGGTGATAATAAGCATCTTAAGTTAACATAAGGGTTTGACATGCAAAACCTAAGTTTTAATTGACATATGTTAAGATTTCAAAATATAAGAAACATTCTAAGATTTTAAGTTAAGTTGCAACATGTAAATCAAGAAAAATCTAGTATATTAACACCTAATCTAGAGTTGGTTAAATGTTGGTATATTACACTAAAAGGAAACTAAGGCTAATCAAACAACAAACAACTACAAGTGTTAACCAACTTTAGGGCTAACACACACACATTAATAACTTATACTTATAAGTTTTACATCATTGGAAACAAACACAGGATCGTGAATATAACTTCAAGAACAACAACAAGTGCATTCATTCTTTGATTACTTAGTCAACCACTACTACTACCAGGTGAGTTCATATGCCTCTTTTTACTAAACTTTTGCTTTAACTGCGGGGCTGAGGACATGCTAAAACATTTTCTTAAATGTTTTAGTATACTATATGATAATGAGGTTTTACTTTGTTACTATAAATGTAGACCTCATTATGTTAATATTAATGACTGTGAGTTTATAACTGTTACTACCGTTAGACAATATCTACAACTTATAAGTGATAAAACTCTTATTCCTCTATGATTACAACTGTAATCCTCATGAGGAATACATGCTATTCCTATTGAATTATTTATTTAATTCTAAGGAAAATTATAACTGCTAAGTCTTTGGGAATTATTGCAGTTAATTCTAAGCAAATTGATCTGTTATACTGTGACATCCAGTACCTGATTGTCCGGAAATTCCGTACGGTATGTGTACTTTCACATTTTACTGTGTGTAATACTTTATATGAATAGTGTTTGTGATAACAGAATGAAAAATACAATAAACAGTTGTACGTATCTAGGTGAAAACTTAAATACTGTAAGTACAAAACTCACGATAAGCCACAGTTGTTTGCAATTAGGTGAAAACCTAAGTGCAGTTAAAACAACAAATCAAGAAAGACAACAGTGTACAATTAAACAACAAGAACATGTCGGTTGCGATCTGATATCCATAGATGACAGGAATCAGATGGCTGACAAATCAGTACGAAAACAATGTGAAAACAGGAAGTTTAGTTGAGCTCGTCAGTGAGGAAATACAATTCAAAGACAACTGAAGTTTTATTTCAGAATAATGAGCTGACAGCGTGTTTGCATGGGTGACGATTCACACAAACACATATGTGAGTTTAACATTCTTAAATGATGACTGGAAAGTAGAAAACAAGAATCAGAAAGCAAAACCATCGTCGTGTTCATTCGGGTGATTATTCGAACGAATACACGCGAAGGTGACGCGTTCTGACGAAACGAAAACGAAACGAGTGATAACAAGTTAAGAAATTATAATATTTTACGTTTTACAATTTTGAAACTCATCAAAAAGTAATTCAAGAAACTATTTTAATTAAAACACGTAAAAGGCGCGTAGAAATCCGGAAACACAACGAAGACAAAAAAAGGAGCAACTGAAACGAACCCGAATACCTCTGGGGTATTTAAAGCCTAAATGAGGCCATTTATCCTCATTTCTCTCATTTCTCTCTCTCTCTCTCTCTCTCTCTAACACACAAACCCGGTTTCTCTCTCTCTAGAAGGAAACCATCTTCAAATCATCATAACTCACTCGTTTATGGACGAAATCGGGCGTTCTTGGTGTCCACATGCAGCTATCAACGTCCTCTACAAGGAAGTACAGCAGATCGTGGAAGTTAACCGGCAAAAATAGAGGTAATGGGCTTGAAAGTTCGAAGAAAATATGGTTTTGTGCACCTCGTCGGCCATACACACACCTAACTGGTGTAAAACCCTAATACACCCACCCCTCACACTGCTAGGTTATGATCTGCGCATAGCAACACCATGGGAAGAATCAAACCAAAGGTTCAAGCTTGATGATGTTGGCGAACACACAGGTTCATGGGATGCAGTGTAGCGTAACCTACAGCTCACAGATGCTCATGCACGGGTCACGAACGAATCCGTCCAGCTGAAACTTTGGGCTATGAGCCTTCCATGGCCGAAGCTATCGAGCAGCGAACCTATCATCATCACTTAACCTAGGATTCGCCAACCCCAACCAACGAACCTTCATGCCCCTCACCGAACCATTTCCCTTTTACGAACCTGGGATCCCCGAAACCCTAGACAAACCTTTGCATGGGTGCCGAACATTGCACAGCGAACCCATGTACAGTAAGCAGTAGCCGAACCTTTCATCCTTTACCGAACCTTTCACCACTGCGAACCCTACTCGAATGAATCATGAGGTTCGCCAAGCACCCAACACTGCCGAACCTACTGGGCCGAACCTACTGGGCAGAACCCTTGGACTACGGACCACTAATGCCGAACCTAGGGCTGCTTGTTGACAGGTTCGCTGGTGTGAAGCCATTTTCCCATCGAGCAGTTCAACTTCAGTAGTCAGCCCATAATACCACCTTCAGCCCGCACTTTGTTCAAACCACTCGTTATTCAGCCCAGAACAAGCATCCGACCCATGGCCATCTAGCTGGCCCAGTCTTATTCCTTTGGCCCACTACATGGCCCATGTCAGTGATTCGGCCCAGAGATTTCTGATTTGGCCATTGGGGTTGTTTCGGCCCATACACATAACACTAGGTCCATGACTACTAGTTCGACCCACAATGATTTACTCCGCCCAAATTGATAATTCGAATTAATATGAGATAATAAATCAACTTGTGAATTATCATTCCGAGAAGTAGTCTGCATGAAATCACATATTACTAACAAGGTGACGGGTCTTGGATTATGAGGTTGTATGAAGTCTAAAACATAGTATTTTGACAAATGGATTCAACTACACATCATGATAAGTCACATAGGGTAAACATGAAAACTAAAACGAAAGGTAATAATCTTAATCTAAATTGATGTAAGATTAGCTTAATCTATAACAAGTAAGTAATCAAGACCAAGACTAAGACTCACAAGTGTTAACCAATCTAGGGCTAACACATGCACACACTCGAATACTCACGACTTACACTTACAAGTTACAAACAACGTGAAATCAATACAGGATCGCGAAAATAACCTCAAGTACAATCAAGAGCGTGTGCATTTCTTGTTTAAGCTCCTGAAAGAAGAACGACTCTATGCCAAATTCTCCATGTGTGAATTCTGGTTAAGAGAAGTTCAGTTTTTGGGTCATGTGATTAATAGTAATGGTATTAATGTGGATCCTGCCAAGATTGAAGCAATCAAGAACTGCGATATGCCTGCAACGCCGACAGAAATCAGATCATTCTTGGGATTGGCAGGTTATTACAGGAGATTCATTTTGAATTTCTCTAAGATAGCCTTGCCTCCCACCAAACTCACACAGAAGAGTGAACCTTTTGTGTGGACACAGAAACAAGAATTGGCATTCCAGACATTGAAACAAAGATTGTGTAATGCTCCTATCTTAACACTCCCAGAAGGCAATGATGACTTTGTGGTTTATTGTGACGCTTCCCATTAGGGGCTCGGATGCGTTTTAATGCAACGAGACAAAGTCATTGCTTATGCCTCAAGACAGTTGAAGATACACGAGAAGAACTACATGACACATGACTTAGAACTGGGAGCAGTTGTCTTTGCTTTAAAGATTTGGAGACACTACCTGTATGGTACTAAATGCACTATCTTCACAGATCACAAGAGTTTACAGCACATATTTGATAAGAAGGAGCTTAACATGAGACAGAGATGTAGGGTTGAGCTCCTGAACGATTACGATTGTGTGATCAAATACCATCCGGGCAAAGGAAATGTTGTTGCAGATGCTTTGAGTCGGAAGGAAAGAGTCAAACCATTGCGCGTTCGAGCAATAGGAATGACAGTGCAAACAAGTCTGAAAGATCGAATCATACAAGCACAAAAAGAAGTAGTGGCAAGAGACAATTTGAAACAAGAGCTCGATTGTGGAGCCGAGAAACATTTTGAAACAAAACAAGATGGAGTTATCTATTATCTGGATCGCGTTTGGATCCCGGAAGTAGATGAACTTCGAACACTTATACTTGACGAGGCACACAAGACACGTTACTCTGTTCATCTGGGTGCCGATAAGATGTACCAAGATCTTAGGTCGTTTTATTGGTGGCCATGAATCAAGAAAGATGTTGCCACTTACGTTGGCAAATGCATCACTTGCGCCAAAGTCAAAGCTGAACACCAGAAACCTTCAGGTTTGCTGGAACAACCAGAGATACCGCAATGGAAGTTGGAACAAATTGCTATGGATTTCATTACCAAGCTACCCAGCACTTCCAACGGACTCGATTCGATTTGGGTCATCGTTGATCGATTGACCAAGTCCGCACAGTTCTTGCCAATCAGAGAAACTTACAAGATGGAAAAGCTAGCAAGACTCTATGTTGATGAAATAGTAGTCCGGCACACAGTGTCTATTATTTCTGACTGGGACAGTCGATTTACATCGCGGTTTTGGCAATCATTGCAACAATATCTTGGGAGAAATGTCAACTTGAGCACCACTTATCCTCCACAAACCCTAGAGGATATGTTAAGGACATGCATCCTAGACTTCGGTGGAAGTTGAGATAAACACTTACCACTCATTGAGTTCTCCTACAACAACAGCTACCACAACAGCATTGGATGTGCTCCGTTTGAAGCACTATATGTTAGAAAATGTCGGTCTCCAATTTGTTGGACCGAAGTGGGAGATAACAGAATTACTGGGCCTGAACTTATTCAGGAAACTACTGATAAGATAGCCCAGATACAACAGAGGTTACAAGCAACACGTAGTCGTCAAAAGAGTTACGCAGACAAACGGCGAAAGCCTTTGGAATTTGAAGTGGTTGACCGAGTTATGTTGAAAGTGTCCCCATGGAAAGGCGTAGTTCATTTTGGGGCTAAAGGCAAACTAGCATCAAGGTATGTCGAACCGTTTGAGATAACTCAACCCATAGGTCCTATGGCATACATACTCAAACTCCCTGATGAACTCAGCGAAGTACACGACGTATTTCATGTATCAAATCTCAAGAGATGTCTCGCTGATGAGTCATTGATAATACCGTTGGAAGAAATAAAAGTTGATGAGCAATTACATTTCATTGAAGAACCTATAGAGATCAGGGAACGTGAAGTCAAGAGACTGAAACGAAGTCGTATCCCTATTGTAAAGGTTCGATGGAACTCCAAGCGTGGACCATAGTTTACCTGGGAACGCGGGGACAACATGAAGACAAAGTATCCTCACTTGTTCGAGATATAAAGCCCGACATTGATGCTTAAATTTTGGGACGAAATTTCTTTAACAAGGGGAGACTGTGACATCCAGTACCTGATCGTCCGGCAAGTTCGTACGGTATGTGTAGTTTCAAATTTTACTGTGTGTAATAATTTATATGAACAGTGTTTGTGATAACAAAATGCAAAATACAATAAACAGTAAGTACAACACTCACGATAAGCCACAGTTGTTTGCACTTAGGTGAAAACCTAAGTGCAGTTAAAACAACAAATCAAGAAAGACAACAGTGTACAATTAAACAACAAGAACATATCGGTTGCAATCTGATATCCATAGATGACAGGAATCAGATGGCCGAAAAATCAGTACGAAAACAATGTGAAAACAGGAAGTTTAGTTGAGTCCGTCAGTGAGGAAATACAATTCAAACACAATCGCAGTGTTATTTCAAAATAATGAGCTTACAACGTGTTTGCGTGGGTGACGATTTACACAAACATATCTGTGAGTTTAACGTTCTGAAATGATGACTGGAAAGTAGCAAACAAGAATTAGAAAGCAAAACCATCGTCGTGTTTGTTAGGGTGACGATTCGAACGAATACGCGCGAAGGTGACGCGTTCTGACGATACGAGCGATAATAAATTAAGAAATTATAATATTTTACGTTTTACAATTTTGAAACTCATCAAAAAGTAATTAAAGAAACTATTTTAATTAAAACACGTAAAGTGCGCGTTGAAATCCGGAAACGCAATGAAGACAAAAAAAAGAGCAACCGAAACAAACCCGAATACCTCCGGGGTTTTTAAAGCCTAAATGAGGCCATTTATCCTCATTTCTCTCATTTCTATCTCTCTCTAACACACAAACCCAGTTTCTCTCTCTCTAGTAGGTAACCGTCTTCAAATCATCATAACTCACTCGTTTGTGGACGAAATCGGGCATTCTTTGTGTCCAGATGTAGCTATCAACGTCCTCTACAAGGAAGTACAGCAGATCGTGGAAGTTAACCGGCAAAAATAGAGGTAATGGGCTTGAAAGTTCGAAGAAAATAGGGTTTTGTGCACCTCGTCGGCCACACACACACCCAACCGGTGTAAAACCCTAATACATCCACACCTCACACCACTAGGTTCTGATCTGCGCATAGCAACACCATGGGAAGAATCAAACCAAAGATTCAAGCTTGATGATGTTGGCGAACACACAGGTTCGTGGGATGCAGTGTAGCCGAACCTACAGCTCACAGATGCTCATGCACAGGTCACGAACCTAGCTCCACGCCGGCGAACCTGTTGTGGCGAATCCGTCCAGCCGAACCTTTGGGCTACGAGCCTTCCATGGCCGAAGCTATCGAGCAGCAAACCTGTCATCATCACTCAACCTAGGATTCGCAAACCCCAACCAACGAACCTTCATGCCCCTCGCCGAACTCAAGGCCGAACCTTTTCCCTTTTAGGAACCTGGGATCCCTGAAACCCTAGACGAACCTTTGCATGGGTGCCGAACATTGCACAGCGAACCCATGTACAGTATGCAGCAGCTGAACCTTTAATCCTTGACCGAACCTTTCACCATCGCCGAACCCTACTCGAATGAATCTTGAGGTTCGCCAAGCACCCAGCACCGCCGAACCTACTGGGACGAGCCCTTGGACTACGGACCACTAATGCCGAACCTAGGGCTGCTTGTTGACAGGTTCGCTGGTGTGAAGCCATTTTCCCATCGAGCAGTTCAACTTCAGTAGTCAGCCCATAATGGTTACCTTCGGCCCACACTTGGTTCAAACCACTCGTTATTCAGCCCAGAACTAGCATCCGGCCCATGGCCATCTAGCTGTCCCAGTCTTATTCCTTTGGCCCACTACATGGCCCATGTCACTGATTCGGCCCAGAGATTTCTGATTTGGCCATTGGGATTGTTTCGGCCCATACACATAACACTAGGTCCATGACTACTAGTTCGACCCACAATGATTTACTCCGCCCAAATTGATAATTTGAATTAATATGAGATAATAAATCAACTTGTGAATTATCATTCCGAGAAGTAGTGTGCATGAAATCACATATTACTAACAAGGTGACAGGTCTTGGATTATGAGGTTTTATGAAGTCTAAAACATAGTATTTTGACAAATGGATTCAAGTACACATCATGATAAGTCACATAGGGTAAACATGAAAACTAAAACGAAAGGTAATAATCTTAATCTAAATTGATGTAAGATTAGCTTAATCTATAACAAGTAATGAAGACCAAGACTGAGACTCACAAGTGTTAACCAATCTAGGGCTAACACATGCACACACTCGAATACTCACAACTTACACTTACAAGTTACAAACAACGTGAAATCAATACAGGATCGCGAAAATAACCTCAAGTACAATCAAGAGCGCGTGCATTTCTTGTTTCAGCTAAGTGAACAACTACAGGAACAAGGTAAATTCATATGCCCCTTTTTCTAATCATTAACTGATTTTAAACTCTCGGGGTTGAGAAACATGCTCTACTTTTATTTATTTAAAAGTTTGAACTTAACATACTGCTTATACTGTGATTTAGATAATATTGTTTAACTTATTATCATTTATCACTGTATGCATGCTTGTATGTTCATGATATGATACGGATACTAAGATGAATATGATAAGATAATTTCATAACTCATCAACACGATAGAATAACATAGTTGTAAGATTATATCTTATAACACTCAATTATTCTTACAAGAACGAACATTGAGAATATCATAGAGGAACATGATGACAAGAACAAAACACATGAATGATATGAAGATAACACATCTTCATAATAATATTCAACACTAAAGTTAAGCAAGTGTAATAAGAAAAGTTCTTATAACACTTAGTTTACAACTCGATACATATTGCAAATTAACATGGAACAACTATCAGCCACCACCTGAGTCGACTAAGTGTAGTAAGACTAGTTCTTACCACAGCTTGGTGACAACAAGGTGACTACATGGAACAATTAGAATAATAATCACGATAATGTAGCTTCATGAAAACAACATTGATGAAAACAATACAACTGATTGCTCTTGAACGGTCTGTATTATATCATGTCAATCATGTGCCATATATTCAAGTCTCAATGTAAGTCCCTTTACAGAATCGTTTACTAGTTAATTTAGTGGGATCTAAACCGACGTTAGCATAGTGGTACCATAGGTTTGACAAACCTCTGGTGAGTAGGTCGGTATGTTAAGCATAACATTAATTGGCTGGTAACGTATGACCGGTAACAGGTCGACGATCAGTCAGGTTTGGTAAATGACACATGGTGATATCATTCAACAGTGAAATTGTAATTAATCCATCGCTTCTTGTTGACTAGTAGACTGAAGAATTTACTTTCTCTCATGTCATAATACTAGTAACAGTTCGATGAGGTCTATGGTAATACAAGGTGGTAGAGGTAAATCGAAGGCATTGCAATCTGATTACATGAGGATTGCAATGGATTCCTTTTAGGCTCTATGCACTTCAAGTTGAGAACAAAATATCAAGTGGTTAACTAACACTCTTACATTATTAAAAGTGATTAACAGTTGACCCCACAAGTAAGAGAATAATAACAAGGATCAGATTAACATAATCTAATTTACTTAACATATTGAGGGTTACCAATACTTCGGTTGATAACTGAACCTCTTTTATTATATTATTCTACATATGAAACATTGGGTGATGAACACAAATGAACGGGTGAAAAGAAAATGGGGATCCATAGTTGTATTGCAAGTGGCATTAAGTTCTATTAGATATGTCGTGGGATGTTGGCTAGGGCTTGGTTCCCTTACATATGCCTTATATATAAGCATAGCTAATAGGATGAGATATCACTTGTAAATATAACTATGGAAAGGCCATTGTGTTAACGGGTAAATCAAACAACCTACAAGCAACAAGTATGACATTGTGAATGTGTATGTGAACATTTCAAGGCTTTCAAATATCAAACTTATGAACTCACCAACCTAGTGTTGACTTTGTTTAAATGCATGTTTCCTCATATGACGAACAGGTGTAGTTGCCTATATTCAAGAACTATGCTAGTGGACTTTTAGAAGACCTAGCTTCATTTTGTGTTGCATACTTTTGGGTGACAAAACAATGAATCATCTTTTGTATATCTTATACAGTTTCAAGATAGAAACTCATTGATTCTTTTGATTAGATTTTCTTAGTTAAATTATGAGGAAACAATGTAATTTAACTTTGTAATTCTATTTCATTATCATGCTAGCATTTCTCATTTATGTATCATGTGCTATGTAAACAATCTGATCATTTCGATTATCAAACGATATCGCGTCCCGTGAACCTTCCGCCCGGCGGGAAAGTCGATCCAACCCGCCGGCTCGGGGTGTGACATATACCTATGAGAACATGTGTGTTATGCCTATTTGATTGCAATGAGTTGATGGTTATGGGTTGAGAACTATGAGAACTCTTTTGATTTTTAGTCAGCCTATTCCAACTCTATCATTTCTAACACGGGTGATGAGAGTATGATAGTTTCTGCTAATTATCTCACCACTTCTATTATGTGGACTGGAAGACTGAGAGATTGACCTCACTCATGTCTTAAGCAGGTGGCAGATAGTTGTGAGGTCTTGTGAAAACTAATGAATCCGGATTTAATTGAGGACATTGTGGTTTGCCTTTGTGGTGACTGCAATGTGGTCAATTCAATTCTGATCACCTATTGGGATATGACTACGTGTCAAACTTGCTCTCACTTCCTAATCAGATGTGAGTAATAGTAAGTCAAAGAGTATACCACCCCTAATAACTGTGGTAACACCACCATTAATATCTGTGGTAATTCCACCATTTATAACTGTGGAGAATTGTACTACTTAGAAATCTAATGCGTTATGTTAACAGCATGCTAATTTAATGGTTTGTCATATTGAAGATCTTGATTGTGATTAAGTCTATGGGTGATGAAATGGATATCTATAGCTACAATACAGGTGGTATTGAGTTCAGTCAAGTGTGTCGTGGGATGTCGGCTGGCGCTTGACCCCTACGTATGCCCTATATATAAGGATGCTTAACTGGACAATATCCTATCTGTATGTGTATCTATAGAGAAGTCATGGGGATGAGTTAATGCCAAATGAGAATAACTGAGACTTGTGTATTACAAGATGTTGTGTAAATGACTCTGAAAGTTTTTAAATAACTTTTATGAACTCACCAATCTAGTGTTGACTTTGTTTAAATGCATGTTTTCTCAGGTGACGAACATGTCTAGTTACCAAGCATCAGTGATTAAGCTAGAGGACTTTTTAGAATACCTAGCTTGCTTTTTGGATGCGTATATTTTGATGACATTTTGAATCTCTTTTGTATATCTTGTGCAACTACAAGATAGAGACTATATGATTCTTTTGAGTAGAGTTACCTAGTTAAATTACGAACACGCACTGTGTAATTTAACTTTGCAGTTCTATGCATTGAATGTCATTTTAGCGTTTCTCATTATATATCATGTGCCATGTAAAGAATCTGATCACTATGATTAACACTCGATATCGCGCCCCAGGAACCTTCCACCCGACGGGAAAGTCGATCCAGACCGCTGGCTCGGGGTGTGACAATATGTACTTGGTCATCTTGGATTGTCTTCCACAAATTAACGTAGCTGTTCTGCTTCTTCTCCATATTTAGCTAACATGATAAACTCATATTCTATCGTAGATCGAGCTATAATAGTTTGTTTGGATGAATTCTAGGCTATAGCTGCTCCACAAAAGTTGAACACATAACCACTTCTGGATTTGGAATCTTTCATATCTGATATGTAGTTCACATCACTTTATCCTTCTATAACGGCTGTATCTCGGTCATTCCGTCCATATTTTCATGTCTATCTTAAGTATCTTGGTAATCTAGTCATTCTATCGCAATGTTCAGAGCTCACATTACTAGTATATCTACTTAGCCTGTTCACAACATATGCTAAGTCTGGTTGTGTACATGTCATCAGATACATCAGATTACCAATAATCCTTGAATACTCTAACTGAGCAACCCCTTTACATCTGTTTTTCAATAGATGTTGGGTGGTATCTTTCAAAATTTTAGCCACACTTGTATCCCTAGCATTAACCTTTTCAAGGATCTTCTCCACATAGTAAGAGTGACTCAACACAAGACTATTTTGGGTCATATTAATTTTTACACCAAGAGTCACTTCAGTTGGATATATGTATTTAATGTCAAAACCAGTTGGCAATTCATCTCATCATAACTTAACACATAAAAAACAAACAAACCCAGCGAAATTCCACTTTTATGTAGGGTCTGGGGGGGAGAGATGAGCACAAACCTTACCCCTACCCAGAGGTAGAGAGGTTGCTTTGGCACAGTCTCATGGACAACTTTAGCTAGGTCTTTACAAAGCAATATGGCACGTGTAAGAACTGTATTGACTGATATTTGCTCTATCCAAATGGATGGCTTCAGCTAGGCTCAAACCCAGTAATGTGGCACAAGTATGGAATTAAACTTATTATATTTAATTTATTTGTAACTTATCCTATTTGAATGGATGACTTCAACTAGGCTTAAACCAAATAATATGGCATGTGTACTGAGTTGGAATTTCTTTGATTTATAACATTTTTATTTGAATCCACTCTTCTTATCTGAATGGATGGCTTCAGCTAGGCTATAACCCAGCATATGGCACGTGTACGGACTTGAAATCAAGTATTATTGCAAACCTCGTAAGACCTTATGATAACTGGTGTATGCTTGATTTAATTCATTAACTAATTATACCTACAGCCAGTTTTCTAGACGAGTTCCCACAAATCAAACATTTTGACCAATCACTTTGTATTTAAAGATCAGAAAAGAAAACCTATCTATAAATTACATCATATTACTCATATGCTTTGAGTTTTTACAATTTACATTTCGCCTTCAAGCATATGACTAGCGAATTATCATTTCCAGTTTGGCTAGATAGATTTCTCATTTTTATAATTTTTAAATGTTTTTGGTTTTTCCATAAGAGACTTTAACTCCCTCTAAAATCCTAAAACATAAAATCTTTTTGGGATTTTGGATTTTATAAAGAAAAGTAAACGAAGATATTTAAAAAAAAAGAATGTGATCATTGTTAGAATCATTGTCAGGAATGACTTCACTTTTCTTGATGACCCCATTAGCTGATATCAAATATAAAAACCTGGTTTTATCAAAAGCTATAGTATAAAGATCGGCTCTTTGGTGGTTGGTATAAATTTTAACAACATCGATTAATTTCTTTTCAAAACAGTTACGAATGAAGTGGTATTTAAAGTCGATGTTTTTTGTCTTTGAGTGCTGCACAAGATTTTTAGTGACGGTAATGGCAGTAGTGTTATCAACATAGATAGGGGTGTTATAAAAGTTTAACCCGTAGTCCCTTAGTTGTTGCTGAATCCAGATAATTTGAGAGCAGCAGCTTGCAGCAACAATGTACTCAGCTTCACAGGTAGTAGTAGACACCGACATCTGCATCTTACATTGCATGGTAACTAAATGGTTGCCAAAGAACTGACATCTTGTAGAGTTTTACTTGTAACCCCGTTTGCAGCCAGCATAATCGGAATCACTATAAGTAGTATGTTCAAAATTATCATCACTAGGATACCGTATCCTAGATCCGGGGTACCCTTCAGGTAACGAAAGATCCTCTTCACAACAATAAGATGAGAGACCCTTGTCTTTAATTGGTAATGAGCACACAGACATGTAGCGAACATGATATTTGGTTGAGATGTAGTAAGATACATGAGAGTTCCAATCATTCCTCTATACATCGTAGCATCAATTAGTTCCCCTTTTTATCTGGAGTAATCTCGTGATTAAGAGCCAGTGGGGTACTAGTAGGTTTAGCATCTAGCATACTGAACCGGCTCCGTATGTCACCAACATATTTTGTTTGATGAATAAAAACTCTTGCCTCAGTTTGATCCACCTGCAACCCTAGAAAGAGTTTCATCTCTCCCATGGAGCTCATCTCAAATTTTTCTTAATTACATTTTCAAATTCCTTGCACAAACTATCAATTGTGGATCCAAAAATAATATCATCCACATAGACTTGTACCAAAAGCAAATCTCCATCTTTTTCACGAATGAATAACGTGTAGTCAATGACAGCTTTTCTGAACCCGTTGTCCAGAAGATGAGTAGAAAGTGTCTCATACCATGCTCGAGGAGCTTGGTACAATCCGTATAATTCTTTTTCCAGCTTTTAGACTTGGTCACGATGTAATGGATCTTTAAAACTGGGAGGTTGATGGACATACACAGTTTCATTAATCACACATTGAAGAAAAGCACTCTTGACATACATTTGATATACTTTGATCCTTTTGTAGGATGCATGAGCCAAGAAAATTCTGATTGCTTCAAGATGAGCAACTGGTGCAAACACTTCATTGTAGTCAATTCCTACAATTTTTCTGAATTCTTCCACCACAAGACGTGCTTTGTTCAAATCTCTTAAGCATTGTGCATGGAGCACCAAATGGCTCAAGATACTTAAGTTTTGGTTTTCTGTTATGGAGCAATTCAAAGCAACTTTTCCAGTGTCTCTTTACAATCAATACCCAGTTCAGTGTATAACATTCATTAGCAATAGTTTCATTCCAAAATTGAGGAGGTAACGTAGAATTAGCAAGCATAGTTCTAGCAAACTCAATAAAAGTTATGTTCATTCGTTCAGCAACGCCATTCATTTGAGGGACATATGGAGCACTAAACTGATGCATAATACCAAGTTCATTACAGAACGTCTCCATGTTGTGATTCTTAAATTCAGTCCAATTGTTTGTTTTGAACATACGTACTTTGAGCTTACATAGAGATTCAAGTTTAGTGACTAAAAATTGAATGCATTCAAATGTTTCAGATTTCTCCTTCATGAAAAATACCCAAGAGTATCCGGAGAATTCATCAGTAATAACCAAACAGTATTGATCCCCAGCAATACTTTTACGACTGACAAGACCAAATAGATCCATATGGTGAAGCTCAAGTGGAACAGTAACAGAATGAAACTTTTAAAGTTTGTGAGACCGTTTAATTTGCTTTCCCTTCTTGCACAAGATGTAGACATCAGACTGCTTGAAATTCTTTAAACTAACACCATCAACCAAACTGTTGTGAACCAGATGATATATGTAACATCTGTACATTTAGAATCCTTTTCGGTGCTTTGGACATAAAACATGAAGATGTGGCCATGTTAAGAATATACATGTAACATCTATACATTTAGTCTTGGTCATCATTAACAGGAATAGAACAGTGTGTAATCATACGTTATGTGCCAATGTGAATCATATGAACATGTTTGTGTGTCATATACATAAACTGTGTTTAGAACAATGGGATAGTGTTAGTGTGTAGTGTCAAGATGAATTAGAGAACAAATGAATCATTCAAACAAAATCGGAATACGTAAGCGACAGTCAGTATCATTATGGGTGACAATCCATAAGGATATCAACGTAAAACTTATCACTACGAGTAAACGTTAATAAATGCATAAAATGACCAAAAACGTATATATTTATGGGTATACACCTAACTATATTCGTTAACGATTCTGAAATGAACGAACAGTAAAAATAAGTAAAATACTATATTTTACGTTTTACAGTTTTGAAACTCATCAAAAACAATCAAAGATCTAATTTACAAAACAAAATATTCAATTACGTAAAGTTTATGACGCGTGTGCAAAAATACGCAAAACCAAAACCGAACAAACCCAAACACGCGGAGAACCACTCGGGGCATAAAAACCCTTAAATTCTCTCATCTACCTAATTTAATTCAGGCATTTTCACATTCTCTCTCTAGAACCGTCCGAGCTCTCTCTCTCTAACATTTCATCACAAAATCAACAAGTTATCTATCCATTTCTTTGACAAATCGTGCAAATAAGCTTTGAAAACTGTCACACCCCGGCCTTCCCGGCCTGTGAAAGGGGGCGCGACTTGACTGATCTTGCAGGATCGTAGTCTCCGGTCACAGAGTTGCGAAGCCTATATGTCTGGTTGCATACGTACATCCAATAATATGGATAAAACAGTTTAGTAAAATCAGAGTTGCGGAAGCAAGTATAAGTTATCAAAACATATTATAGTTCATAAACTGCGGATGCGTTGTTAAACAGTTTTTGAAAACATCATAAGTTTAAAGTTTGCGGAAGCGGTTTATGTCATAAACATTACATAAGAAATCAAACGATTAAATACTCTCAAAATATCCTAAGACACTAAAGCTGATGCATGGACTCCATCCTAGCATCCTATCCTTGAGTGCGTGCCTTAGCTACCTGAGAAAACATGCGATAAAAAGGATTCACACAAAGGTTGGTGAGAGCACAGGTTTTTTATAAACAGTAAAACTCGAATGTTTAAAGTAAGAGTTGTGATTTACATATCATTACAATGCAATATCGATTGATAGCTAGTCAATACAGTTATATTATATGCGGTTTTGTACCGAAGCTGACAGTTGTGCCTCCCGCCTTGTCCATCACAAGACAATGGCAAAGTGTTGGTCAATATTTCACCCATTCCGACCTACAGTCGGGTTGGCCTCCTAGGCGCGACGGGTGGGGCTTGTCAGGCCCAAATAGTACTATTCAATATTACCATGCTAGGCGCTATGCGCTACTAACGGTCCGTGGAGTATCGCGAGGAGTTTTAGTTGTGATGGGGTCCACACATATACATACAGTGATAAAGCATGTCCATATGCAAATAAAATGAGTTGTTATTCATAAAACAGATTAGCATGCATTGTTTTCACCCTCAAAGGTAGAAAAGTAAAAAGGGGCCGTGACCTCACCTGTTAATGCAGTTCCGGTGTGTAAGTGTTTGCGTCCGCGAATGCTAGCACCTGCTAGTAAGCACCTATAGCCGTATAGGTGTGAGTATGTGTTTTGGGGTGCTTTGTATCCCATACAACTCCAAGTGCCGGTGTGCTCAACCGAGTGTGTGTGTGTGTGTTGACTTGTGTTGACACGACGAATCGTTGGTGACACGTTTGTTGTGTTTATGTGTCTTAATGCAAGTAGGACACCAACATGCATTCCTATAACCAATCATGATGTTTTCACAAAGGCAAGTTTTGAAAATTGTAAAGTTTCTATTTCTTGGAAACTTTTTATATTTAGAAAGTTTCTATTTTTGGAAAGTATAGTTATGAAATCCCATTTCATAAAACAAATCACTCTAGCATGTTTGTAAAAACATATGTAAACACTTGAAATAAGTCGTTTGTGCATAAAGTACCATTTATGCCATTTTATTCAAACAAAGGTTCCTAAAATAGCAAGTTCTCATTTAAAAGCATGTTTTCACAAATCCAAGTTCCCAATATGCTTATAAATCATTTTTAAACATAGTTCAATGATCACAAATCATTAAAACATCTTAAAACATGAAAAGCCCTCTTTTGATTTTCAAAAGTTTCCATATTTAGTAAGTTTTCACAAAATCATGTTTTTGACAAAATCAAATATCTAAATATGTTTCTAAACACTCCAATATACATTTAACAACATCTAGACATGTCTAACATGTCTAGATCATCACAAATCTATGACTTGCAACATAAAAGTTTCTTTTTATGGCAAGTGCACCAAAATCATCATCAAATCAATCATAACTAAACCAAAGTCAAATCTAACCAGTCCTATTCTAAAATCAGTAGATCTAAATCTAATAACACATCAAATCACCAACAAATTCGTGCACAATAACCATATGGAGTTGCATGTGAGTTTTTACCCATTGCATGTACCATCTAACCATAAACAAACATAGAAAACTACCTTAGAAGCTAAGATCCACTGGGATTGAGTAGTAACAGCTTCTGGTGATGAAGATCTAGCTGTTGATGGTGGTTTCTAGCTTCCTAGCTCCTTCTCCAAGCTTCAAGGGCTCCAATATCACCAATGACGAGGGAAATGCCTTCAAGAGTGTTACCAATGGCTTGGAATAGGTTTGGTGGAGGTTTTGGTCGAGAAAACAAGTGGGAGTTCGGAGAAAATGGGAAAGTGAATGGGGTTGTTATTTATAAAAATTTTGATTTGCATGGCCTTCGCGTACCGCGAAGGCCGATCAAAAAGCTTATCGCGTACCGCGACGGAATTCAGGAGTCCCGACTCTCGGTTTGCTTCGCGTACCGTGAAACCTTTTGCGATGGGGTCTTCACGTACCGCGATGAGTCCATTTTCATGATTTCCACTTTCGATGATTTGATTTCAGTCGTACTCGATTCCTAACGTTTAACCTAAACATCTAATGCATGTTTAGCACATAATACCATAATAACACATAAGTTTGATCATTCACCAACGTTCGTGAGACACGTGTGTGCGTTTTGATAATTCCTCGAATTATCTTTGATAGTTTTTGTTCGTGTCTTACGAACCGTTTGAATGCTTGATTATCCATAATCAACATGTATTGCACAATTCAATAATTCCCAGAATTATTGTTTTGTGTTAGTGTATGTGTTTGCCACACATGGTTTCCAAAACCATGGTGCAATGTACGATTCGATAGTTCCTCGAACTATCGTTTCGCAGTTTTGTGTGTTTAACTCATTTAGTTAAACATAATTAAATGAAATGCAACAAGTATGAATGTGAAACGTAAAGAATGTAAGAGTCGCAATTTACCTGAAATTGCCGGGTGTCACATCATCCCCTTCTTGAAAGAAATTTCGTCCCGAAATTTGGTTATTGTAGATGGTGTTTAAGAAGCAAAAGTGTTTGAGAAATAAAAATTTTTTGGTTGTCACATCATCCCCATGTTGAAAGGAAATTCGTTCCGAAATTTATTCGTTGTTGTTGGCGTTCGACGTTATCTGTTTGAAGAGATGGGGATATTTGCGCATCATCTGATATTCATGCTCCCACGTGAATTCAGGTCCGCGTTTCGAGTTCCATCGTACTTTAACAATTGGAAACTTACTATGTTTGAGTTGTTTGACCTCACGGTCAATGATCTCTACCGGTTCTTCCACGAACCGTAGTTGTTCATCCACCTGGATCTCATCCAGTGGAACTACAAGTGTCTCATCTGATAAACATTTCTTTAGGTTTGAGACATGAAATACGTTGTGAACTCTATCGAGTTCGGCTGGTAGGTTGAGTTGGTATGCTACTGGACCAATCCTCTTCAGAATTTCAAACGGTCCAATATACCGTGGGTTCAGTTTGCCTCGTTCTCCAAAACGAATAACGCCTTTCCACGGCGAAACTTTCAGAAGGACTTTATCTCCTACCTGAAATTCCAAAGGCTTTCGGCGTTCGTCGACATAGCTCTTCTGACGGTCACGAGCTGCTGCCATGCGGTTTCTAATTTGCACGATCTTCTCTGTTGTTTCGTGTGCCTGTTCATGGCCAGTGAGCTGAATGTCGCCCACTTCCGCCCAACAGATGGGTGATCGGCATTTCCTGCCATAGAGTGCCTCAAAAGGCGCTGCCTTTATACTAGTGTGATAGCTGTTGTTGTAGGAGAACTCCACCAGTGGCTGGTGAGTCTCCCAACTATTACCGAAGTCTACTACGCACGCTCGTAGCATGTCTTCTAGAGTTTGTATCGTGCGTTCGCTCTGGCCATTAGTTTGTGGGTGGTATGATGTACTCATATCCAACCGCGTGCCAAGCGACTTTTGTAATGATTTCCAGAAGTTAGAAGTGAATCGATCTGAAATGATGGAGATTGGCACTCCATGTCGTGAGACTACTTCCTTGACATATATTCTGGCTAGTTTTCCATCTTATCATTTTCCTTGATCGCAAGGAAATGCGCTGACCTAGTCAGTCGGTCCACAATTACCCAGATAGTCTCACATCCACTAGGAGTACGGGGTAATTTGGTGATGAAATCCATGTATATTTGTTCCCACTTCCACATGGGGATCTCAGGTTGTGTGAGTAATCCAGAGGGTTTCTGGTACTCGACCTTGACTTTGGCACAAGTCAAGCATTTGCTTACGTAGGTGGCAATGTCGGCTTTCATGTGTGGCCACCAGTAGAGTATCTTCAGATCATGATACATCTTATCAGATCCAGGGTAAATGGAATACCGAGATTTGTTAGCCTCGTCCATCACAAGGTCTCGTAAGTTTCTATGATGTGGAACCCAGACGCGTTCCATGAAATAATGTAAGCCATCGGCTTTTACCTCAAGTTGTTGCTCCATTCCCCTTAGTGATTCAGCCGCTAGGTTTTCAGCTTTTAATGCCTCCTCCTGGGCAATACGTATCTGATCAGGGAGATTGGGATGGATGGTGAGTTGTAACGCTCGCACCCTCTTGGGTTTCGAGGTGTTTTTCTAGCTTAGGGCATCGGCCACTACATTGGCTTTCCCCGGGTGATACTTGATAGCGCACTCGTAATCATTGAGGAGTTCTAGCCAACGACGTTGTCTCATGTTCAGTTCCTTCTGCTCGAATATGTGTTGGAGACTCTTGTGATCAGTGTATATCGTACACTTTGTACCATACAGGTAGTGTCTCCAGATCTTGAGTGCAAATACCACGGCTCCAAGTTCCAAGTCATGTGTGGTGTAGTTTTTCTCGTGGACTTTCAATTGTCGGGAGGCATATGCGATCACCTTCTCTCGCTGCATCAGCACACAGCCGAGCCCTTGTATCGAGGCATCGCAATATACTACAAAGTCATCTGTTCCATCAGGAAGAGATAAGATAGGTGCACTATAGAGCTTCTGCTTGAGAAGTTGAAATGCAGCTTCTTGTTTGTCAGTCAAGAGATATTTCTTGTCCTTTTGGGTTAAAGCTGTGAGTGGTTGGGCTATCTTTTAAAATCCTTCGCTAAATCGTCAATAATAGCCTGCCAAGCCTAGGAATTGTCGCACATCAGTTGGGGTCTTTGGTGCTTCCCAGTTCTTGATCACCTCTATCTTGGATTTATCCACGTGTATTCCTTGTTCAGTAAGAACATGTCCCAAGAATTGGACTTCTCGAATCCAGAAGTCGCACTTTGAGAGTTTAGCGTACAGCTTCTCCTGTCGTAGCAGTTTAAGAGCCAATTGAAGGTGCTCCTTGTGTTCCTCTTGGGTTTTGGAATAGATGAGAATATCATCTATAAATAACATGATAAACTTATCCAAGTAAGGCTTGCACACTCTATTCATGAGATCCATGAATATTGCGGGTGCGTTTGTGAGACCAAACGGCATAACCGAAAACTCATAATGGCCATACCGAGTGCGGAAAGCTGTCTTGGGAATATCTTCCTCTTGAATTGTCAGTTGATGGTACCCAGATCGCAGATCGATCTTAGAGTAGTAACTTGATCCTTGCAGTTGAACGAACAGATCGTCGATGCGAGGTAAGGGGTAACGGTTCTTGATTGTTACTTTGTTCAGCTCACGGTAGTCGATGCACATACAAAATGTGCCATCCTTCTTTTTCACAAACAGTACTGGAGCTCCCCAGGGTGAGAAGCTTGGTCTAATAAAACCCTTATGCAGCAACTCTTGCAGTTTATCGGACAGTTCCTGCATCTCCGAAGGTCAAGTTGATAAGGTGCTCGTGCAGTAGGTGCTGCTCCCGGTGCAAGGTCTATGCGGAACTCCACTTGTCGAGGTGGTGGTAGTCCTGGTAGATCCTCATGGAATACGTCGGGATAGTCGCATATGACTGGGATGTCTTCTATTCTTTTCTCCTCCACAGTCTTGTCGGTGATAAACGCCAGAACGGATGTGTATCCCTTTCATAGGCATTTGTGAGCTTTCATGCACGAGATGATGCTTAGAGGAGTGTCGCTCCTCTCGCCTTTGATGTCTATGGTTTCTCCACTAGGGAGAGGTATGCGCACAACCTTGTCGTGGCAAATGATTTCAGCTTGGTTTTCAGATAACCAATCCATGCCCACTACGACATCAAAACTGCCTAGTGTAACCGACATGAGGTCAATCTTAAACTTTTGGCCTGCTAGCTCTAAAGTGCATTCTTTAAGAATGTGCTTGGTCACAATTAATTTACCATCATCTAGCTCTACTGTGTATTCAACCTCTAAGGGGGTTGGGGTAATGGCAAGTATCTCGCTAAAATCCTTAGATATAAAGCTTTTCTTAGCTCCAGTATCAAACAATACAGAGGCTTAGTTATCATTTAAGAGATACGTACCAGTTGCTAGGTTGGGATCTTTTATGGTCTCCTTTGCCCCGATCACGCAGGCTCGTCCCTTCGGACCGTTGTTGTTCCCGTTATTATTGTTGTTCTTCAGATGTGGGCAGTCCCTTTTGAAGTGCCCTTGCTTTCCACATTTGAAGCAGGCCTTCGGTGCTTCAAGTTGTTGCTGTTGTTGTTGTGGGGTCTTTGCCAGTATCTCGCCTCTACAATCCTTGGCGAGATGTCCTCCTTTTCCACACCGTTGGCATCGGATAGAGCCGTATTGTCCTAAGGCCTAATGTAAGTTGCATTTGTTGCACTTGGGGTGTTTGCCTGCATAGTGTTGGTTGGGATGGGTGGTGCGTAAGCCTGAGTTGACCCAAAATTACGTTGCTGTGGTGGTGGTTGGAGAGTGGAACTTTTGCTCTGGGTGTTATCCTATTTGCGTTTGTTGTCAGAGGTTGTGGTTACAGCACCACAGGGTGGTAGCAGTTCTTGTGCAACTGCCGAGTCAGTGAGCTTGTGGGTTGGTCGCACAGCTTGTTGCATTGTGATGGGGTCAGCAGAGAGTACCATTCCCTGGATTTGAGGTGGCAGTCCCTCGATGTACTTCTCAATGTCTTTGGAAGGTGGGGTTACCATTTTCGGGCACAGGTGTGCCAGCTCATAGGATCAGGCAGAGTATGCCTGAACCTCGGAACCAATCATCTTGTGGTTCCAGAACTCAGTTTCCAGTTTCTGCACTTCACCGCGAGGACAGTATTCGCGGTTCAACATCCTCTTAAAGTCATCCCGAGGTAGGGCGTTGGCTGCATCCAGCCCTAGATTCTGCACATTAGCATTCCACCACGTGAGCGCAGCTCCCTCCAGAGTTTCAGCAGCGAACTTTACCCTTTCTTCATTCCTGCAGTTGCTCATGGCAAAGGCCAACTCCGCCTTTTCCATCCAGCGTAATAACCCGACGGCTCCCTCAGTGCTGCTAAATGAGTGGGGTATGCAATCCAGAAACATCTTGACTGTGCAGAGAGGTGGGTTGGGGTTTGCTCCAGAGATATGCGAAGAATAAAGTTGGATTCAGTATTGGGAAAATACGTTGAATTGGAAACGAGTGATTGTGGTGCAAGGTGAATATGAAATAAGATTCATCACCTTGGTTCAGTGGGTTTTGATTACGTGTAGCTTCCCGTGCAGCAAGCGCCTCTTGAACTCGCTCATTGATGAGTGTATTCAATTCAGCTTGAGTGAGGTTGATGTTTCCACGTCCACCCGAATTCCCGCGTCCTCCGCGTCTTCCAGCCGTGATCTTCATAGCGAGAATAAGCGTTAGTGTATGTCTGATGACTAATATAGTGTGTGTGTGGGTATCGAAAGAAAACATGTAGAGCTATCGGCTCCTCCCCGTCATGTGCAATCACATGCGGTGACGATGATGATGCCATTTGCTATAGTGCGCATAATAAGTGTGTGCACAATCATGTATGCAAGTATCACAATACTAAGCACTAAGTGTCGTGTGGAGACTAGTGGTTATAGACTAAGTTCACTAAATGCAAATCTAATTTGCAATAACCGAAGTCTTTGATACCAATCTGTCACACCCCGGCCTTACCGGCCTGTGCGAGGGGGCGTGACTCGACTGATCTTGCAGGATCACAGTCTCCGGTCACATAGTTGCGAGACCTATATGTCTGGTTGCATACGTACATCCAATAATATGGATAAAACAATTTAGCAAAATCAGAGTTGAGGAAGCAAGTATAAGTTATCAAAACAGATTATAGTTCATAAGCTGCGGAAGCGTTGTTAAACAATTTTTCAGAACATCATAAATTTAAAGTTTGCGGAAGCGGTTTAAGTCATAAACATTACATAACAAATCAAACGATTAAATACTCTCAAAATATCCTAAGACACTAAAGCTGATGCATGGACTCCATCCAAGCATCCTATCCTTGAGTGTGTGCCTTAGGTACCTGAAAAAACATGCGATAAAAAGGGTCAACACAAAGGTTGGTGAGAGCACAGGTTTTTCATAAACAGTAAACATCCGATGTTTAAAGTAAGAGTTGTGATTTACATATCATTACAATGCAGTATCGATTGATAGCTAGTCAATACACTTATATTATATGCGGGTTCGTACTGAAGCTGACAGTTGTGCCTCCCGCCATGTCCATCACAAAACAATGGCAAAGTGTTGGTCAATATTGCACCAATTCCGACCTACAGTCGGGTTGGCCTCCCAGGCGCGATGGATGGGACTTGTTAGGCCCAAATAGTACTATTCAATATTACCACGCTAGGCACTACGCGCTACTAACGGTCCGTGGAGTATCGCGAGGACTTTTAGTTGTGATGGGGTCCACACATATACATATAGTGATAAAGCATGTCCATATGAAAATAAAGTGAGTTGTTATTCTTAAAACAATTTAGCATGCATTCTTTTCTCCCCCAGAGGTAGAAAAGTAAAAAGGGGTCGTGAACTCACCTGCTAAAGCAGTTCTGGTGTGTAAGCGTTCGCGTCCGCTAATGCTAGCGCCTGCTAGTAAGTACCTATAACCTTATAGGTGTGAGTATGTGTTTTGTGGTGCGTTATATCCCATACAACTCCGAGTGTCGGTGTGCTCAACCGAGAGTGTGTGTGTTGAGTCGACGAATCGTTGGTGACACATTTGTTGTGTTTATGTGTCTTAATGCAAGTAAGACACCAACATGCATGCCTATAACCAATCATGATGTTTTCACATAAGAAAGTTTTGAAAATTGTAACGTTTCTGTTTCGGAGAAACTTTCTATATTTAGAAAGTTTATATTTTTGGAAAGTATAGTTATGAAATCCAATTTCATAGAACTAATCACTCTAGCATGTTTGTAAAAACATATGTAAACACTTGAAATAAGTCCTTTGTGCATAAAGTACCATTTATGCCATTTTATTCAAACAAGGTTTCCTAAAATAGCAAGTTCTCGTTTAAAAGCATGTATTCTCAAATCCAAGTTCCCAATATGCTTAGAAATCATTTTTAAACATAGTTCAATGATCACAAATCATTAAAACATCTTAAAACATCAAAAGCCCTCTTTTGATTTTCAAAAGTTTCCATATTTAGTAAGTTTTCACAAAATCATGTTTTTGACAAAATCAAATATCTAAATGTGTTTCTAAACACTCCAATATACATTTAACAACATCTAGACATGTCTCACAAATCTATGACTTGCAACATAAAAGTTTCCTTTTATGGCAAGTGTACCAAAATCATCATCAAATCAATCATAGCTCAACCAAACTCAAATCTAATAAATCCTATACTAAAATCAGTAGATCTAAATCTAATAACACATCAAATCACCAACAAATTCGTGCACAATCACCATATGGAGTTGGATGTGGGTTTTTACCCATTGCTTGTACGATCTAACCATAAACAAACATAGAAAACTACCTTAGAAGCTAAGATCCATTGGGATTGAGTAGTAACAGCTTCTGGTGATGAAGATCTAGCTGTTGATGGTGGTTTCTAGCTTCCTAGCTCCTTCTCCAAGCTTCAAGGGCTCCAATATCACCAATGATGAGGGAAATATCTTCAAGAGTGTTACCAAAGGCTTGGAATAGGTTTGGCAGAGGTTTTGGTCGAGAAAACAAGTGGGAGTTCGGAGAAAATGGAAAGGAAACGGGTAGAAAGTGAATGGGGTTGTTATTTATAAAAATTTTGATCTGCATGGCCTTCGCGTACCGCGAAGGCCGATCAAAAAGCTTATCGCGTACCGCGACGGAATTCGGGAGACCAGACTCCCAGTTTGCTTCGCGTACCACGAAGCCTTTAGCCATGGGGTCTACGCGTACCGCGATGAGTCCTTTTTCATGATTTCCACTTTCGATGATTCGATTTCGCTCGTACTCCATTCCTAACGTTTATCCTAAACATCTAATGCATGTTTAGCACATAATACCATAATAACATATAAGTTTGATCAATCACCAACGTTCGTGAGACTCGTATTTGCGTTTTGAGAATTCCTCGAATTATCTTCTATAGTTTGTGTTCGTGTCTTACGAACCGTTTGCATGCTTGATTATCCATAATCAACATGTATTGCACAATTCAATAATTCCCCGAATTATTGTTTTGTGTTAGTGTATGTGTTTGCCATACTTGGTATGCAAAACCAAGGTGCAATGTACAATTCAATAGTTCCTCGAACTATCGTTTTGCAGTTGTGTGTGTTTAACTCATTTAATTAAACATAATTAATTGAGATGCAACAAGTTTGAATGTGAAACGTAAAGAATGTAAGAGTCGCAATTTACTTGAAATTGCTGGGTGTCACAAAAATGATCCTCTCGACGAATGGAATCTTGTGTTACAAAGGATCTTATCCATATGGAGCTCATTTGGTCGGAATGTCAGTGAGAAGGTTCGGAACTGTAGGCTTTTCTACTATTCATCATCTTCATTTTGAAATGAGTTTTTGACCATCTAAATCCAAAGGAGTGACTTGTAAACACTTGGATACCCTTTGGACAAGGTTTTTTAAAGTCATGAGGATCGTGGAGGGCTGGTTCGATCGCAGAAGTTAATATCGATGGGATGTGGGCTGCACTTGCAATATCTATGGATGAAGGGGTGAGGTTTGCTATCCATCAAACTTGGTAAGTTCAACATCCCAGTAAACCGCCCCCAAACCAACGAGATTGTCAAGATTATAAGGTCTCCAAAGTCATCTGAGCTAAGCCTTGTCGATAGTAGTAATTTCGAAGCTCCCATGACCGAGACTAAGCCACAATCGATACTACTAGTATCGATGAGTTTGTTGGGCAACCGGTTGTATATGATCGAATTTAGCAGCCTCCACCACTTTTTTTATATTCTTAAATTAACATAAATGGTTAGAGACATGACATCCAATAGTGATTGAACAAACTAGGAGCAATGTGAATGAAAACAAGATCACAATATCGACAACAAAGGAGGCCATCGATACTGTTAGTATCGATGGGACTCCCTCCCATTTTATGATCTATATTAAAGGCTTGGCATTCAATAATTTGACCATGATGTGTCGACACTAATATTCGGGGTTAATCCAAGCGAAATGGAGCTAAGAGTCTGTCGAGATTAGGCGGAATCGATAATAGCCATCGACCTTAAGGACCCATAGATAATTTTAATATCGATGGGTATTACCTTGGTCTTAGCCGAACCCAATTCATTGTGGACAGCCGTGCAAGCCTTTTGGAATAACTTAAACCACCTACATCACCTATATTAAGGTCATCCAAGTACGATAAACTTAAAGAACCGATCACATGAACGAGGGAATCAATAACAATAACCCATCGATATTGATAGTATCGATGGGTGAATTGTTAAAATCGGTTAAGATTTGATCAATGGATAATGACCTTAAATACTTTTCTAAACATTTGGGATGATCATAAGTACTCAAGTCATGAACATTTTAAGGAAGTGATGAACATTTTAAGGAAGTCATGTGAACAAGGGTAACAAAAGTCAAAACAAACACATGTTACATCATGCTTGACGTGTCTTGTACATGATGTAATGTGACACATACTTTTCATAATCCAACCATCATTCAAGGGATTCAATCATGACTTTCAAAGCTAAGTCAAATACTCTTAATAATAAAACAAGCCATACAAAGGAAAGTTCATTAACAACTCTAATTAAATCAAATAAACAGAGTCTACACATGTAAATGAACGGTATATTATATGTATGATTACAATGATATAGAAAAATTTAGAGGTCTTGTTGAGTTGCTACTTATATAGGGACTTTGTCTACTGCTGTCAGGTGAGACATTAGCCCATATTTTACTATTTTACAATTGTTTTCTGGTGAAACACGTGATCAAACATTTTCAATTGTACAAATTCTAAAATAGAGATTTCACTAATCTTTTGTAATAATAAGCTGTTAAACTATTTTACACTAAATGGTTTTATAAACAATTTTATCCAAATTGGTTTTATAAACAATTAAAATCTTTTGAAATAATAATTTTTACAAACTTTTAAATAGTAAACTTCTATTTTCATAGAAATATTCTTAACTCAAACCTTGAATTCAACAATGGTTTTCCTTCAAAGTATTCAAATCAGAGACTTAAAAACGAGGTATTCAATCATGGTATTCAATAAAAGTTAATCAAATCATAGTATTCACTTACGGGATTTCAAATCATGGTGTTCAATCAAGGGTTTTCAATCAAGGTATTCAATCATGTAAATCGTTTATTCAAACTTAAAAACTTATAGTCATGGTGTTCATCATTGTGAACAAACTTATACACATCAAGACACATTCATTCATTCATTCTTAATCTTAATCTTTTAATGCTAGTACTAGGTGATAACAACAAGGTAAAGCGGGACACGTTTGGTTACGCCAAGGCTGTGGTTAGCATTTAAATATGTTTTAAAGACTACCTACAGATTGGATGCGTTACGGTCATATTGACAAGGTTACGTCAACACGGAGTTGTCTTTTTAGTAAACTCATTAGTACAGCTCGTGTTGAATGCGTTTTGGTGACTATAACCCGACTCCAAATGTAATTTGGGACTTGATTATATGTTGGCTTTAATTAGTAAATAGTCATTGACTGTTTGCACATGTTAGTCTTACTTGATAATAGTTTGTGTTACAATTATCCATGACATGTTTTACAAATGCTTTATTAATATTGTTTACAACTGCAGATTCATATTTACAAATGTTAAACCTATTATTCTCACCAACTATTTGTAGTTGACAGTTACATTTCACGTGTTTCAGGTAATCAGGTTTAGAACAGTACAACGACAACTAAGGCGACCACAGTTAAGATAGAACAAGACAAAGAAACAAGCTAGGATGGAATAGAAACTATCCTAATCCTGATTGTTTAATTATCTTGTCGTTTCTTATTTTGTAAAATTATTTTGGGTCAGTTCATTGTCATTCTTTTGGCAGATAGTTAGAAGCTTGTAACTAAACAATGTTTAACATTATGAAACTTAGTAATGCATTGTGGTTGTTCTTCTTTCAATACTTGTGCATGATTCAACCATTGATCGTCACTGCACCATGGATTCCGCACGCAACGTAGGGGGTGTGTTCGGTTAGTATCAGAGCCAAGGTTGTAGAGAACTAAGTGCTACAGGCTTGAGGATACTTAGGATCTAAGTAAACTTAAGTTGGCTTTAAGTATACAATAAGCTTGGAATATCATAGGGAAAATATTTTTCTAAGACTAGTTATCAAAGTCAAGGAATTTAGGGTTGGAATTTTGTAATCTTATAACCCATACTAAATTTCTCAATGTTTATTCATCAAAGGATTTAGAGGCAAAGATCTGAATTCTTAGTATCTTTGATATGAAATTCTAATCATTCTATCATTACTAGGACTTTATAATTAGAAATATGTATATCAGTATTCTTTAATTGAAGTTCACACCAAGAAACCATAATGCTCAATGCTATAGGTATTGGGGACGTAGGATAATTATCCTAGGACACATAGACACGAAACTTAAGGTCTTGATTTCAAGTAAATCAAAACCACGGTTTTCACAATCATAATCATATTCATAGCTCAAGAAATAATCATGATACAACCATAAACAATCAAGATTTGGGATCCTAGATTCAAATACTAACGGTGGCCTAGCTCTAGCATACTGAAGTGGTGGTGGGCTGGCGGTTGGGCTGGCAGTTAGCTTGACCCTATGTATGCCCTAACATAAACTAACTTCAGTATGACAGGGGGAATTCGGCATGAGTATTTGAAGTAAAGATCCAGGAGAGCAACTGGAATCATTTAAACATTAGTCAATCATATGAGATACAACCATGTGGGAATCAACCATATGTGAATCAATCATTGTGTGAATCAATCGTAGATGAAACAATTGTATGTGAAACAATCATTATGTGAATCAATCTTGTGAACAAACATTATGTGTAACTCTTAAGTAATTACATGCTTAGTTCATACTAACATAGGTTAACAGAACAAGTACAACACATGCATAACCATAGTTCTACATGGTGACATTGTTAGTATGTGCACACATAAGTTCAATCATAATTCAACCATAGTCCAATCATAGTTGAGTTGATCAAGATAATTTGGATTCTTTATCAATGGAACATAATTGTTAATCAATACAATCGTGTTTCCAAATTCTAGCAAGGACACGATCATGGTAATATCGAAGCAGTGGTGGCTTGTCGGCTGGGCTGGCAGTTTACTTGACCCTACGTACGCCCTATATATAAGCTATATTCGATATACTGGGAAAGTGTCAGTGTGTAGGTTTGGTAGAGTAAACTAATGAAACATCCTACACAATCACATGAGAAGTATACTAACAAGTTAACTGTTATATGTTAACTTCCTAAACATGTACTTGCCCTTATTACAATTGAATGATAATATTAATAGTATGGATAAATTACTAACTTTATCTTGTAAATTCAATAGTATAACTTCATGTTACTGGCTTGTGGCTTCCTCTTCGTAGAATGCATCCTCGACGTAATACCAACGCCGAGGGTTTGACGAGCGAAAAAGATGAAGAAATCAACAAGATCGCGTCTCCATTCATATGTGGGAGGTTATTTCGGGGATGGTCGCTGAAATCACCAACAACCTTCAGGGAAGTGGTGATGAATCAACAACAAACAAACTCAAACTCCAGTAACACTGGAACTACTACTTTCACAAAGGTCAAGATTGCCTCAAGAGCTTTTCACAAAGGCGCTCTCACCTGGTGGAACGCTGAGTAGAACACCAGAGGATGGGAGGCTGCTTTGGCCTTACCGCTGGAAGATTTCAAGAAAATACTTGTGGAGCAGATCTGTCCACACCATGAGCTGAAGAGGCTGGAGGCCGAAATGTGGAGTTTGGCCCAAGATAGTGGTGAAAATGCAAAGTACACAACTCGCTCTCATGATTTGTGTATTTTGGTTACACATCTGGTTACTCCCAACCCAAAGAGTATGTCACAGCTGTACTACTCACTCGGAAGGGTTACAAGAGGACACAGATTGAAGAGAGCAAGAAGCCCAAGCAACACCAACCCAAGAAGAAGCAGAAGACAATCAAGACCTATGCAACTGCAACTATAGCTGCTCCTATCCAGACCACTCCAATTACTGTTGTTCAACAACCTACTACGGCCAGAAAGCATTGTACTGGTCCATACCCACTCTGCACAAAGTGCCAATATCATAATCTTTCTACACTTCCATGAAGGAAATGTCTCAAGTGTGGAAGGTTTGGACACTTGGCAGCAACATGCCATGCCACTCACCCTGCTGCTACTACCACGACCACTGTTCCTGCTATAACAGGTGGAAAAGCCTGTTTTAACTACGGAGCAGAGGGACACTTCAGAAACCAGTGCCCACGTCTCATAAACAACAACACAACTGCTACCGCTACTGCTCGTGCCTTTGTCATCGGAGCTACCGAGGCACGCGAGGAGACGACAGTCATCATAGGTACTTTTCTCATCAACAATCATTATGTTTCCATATTGTTTGATAATGGGGTAGAAAAAAGTTTTGTTTATGCTACCGTTGCATCTTTATGCTTGTAAATTTAATACGTGATTGTAAGCTTATGCTTAATGATCATCCGTTCACTATCGATCTCATTCCAATGACACATGGAAGCTTTGACGTGGTCATTGGAATGCATTGGTTATCTAAACATAACGTTGAAGTCGTTTGTTCGGAGAAATTACTTCAAATTCCCCTAGCGTCCCGCGAAACAATGCCAGCATACGGCGAGAAGCCCTGCCGCGTATTGAAGATCGTGTAGTGCATCAAGGCGTAGAAGTATCTGAAGAAGAAATATTGTGCCTTCTTGGCACATGTAATGGAAAAAAAGCCTGAGAAGCAGAACGTGAGGGACATACCAGTCATCAGAGACTACCCGGAGGTGTTTCCAGAAGACTTGCCCGGACTACTACCAGTCCGACAAGTGGAGTTTAGAATCGATCTTTTCCCTGGAGCTAACCAGTAGCGATGTCACCATATCGATTAGCACCATCTGAGATGCAAGAACTATCTAGTCCGCTTCAAGAACTTCTAGACAAAGGGTTTATACGACCAAGCTACTCACCATGGGGAGCACCGGTCCTCTTTGTCAAGAAGAAAGACGGTTCATTTCATATGTGCATCGACTACCGTTAATTGAACAAGTTGACAATCAAAAATAGATATCCACTACCCAGGGTTGATGATCTGTTTGATCAATTACAGGGAGCAACTTGTTTCTCTAATATTGATCTATGATCCGGGTATCATAAGCTGAGAGTAAACGATGAGGATATACCAAAGACGACGTTTTGGACTCGTTATGGACACTATGAGTTTGTGGTTATGCCATTTGGGCTGACCAATGCACCGACAGTGTTCATAGACTTGATAAATCGAGTTTGTAGGCCGTACTTAGATCAGTTTGTTATCTTCTTCATTGATGATATATTGATCTATTCTAAGACGGAGCAGGAACATGAAGATCATTTGAGGAATGTCTTAGAACTAAGACCTGAACAACTGTATGCCAAATTCTTAAAATGTGAATTTTGGCTTAAGGAAGTTCATTTCTTAGGTCATGTTGGAAATAGGGATGGGAAACATGTAGATTGAGCGAAGATTGAAGCAATTAAGAACTGGACTACCCGATCTACTCCAATAGAAGTTCGTTCATTTCTGGCAGGTTATTATAGAAGGTTCATCGTGAACTTTTTAAAGATCGCCTTGCCACTTACTACTTTGACACAGAAAATTCAAGCGTTCGTATGGGGACAATAACAAGAAGATGCATTTCAACTTCTCAAACAGAATTTATGCAACTCTCTTATCCTTAGTCTTCTAGAAGGCAATGATGATTTCATTGTCTACTACGATGCTTTGAACCTTGGACTCGGTTATGTGCTCACGCAACGGGACAAGGTGATTGCGTATGCTTCAAGACAACTTAAGGTTCATGAGAATAATTACACTACTCATGATCTAGAGTTAGGGGCTGTGGTCTTTGCACTAAATATTTGGACACACTACCTTTACGGTACCAAATGTGTCATATACGCAGACCACAAGATCCTACAGTAGATTCTCAATCAGAAAAAGCTCAACATGAGACATAGGTGTTGTGTTGAGCTTCTAATGGATTACGACTGTGAGATTCGCTACCATTGGGGGAAAGCCAATGTAGTGGCGGATGCTCTTAGTTGCAAGGAACCAATCAAGCCGATACGTGTTAGAGCCATGGAGATCAACACTAAACCAAACCTGAAGGACCTGATTCGGAATGTACAACAACATGTGGTGACCAAAAATTAGCTGAAGACCGAGTTAGATTGCCATGTTGAAGGTAAAATAGAACCTCGATCGGATGGGGTTTTATACTTCAATGACCGTATGTGGATTCCAAAGTCAGAAGAATTGCGCACGCTGTGAAGATGCTCATAAGTCGCGATATTTAGTTCATCCGGGAGCCGAAAAGATGTATCAAGACTTGAGAGCATCTTATTGGTGGCCCGGAATGCAGAAAGACATCGCTTTGTACGTACAAGTGTCTAACATGTTCAAAGGTCAAGGTAGAACATCAGAAGCCCTCGGGACTTCTGCAGCAACCTGAAGTCCCTCAATGGAAATGGGATCAAATTTCCATGGATTTCATAACCACGTTGTCGAGAACTCCACGAGGTTATGATTCGATTTGGGTGATCGTTGATCGACTCAACAAATCTGCTCATTTTCTCCCAATCCAAGAGGATTATAAAATGGAGGAGTTATCCACTCTGTACATCAACGAAATCATTGCATGTCACGGTACACCAACGTCAATCGTATCCGATCTTGATAGTCGTTTCACCTCTCGTTTTTTGCAATCATTGCAAAAGGCTTTGGAAACTCGTGTTAACCTTAGCACGTCTTAGCATCCCCAAACCGACGATCAAAGCGAAGGGACTATCCAAACACTTGAGAACATGCTTCGCTCTTGTGTGATCGATTTTGGTGGAAGTTGGGACACTCATCTTCCACTTATCGAATTTTCGTACAACAACAGTTACCATACAAGCATTCAGTGTGCACCATTTGAAGCTCTATATGGTAGGAAGTGCCGATCACCGGTCTACTGGACCGAGGTTGGTGACGCGTCGTAGGACCTGAACTCATTCAAGAAACAACCAACAAGATCACAATCATTCAATCAAGGCTTTAGGCCGCAAGGGATCGGCAAAAGAGTTATGCCGATTGGCATCAGAAACCGCTAGAGTTTCAAGTTGGTGACCGATTCTTACTCAAGGTTCCCCCTGGAAAGGCGTTGTCTGATTCTGGAAGAAAGGGAAACTTGCACCTAAGTACGTTGAACCTTTTGAGATCTTGGAAAGGACTGGTCCCATTGCCTACAAACTTAAACTTCCAGTGAAGCTAAGCAACATTCACGATACGTTCCATGTGTCGAATCTTAAGAAATACTTGGCTGATCATGATGTTCAGATTCCACTAGAAGACATTAAAGTTCAAATCAACATGCAATTGGTAGAACGCCCAGTCGAAAGCATGGATCTTGGAGTCAAGAAGCTCAAACGTAGCCGTATCCCGATCGTAAAAGTATGATGGGAGGGCAAACGTGGTGCAAAGTTCACCTCATCTTTTTAGAGTATCTCCAGCTAGTTAATTTCGGGACGAAATTTCCTTAACTAGGGGTGACTGTAACATCTGTACATGTAGTCTTGTAATCATTAACCGGAATAGAACAGTGTGTAATAATATGTTACCTGTCAATGTGAATCATATAAACATGTTTGTGTGTCATAGGAATTTCTTTAGTTTAAGGATAAGTATATATTTATTTATTTATAGTCAGTTGCACTAGGCAAGAACTCTATTATATTATATCGAAACGGTGGTGGGCTGGCGAATAATAAGGCAGGTAGCTGGACTCTACGTATGCCCTATACGTAAGTGAGACTCAGTATCATTATGGGTGACGATCCATAAAGATATCAATGTTAAACTTATCATTACGAATAAACGTTAATAAATGCATAAAATGACCAAAAACGTATTTATTTATGGGTATACACGTAACTATATTCGTTAATGGTTATGAAACGAAAGAAAAGTGAAAATAAGTAAAATATTATTTTTTACATTTTACAATTTTGAAACTCATTAAAAACAATCTAAGATCTAGTTTACAAAGCAAACTATTCAAATATGTAACGTTTACGACGCGTATGTAAAAATACGCGAAACCAAAACCGAACAAACCCTAGCATGCGGGGAGCCACTCAGGGTATAAAAACCTTAATTTATATCATCTACCTCATTTAATTCAGCTATTTTCACTCTCTCTCTCTAGAACCGTCCAAGCTCTCTCTCTCTCTCTAACATTTCATCACAAAATCAACAAGTTACCTATCCATTTCTTCACCAAATCATGCAAATAAGCTATCAAAACGATCCTCTCGATGAAATCAAGCATGTGGTAGAATCTGCTACATCTCGAGCTCATTTGGCCGGAATCATAGTGAGAAGGTTCGGAACTGTAGGGTGTTCTACTATTCATCGAATTCTTTATTTTGAAATGAATTTTCGGCCATCTAGATCCAAAGGAGTGACTCGTAAACACTTGGAAACCCTTTGTACAAGGTTGTTTTATGGTCATGAGTATCGTGGTGGGCTTGTTCCATCGCAGAAGTAAATATCGATGGGATCTGCGTTGCACTTTCAATATCGATGGATGAAAGGGTGAGGTTTGCTATCCTTCGAACTTGGTAAGTTCGAAATCCCAGTAAACTGCCCACCAAACCAATGAGATTGTAAAGATTTGAAGGTCTCCAAAGTCAGCCGGGCTAAGCCATATCGATAGTAGTAATTTCGAAGCTCACATGACCGAGACTAAGCCACCATCCATACTATTAGTATCGATGGGGATGCTGGGCAACCGGTTGTATATGACTTAATTTAACAGCCTCCACCACCCTTTTTATGGTCTTAAATTAACATAAATGGTGAACAAACTAGGAACAAAGTGAATGAAAACAAGATCACAATATCGACACCCAAGGAGGCCATTTATACTGTTAGTATCGATGGGACTCCCTCCGATTTGAGGATCAATACTAAAGGCTTGGCATTCAATAACTTGGCCATGATCTGTCGATACTAATACTCGGGGTTAATCCAAACGAAATGGAGCTAAGAGTCTGTCAATATTAGGCAGAATCGATGATTGCCTTCAAACTTAAGGACCCATCGATAATGTTAATATCGATGAGTGTTACCTTGGTCGTAGCTGAACCCTAATTCGTTGTGGACATCCATGCAAACCTTTAGGAATAACTTAAACCACCTAGATCAACTATTTTAAGTTCATCCAAGTATGATAAACTTAAAGAACCAATCACATTAATGATGGAATCAATAACAATCACCCATCGATATTGAGAGTATCGATGTGTGAATTGTTAAAATCGGTTAAGTTTTGATCAATGGATAATGACCTTAAATACTTTTCTAAATACTTGGGATGATCATAAGTACTCAAGTCATGAAAATTTTAAGGAAGTCTTGTGAACAAGGGTAACAAAAGTCAAAGCAAACACATGTTACATCATGCTTGACGTGTCTTGTACATGATGTAATGTGACACATACTTTTCATAAGTCGACCAGCATTCAAGGTATTCAATCATGACTTTCAAAGCTAAGTCAAATACTCTTAATCATAAAACAAGCCATACAAAGGAAAGTTCATTAACAAGTTAACCTAATCCAATCAAATAAATAAAGTCTAAACATGTAAATGAATCTTATATTATATGTATGATTACAATGAAATCATTAATGTCCATAGTAGCAAGCATCTCTCTTTGCTTTAAGACCACAAGAAAAGCTTCCCACCCTTGAGGTAATGCATCAGCAAGATACTGGATCTTTTATTGAGTGGTTGTCTTAGCTTGATGGTTATAAAGCTCACTCAAAACATATTAGAATCTAGCAATCAGATCATCTGAAATTTCATTTCCAACATACATGAGGCTATTGAATTCCATTCTTAAAGCCTTAGCCTTGATGCTTTTTAATGCATCATTTCCTTCATACCACTATTTCAAAGCATCCTACAATGACTGTGAAGAAGTGATTGAGACAAGATAGCATAGGCTTTCTTCTCATAGTCACAAGCCTTTGGTTACAAGAACTAGAGATCCATCTTCATTCAGTGGCCTGAGGTATCCACTTTCAATCATCATCCACAAATTGGTGTCCATTCCATTGACGTGGATCTCAAATCTGTATTTCAGTGTGGATTTGAGATAATAACTTTGGTGCCTTGTTGAAATTTACTGTTTCTGTTTCAGTCAATAATAGATTCTGAAATCTATGGTTTTGGTTAGCCATTAGAGCAAAGTCCTCCATTACAGTAGCTACAAACTGCTTTGACACTTTGACAAAAATTTCAAGCACCTTGAAAGAATGAAGCTGAATCACACAAATGATGGGTGCAAATGGGAGTCTTTGATGCGAACGTAGCACAAAGTGAATCTCTTAGAGAAATGACTTGAGGAACGAATGACTAGTAGATATGAATGGAAGATCTATCACAAAAGTTTCTGAGGACCGAAGCTGCGAAAGTTTAGAACTAGGTCCAAGGGGGAGTATGTAGATGCATTGTTTGTCACTAGTTCAGTGCAATAACCTTTTGTGATTGTATTAAGCATATTTCATCAATGAAAACATGATTGATTGTATTTGACTTATTTATAATGTTTAAAGCTTAAAGTTAGTTAATCATTGAACATTTGCACGAATGGCTCATGAGTGCGAGTCCATTCGTACGAATAGCACCTAGCGAATGACTGCTCATGCGAATGAGTCAAGTCACAAAAGGCTATTACACTGAACTTGGGATAAACGATGCATCTACAATTGTAACATGTATTTCCTCCAAAATAAGTAGAATGTAAAAGGGGTTGCGAATACTCATAGTGTGTATAGGTATATAACTCATGTCTATGATTTGTGATTACCAAGCCTGAGTGACCATATATAGCACATTTATGCTAGCCAACTCAAAATGTTTGATATAGTATAGCATTTCCAAATCGAATGAAATGTGAGGTCTTGTTTGTAAATCAAATGTGTCTCAATAACTGATATCGATAACCTTGTTTCACATGTCTATTAGACACAACTGTAACACGTGATCTAACGCGTCCTCACTTTTCTTAAGTTTGATTAACCAGAGACTTTTGTTTACATATGTTACTTTTGGTTAATAATGTATATCCTCTAATACTCGATTATTTATATAATCAAATGTGTTTATAATTGATATGTCTAAATGTGCATATATAATCTTGATTATCAACATGTGATAACTATTGTCATTATATCTAACTTTTTTTGAATAGTTAGTTCATGTTTATAATAATAAAATTAAGAATATTCTAACCCATATATGTGTAATCTGCTGTAGCGATGATTATCTATTCAGAATTGTATTCATATCTATACAAGTCATTATTAATATGTATGCATTTGTACCATTTATTAGTAATTATTGTAAATTTGATGATTTATATGTGAGCAAAATATATTTAAAACTATATGGTTGAAATAGTATTCCTTAGATCCAAATATAGGTTTAA
Organism: Mikania micrantha; assembly: GCA_009363875.1. Taxonomy (NCBI): domain Eukaryota; kingdom Viridiplantae; phylum Streptophyta; class Magnoliopsida; order Asterales; family Asteraceae; genus Mikania; species Mikania micrantha. The sequence goes on along the minus strand of CM018680.1, from coordinate 39,422,436 downwards.
AGAATTGATTTACCAATTAAAACATATATCATCTGAAATTTGTTTACTATCATCAAAATTTGATATTTTACATATCAGAATATTATAGTTTTTGATCTCATTTTCATTAAAAGTATACTTTATATAATAACACTATTATTATTCTTTTGGTAAATTATAATAACAATTTACACTTATCAATTGGAACTTGTTTATTAGTGTTTTAGCTACTCATGTCATAATTAATGAAACAAGTTCAAATCATCTTATTCGATATCTAAATATACATATACATACATAGATTTCTATATATATATATGTGTGTGTCTGTAAAATTGATTTTATCGTAATCTTATTTATATAAAAATGCGCATATCCATACAATTTAACTTTGCGTATATTTTACGGTTATTAAATTCATCTTATAAGTCATGAACGAAATCTAATACTTAGTCATTTACTCAACTGTGTATATATAAACATTAGGTTCAAATAGCTACCTCGACACATGTAACTTGTATAATACTTTGCTTTATTTCCTTTTATAAAGCCATCCACATATCCAATACTGTTAAGCTAATATTATTCAAGTTAACTGTATACACATTTGTCTCAATTGCCTCGATTTCACTACTCACTCGATTGTTTAAACAAACCAGTCATTATTAACTTAAGTATTTATTAAAACTCCATTTTTATAAATATTTTAAATATATTTATTATTTTCCTTTCGTTTAATTTAATCATGAATTTAACCACTCATAATGCGCGAGATACGATAAACTGCTAAAGATTTGTGTGTGGGTATACCTTATGGGTCGGTTCACGTACGCGAAATTATTTTCAGAGCCGGACGCTCGATTAGAGATCCAAGCTCTGTGTTGTTTCACGGTCGTTTCCAAGCACTTGATTACTACTAGTTACCAGATCTTACCATGGTTTGTCGTTTGACCATGTAGGATCGGGTTGTATCTTATACACAACACTTGCCATATTTTCTCTTCCACAAAATTTATAGACGCCGAATCTCTATCAATTTTCTTATCTTTTGAAAGAAAAAAATACACAATTAACAAAAAAAAACCAAAGTTATTTCATGGTCAAAGTATATTTCACTCAATTGCAAAATATTACAAGTCAGTAAGAAAAACCGCACTAGAAAGGTTACTTCTGAAGAATACAAGTGAATAGATTTTTACTAAAAGCTACAACAGTATTCTCATAGAAATACAAAGCTGGACAACTAACTAGAAAACAAACTAATGCTATAACTAGTATACTATTATAACTTGACAGCCCAAGTTACATTAATTACAATTAATACAAATAACTTCTTGGACTTTTACATTAATTACCTACACAACAAAAGGTATTAATGTAGAATGTCTTCTGCTATTCTAATGAAAGTTCTTGGATGAAAGTGTTTTTGGATTTGGTCTTGAAGAATGAAAGCATCTCTAAACCTTTCTTGATTCATACAAACATCAGCAAAAGACTCATCTCGAAAGCTATTTGTATAGGAAGCTTTAATCAACAGTCGGAAGCTTTGTTTTTGTCATGTGAGCCATCACTTCCGAAGTATTTAGTCTTCTAACATATCTTATTGAAGACTAATGACTTCGGAATGATGGCCTTATTCTTCCGTTGTTTATCTTGGACTTTAGGGAATGAGACCAGGAGTTTAGAGAAGTTTGGAAAACATCATACTTTAGATCTTACAGTCTCCCCCAAGGCTGATGCTTGCAAAACTTCATTTTATCTTGCCAAAAAGATCATTCAGAGTGCTCGGCTTTTTAGCTATGCCTTTGTCCCATCTAATGGCAATGTTGCCACTTGGGTGATTGTCAGGATTGAGGAAGGGAAGGTTTTAGATATCAAAAACTATAGCAGCATCAACTCTTTGGAGATCTACAAGATTGAATTTCATGATGTCTTTATAACTTTGTTTTAAGGTAAAGATGTTACCTTTTGCACAGAAACTCCACTATATAATAAAAAGATAACATCTGATGGGTTCTAGAGGTCTGTGAAACTCAAAGGGTGAATCTCCATTAGAATCATCCTCAAGCTCATATTCAGAAATCTTCTTCCTTCTTGCCATAGACTTCCTCCTTTTTGTAATGTTTTAAGCTCCTTCACCTTGATCTTTGACCTCTTGTCTTGTCTCTGCTTCCTTAGTTCCTGCGGCTTCCTTGAATGCAACTAACTCAGTAGCATTTGTCTCTTCAGTTCTCCTGATATCTTCACTTGTAGGTTCGTCATGATTAGAAGTTGTTGATTTTTTTTTTTGCTAACTTTTTGTTTATTTTGATCACTGAAGAAAGGGGCATATTATCATGAGAGGGACTTAACGGTGGAATGAAAGGCTCTTTCTTTGGAAACATAGCCTTAGAGATACACGTACCCTCTCCTTCTTGAATTTCCTGAGCAGAGAGGGGTCTATCAAAGAGAATACTTCCGCCTTGAATTCCAAGGTTAAGCCTTCCCATTGAGCCTAGATCTGTTCCACTAAAGGTAGCTCTTCTCTGGACATTTTCTTTTTGATTTCTCTTATATGTAAATCTATGATGGAGTTCTTTATTGGAGAACTTATTGTTAAGAGAAATTATAGTTCAGAAGGAACTTATTCATACTTTCTCTATAGGTATCATTCTTTTGTTTCTTGGTGAATCATGCCACAGCTTTGGTAGCCGTCTGTTCAAGCAACTCCACCTTTTCCAGCTCAGTCATCATTCTAGGTACCGACCAGGTGAGTACCTCATCAATATCATATCCTTTTTCTTGGAAGAGAGTGGAAAATTTGAGCATATCTTCATCCATACAGGTATCTGGTCGGCCCTTTCTTTTTGGTGGTCTCCTCTCCTCCTGAGCAGCTTTCTTATTTGGGATAATTTTCCTTTTTCCTTTGTCTTTTAAGATTGTCCAAGAGGAGATGGACCATGTGGCCTCACCAGTTGGGTCATTGGCCATTTGCTCATCTGAGAAGGAGACTTCAAATATAGCTGGGCTTTAGAGGATAATTCTAGCTTGAGAGTAAACTTTGGCATTCACCTCCTTCTCCAGTTGACCAATCACCTCAAAAGGCTCCTTATTAGATCCTCAGTGAGTTTAGTGATGGAGGTATGTATTCAGTAGCCATAGTCCCAAGTGGGGACTCAGATTCCTTTGAAGAAGAAGTTGTTTCGCGCACATGATCTTCCAAGGTTACTTGGGCTATAGTCCTAAGAGGGGACTCAGGTTCCTTGGAAGCAGAAGTTGTTGGGTTTTCCAAGGTCACTTGGGTTGTAGTCTCAAGAGGGGAATCATGCTCCTTGGAAGTTTGAAAGGTGTTCTGTTGAGTACCTTACACGGAGATGTCAACATCTTCATAAGAAGAGGAGCTGGATGGGTGAAAACATGTCCCAAAGAACTGATGAAATTCACTCCCAACTGAGTAGTGAATGGTGTGGGTTCCTAAGACTCCTCCCTCTCACTTCTTACTGGAGTACCTAACCCTGTTTTGGTCACTGTCTCCCACGTTTTGGGAGCATTAGCAGTAGGAGAGACTAAGTGAAGCTGAATAGGATCAGCTTGAAAGGGAATGCACATAATGGGTGGCATACCTTTCCTAAACTTGCAACCTCAGAGAAGCTACTTGTGCTTCAAGAGAAGCTACCCTGGATTCTAGTGTGTGTATGATAGCCTTCAATTTCTATTTAGAAGGGTCCACCTCCACCTGAGTGGAAACATTGGGCGATGGATTCATAAGCCTAGCTTCTGCATCTCCATCACCAGATGTGGTTTCTTAGCATTCTGGATTCCCCTCATTGAGAATTTTTGTGTTGAGAGGATACCGAATATGATAAATGTTTTCTTGAAGCAACTAGTAGCTCTACTGGCTAATCACTTTCTTTTTCGAGTTGAGATGAAGTTATTACATTTGTCTAAGTTCCTGTATAATACTCTTTTGGAAGATTAAATGCAGATTTGAATCCATTTAGATCAAATAGCGAGTCAGGACCAATTCCAGGATTATTGACAGCGTGTTCTTTGAATTGAAAATTTGTGGCTTCTTCAAGGAACCTGGATTTATTGATGTATACTCTTTATGCCTTAGCATTGGTAGAGTATCCAACAAAATATCCCTCAGCCGATTTCATAGAAAACTTGGCTAAATGGTTCTTGGTATTTAAGATGGTGCATTGACTCCAAATGGTTTAAGAAATCCAATAAATGGTTTCTCTTATGCCATATCTCATAAGTACCATGATTCTTAACTATCAAAATCATATTATGAACAAAACAGGTTGTGTTGACTTCTTCTGCCCATAAAGTTATTGGTAGTTTGGCATGAGACAACATATTTCTTGCAGCCTCAATTAGTGTCCAATTCCTTCTCTCAGTAACACCATTTTGTGATGGAGTCCTAGGAGCACTGAATTGTCTTGTTATACCCTTGGAATCACAAAATGAATTTAAAGTATCGTTTTTGAATTTTGTTCCTTAGTCAGATCTAATGATTTTAACTTTGTGGTCACATTCATTTTCAAATTTTAAAATGAATAACTTTAGGATTTCAGCTCTTTTATCTTTGTTACTAAAGAAAAACACCCAAGTGTATCTTGAAAAGTCATAAGTGACCACTATACAGTACGACTTTCTGCCTAAACTTTTTACACTTGTGGGACCAAACAAGTCAATAAGAATTAAATGCAGGACTGTTGTAATTTAATTCATTTATTTGGCTGGCTGAGAAACCTTATGTTGTTTTCCTTTAATTCTTTTGATGACAAACCTATTACTAATTAATTTTTAACATGTTTGTTCATATTTTTAAGATTCACATGACATAATCTTGTATGCCAAAGAGATGATTCATCAAGTGAAGATTTTCAGACAAAGCAACTTATATTACTAAGTGGTGAAGCTATGCTCATGTCTAGCATATACTTGTTGTTCTTTGTAGGAGCTCTGAGCGGAATTTGTTCGTTTGGAACAATAAAACCAAGTTTTAGTACAATACATTCATGCTTAGTGAACAACATGATGTGCTGTTAATCACACACCTGTGAGAGACTTAGTAAATTATAATATAGTTCCTTAACAAAATGAACATTCTCAAAGCTTACTTTCCCATTTAAGATTGTGCCTCTTCCTGTAATGTACCAACCTACTGGATCACTTTCGAATGCAACAGACCCTCCAAAGAATGTTCATATTTGTGCAGATGAGTCTCGTTGCCTATCAAGTGTCTTGGAATCCTGCTGCTCCTACACATGAAAATAGGTGGATTAGTTTCTAAAATGGAACCCAAGCCAAGGTGGTCTTGGGTTTGCCCCGGGCATCATGGTATGTAAGTTTCTTTAACTTTAGTGTTGTTAAAGCCGAAACATTTAATGATTATGGTACTGTTTATTTTATTCTCCATATCATTTTGGGTTTGGTTATAAATGAGGATTGTTAAGAATTTGCCTCAGCTCTAGATCTCTGATTTTGCTTTTGAACGATCCATATTTCTTTGGGTAGCAGATTCTTCTTCTTATTCCGAGTCATCTATGGTTCTGAAGCTCTCTTCTGTGTTGTTCTTCTGAATGAAATGATGTTCTTGTTTCTACAAGCTTATTCTAAACTTTCTTTTCAAAATCATCGATATCTTTTAACAGTTTATTCTGAAAGTTTGATCTTCTTTTATCAGTTTTCGAATCATTTTCTTCCGAAGACGAAGAAGAACCGTGGTTCTTTGGTTTGGTACATCTCTTGCTGTTTGAGTGGATTTTAATTTTGATTCTTGGATTATAGAAGCAATCAGATGCATAATGATCAAAGCCTCCACATACAAGGTATTCATTACAATTTCTTCCACTTTGTGAAGTTTGTTTGTTGACGAATACTTGGTAACATGGTTTGCATGATTAGTTTTCTTGGATGTGGGCTGAGATGTTCCAGCATACCACATGCTGGAGTGATTTTTTTATTGAAAGATTGACGTTTAAAGGTCTTTTTGTTTCCTAATTTTCCTCTATGTGACTTGTCAGATGGACAGATCACATATTCACCAAATGATGTACATTCAATTTGAACATAGATAGATTTTACGAACACAATTTTATCTTTTATGAATTTGTTCTTTTGTTTTGAAAATGTTTTTGGTTTCTTTACAAGTAAATGATTCATCATCATGAGATGAACCTTCTTTCAGAGTAGAACAGTCATCTGTTGATTCATTTTCGTTTACTATCTTGTGTATGTCAAGGTTTTCATCATACACAAGATTGGTGGTTGCCTTACAATGAACCTCCACATTTGGAGTGGATGCTGATGGAGGTACTACACTGTTATATCCCAAGCCATTTTTCTTCTTTTTACCAATTCTGGTGTCTCGGCCATCTTAAGAAATTTTTCGAATTTCCCTCCTTGGCTGAGAAACTTATCTCTATATGATTCAGCCAATGCAAGCTCAGTCTTAGTAGTGGTTAATCTTTCCAAAAGTTTATTTATTTGAATATGTTTATTTGTTTCTTCATGTTTGAGACTTGAAATAGTCTTTTCTAGTTCCTTAATTTTGTCTTTATAGCTTTTTCAACTTTGTAAAATTCTTCTTTGACCACTCGTATTGATTCAAGTTCTTCACAAACTTGTGCATTATATAGTTTATAAGAATTTAATTTTTCAAGACATTCAGGCGTACACATATCATCTATTACATTTAATGTGGAAGTGGAGACATTTGCCATGAAAGCATTGTTTGAGGTGGATGCATCCTCAACTTGAAAACTGATGTCAGCGAAATCACAATGCTCAGCTATGTTTGCATTGTTGGACTGAGTAGATGCTTTATTATCCTGATTTGCAGTAGATGGTTGACTTTTTGGTGACTTGCATTCTCTAGCTAAGTGCCCAAGTTGCTAACTGTCGCACCCCGAGAAATCCCGTCCCTTCTGGGTGCGAGCGACGGACTGTCATGATAGCAGTCTCCGGTCACACAGTTGCGAGACCTACATGTCTGGTTGCATACGTACATCCAATAACTTGGATAAAACAATTTTGTAAAATCAGAGTTGCGGAAGTAAAAGCTTAGGTTGTCAAAACAACGTTGTAATCATGAGTTGCGGAAGCATAAGATTAAAACATTTTTCCAAAACAAAACAGAGTAATAGTTTGTGAAAGCGGTTTAAGTAATAATCATTACATAGCAATTCAAATGTTTAAATGTTCTCAAAATCCTTAGACAATCAAGTTGATACATGGGACTCCATCCTAGCATCCAATCCTAGTGCGCATGCCTTAGCTACCTGAGAGAACATGCGAGTAAAAGGTCAACACAAAGGTTGGTGAGAGCGCAGGTTTTTCATTAGCATTAAATATCCAATGTTTAAAGTAAGAGTTGTGATTTACATATCATTACAATGCAGTATCGATTGATAGCTAGTCAATACAGTTATATTATATGCGGGTTCGTACCGAAGCTGACAGTTGTGCCTTCCGCCATGTCCATCACAAGACAATGGCAAAGTGTTGGTCAATATTGCACCCATTCCGACCTCCAGCCGAGTTGGCCTCCCGGGCGCGATGGGTGTCACACCCCCTGTGCCGCGTGCGGAATCCACGACGCGGTGACGTATGAGTGGTTGCATCATGCACAAGTATTGAATAAGAACAACCACAATGGATTACTAAGTTTCATAATGTTTAGACAACTGTTTAGTTACAGACAATCTATCTACCAAAAGAATGACAACTACAGACCCAAAATATAGTTTGCAAAATAAGACATCAAACAAAACAATTAAACAATAAGGATTTTAATGTGTTTCTAAATCCATCCTAGCATGTTTCTTCATCTTGTTCTATCTTAAACGGTCTCCTTAGTTGTCCTTAGAATGTCTTACACCTGATTACCTGAAACACGTGAAAAGTAACTGTCAACTACAAAAGTAGTTGGTGAGAACAATAGGTTTAACATTTGTAAACATGAATTTGCATTGTAAGGCATATGTATAAAGCAATAAATGAATTACATGGATAGTTGCAACACAAACTAACATAAAGTCTGTAAAACGTGTCCAAACAGTCTGCAGACTGTTTGCTAGAAAAACCAACATATAATCAAGTCCCAAACTACGTTTGTTAATCTCATCATCTTGGCACGGGCGATTTTGTTAATCTCATCTTCTTGGCCACTTGTTGAATCCCCTCCGTTAGGGTCACATCGAGGAAGCATTCTACGAATAGAAGCCACAAGTGGTTCAGTAATGAGAAAGGATACAATTGAATTTACATGATAAAGTTAGTAATATATCCATACTACTAATATTATCATTCAATTGTATTATGAGCAAATACACGTATAAGCAATCAACTTATTAGTATACTTCTCTTGTGATTGTTTATGATGTCCCATGATTTCGCTCCACCAAACCTACACACCGACACTTCCCCAGTATACCGAAGATAGCTTATATATAGGGCATACAAAAGGGTCAAGCAAACTGCCAGCCCAGTCGCCATCCCACCACCGCTTCGATATACCACGATCATGCCCTTGCTAGCATTTGGCAATACGATTGTATTGATTCCATGTATGTTTCATTGATTAAGAATCCCATGTTCTTTGATCACTGAACTATGATTGAATCTATGATTGAATTATGATTGAATTATGTGTGCACCTACTAACAATTGTTAACATGTAGAACTAAATCATCTGTGTGCTCTACATTTTTCTTGTTAACCTATGTTAGTAAGTACTAAACATGTAATCACTTAAGAATTTCACTTAAGGTTTACATTTAATAAATGTTCACAACTTGATTGATTTCCACACAATGGTTGTTTCATCAACGGTTGATCAACACAATGATTGTTTCACATCATGGTTGTTTCTCAAATAATTGTATCTCACATGTTTGACTAATGTTCAATGATTCCAGTTGCTCCCGGATCTTTACTTCAAATACGAATGCCGAATTCCCCCTGCCATACTGAAGATAGCTTATATATAGGGCATACCCTGGGTCAAGCAAACTGCCAGCCTAGCCGCCAGCCCACCACCACTCCAGTATGCCAGAGCTTGGCAGCCATCTGTATTTGAAGCTAGGATCCCAACTTTTGATTGATTATGATTGATTCCTGTTTGTCTCTTGTTCTGTGAATATGTTTATGATTGTGTAAACCATGGTTCTTGATTTACTTGAAATCAAAACCTTAGGTTTTAGTATGTGTGTCCTAGGTTAATTAACCTAGGTTCTCAATACTTACAGTATTGAGTATATCGTTGCCGCGGACTGAAGATCGTGTCATGTATCAAGGCTAGGAAGTACCTGAAGAAGAAATACCTGGCGTTCCTGGCTCACGTGGTAGAAAAGAAACCTGAGAAGAAAGTGGTTGGAGACGTTCCGGTCATCAGAGATTATCCGGACGTATTCCCAGAAGACTTGCCTGGATTACCACCTATCAGGCAAGTGGAGTTTAGAATCGATCTCGTCCCTGGAGCAAACCCAGTGGCAAAGTCACCGTATCGATTAGCACCGTCTGAGATGCAGGAGTTGTCTAGTCAACTCCAAGAACTTCTAGACAAAGGTTTCATAAGACCGAGTTTCTCTCCTTGGGGAGCTCTGGTTCTCTTTGTCAAAAAGAAAGATGGTTCATTTCGTATGTGCATCGATTATCGTGAGCTAAACAAGTTGACAATCAAGAATAGATATCCTCTGCCTAGGATCGATGATCTGTTTGATCAAAGACTGCGTTTAGGACTCGATATGGACACTACGAGTTCATGGTTATGCCATTTGAACTGACCAATGCACCGGCAGTGTTCATGGACTTGATGAATCGAGTCTGCAGACCATATTTAGATCAGTTTGTTATTGTCTTCATTGATGATATACTGATTTATTCCAAGATGGAGCAAGAACATGAGGATCATTTGAAGAAAGTCTTAGAGCTACTAAGAGCTGAACAACTTTATGCTAAATTTTCAAAGTGTGAATTCTGGCTAAAAGAAGTTCACTTCTTAGGGCATGTCATTAACAAGGATGGGATACACGTACATCCAGCGAAGATTGAGGCAATTAAGAACTGGACTACCCCATCTACCCCGACAGAGATTCGTTCATTTCTGGGTTTGGCAGGCTATTATCGGAGATTCATCGCGAATTTTTCAAAGATCGCCTTGCCACTTACCACACTAACCCAGAAAAGTCAAGCGTTTATATGGGGACAGAAACAAGAAGATGCATTCCAACTTCTTAAACAGAAGTTATGCAACTCCCCTATCCTTAGTCTTCCTGAAGGCAGTGATGATTTCATTGTCTACTGTGACGCTTCAAACCTTGGACTCGGTTGTGTACTTATGCAACGGGACAAGGTGATTGCATATGCTTCAAGACAGCTTAAGGTTCACGAGAAGAATTACACTACTCATGACTTTGAGTAGGGGCGGTGGTCTTTGCATTGAAGATTTGGAGACACTACCTTTATGGTACTAAATGTGTCATCTATACAGACCACAAGAGCCTGCAGCACATCCTTAATCAGAAAGAACTCAACATGAGACAACGGTGTTGGGTTGAGCTTCTAACTTATTACGATTGCGAGATTCGTTACCATCCGGGTAAAGCTAATGTGGTAGCGAATGCTTTCAGTCGTAAGGAACCAGTCAAACCAATTCGCGTAAGAGCCATGGAGATCAACACACAGCCAAACTTGAAGGATTTGATTAGTATTGCACAGCAACAGGTGGTGACAGACAATCAGCTGAAAACAGAATTAGACTGCAGAATTGAGAAGAAACTAGAACCTCGATCTGACGGGGTGTTATATCTCAACGGCCGCATCTGGATTCCAAAGTCAGAAGAATTGCGCACTCTCATTTGTGATGAGGCTCATAATTCGCGATACTCAGTTCATCCTGGAGCAGATAAGATGTACCAAGACTTGCGGGCATCATACTGGTGGCCATGAATGAAGAAAGACATAGCATTGTACGTGGGGAAATGTCTAACATGCTCAAAGGTCAAAACAGAACATCAAAAGCCTTCGGGACTTCTGCAGCAACCTGAAATTCCCAATGGAAATGGGAACAAATTTCCATGGATTTCATAACCAAGTTGCCGAGAACTCCGCGAGGATTTGATTAGATTTGGGTGATCGTTGATCGACTCACCAAATCTGCTCATTTTCTCCCGATCCGAGAGGATTACAAAATGGAGAAGTTAGCTACATTTTACATCAACGAAATCATTGCACGTCATGGTACTCCAACATCAATCATTTCTGATCGTGATAGTCGTTTCACTTCTCGCTTTTGGCAAACATTGCAAAAGGCCTTGGGAACCCGTGTTAACCTTAGCACGGCGTATCATCCCCAAACCGATGGCCAAAGCGAAAGGACTATCCAAACACTCGGGGACATGCTTCGTTCTTGTGTGATTGATTTTGGGGGGAGTTGGGACACTCACCTTCCACTTATTGAGTTTTCGTACAACAACAGCTACCATACAAGAATTAAATGTGCACCATTCGAAGCCTTGTATGGTTGGAAGTGCCGATCACCAATCTGTTGGACCGAGATTGGTGACTCACAGGTCGTAGGACCTGAACTCATTCAAGAAACAACAGACAAGATCACAATCATTCAATCAAGGCTTAAAGCCGCACGAGATTGGCAAAAGAGTTATGCTGATCGACGTCGGAAACCGCTTACCAAGTCTTACTCAAGGTTTCTCCCTGGAAAGGCGTTGTCCGATTTGGGAAGAAAGGGAAACTTGCACCAAGGTACGTTGGACCTTTTGAGATCCTGGAAAGGATTGGTCCCGTAGCCTACAAACTCAACTTCCGGTGGAGCTAAGCAATGTTTACGATACGTTTCATGTATCGAATCTTAAGAAATGCTTGGCAGATCATGATGTTCAGATTCCACTGGAAGACATACAGATTCAAAACAACATGCAATTCATAGAACGTCCGGTTGAAATCATGGATCATTGAGTCAAGAAACTTAAACGTATCCGTATCCCGATCGTAAAGGTACGATGGGAGGGCAAACGTGGTGCTAAGTTCACCTGGGAACGTGAAGACCAGATGAAGCTTAAGTATCCTCATCTTTTTACAGTATCTTCAGCTAGTTAATTTCGGGACGAAATTCCCTTAACAAGGGGAGACTGTAACATTTGTACTTTTAGTCATGGTAGTCGTAAACAGTGTTAGAACAATGTGTATTCATATCCAATCAGTCAACGTGATTCATGTGTTCATAATGTGCTTGTGTGTTAGGATCTTGATTATTTAGGAACAAGTATGTATTATTTATTTACAGTCGAGTTCGCTAGGCAAGAACAGTATCGTATTATATTGAAACAGTGGTGGGACGGCGTCAGATAAGGCAGGTAGCTGGACTTTGGGGTATGCCCTATACATATACTGCGTTCGGTGTAATGAGATAGTGTTAGTGCGTAGTGTTTCGACGAATATTATGACAAACAATTATTTAAACAAAAATCGTAATACGTAAGCGAGACTGAGTATAGTTATGGGTGACGATCCATAATGATACGAATGTTGAACTTATAATTATGATTAAACTACTATAAATAATTAATACGATCGGAAAACGTACGCGATTGCGGGTATACACGTAATTGTATCTGTTTAACGATCTGACAACGAACGAAACATAAAAATAAGTAAAATATATTATTTTACATTTTTACAATTTTGAAACTCATCAAAATGATGAGAATAACAATTATTTTATTTAAATCGCGTAAAAGTTCCGGAAACGCAACGAAAACGCAAACCGAGCAAACGAAACGAACCCGAATACCACGAGAGTATATAAACACCAAATGAGGTGTTTTCTCTCATTTATTGCAGCCACCACTCCCTCTCTCTACAAATTTCGTGAATCCTCTCTCTCTCTAGAATCTCGAGCTTCAAACGCGCATAACTTCTTCGTTTCTACACGGATTTGAGTGTTCTTGGTGTCCACGCGTAGCCCTCGACGAGTTCTACAAGGAAGTACAAGGGATCAGGGGATTTGTCCTACCAAAATCGAGGTATTGATGCTTGAAAAACATGACAAGTAGGGTTTTTATGTTACATGTCGAACCCATTCATATAACCGATGCTAGAACTGTTGTAAACCAATCTTGGGCCTTCGAAATCTTGTTCTGGATTACCATGGATGTGGAGGCGTAGATCTGGCTAGTTGAGGATCGTGGTGAATAGGGGGTGGCCGAACCCTTTTGGTGGCCGAACCTGTGCGTGGGATGCTCGCCGAACCCCCAACAACCACGAACCTCCATCAACACCACCGAACCTCTAGGCAGACGACGAACCCTCTGGACCAGACGAACCTTCTCCTGGGCGAGCCCTACATCAGAAACGAACCTTTGGTTCGTCAAACACAAACCACCGAACCCTCTTGCAGGAGGACTTCACGAACCTTGAATGATGGAGGGATTGCTGAACCCTAAGGCTGCCAGGACCGAACTCTTGCGAGCCTTTCAACATTCAAGAACCACGAACCTGGCATTGCCTTCACGAACTATCAACTGTGACGAACCCATGCATCAGCCGAACTCTTCATGAGCGAGTGAATCTTTTTCCTTTGTCCTAGCCGAACCATGTAGTCGGCCGAACCTTTGCATGTTATCTCCGAACCCCTGTGATGAATGAACCAATTGTATGGGCGAACCTATGACTCTTGGGATGTAGCCGAACCTAGGATGTCCACAAGAAGGTTCGCTGGTAACATGTGGGTATTTCGGAATCCTTAGCCGAACATCAGTTGAATAGCCCAACAAGCCCATAAACCGGCCCATATACACATTGTTCAGCCCACACCCACACTAATCGAGTCGAAATTTAGAATTCGGGCTAGTTGAGTTACGATCAGCCATTATGGCCCAATTGGCATACGCATTATATATATGGCATAAGGGCCCAATAACAAATGCTTCGGCCCATACAAGTGTGATTAGATTCCACACATTTACTTGGCCCAACACCACACTAAATTGGCCCATGTCTAACTAAGAGGCCCATGACCTTTGTTTAAGCCCACATTGGTTTTATGGGCTCAAGGCCCATTGTTTGGCCCACAATGTAAAGTAACTATGAATTGATCTTGTTTGGGCAAAGTTTAACTTAAACTAATAACGAGATCGATTCATAATCACAAGGGTCTAAAATACTTGAACATATCTGCAAATTTACATATTAAGCAATGGTCATCAAACATCATCAACACTTGCCATTTTATGCATACAAGTTTTGCATAAAATAATATGACATTTCTTTTTCATGAATCAATTACCAATCAAGCGACTCAAATCATGATATTCAATCAATGAATCAAAGTTATTCAAAAGGCTAATCAAGTTAACACTAGTCAATCAATGAATCAAAGTCTATACAATCATAAATCTTATATCTTATGTATGATTACAATGATATCGGAACCAGTTAGAAGTCCTGTTTGCTACTAGCTATTTGTTATAGTTCAGAGTCTACTGCAGACAAGTGAGAACACTAGCCCCTCTTTTACTGTTTTTCAACTGTTTTGGGGTGGAACACGTGATCAAACACACTATTTACAATCGTATTTCATGATACAAGATGTATGCTATCCTACAAACATTACAGGTTCACTATACAAATTCAACAGATTCCCTAACTGTTTTAAAGGATTTTATCAACTGTTAAAATACTTTATACTAAAAAGGTTTAATTAAGGTTCTTTAAACTGTCTTATAAGGGTTTTACTCAAATGGTTTTGTAAATGATAAACACTTTTAAATAATGGAATTTATAAACTCTTTTACTCTAAACTTGTGCTTTCGAAATTAATATGTTATAAACCTTGTTACTATACAAGGACATTATTCTAAGTATTCCATCAAAGGTTCAAAACAAAGGTTTCAAATCATGACATTCAAACAAGGGGTTCAATTCATGGAATTCAAACAAGGGTTTCAACTCATGTTATCAAATAAGGCATTAAATCAATGGTTTTAAAGAAAGTTCAAAAGCATGGTTTCCATTGTTGTAAACAAACTTATTTACACATCAAGTTACATATTCATTAGCATTAGTACTGGGTGATCACAACAAGGGAAAGCGGACACATTGGGACAGACGAAACCTGGTGTTAGCTTTTAAATTTGTTTTAAAAGCTAACTGCAGCTTTGGGTACATTATGCTTTATCAAATTTGCTGATATATTTTCTGACTCCAAACGTAGTTTGGGACTTGATTATATGTTGGTTTTTCTAGCAAACAGTCTGCTGACTGTTTGGACACGTTTTACAGATTTGATGTTAGTTTGGGTTGCAACTATCCATGTAATTCATTTATTGCTTTATACGTATGCCTTACAATGCAAATTCATGTTTACAAATGTTAAACCTATTGTTCTCACCAACTACTTTTGTAGTTGACAGTTACTTTTCACGTGTTTCAGGTAATCAGGTGTAAGACATTCTAAGGACAACTAAGGAGACCGTTTAAGATAGAACAAGATGAAGAAACAAGCTAGGATGGATTTAGAAACACATTAAAATCCTGATTGTTTAATTGTCTTGTTTGATTTCTTATTTTGTAAACTATATTTTGGGTCTGTAGTTATCATTCTTTTGGTAGATAGATTGTATGTAACTAAACAGTTGTCTAAACATTATGAAACTTAGTAATCCATTGAGGTTCGTGGTTGTTGGGGGTTCGGCGAGCATCCCATGCCCAGGTTCGCCCACCCCCTTCTCCGGCGAACCTGTCGCATCTCCTCTATTCACCACGATCCTCAACTAGCCAGATCTACACCTCAACATCCATGGTAATCCAGAACAAGATTTCGAAGCCCCAAGATTGGTTTACAACAGTTCTAGCATCGGTTATATGAATGGGTTCGACATGTAACATAAAAACTCTACTTATCATGTTTTTCAAGCATCAATACCTCAATTTCGGTCGGAACAATCCCCAGATCCCTTGTACTTTCGTGTAGTACTCGTCGAGGGCTACGCGTGGACACCAAGAACACTCAAATCCGTGTAGAAACGAAGAAGTTATGCGCGTTTGAAGCTCGAGATTCTAGAGAGAGAGAGGATTCACGAAATTTGTAGAGAGAGAGGGAGTGGTGGCTGCAATAAATTAGAGAAAACACCTCATTTGGTGTTAATATACTCTCGTGGTATTCGGGTTCGTTTCGTTTGCTCGGTTCGCGTTTTCGTTGCGTTTCCGGAACTTTTACGCGATTTAAATAAAATAATTGTTATTCTCATCATTTTGATGAGTTTCAAAATTGTAAAAATGTAAAATAATATATTTTACTTATTTTTATGTTTCGTTCGTTGTCAGATCGTTAAACAGATACAATTACGTGTATACGCGCAATCGCGTACGTTTTCCGATCGTATTAATTATTTATAGTCGTTTAATCATAATTATAAGTTCAACATTCGTATCATTATGGATCGTCACCCATAACTATACTCAGTCTCGCTTACGTATTACGTTTTTTTTTAATTAATTGTTTGTCATAATATTCGTCTAAACACTACGCACTAACACTATCCCATTACACCGAACGCAGTATATGTATAGGGCATACCCTAGAGTCCAGCTACCTGCCTTATCTGTCACCGTCCCACCACTGTTTCGATATAATACGATACTGTTCTTGCCTAGCAAACTTGACTGTAAATAAATAATACATACTTGTTCCTAAATAATCAAGATCCTAACACACAAGCACATTATGAACACATGAATCACATTTACTGATTGGATATGAATAGACATTGTTCTAACACTGTTTACGACTACCATGACTAAAAGTACAGATGTTACAATGGGTGGGGCTTGTCAAGCCCAGAAAGTACTATTCAAGATTACCACGCTAGGCGCTACGTGCTACTAAGGTTCGTGGAGTATCGTGAGGACTTTTAGTTATGATGTGGTCCATACATATACATATAGTGATAAAGCATGTCCATACGTAAATAAAATGAGTTGTTGTTCAAAAAAAGTTATAATTGAGTGTTTTCTCCCCAAAGGTTAGAAAAGTGAAAAGGGCTGTGAACTCACCTGTCAAAGCAGTTCTGGTGTGTAAGTGTTCGCGTCTGTGAATGCTAGCACCTGCCAGTAAGCACCTATAACCATATAGGTGTGAGTATGTGTTTTGTGGTTTGTTGTATCCCATACAACTCCAAGTGTCGATGTGCTCAACCGAGTGTGTGTGTGTTGACTTGTGTTGTCTCGACGAATCGTTCGTGACACGTTTGTTGTGTTCATGTGTCTTAATGCAAATAAGACACCAACACGCATTCATACGACCAAATCATGATGTTTTTCATACAAGTTATGTTTCGAAAAAGCATAATGTTTCCGTTCTTGAAAGAGTTTCCATATTAGGAAAGTTTCAATTTTTGCAAAGTACAGTATGAAATCCCATTTCATAAAATCAATACCTCTAGTATGTTTGTAAAAACACGTTTACTTACTTAAAACACATCGTTTACGCATATATCGCCATTTATGCCACTTTGCCCAAATAAAGTTTCCTAAAATAGCAAGTTCTCGCCTAAAAGCTTGTTTTCTCAAATCCAAGTTTCCAATATGTTTGGAAATCATTTTTAAACATATTTCGATGATCACAAATCATCAAAACATCTTAAAACATCAAAAGCCCTCTTTTGATTTACAAAAGTTTCCTTATTTAGTAAGTTACTTCAAAACCATGTTTTCAACAAAATCAAATACTCAAATGTGTTTCTAAACACTCCAATATGCATTTGACAACATCTAGACATGTCTAACATGTCTAGATCATCACAAATCTAAGACATGCAACATAAAAGTTTCCTTTTATGGCAAGTTTACCTAAAGCATCATCAAATCAACAGTAACTCAACTAAACTCAAATCCAATCAACCCCATACTAAAAATCAGTAGATCTAACTCTAATAACACATCCAATTACCAACAATTTCGTGTACAATAGCCACATGGAGTTGCATGTGTGCAAACACACTTACATGTGCGTTTTTACATCATGCATGTACGATCTAACAACTAATAGACATGTAAAACTACCTTAGATGCTAGGATTCGAGTTGTAGCAGGTGTAACGAATTCTGGAACGGCTGGAGATGATTCTTTTGTGTGTTGATGGCTTCCAAGGCTTCCTCTTGAAGCTCCAATGGTGCAAAGCACTCCAATGTTGTAATTAATGACTTCAAATGTTCTTCATAAGGGTTTGGGACTGATTTTCAGTGATTTGGGTTGAGGATTGATGAAGACACTCAGAGAAATGAGAGAAGAACTGAGTGAAATGTGTTTGGGGTTGATTTTATAAAAATTTTGATCTGCATGGGCTGCACGTACCGCCGAGGCCGATCAGAATGGCCATCGCGTACCGCCGAGAAATTCGGGAATCTCGACTCCCGCTTTACTTCGCGTACCGCCAAGCCCTTCGCCAAAGGCCTTGGCGTACCACAACGGGTCCATTTTCTTGTTTTTCGATTTCGATGATTCGATTTCGCTCGTGTTTGATTCCCAACGTTTATCCTAAACATCTAGCGCGTGTTTAGCACATAATCATAAAATAGCATATAAGTTGTTTGATCACCAACGTTCGTGAGACTCGTGTGTGTGTTTCGATAATTCCCCGAATTATCTTTGATAGTTTGTGTTCATTTCTACGAACCGTTTGCATGCTTGATTAACCATAATCAACATGTATTGCACAATCCAATAATTCTTCGAATTATTGTTTTGTGTTAGTGTTGTGTTTGCCACACTTGGTTTCCAAAACCATTGTGTAATGTACGATTCGATAGTTCCTCGAATTATCGTTTCGCAGATGATTGTGTTTGAATCATCTAATTAAACATAATTAATTGAAGTGCAATCAAGTATGAATGTGAAATGTAAAGAATGCAGGAGTCGCAATTTACCTGAAATTGCTGGGTGTCACATCATCCCCTTGTTGAAAGAAATTTCGTCCCAAAATTTGGTTATTGTTGTTAGTGTTTGAGAACAAAATTTTCTGGTTGTCACATCATCCCCTTGTTGAAAATAATTTCGTCCCAAAATTTATTTTTTGTTGTCGGCATTCGACGTTGTCTGTTTGAAGAGGTGGGGATATTTGCGCATCATCAAATCCTCACGTTCCCACGTGAATTCAGGTCCGCGTTTTAAGTTCCATCGGACTCTGACGATCGGAATCCGACTTTTCTTGAGTTGTTTGACCTCTCGGTCCATGATCTCTACTAGCTCATCCAGTGGAATTACAAGTGTCTCATCGGATAAACATTTCTTTAGGTTCGAGACATGAAATACGTTGTGAACTCCATCGAGTTCGGCTTCAGGATTTCTAATAGTCCAATATACCGTGGGTTCAGTTTGCCTCGTTTACCAAAACGAATGACGCCTTTCCATGGCGAAACTTTCAAAAGGACTTTATCTCCTACCTGAAATTCTAGAGGCTTTCGGCGTTTGTTGGCATAGCTCTTTTGACGATCGCGAGCTGCTGCCATGCGGTTTCTAATCTGCACAAATTTCTCTATCGTTTCGTGTACAAGTTCCGAGCCAGTGAGCTGACTGTCGCCCACTTCCGCCCAACAGATGGGTGATTAGCATTTCTTGCCATAGAGTGCCTTAAGAGGCGATGCCTTGATGCTGGTGTGGTAGCTGTTGTTGTTGGAAAACTCCACCAATGGTAGGTGAGGTTCCCAGCTATTACCGAAGTATACTACGCATGCTCGTAGCATGTCTTCGAGAGTTCGTATCGTACGTTCGCTCTGGCCATCCGTTTGTGGGTGGAATGCTGTACTCATATCCAACTGTGTGCCAAGCGACTTTTGCAATGATGTCCAGAAGTTAGAGGTGAATCTAGCGTCTCGATCTAAAATGATGGAGATTGGCACTCCATGACGCGAGACTACTTCCTTAACGTAGATTCGAGCCAGTTTTTCCATTTTGTCATTTTCTTTGATCGCAAGAAAATGTACTGACTTAGTCAGTCAATCCACAATTACCCAGATAGTGTCACATCCACTAGGAGTACGAGGTAATTTGGTAATGAAGTTCATGGAGATTTGTTCCAACTTCCACATGGGGATCTCAGGTTGTGTGAGTAATCCAGAGGTTTTCTGGTACTTGACCTTGACTTTGGCACAAGTCAAGCATTTGCTCACATAGGTACCGATGTCGGTTTTCATGTGTGGCCACGAGTAGAGTATCTTCAGATCATGATAGATCTTATCAGATCCAGGGCGAATGGAATAACGGGATTTCTGAGCCTCGTCCGTCACAAGGTCTCACAAGTTCCCGTGATGTGGAACCCAGACGCGTTCCATGAAATAATGTAAGCCATCGGCTTTGACCTCCCATTGTTTTTCCATCCCCCTTAGTGATTCGGCCACTAGGTTTTCTGCTTTAAGTGCCTCCACTTGGGCAATACGTATTTGCTCAGGGAGATTGGGATGGGTGGTGACTTGTAAAGCTCGTACTCTCTTGGGTTTTGAGGTATTCTTCCGACTTAGGGCATCGGCCACTACATTGGCCTTCCCCGGGTGATACTTAATAGCACACTCATAGTCATTCAGGAGTTCGAGCCAGCAACGTTGTCGTATGTTAAGTTCCTTCTGCTCGAATATGTGTTGGAGACTCTTGTGATTAGTGTATATCGTACACTTTGTACCATACATGTAGTGTCTCGAGATCTTGAGTGCAAATACTATGGCTCCAAGTTCGAAGTCGTGGGTGGTATAGTTTTTCTCTTAGACTTTCAATTTTTGGGAAGCATATGCGATCACCTTCTCTCGCTGCATCAGCACACAGCCGAGTCCTTTTATTGAGGCATCGCAGTATACTACGAAGTCATCTGTTCCATCCAGAGAAGATAAGATAGGTGCACTACAGAGCTATCGCTTGAGAAGTTGAAATGCAGTTTCTTGTTTGTCGGTCTAGAGGTATTTCTTGTCTTTATGGGTTAAGGCTATAAGGGTTGGGCTATCTTGGAAAATCCTTTGATAAATCGTCGATAATAGCCTGCCAAGCCTAGGAATTGTCGCACCTCAGTTGGGGTCTTTGGTGCATCCCAATTCTTGATTGCCTCTATCTTGGATTTATCCACCTGTATTCCTTGTTCATTCACAACATGGCCCAAGAATTGGACTTCTCGAATCCAGATGTCGCACTTTGAGAGCTTAGCGTACATCTTCTCTTTCTTTAGTAGTTCCAGTGCTAATTTAAGATGCTCTTTGTGTTCCTCCTGGGTTTTGGAGTAGATGAGAATATCATCTATAAAGACAATGATAAACTTATCCAGGTAAGGTTTGCACACTCTATTCATGAGGTCCATGAATACTGCAGGTGCGTTTGTGAGACCAAATGGCATAACCAAAAATTCGTAATGGCCATACCGAGTGCGAAAAGCTGTCTTGGGGATATCTTCCTCTTGAATCCTTAGCTGGTGATACCCAGATCGCAGATCGATCTTAGAGTAGTAACTCGATCCTTGCAGTTGATCAAACAGATCGTCAATGCGGGGTAAGGGTAACGGTTCTTGATTGTCACCTTGTTTAACTCCCAATAGTCGATGTACATACGGAACGTGCCATCCTTATTCTTTACGAACAAGACCGGAGCTCCCCAAGGTGGGAAGCTTGGTTAATGAAACCCTTGTCTAGCAACTCTTGAAGTTTATTGGACAGTTCCTGCATCTCCAAAGGTGCAAGTCGATAAGGTGCTCATGCGATAGGTGTTGCTCCCGGCAAGAGGTCTATGCAGAACTCCACTTGTCAAGGCGGTGGAAGTCCGGGTAGATCCTCAGGGAATATGTAGGGATAGTCGCATGCGACTGGGATGTCTTATATTCTCTTCTCCCCTTCAGTCTTGTTGGTGATAAGCGCCAGAATGGTTCTGTATCCCTTTCGTAAGCATTTGTGAGCTTTCATGCATGAGATGATGCTTTGAGGAGTGTCCTTTCGCCTTTGATGTCTAAGGTTTCTCCACCAGGGAGAGCTATGCGCACAACCTTGTCGTGGCAGATGATCTCAACTTTGTTTTAAGACAACCAATCCATGCCCACTATGACATCAACACTGCCTAGTGTAACTGGCATGAGGTCAATCTTAAACTTATGGCCTACTAGCTCTAAAGTGCATTCTTTTAGAATGTGTTTAGTTACAATCAATTTACAAATCAGCTAGCTCTACTGTGTACTCGACATCTAAGGGTGTTGGGGTTATGGCAAGTATCTCACTAAAATCCTTAGATATAAAGCTTTTCTCAGCTCCAGTATCAAACAACACAGAGGCATAATTATCGTTTAAGAGATACGTACCAGTTGCAAGGTTGGGATCGTTTCTGGCTTCCTTAGCCCCGATCACGAAGGCTCATCCCTTCGGACCATTGTTGTTCCCGCTGTTGTTGTTCTTCAGATGTGGGCAGTCCCTCTTGAAGTGCCCAGGTTTTCCACATTCGAAGCAGCCCTTTGGTGCTTCGAGTTGTTGTTGTTGTGGCTGTGGGGTCTTTGCTAGCAATTCACCTCTGCAGTCCTTGGCGAGGTGTCCTTCTTTTCCACACCGTTGGCATCGGATAGAGCCACATTCTCCCATGGCATGATGTAAGTTGTGTTTGTTGCACTTGGGGTGTTTTCCTGCATAGGCCCTAGAGTTTTGGTTGGTTGGAATAGATGGAGTGTAAGCTTGAGGTGACACAAACTTACGTTGTTGTGGTGGTGGTTGAAGAGTGGAAGGTTTGCTTAGGGTGTTATCCCATTTTCGTTTGTTATCAGCAGGTTTGGCTAAAGCACCACGGGGTGGTAGCAGTCCTTGTGCGACAGCTGAATCAGTGAGCTTGTGGGCTAGTCGCACGGCTTGTTGCATGGTGATGGGGTCAGCAGAAAGCACCATGCCCTGAATTTGAGGTGGCAGTCCCTCAATGTACTTCTCTATGTGCTTGTATGGAGGGGTTACCATTTTCGGGCATAGGTGTGCCAGCTCATATGATCTAGCAGTGTATGCTTCGACCTTGGAACCAACCATTTTGTGGTTCCAGAATTCGGTCTCTAGCGTCTGCACTTCACCATGAGGACAGTGTTGATGAATATTTCGGGTGTCCGCTGCTGTTCGAATGGATTAGATTTGTATTAGCTTATTTGTAATCACTTGTATGTGTTTGTATGTTGTTACACTGGAAACTTAGTCGTTCGCAGGAGCATATGTGAATGAGTCTAATGTAAAGGGGTCCATTCGGCCAAATGAGGGACCGAATGGCTCCATTCGGGTGAATGGGCTACAACCCCTATATAAACCAGTTTCCAGATTTTAGGGTTTAAGGTTTTTTGTGTGTGTTCTTGGGTTTGAACACGAGAAGGGGGGAGATCATGCTCGATCTCTCCCCGGCAACACTATGTTCTTTTATGATGTGGATTAAATCATGTAATCATTCGATTCTATAAATAAATCATTTGATTTTGTTCTTCATCTTCATGTTCGTCATGTGTGCAAACCCTAACCTTCCGTCCAAAGTGAAATCGCCGGTCCTATCACGTCTTTACAGATAGTATTCGCGGTTCAGCATCCTCATGAAGTCATCCCAAGGTAGGGCGTTGGCTGCATCAAGCCCAAGGTTTTGAACATTTGCATTCCACCATGTGAGGGAAGCTCCCTCAAGAGTTCCAGCAGCGAACTTGACCCTGTCTCGTTCCTGTAGTTGCTCATCGCAAAGGCCGACTCCGCCTTTTCCATCCATCATAAAACCCTACGGCACCCTCAGTGCCGCTGAATGAGTGAGGTTTGCAATCCAGAAACATCTTGAATGTGCATAGAGGTGGGTTAGGATTTGCTCATGAGATACGCAGAGAATAGTATTTGGTTCAGTATTGGGTAAACGTGTTGAATTGGAAATGAATGATTGTGGTGCAAGGTGAGTATGAAATAAGACTGATCACCTTGGTTCAGTGGGTTTTGATTATGGGTAACTTCCCGTGCAGCAAGTGCCTCTTCAACTCGCTCGTTGATGAGTGCGTTCAATTGAGCTGGTGTCAGACTGATGTTTCTACGTCCACCCGCATTCCTGCGTCCTCCGCGTCTTCCGGCCATGATCTTCATAGCGAGAATAAGTGTTTGTGTATGTCTGATGACTATATAGTGTGTGCGTGGGTATTGAAAGAAAAATATGTAGAGCTATCGGCTCCTCCCCGTCATGTGCAATCACATGGGGTGACGATGATGACATCATATCATTTATGCATGAGATAGATGTGCGCACAACCATGTATGCAATTCATAACTGTCGTGCATGTTAGTACTATTACTACTAACGCTAGGTGTGTGGAGACTAGTGGTTATAGACTAAGTTCACTAAATGCAAACCGAATTCGCAATAACCGGAGGCTCTGATACCAATCTGTCGCACCCCGAGAAATCCCGTCCCTTCATGGGCGCGAGCGATGGACTGTCAGGATCCCAGTCACTTGTCAGACAGTTGCGAGACCTACATGTCTGGTTGCATATGTACATCCAATAACTTGGATGAAACAATTTTGTAAAATCAGAGTTGCGGAAGTAAAAGTTTAAGTTGTCAAAACAACGTTGTAATCATGAGTTGCGGAAGCATAAGATTAAAAGAGTTTTCCAAAACAAAACAGAGTAATAGTTTGCGGAAGCAGTTTAAGTAATAATCATTACCTAGCAATTCAAATGTTTTAAATGTTCTCAAAATCATAAGACAATAAAGTTGATGCATGGGATTCCATCCTAGCATCCTATCCTCGTGCGCGTGCCTTAGCTACCTGAGAAAACATGCGAGTAAAAGGGTCAACACAAACGTTGGTGAGAGCACAGGTTTTTCCAAAGCAGTAAACATCTAATGTTTCAAGTAAGAGTTTGATATACATATCATTACAATGCAGTATCGACTGATAGCTAGTCAATACAGTTATATTATATGCGGGTTCGTACCGAAGCTGACAGTTGTGCCTCCCGCCATGTCCATCACAAGACAATGGCAAAGTGTTGGTCAATATTGCACCCATTCTGACCTCCAGTCGGGTTGACCTCCCAGGCGCGATGGGTGGGGCTTATCAGGCCCAAATAGTACTATTCCATATTACCACACTATGCGCTACGCGCTACTAACGGTCCGTGGAGTATCGCGAGGACTTTTTGTTGTGATGTGGTCCACACATATACATATAGTGATAAAGCATGTCCATATGTAAATAAAATGAGTTGTTCAAAAATAGTTATAATACAGTGTTTTCTCCCCCAAAGGTTAGAAAAGTAAAAAGGGGCAGTGAACTCACCTGTCAAAGCAGTTCCGGTGTGTAAGTGTTCGTGTCTGCGAATGCTAGCACATGCTAGTAAGCACCTATAACCAGATAGGTGTGAGTATGTGTTTGTGGTGTGTTGTATCCCATACAACTCCAAATGTCGGGTGTACTCAACCGAGCGTGTGTGTGTGTTGACTTGTGTTGTCTCGACTAATCGTTGGTGGCACGTTTGTTGTGTTTATGTATCTTAATGCAAATAAGACACCAACACGCATTCCTATGACCAAATCATGATGTTTTTCATATAAGTTATGTTTCGAAAAATCATAACGTTTCCGTTCTTGAAACAGTTTCCATATTAGGAAAGTTTCTATTTTTGCAAAGTACAGTTATGAAATCCCATTTCATAAAATCAATACTTCTAGTATGTTTGTAAAAACACGTTTACATATTTAAAACACATCGTTTACGCATAAATTACCATTTATGTCGCTTTGCCCAAATAAAGTTTTCTAAAATAGCAAGTTGTCGCTTAAAAGCTTGTTTTCTCAAATCCTAGTTTCCAATATGTTTAGAAATCATTTTTAAACATATTTCGATGATCACAAATCATCAAACATCTTAAAACATCAAAAGCCCTCTTTTGATTTACAAAAGTTTCCTTATTTAGTAAGTTTCTTCAAAACCATGTTTTCAACAAAATCAAATACTCAAATGTGTTTCTAAACACTCCAATATGCATTTAGCAACATCTAGACATGTCTAACATGTCTAGATCATCACAAATCTAAGACATGCAATATAAGAGTTTCCTTTTATGGCAAGTTTACCTAAATCATCATCAAATCAACAATAACTCAACTAAACTCAAATCAATCAAGCCGATACTAAAAATCAGTAGATCTAACTCTAATAATACATCCAATCACCAACAATTTCGTGTCCAATAGCGACATGGAGTTGCATGTATGCAAACACACTAGCATGTGCGTTTTTACATCATGCATGTACGATCTAACAACTAATAGACATGTAAAACCACCTTAGATGCTAGGATTCGAGTTGTAGCAGGTGTAACGAGTTCTGGAACAGCTGGAGAGGATTCTTTGCGTGTTGATGGCTTCCAAGGCTTCCTCTTGAAGCTCCAATGGTCCAAAGCATTTCAATGTTGTAATTAATGACTTCAAATGTTCTTCATAGGGGTTGGGGCTGATTTTCAGTGATTTGGGTTGAGGATTGATGAAGAAACTCGGAGAAATGGGAGAAAAACCGAGTGAAATGAGTTTGGGGTTGATTTTATGAAAATTTTGATCTGCATGGGCTTCGAGTACCGCCGAGGCTAATAAGAATGGCCATCGCGTACCGCCGAGAAATTCGGGAATCTCGACTCCCGCTTTGCTTCGCGTACCGCCAAGCCCTTCGCCAAAGGCCTTGGCGTACCGCGACGGGTCCATTTTCTTGTTTTTCGATTTCGATGATTCGATTTCGCTCGTGTTTGATTCCCAACGTTTATCCTAAACATCTAGCTCGTGTTTAGCACATAATAAAAAAATAGCACATAAGTTGTTTGATCACCAACGTTCGTGAGACTCGTGTGTGTGTTTCGATAATTCCCCGAATTATCTTTGATAGTTTGTGTTCGTTGCTACGAACCGTTTGCATGCTTGATTAACCATAATCAGCATGTATTGCACAACCCAATAATTCGCCGAATTATTGTTTTGTGTTAGTGTTGTGTTTGCCACACTTGGTTTTCAAAACCAATGTGTAATGTACGATTCGATAGTTCCTCGAACTATCGTTTCGTAGATGTTTGTGTTTGACTCATCTAATTAAACATAATTAAATGTGGTGCAATCAAGTATGAATGTGAAATGTAAAGAATGCAAGACTCGCAATTTACCAGAAATTGTCAGGTGTCACACTAACAGTTAAAACATTTTAACTTGGACTTATCCAAGCCAAAACAAGTTTTCATGTTGTGCTTCTTGAATTGTCTTCCAGTTCTTTGATAGAACTTCTTACTCGGTATGAGATCATAGCCATCTGATAATTGATATCCATGTCTTCCAAATCATCATCTGGGATGCCATCTAGATCCTCTTGACACAGTTAAAAGTAATTTGATTCTTCATCTAAGAATGCTATTTGACCAAAAGTAAGTTAAGGCTTAGTGTTAGAAAAAGGGTTTGTGTGGGATGATGAAGGTGTGGGTGTGCCTAGATATGTGATAATTTTTTTCGAGTTTGAGTGGTATATTGGTTAATAACTTTGGAATGGTGAGTTGTGAATGGGTTCATAAAGAGCTGCTGATCTTGAGGGTACATAGGTTAGAGGGTTTGGTTCTTGGGCATCAATCTCCATTTGCTATGCACTTAAGATACCAACGAGTTCTCATAGCTTCAATGTTTTGAGGTTTTCTATCATTCTGATTGTGACAGATTAGATACTCCATGCTTGAGGGAGAGATCTCAAGAATTTTCTTATCACATCCTGGTTTTATTATTCACAACGACAGCAGTTAGTTCATCAACAAGTTGTACAAACCTTAGATACTAAGAAGCCATCTTTTCATTGTTTTCTTGGAAGAAGTTCTCAAACATTTGTTTGAGCATGTATTTCTTGTTTTCTTTCACATCATCTGATCCCTTGTACATCTGCTGCAAAGAGTTCCATAAATCTTTAACAAATTTGCATTTCTTGAATGCATGTATGATAGAGCTGGGAATGGACATCTGGATCAGCCAAAATGGGTTTGAATCAACTTCTATATTTTTGTAATCTTCATCATAATAGATCAATGGATCCCTTGGTATGGGAGCTCCTGCTACTCCAGCAACAACAACAGTTGGAATGAATGGACCTTCAAGAACTGAATTCCAGAGTTTAAGGTCTTGGTTCCATACAAATCCTTTCATTCGAACATTCCATGTATCATAGTCATGAGGAGTGAATATGGGTGGTTTGTTGAGCATACCATTTTCAGTGTCATGCTTGCTGATAGTGGTCACTGTTAGTGCTTTGAGCAAAAAATTGATAAGCAGGTAAGTAGAAGAAAGAACAACTGGTAACTTAAGGATGATTAACCACTTAAGCTATAGATATAAAGCTATGATATGTCACACCCCCACCTCTCATCACTTGATGATGAAGTCACTGATTTCTATGAGAAGGTTGCAGAAGCATATTGGTGATGTCTCATAGAAAGGGTGTAACTTACTTGATCCTTTATCACAAAAACAAAGCTAATTTACGGATAATACATTACAATGATAACAACATCATTACAAGACACAAGTTATTGTTCTCACTTATACATTTCTAAACAAACTGGGTTATTTAGTTATAAGTGACTGATAGTGCAATCTCACCCATTGTCACCGTCTACTTACAAAAAGTTGTAAGTTTGAAAAGTCAGCACAAAGCTAGTAAGCTCTCGTAATGATTGATCCACACAATATGATATGATATGCAAGTTATTGATACACAGTTCCAAAGATAACCATGGGACTCATATCTAGTTCTTTTCGGACGAAATGTTCTGTTCTATGAAGATACTACCCGTCGGTAAATAACTTAGTGCCTCATTCTTAATGTCTACAACAAACATTAATTTGATATTGGAAAATAGGTAACAAACATTTACACCAAGGGGAGTTGCAAGCTTCCGAAAAATGAGTTCTCAGCCAATAGTACTTTCATTGTTTCTTGTTCGGCGCCACATGGGTTCACTGGATACGGTTCAAAAGATGAGGACTTGTTGATATAGTGATAGAGAGTTACGGGCAAATTCCCATGAAATCCCATAAGTTCACCACATGTTTTTTCACACCCCTGCGCCGCGTACGGAATCCACGGCGCGGTGACGATATGGTTGAATCATGCACAAGTATTGAATAAGAACAACCACAATGCATTACTAGGTTTCAAAATGTTTAGACCATTGTTTAATTACAGACATTCTCTCTATCTCTCAAAAGAATAACAACTACAGACCTAAAATTTAGTTAACAAAATAAGACTTTAAACAAGCCAATTAAACAATCAGGATTTAGTGTGTTTCTAATCCATCTTAGCTTGTTTCTTCATCTTGTTCTATCTTAAAACGGTCTCCTTAGTTGTCCCTTAGAATGTCTTAAACCTGATTACCTGAAACACATGAAAAGTAACTGTCAACTACAAAAGTAGTTGGTGAGAACAATAGGTTTAACATTTGTAAATAATGAATCTGCATTGTAAGGCATATGTATAAAACAATGAATGAAAATACATGGATTGTTGCAACCCAAACTAACATCAAGTCTGTAAAACGTGTCCAAACGGTCATCAGACTGTTTGCTAGAAAACCAACATATAATCAAGTCCCAAACTATGTTTGGAGTTAGAAAATTAGTCAGCAACATTGATATAACCATTCGTAACCAATCCTGCAGTTAGATTTTAAAACAAATTTAAAAGCTAACTCCAGAATTTGGTCTGCCCAATTGTGTCCGCTTTCTCTTGTTGTGATCACCCAGTACTAACGCTAAATGAATATGTAACTTGATGTGTGTATAAGTTTGTTCACAATGATGAACACCATGCTTTTGAAAACTTGAATTGAAACCCTTTGATTGAATGCCTTATTTTATTTTCCATGATTTGAAAACTTCCCCTGAATACCATGAATTGAAATCCTTTGTTTGAATACCACTATGAAAACTGTTGGTTGAAAACCTTGTATTGAAACCTTGATTTAATACCAAAGATAGTGTCCTTGTGTAATAACAAGGTTTATAACATATCATTTTTATCAAAAACACAAGTTTATAGTAAAAGAGTTTATAATATATCATTAGTTAAAAGTGTTTAGCATTTATAAAATCATTATTAAAGTGTAAAGCTGATATAAAATAGTTTAAAGAACCTTTATAAAACCTTTTTAGTAGCAACCAGTTTAACAGTTGATAAATCCTTTGAAAATAGTTGAGAAATCCCTAGGATTTCTAAAGTGAACTTGTAACAGTGGAACTGTAGCATAAATCCTGTATATGAAATATGTTTGGCATAAAGAGTGTTTGATCACGTGTTCCACCCCAAAACAGTTGAAAAACAGTAAAAGAGGGGCTAATGTTCTCACCTGTCCGCAGTAGACTCTGAACTATAACAAGTAGCAAGTAGCAAACAAGACTTCTAACTGGTTCCTATATCATTGTAATCATACATAAAATATAAGATTTATGATTGTATAGACTTTGATTCATTGATTGATTTGCGTTATCTTGAGCTTGATTAACTCTTGAATACTTGTTCTCATGTTTAAGAATGTTGTGTAAATTTTAATATCATGATTTGAGTCCCTTGATTGATAATTGATTCATGAAAAGAATGTGTCATGTTCTTTTATGCACAAACTTGTTATGCATAAAATAACAGGTGTTTGTGAATTTGATAAACCTTGTTAAACATGTAGTTTGATAAGGTGTTCGAATTATTTTAAGTTTTTGGGATTATGACTTGATCTCATAATTATGTTAAGTTATAAACTTAACCCGAGTAAGATCAATTCACAATTACATTAAGTTGTGGGCCCAACATTGGGCCTTGAGCCCATGAAACCATGGTGGTCTTTAAAGAAAGTCCATGTGCCTCTTAGGTTAGTAATGGGCCAATTGGTGTGGTGTGGGCCAAGTCATAGTTCATTGGGCCGATCCAACTCAATTAGGCTTGGTTTAAATTGTTGATCCGTTTGCTAAATATAATTGGGCCGTAATACCCCTATGGGTTGTTGTCAAGAAATCTATCCGATTGGTTGAAAAATGGTTCCACCATCAACGAACCTATGGTTTCATAGCCAAGGGTTCGTCTATAGTTGGTCATCATAGGTTCGCAGGGTTTGCATCAGAAAAGTTCGGTGAACGCTGCAAGGTTCGGCTGGTCGTGTGGCTTCGTTGTATGCTAAGTTCAGTGAGGGTTCGTGAAGCCCCGTAAGGGTTCGGTTAATTATCAACGAACCATGTAGGGTTCGCAGCTCATGATGGTTCGTTGAGGATGAGTAGCGTTCGTGTCTCCTGGTTCGGGGCAGAGATGGTTCGTGAGCAGACAAAGGTTCGGCCGATACTTCGCAATAGGTTCGGCCCTATAGGTTTGCATGCAAGGTTCGTTGTTGAAGGGTTCGGTCATCATGCGAGAAGGGTTCGGCCATTAAAACCTGAATAGGTTCGGCACGTCGGAGTTCGTGGCTTGCATGGGAGGCTCGGTGCAGGTTCGTGAAACCCCTTAGGGTTCGGCTAGGGTTCAGCGAACCATGCAGGTTCGTTCCTGTTCCAATGGTTCGCCCGAAATCAGGAAGGCTCGTGGCTAAAGGGTTCGGCTACCATGCCCTCTCCCGAACCTGTCGCACCAGCTCCTCCACATTGCATCCCCGACATCTAGATCCTGTGTTGCGTTGCTGCTTTGCCAGAACCTGATTTCGAAGGCATAGGATCAACATCATTTTGGTTCTAAACCGATTGTATGGTTGATTGACAAGAACACACCAAAAACCCTAATTTTCGAACTATCTAAACATCAATACCTCGTTTTTGGCCTGTGAAAATCTCAGATCCTCTGTACTTCCGTGTAGGAAATGTTGAGAGCTTCGTGTAGGTTCAAGAATCATCCATTTTTGTGGAAAAATTAAGAAGATATGAAGGTTTTTGTGAGGTTTTCTAGTGAGAGAATGGAAGTGACGAAAATCTAGAGAGAGAGGTTTGTTGCTAAAATAAATGAGGGAAAAGCCCTCTTCAAGGCTTTATACTACAAGTGGTATTCGGGTTCGTTTCGGTTGCTCGGTTCGCGTTTTCGGAACGTAACGCGCATTTTACGCGTTTCAAAAAAATAGTTATTATTCTCATCATTTTGATGAGTTTCAAAAATGTAAAAATGTAAAATAATTTATTTTACTTATTTTAAGTTTCGTTCGTTGTCAGACTGTTAAACAACTACAATTACGTGTATACCCGCAATCGCGTATTTTTTCAATCGTATTATTTATTTATTGACGTTTACTCGTAATTATAATTTCAACATTCGTATCATTATGGATCGTCACCCATACTATACTCAGTCTAGCTTACGCATTACGATTTTGTTTGATTAATTTGCTTTTCATACTATTTGTCTAAACACTACGCACTAACACATCCCATTACACCGAACGCAGTTTATATATAGGGCATACCCCAGAGTTCAGTACCTGCCTTATCTGACGCCATCCCACCACTGTTTCGATATAATACGATACTGTTCTTGCATAGCGTAATCGACTGTAAATAAATAATACATACTTGTTCCTATTTATTAAGATCCTCACTCACAACACAATCATGAAATATGAATCACATTGACTGATTGGACATAAATACACATTGTTCTAACACTGTTTACGACTACTAACTTATGCACAGATGTTACAAGTTCCAATGAATAACACATAACAGTGATACTTATCATATGTTTGAGAGTAGTTTTACAGTACCCAATTTGTAAAATTTAAAAGAGAAAGGGTTGAAAACTCACCTGAAGTGTCAAGTCAGTTACATGCAGAATGTGCTCGTAGTTTAGTCTACATTAGTAGTATTTTATAAGTTATTTGTGTTTCATTTACTTGTTAGATCTTTCTAACGTTCATGTCAAAGACATTGTATTTAAAGTCATCAAACTGACACTAAATCCTTAATCAGTTATTTTGATAGGTACATACAATGTATGATAAAGTGGGAACCTATAATGATTAAAGTTCCTCATACAAGATTGATGAATCATGGATTAATCAGAATGTCTTCAAATTAATCATTAGGATTGTTGTGATTATATTGCTGAAACATTTTCGAGATGCATTTCTGGCTTAGGAATATCAATCCTTGTACTGATCATTTAGGTATAATGAAACATAAGAATGTGGTATTAGAATAGGGTAATAGCCATATTCAATATACTAATTGATTGTTAACATAAATGGTTAAAACCATTATAATCTATGATATGTTTCATGATAACCGGCATTATAACGGATCAAAACAAGGATTTAACCATTAACAATCAAGTTCTTCGTTTAACCATTCCTAGACATCATATAGGCAATAATCAACAACATAACTATTGAATTACGTTCAAAAACTAGATCTAATCCATACATTTTCAAACTAGAAGGAGAAGTTGAATCGTTACCCGTTCGACTGATTTTCGTTACAAATGACGATCTAGATTGTAGACTTGATTCCCAGCTCAATTTGATGATAAGATCGCTGAAAGTTCGAGAAAAGAAGAAAGAATAAGTTTCTGCATGCAATCTGAGTTTTCTAGCTGATCCAAACTGACCGACCTATCTTCGCGTACTGCCAAGACACCTCAAAAGGGGCTTCGTGTATCGCAAAGAAATCTAGAGGAAATTTAGACATTTTGGACACTTCGTGTACCGCCAAGGGACCTCAAAACCACAATGAGGTACCACGAAGTGTTCCGGAGCACAATAACTTCGAATTTTTCTTGTTTTACGATCCCAGAGAACCAGGAACTCTGTTTTTTGCATGGTTTTCACCCACGTTCACGATTTCTCGCGTATTTCCAAATCATAGCAATATCAATCGTAGTTTTAACTTGAAATTTCAAACTAAGATGACATATCCTCTTAACTTAATTATCACATGATACCAGTTGTAGGAACACGTTGTATCTTAAACACAACACTTACAATATTTTCTCCTCTACAAGATTGATAGATGCGGAATCTCTATCAATCTTCTTATCTTCTGAATGCAAAAATGCACAATTAACAACAACAATAAAATTTCTTTCAAGCTCAAAGTATATTTCACTCAATTTCAAATATTACAAGGTAGTAAGCTAAACCGCACTAGCAAGCTTACTTCTCTAGACTACAAGTGAATAGATTAATCCTAAAAGCTACACCAGTATTCTCGTAGAAATACAAAGCTGGATAACAAACTATGAAACAAACTATGCTATAACTAGTATATTGGTATAACCTGACAGTTCAAGTTACATTAATTACAGTTAATACGAATAACTTCTTTGACTTTACATTAATTACTTACACTACAAAAGGCATTAATGTAGAATGTCTTCTGCTGTTCTGGTGAAAGTTCTTTGATGAAAGTGTCTTCTAATTTGGTCTTGAAGAATGAAAGCATCCTGAAACTTTCTTGATTGAGACAAACATCAGCAGAAGAATCTTTTCTGAAGCTATTAGTATGGGGAGCTTTAATCAACAGTCGAAACCTTTGTGTTTGTCATGTACTATCCCTTCCAAAGTATTCTGTCTTCTAACATATCTTTCGGAAGACTAAAGACTTCGGAAGGATGGCCTTATTCTTTTGTTGTTTATTGGACTTTAGGTAATGAGACCAGCTTTGACTAGAGTTGACTGAACCTCAAGGTTGTCGGGAAAGACCCGATCTCTACCTTTAAAAACCCAAACAACGGGATCCATTATTTTAACAAACTCCATCGGCCACCTGTACCCCAAAATCAATGCCCCAAACTTCACCACAACTCTTACGTCATCGGATTCTATCTAACCTGTTCAGAATGCCTTGATCTCGACAGTTAGGTCATCGAGGTTGAAAACCAACGTATAAAAACTTAGAGTGGAACCCGATCTGAGAACTATTTGTCTTGGAATATCCATAACTACATAGTCAACCATCTTGTAGGAAACCTATCCATCTTCCTAATCAAGAAGGAAGAGGCAGGCTCTGAGCATTGTAGTTGGAGGGCTGTAATAGGGGGTGTTGACCATCGTGCTAATCCTCATCATGCGCCAACCATAGCATGCCGTAAGAAGCGACTGCTGCCGGTCTTTCTTTCGCATAACAAACACACACGCACGAGTGTATGTATATGTGTGTGCTACGAATGATGCATAACCGGAAGGCATCAGATGAGGCTAGTTGGGGCTCGCCGTGGTAGAGGAGTGAGTCAAAAGAAGGGTGGACTTACTTTTTACAAGAAAAGAAAACAAGGAAAAAAATTTTTTGAAACCACTCGTCAGTAGTATAATATACTATCTCTCAACTCATGTGAATGATTCGGAGGTGTGTCAGGAACGTGAAGACTGGCCATGAGGAAGGACTTCATATGAGTTGGTCGCCTGCCTGTTTTTTGCTCTCGATCAGAAGGAAACACACATGCACGTGTGTGTTTGAGAGTGGAAACGACTGAGAACAAATGGAGAAGCAAGGATAATAATATTTAGGGCCGGCCCAATGGGCTTAATATCCTAGGATTTTGCGTAGGGCCCCCAATTTATTGGGCCCCATTTTAAAAATCAAACTGATATATGTTTAGGCTTATTATTCGGAAGATGGGCTTGTTAAAGGATATGGGTGTTAGTTGATATAGAGAGGAGAAATGGAGAAAAAAATAAGACGGAGTGGATGGGGGACCGAGCGAGAGAGTAAAGGTGTGTAACAAATTAGGGTTTCATTTCTACAATAGGTTAGAATGGTAGAAGCGATCCGAGCAGAGACGTAGCTCTATGGAAACGAAACAATTGTGCATGTGTGCCCGTAGATTCCTCTCTCGCATACTCTGTTACACACTCTTGAAATTATCAGTCAATCCAATGGCGGGATTTAAAAGCAAGTTGTATGTCGTCTTCCTTTGCTCGATTTTTCTTATCGCTCCTTTTGCTAATCCCATAGATGTCAAATACTATAGCAAGTTCGCTAAATTTGTTGTCAAGTTTCCTACGATTCGAGCATATCAAGTTAGGTTTTGTAGAATTAGTTTTAAATTGTGAAAATGCATGATCCTTGTATTGCATAATGAGATTTTTTTTTTTATTATGCCTACTATTTTAGATGTAAGTTCCCCAGATTGATTTTTAGGGCTGTTAGGAAGTTTACGTATTTTGGAATGTATCATTGTTGTCTAGAATCTGACTTGAATATATAATCGTAATTAGGAGATATCAATTGCTGTTATTTACTGTGAATTGTTGTTTTCTAAAAATTAAATGTTTAGCAACAATATCTATAATTATTTTCGAGCCATCCCAAGTTAGTAAAAAACATATATAAAACAACCAAAAATGGATTAATATTTAAGCACCATGATCTTAGGCTAAACAATAGTATTAATTTTAGTTTATTATTGTCTGATCTAATCTCGGATGAAGAAGTGGGTTTTTGACATTAACTATTAGGTGTGAGAAAAGGGCCCTGAATTTCAATTCCACCTAGGGCCCGAAAACGCTTGAGACGGCCCTGATAATATGCTTGATAGTTTCTTGCTGTTGGACGTTCGAGGCTCACTAGAGGAGTGGCCGGTGAAGGTCGAAGCTGAGGAGGCTAGAGATAGCAGCTCCTCTTTTGCTTTTCTCGGTTTCATGTGAACACACAGAGTGTGTGTGTGACGGCAGGAATAAAGTGCGAAAGAAGGGGGTGTAGCATGCTGCTTTTATAGGTAGGGTTTAAAATGGGGACACTAGCGTATAAATCATGTAACGAACCCATTCGAGTTACGTTATTTTCGTGTTTATTATTTGAGATTGAAGTATTTTAGTTAAAATATAAATATTATCAAAATATTTATTTCGTTGGATACGATAAATCCGAGTGTAAAATCGTGTTTAAATGCGAATTTAATTAATTTATACAGCCTAACGTAAAGACTGTCAACACAAAATTTATAATAGTAATAATTTTAGCAACGTGTCATGTCACAAATTTAATTATCATATTGTTGTTGATAAGCGATTACCGAACATTAATCTGTTAATTTCTTGTTTCCTTTCGCAAGTGTTAGATAATTATGTAACAACTTGTTAAAAATATCTATAAGTTTAAACGAGCTTAACTTCATGAATTAGGCTATTGGGCTTTGTTGGGCCTAGCCCATTTGACTCGATTTAATAGCGCATCGATTATTGAATTTGACGGTTGTTACAATCTCTCCTCCTTTAAGAATTTCGTACTCGAATTAGATATCAGTTATTTGGAAGGAGATTGTAACTTTTTTAGTGAATTAATTCACTTGTAGATATGTATTGTAAATGACGAAACTAACAAATTATGTTCATGCGTATATGACTTGGTCTTTCACAAAGCGTTCTTTTAGCATCATGTCTACTCAGGGTGTTCATTTTCGGGTATGTGATGTTTTGGATATCCGAACTTCGGATATCCGAAATATCGAATTGTGGTTTTCAGTATCCGAATCCGAAATTTTGGATAACCAAAATAAAAAAATAAAAACAAACAAAAACAAAAAAATTAAAAAAAAAATTTTGGATATCCGAATATCCGAAAATTATCCGGATATCCAAAAATATCCAAAATATCCGAAAATTATCCGAATATCCGAAAATTATCTGTAAAAAATATCCTAATATCGGAAAAATATCGGAAAAAAACTATTCGGATTTGATTTTCGGATACGGATTTTTTTTAGCACCACTAATGTCTACATGTTTTTTACCTAGCATAATGAATCTATCGTTTTGATTATTCACATATCATATGATCATTTTGTTTCAGCTAATAAGTTGTTTCTTGAAATGAGTCAAATTCCTAAGGAGTTTGACTATCTTTACAAACTAAATTTGCCAAAGTTAATATTTGACTATGATGTGCTCCTCTAAACAGGATTAAACAAGATATTGCTAACCTTAAATGTAGATGTACCTTTTGTTCATGCAGTTCTTGATAAGTACTCGATGCTCTTGATCATCCACGTTATCATATAATTATCACTTAACCTAGTTACATAGAGTTTAGGAATAAAACTCTACTTTTAAACTCCTATTAAGTGCTTTTTTGTTGAACAAGCAAGGCTTTCTAACTGACCTATGTTCGTTAAGTATCTTCAAAGTTTGATTAATCTCTTTGATCAACTATCTAAAACAAGGTCCCTTACAAGTTAGGTACTTTGTACAGTAATTTTGCTTTAAGAGATTGGTTTTAAAAAGCCCGCCCTAGGCGCGATTAAGCGCAAAGCGCATATAGGCGCAGACCATGGCACTTTTTGCAACACTAGGCGAGCTCTGTCCCTAAAGCGGGGGCTTTTTGTGCTTTTTGTGGAAGTGGGAAGCGAGGAGCAGCGCAGCTTCTCATACAGGAAGCATAAAATGCTTAACTGGGCCAATTATAAGCTTATTAGGCCATAAAAGTAGCCCGTTAAGCAAAAAAATAATGAAATAGGCCTGCTCAGCAAGAAGAGCGGTAAAAATCAGATTTTTTTTACCCTAGAATTCGTGTAGTCGCATGTTACAACTTCATACCTTCATTCGATCATTCCCGCTCTCACCTACGAAAAATTACTTGTTGCTGGCATGCTCCTCTCTCTTGATTGACAGTGGCTCTCCTCTCTCCATCTCGATCACACAATTTTGCTGTTCCCATTGTGTGATTTGCATCTGCAGTCTGC